>OW240919.1:56598461-57011572 GCA_933207985.1 Pelobates cultripes
TGTGTGTGTCTGGGGGATGCTGTGTGTGTCTGGGGGTGCTGTGTGTGTCTGGGGGATGCTGTGTGTGTATGGGGGGTGCTGTGTGTGTCTGGGGGATGCTGTGTCTGGGGGTGCTGTGTGTGTCTGGGGGATGCTGTGTCTGGGGGTGCTGTGTCTGGGGGATGCTGTGTGTGTCTGGGGGCTGTGTATGGGGGGTGCTGTGTCTGGGGGGTGCTGTGTGTGTGAGTGAATGTATTTTTTATGTAAATTTAAATATTTTTTTTTTACTAATAAAAATAAAAAAAATTATTCCCCCCCCCCTCCCTTCTTACCTTTATCCTGGGAGGGGGAGGAGGAGATCCGTTATGCCTGGGGAGGTGGGAGCCATGCTGCCTTCCCTGGTGGTCCAGTGGTGAGAGTGAACTCTAACCTGGAGGTTAGAGTTCACTCTCGCGAGATCTGAGCGTTGCCACAGCAACGCTCAGAATCCCGCGAGAGGACCGGCGGAGCTGCTTGTAAGAGCTCCGCTGGGTCCTCTCTCCTCCCTCACCCAGCCGGCGGCCGCATCTCCCTGTCTGTGGGCCGGTGAGGGAGATCTTTGATCTCCCCACCGGCCCATGGAGGCACACAGCGGGGCCGGCGCTCGGGTAGCGCTGGCCCTGCAGGGGCCGGCCGGGGAGATCCTGTGATCTCCCTGCCGGCCTCGGCCCCACGGCCATCGCGGCCCACCGGGCATTTGCCCGGTATGCCCGATGGCCAGTCCGGGCCTGCTTACCCAGTGGAAGAAGAAGAATGTTACAGTGTATACAATTTTAAATAAAAAGTATACAAACATAGCCAGGATTCAGCTGTAAGCATTTGCAACACTTACAACAATCAAGTAACATACATTCATATAAAATGTAAGTTACTTGGCCAGTCAGTGTAATGACAGGAATGATTAAGTAAATAACTCCCTAATTCCTACGGTATTAGGGAGCTATCTACTAAAAGGCTGAAAGACCTGAATTGGTCTTTTAGCCAAATTTACTAATACTAAGTAAAGATTACTTAGTATTAGTAAATTATGCCCCTACTCACTATACAGTGAGTAGGGGCATGTCTATTAAACAGTGAGCAGCCTGTGGCTGCTCATTGTAAAAAAAAAAAAAAAAAAGTCCCACTCCTAACCTGAAGGGGGGACCTATTGCCCCCACCCCTGAATGGCGGGTGGGGGCCCTAAAGTAAAATAAGGGGGTAACCTATTTTCCTCCCCCCAGCCCCCATCCATGAGCAGTGGGTGAGGGCCCTAAAGTAAAGTAATGGGGGGGGGAACCTATTGTCCTCCCCCCGGCCCCCATCCATGAGCGGTGGGTGAGGGCCCTAAAGTAAAGTAATGGGGGGGGGAACCCAATGTCCTCCCCCCTGGCCCCCACCCCTGAGCGGTGACAAGGGGTCCCCAAACCCCTAGTCACGCTCCTCCTCCCAAAAATTAACCCCTACCTAACCACCTCACCCTGAAAATAATGAGGGGGGACCATTTAACAAAATACCTGGAAAAAACCCCAAAAACTTACCATTTGATGTTTTCTTTCTTCTAAAATCTTATTTTTTCAGCCCCCAAAAAGGCCAAATAAAAAGCCATAATAACCGACGCAAAAAAGAGCGCCCCCCAAAAAAAAATCCATCTTCACCCAGCGAGGGCTCCGCGCAGACTGAGCTCTGCAGGGTGGGAAAAGGCTTATAAAACCTTGCCCCACCCTGCAATTAGGCTCAGAGCACTCTAATTGGTGGGTTTAAGCCATCCAATCAGAGTGCTCTGACTTGTAAATGAAGAGACTGACAGGTAAGTCTCTACATTTACCTGTCACAGCACTCTGGTTGGTTTGAAATCCACCAATCAGAGTGCTCTGTGTCATTTTCCCACGCTGTGTAATTTGACTCGTAACACTCTGATTGGTGGATTAAGTAACCAATCAGAGAGTTATGAGTCAAATTACACAGCGTGGGAAAATTCCAAAGAACAATATATCTTTCCTCTTGACTTGTTGGGTTGTGTTTATACTTGACAAAAGCTGTGAATGGGAGGGTGCATTGTCATGCCAAATTGACTTATTAGTGTTAATTAATTCACAGAATGGGGAGCTACCATTTTAATTCTAACACTTATTAAAACACATTTTAAGAAATGTACATCCCTGTAGTCGATGTGTTCGTGGCACATGCTGAGGTGGTTGATTGTCTATATAGTCACTGAACAAATAAATGACAAAAATACTTTGTGCCATATTGACTGATCAAGTGGATTATTTACACTTTATGCACCATGGGTTTGAATACATTAACCTGTTCTCAATTCAGACCACATGGGGAAGATGTCTAATAGGCACAGGAGATTACAGTATCAAAATAAAATATATCTGAGATCTGCTGAAGAGAATGCAAATGACCAAGAGGCCTCCATGGATGTGTTAACCCCTGTTCCAGGCATGGGTGATCGGCATGTTTTTTGCATACTTTATTATATTTTATTTTAATTTGACTTTTTTTTTTTTTGTTGGCAAAAGGAAGTAAAACAGTTCACATTACTGTTACATGCGAGACTGTATATACAAGACACGGAATACATAACTGTATAAATGCCATACTACTTGTTAGATACAGGGAAAATAAACGCAGCTTGTGGACCAACATGTTTTCATTGTAAATAAAGAGTGGTTAAGAACAAAGTAGAAACAGAAAATACACTAGAATAGAAAATTCTCATTGAGCCAATCTATACTGCATTAGAGAATATATTCTATAGAGAGTAGGCATTTCTCAATAATAAATATCCTTTACTCTAAGACAGGAGAATGTGTATTCAAGATACCAGACGCCTCTTTTGTAGGTACTACTGTCTTTTAGAGATTGGTATCATGGCTAATGCTGATGCCCATAGTGTGAATAATCAACCTTCATCAATTGTTGGTTACCCGGTCCAGTGAGGAATAGAAGAGACAAAATGGAAAAGAAGAGGAGAGAGGAACTAAAGACGAAGTATTGTGTTGCACCTATTTTAGTAAGGATGTCCGGCCTAACCTATGGTGTCAAGGACATAGTAATAGCGATCCTACTATTAGGGAAATACGTTTTTTTTTCTTCTCATTAAAACATACAGTAGTTTTCCGCTGGCCGTTTGATGGCAATATAGAGAACCGGGGTTGAATTATTTAATGAACTACTGCGCTTGCATGGTGCTTGGTGATTATATTTGGATTTATAGTGATTCCACATTTGTAATGCTTCCCTTTTTGTGCTTTTTGGCCCAAATTGTGACATGGTCATACATTCATATGTCCAGTTTAGGTCAATTTGATTAACTAATTGGTTGGGTTCAGCAGGGATAGTGGACTTTCAGAGCCTAGTTATCACCACATTGGCCGGTATAAATACGTGGTACAAAAATGTCATGTGTGCCTTAGATATTTGTTCTGGAAACTTAAATTTTAATTTACTTTTTATTTTATTTTTTTCAGTAAAGTACTGGGATGTGGGATACAGAAAAGAAAACGGGGGAGGGGTGGGGGCGGGGTACATCACAAAGTCATTCAATATTCTATACAGCTGGTTTCAAGTTGCGTATATCCTATGGATTACCTCAGGTTTGGTTTGTGACGATGACCTAATAGTGCAGGGCTTTGGTCCAAACCAGGGTGAGGGAAGGGTTAGTAATCGGGGGGGTAGTAACATGTCTTATCAAACTTGGGGGATAACCGGTTATAGTGTCACTAACGCATACGATCTTGGTGTTTGTTGTCTACCTTGGGGGGAGTGCGAGCATATGTGTGTGGGTGCGTTTCCCTTTATTTATGGGTGCGTTTCTGTTTATTTATAGCGGAGCCCAATTTCATAGTCAGCGTTTGGGTGTTGTAGGCGGTCGGGGATGATAGCTCTGATCTGGGTAGTAGCATATAATGTTCGGGGAAAGGGTTGGCTTATATAGGTATGGGTAGGTCTGGTACTCGCTGTTGGTTGGCGTATATGTTGGCCCATGGTGTCCAGGCTTCTCTCAGAGCCTGTGAACGTTTGGGGGAATTTGTGGTCATACGTTCATACGTATAGTATAGATTGAGTTTGTCCAACAGTTGCTGTCTGGATGGGCAAATGTCACTTTTCCAGTTTGTCGCGATAAGGTTCCTAGCCGCCAATATGGTAAGTATAGCTACTTGTTTTAGAGGTTTGGGTAGGGGTGTGGGGAATAGTAAGAATAGGCAAACTGATGGATTGAGAGTTACATTCTTGACATTTAAGGATTTGAGGGTGCTGTCCACATGTCGCCAAAGTGGTAGCAGGACAGGGCAATCCCACCAAATGTGGATCATCGTGCCTTCTGTGGTTTTGCACCTCCAGCATTCCGCTGTGACCGTGGGGTATATTCTGTGAAGTCTACTGGGTGTGAGGTACCACCTATAAATCAATTTTTTGTGGGCTTTCACATGGGAATAGCAGTTGGTGACACCTTTAAGTGCATTAAGAGAGCGCAACCAGGCGTCTCCTGATGGAGAGGGGGCGTATTCCGCTTGCCATTGTTTTTCGTAGGGAAAGTGTGTGGTGGCGGTGTTGTGTAGCAGTGAAGCATAACATAGAGCGAGGGACTTGGGTTTGGTGGGTGTCTGCCAGCATCTGTCATGTATGGCGTCTAGGAAGCGGTGGTCATGTGGTGTGGTGTCCCCTTGTGTAAGGATTTTATGGGCCGCGATGCTTTTGAGTTGGAGGTATTGGAAAATGGAGGAATTCGGTAGTCCGTATTTCTTTTGGAGGTCCGGGAAGGGCATAAGTTGTTGGTTGTGGTAAGCGTCCGCTATGTGTGTGATGCCTTGTTTCCTCCAGGAGCTCCATGTCAATCCCGGGGCTAGGGAGCCCAGGGCTGCCATTGGAGCTCTCGGGTGGAATTTTTCACTCTTGTTCTTAGAGTGATGTAGGCTGTCCCATTGTTTCATCGTGAGGACTGAGGTCTGGAACATATGGGGTGTGTGTGGTCGGAGTTGCGGGGGTGTCCATAGCATCGGTATTAGTGAACCCCCAGGTGCAGTGGCGTGCTCCATCTCTACCCATTGGAAGGTTCCTTTGGTGGTGTGGAGTTTAATTGCTGCTTCTAAGAGTGATGCTTTGTGATATTTGGCCACATCTGGGAGGCCTAGGCCACCCTGCTGTGTGCGTTGTTGGAGGAGTGAGCTTGCTAGCCGTGGTTTACGTGCCTCCCACACAAAGGAGGAGATTATGGCCTGTAGGTGTTTGTAAAACTTCGGGTTAGCATAGATAGGTAACATTCTAAATTTGTATAGTAGCTTTGGGAGTAGCAACATCTTAATTGAGTTTATCCTACCCAGCCAGGAAAGTTTTACTTTTTTCCATTGGTGGGTATGTGTTATGCATAGTGATATTAAGGGTTTAAAGTTAAGATCAAAAGTGGTTGTGGGGGATGGCCCGAGTTTTACCCCCAGGTAGGTGATATCGTTAGTTCTCCAGTCAAAGGGGAATGCTTGTTTGAGTTGTACTTGCAGTGCATGCGGTAGATTTATTGGAAGGGCTTGAGTCTTGCTCTGGTTAAGTTTGTAGTATGATAGTTGTCCGAATTGGTCTAATAGGTGTATCAGTGCTGGCACCGATTTTTTCGGTTCTTTGACTGTAAGCAGAATATCATCCACAAACATAGAGAGACAATATGTGTGGTTTTTTATGGGTATACCTGTGATCGAGCTGTGGTGTCTGATTTTATACGCTAGGGGTTCTAGTGATAGTATAAAGAGAAGCGGTGACAGAGGGCATCCTTGTCTGGTGCCGTTGGTAATATGGAAGGGCGTAGATAGGAAGCCTGAGTTGGATACTATCGCTTGTGGGGCGTTGTATAGGGCCATGATGCCTACAATAAGGCCTTCCGGAAATCCGAACCTGCGGAGGACCTGTTGCATATATTCCCAATTGACCCTATCGAAGGCCTTTTCGGCATCAAGTGCTAAAATTAGACCATTCGTTTGTGATTTGTGCATGTGTGATAGTATGTTTAGGATTTTTCTCGTGTTGTCCGAGCCTTGTCTGCCTTTGATGAACCCAGACTGGTCATTATGTATCAGTGTAGGTAGAATTCGGGATAGCCTATTGGCCAGGAGCTTGGCGTATATTTTGACATCTGCATTAATAAGGGAGATCGGCCTAAAGTTTTGGCATAATGTTGGTGATTTACCTGGTTTGGGGAGCGTCGATATGTGGGCCGTTAGCATGTCCCTGGGTATTTGCCCTGAAGTGTAGCAGGAGTTGAAGAGGTTCGTCAGGTGGGGTATGAGGGTTTTGGCATAGGTTTGGTAATATAGGTTGGAAAAGCCGTCTGGTCCTGGGGCTTTTTGCTTGGGTAGGTCATGGACAGTCGTTTCCACTTCACTTACTGTGAAAGGGGAGGTGAGAGTTGCTATGTCTTCAGCTCTTAGACTGGGGACATCTGTGGAGTGTAAGAAGTCTATAATAGATTGGGGGGAGGGTGGTGTTGTCTGCGGATCATCTTTAAGGTTGTACAGGGAGCTGTAGTAGGATGCAAACTCATTCACTATGTCTTGTGGGTTGATTATTTTGTGTTTTTTGGAATTTTGTATCTATGCTATTTTTGAGGATTGTGACTTGGTTTTAAGCTGTGCGGCTAATAGGGCCCCAGCTTTGTTTCCAGTGGCAAAGAACTTGTGTTTGTATCTCTGCAATAGATAGGTGGTTTTCTCCATTTCTAGTTGGTGGAGATCTTTGTGTAGCAAGGTTAGTTGTGCGTGTGTGTCTTTGGAGGGTTGAAGTTTATTTTTGTGTGTGAGATCTGCGATGTCGTGTATGAGTTTTGTGTATTTCATCCTACGCTGCTTGTTGTGGTAACTGGCTATTTTAATAATTGTGCCTCTGATGACTGCTTTATGTGCTTGCCATAGTGTCTCTATGCTCGTGCCTTCCGTTGCATTTTCTTTGAAGTAGATGTCCATGTCGTGTTGTATGTTGGCTACTATGTCTTGATTTGCGAGCAAGGTATCATTTAGTCTCCAGGTGCCCTTTCCCTTGAACATGTGTTGTTCTTGGATGGACAGTGTGATAGGTGCGTGGTCTGACCACGTTATGAGGCCTATTCCTGCTGTCTGGACTCTGTCTATGTATTTGGTAGATATCAAGAATCTGTCTATCCTTGTGTATGTGTTATGTACTGCAGAGTGGAAGGTATAATCTTTGTCAGTGGGATGGAGTATCCTCCAGGGGTCTACGAAGTCGTGTGCGAGGATGGTGTGTGCAATCTTGGAGGTGAGGGTTGTTAGTCGTTTGGTTGTTTTCAGATGGTCTGGGTGGTATGTGGATGTGTCTATGGAGGTATTTAGCAAAAAGTTGGTGTCCCCTCCAATTATGGTATCTCCGAAGCGATATAATGAAAGTAAGCCAAATATTTTCACCATAAACTCGTGTTGGTTGTCATTTGGTCCATAGATGTTGACCAGTGTGTATGGGTTGTTGTTGATATAACATTGAATGATTAGGTATCTACCATGTTTGTCACCAATTTTTTTCACCAATGTGAAGGATGCATCTTTGCTAATTAGAGTGGTTACTCCTCTTTTTTTTGATTTATAACATGAGTGAAAATCGTGGGGGTATAGGACCGAGTTAAATTTGGGTCTATTGCCCCATTTGAAATGAGTTTCCTGGAAGAAAGCGATTTGGGCTTTGGATTTCTTGGCTTCTTCCAACGCTAGCCGTCGTTTGTGAGGTGTGTTGAGGCCTTTTGTGTTTAATGATATAATTGTGAGGGTCATTTTATGTAGTTTAGGGAATCTGCTATATAGGTCTTTGGTTTTTGTAACTTATCACTCCATTGCTTATCTGTCATAAGAGTGAACTCCCTGTTGCACCCTATTGGTTGCGTGGTGTGGTTTTGCAGGTATGGCCATAGCATGTTTAGATGTGATTTACCTGGTTTTAAAGTGGGGAAGCTGCCTGTGGGGGGGGGGTACCATGGGCTTTGGCTATAAATGACATGGGTGTGACCCGTGTGTATAGCCCCTTGGTTGGGTAGTCGGTAATGGTGAGGTCTGGCATTAGCGACACGTTAACATATAGAGACATAGACAATAAAAACAGTATAACATTTTGAACTATATACACATTGCCGTCAGGGGTGGTACTGGTGGGTACAAACGGCGTATAGGAGGCCATCTTTGGCCTGATGGGGGGGGACCAGAGGGTCGACCTGCAAGAGGCTCTAATTGTGGGTATAGGGACTCTGTATAGCGCGGGTATTTAGCTAACGTGAGTGGTCTTTGTGAAATTAACAAATTATGCGTTAGGGGAATCAACATGATGTGTTTCCTAACTTGTTACCACAAAATACAGGTGCGGATTAAATCAAGTTAGGGCATCTCGGGTGTAAAAGGTTATTACTAAGCCGTAGGAACGGCTAGAGGTTGGCGTGTCGAGCTGTGCTCTGTAAAGTCACTTAGCTGTACTCCAGTCTCTGGATATCCGTGCAGGGGAGCGTCGTTGTGGGATCTGCACATCGCCGCCGGTCGGTGTTGGCTGGGGTATGTTCCATTCTTTCAGCAAGCGGTGTCCTTCTTCTACAGTGAGGATATGTTTTTCAGCGCCGTTCCGCCTGAGGATCAGCCGTGCTGGAAAACCCCATCTGTAGATAATATTAGCCTTTCTCAGAGCCGTGGTGATCGGTGCCAGTGATTTCCTCTTAAGGAGTGTGGCCGCAGAGAGGTCAGTGAAAATCTGTATTTTTGCCTATTTGCCTGGTAGTTCAGGGAGGAGTCTTGAGGCCCTCATGATTTTGTCTTTAGACGTAAAGTAATGAAATTTTGCTATAGTGTCTCTTGGAAGGGATGCCGGCAGGTTCTTTGGTAAGGGCTTATCTCCACTAGTTAGGACACGATATCACTGATAAATATTTTTTTTGTGAGGGTCAAAAGCACATTAATTCAAAATCTGATAGGATTTGATTATGTGCGGTTACGGTTACCTCTTTTAATATTGGCTTGAAGGCATTTTACTATGCAACTAGAACAAAACTCCTCAACGAGGTAAGTGTGTTACATCAAAAAAGTGCTTTAAATATAATGTGGGATACCCTCTTCCCCACACCACACAAAAATATAAACACCTTCTAAAGGTACAAGATACACTTGTACCTATAGTGGAGCGCTAAAGTGCAAAGACAAGGGGAATGACTTACCCCCGTTTATAACAGGTATATACTTTAAGTGGATAGTATCTAGGATCACTGTTTATATACCTGTTATAAACGGGGGTAAGTCATTTCCCTTGTCCTTGCACTTTAGCGCTCCACTTTAGGTACAAGTGTATCTTGTACCATTAGAAGGTGTTTATATAGAAGGGATTTTAATTGGAGATGGGGAAATATCATGTTTCGCGGGAGCCCATAACGGGTCTGCAGGTTAGGGTAGGTATGAACACAGTAGCCTGTGTATAATTGGAAGAGTGAGTTTATACCATTTTGTAAGGTGGAAACTATCAGCGACACTGTCTGAATCGGTGTAGCTAGGGATAGTCGATATAGGTGGAAAATTTGTCCTTCACAGAGTCCAAAATTTAAAACAGAAGGATGGTGGATAGAGCAGTCTATCTACAAACACGTCCTCTGGGGGTGCTTATATAAGCGGATAGTATCTAGGATCACTGCTTTGTGTAATGACAACAAATTGGCGAATCCCAGGCCTCCATGAGGCATGATGAATTGTAATAGCTTTGTTGCCATTCTACCGCTCTTGTTTTGCCATGTGAATTTAATTAACAAGTTGAGCATATTTTTCAGACACAACTGAGTGAGAGAGATCTGAACAGTATGAAACAAGTATTAAAGCTTGGGTATTAGTGACATTTTGTTTGCTGCTATTCAGGCCACCCATAAAAGAAATATCCCTTCCAAAGTTTTCAGAGTCTCTCTTTTTTTTTTTATTAGACAGTTTAAAGTAGTTTGCCTTATACAAGTTGTCTATATATATATATATATATATATATATATATATATATGTTTTCTTTTAACACCCAGAAAAATTAGGGAGTCCATGCACCAGTCCAGAGGGAAGGCAACCTTGAGGCCCTCGGTAGTAGAATTGGGAAGGATGATACCTAGAGCTTGGGTCTTTTGAACATTAAGCTTATAGTAAGAATGAAAGCTAGAAGTCTCTATTTGGGACATCAAATTAAGTAGGAAAATTACTAGTTGGGTGAGGGTTAGGAAAACGTTGTCCGCAAAGAGGCCAAGTTTAAACTCTTTATCCCCTATGCGGACTCCGTGAATGAAAGTATTGTAGCGGATGTTTGCTACCAACGGTTAAAGAGCAAGCATGTAAAGTATGGGTAACAGGGGGCAGCCCTGTATAGAGCTATTGGAGATGCGATATGTCTCCTGGATACAGGACCTGATCTGAGAGACGGGTATAGAGTGCCGAGACTGCATTTAAAAATTGATGCAGTAAACTGAACTTAAGGAGAACCTCCCTCAGAAATGTCCAATTAAATGATAAAAGGCCTTCTCAGCGTCCAGGGACAACAGAAGGCCCCCAATCTTCAACTTGCGCCTTCTATATATAACATTGATAATCGATGTGAGTGTTCTAGGTCCCCTGTCTCCCGGAGATAAATCTCACCTGGTCATTGTGTATTAATGTCGGTAAAATGGTTTTTAATCTCTTAGTCTTGGTTAAGGCATAGAGCTTTGTGTCCGTATTAAGTGATTTTGGGCGAAAGTTAGAACATTGATTGGGTGGCTTCCCTAGTTTGGAAGGGTTATAACATTTGCTAGAAGAAGCTCCCCTGTTTGCGTGACTTTATTGAATAGGATGGTTAGGTTTTGAATAGTTTGTAGTATGCGTAAGAGTACCCATCTGCGCCAGGAACCTTATGGGCTAGCAAAAGAGCAACTGTCTCCTCAACTTCCTAATGAGAGAACAGAGCGGACAATGTCTCCCTCTGGGCTAGTGTTATGCTTGGCAGATCTATGTTATGTTATGAATATATCTCTGGATAGCTGGAGTGCTTGAGGGTTGTCCCTAAGGTTATATAACAAACGTAGAATGAAATCTTGGAGGCTATTTTACTTTGCTTTAGCAGGTTTGCTAATAGTTTACTAGCTTTGTTAATGTGTTCATATTGTGACACAGCCAGTTTCCTCATAAGAAAGGCTACTTTTTGCACTGCGACTGACTTCATTGACTGCTGTATATCCTTAATTTCCTTAAGTGTTTCTGTGCAAGGGGCATTCCTATTTCTCTTGGTCAAGTCATGAAGTTGCTAGAGCCATGCTGACATTTGAGCCTGAGCTCTCCTCCTCTTTAGCTGGGATGCTTTTAGTATACCCATGATAACTGATTTGTGCGCATGTTATCTAGAGCTCACTGTGGTCTCCAGGGATGTGTTTTCCAAGAAATAGGTGCAGATGTGGCGTTCCACATCATCTGCAAATCGTTGGTCATTTAAAAGACTTTAAGTTTCCATGGGTCCCTATTATGGTAATCGTACTGGTTGTTATTACCGGCAAGTGGTTTGAACAAGAGATTTTCACTGTGTAACACTGGAAGACCTGGTCTGAACAATTTCCTTCCAAATGGCACCTGTCTATTCTCGAGTAGGAGTTGTGACATGGGGTAAAAAAAGAATAGTCCCTAGTTTCTGAGTTAAGTACCCTCCATACATCATACAAATTATGGTCCTCTAATGATTTTGCATGGGATTTACAGGATGTGGAGAGGATAGTTTGTCTGGGCGTCAGGGATTGTGTTCCCACACAAAGCATTCCCCTCCAGACTGGCTCCACCTTTGAAAGGACTCTGTTGGTTTGTGTTTGGGGTGTTAACATTCACTATGGTGAATACATTGTTGTTAATAGTGCACATAAACAGTCTCTCTGGGTCAAACACCAAGTCATGCACCAATGCAGCCACTCAACTGCTAATTAGTATGGACACCCCTTGGACTTTGTGCATACTTTATTTTATCACTGATACAGTGCTCTACTGCCTTGCCAATAGAAAAACAAAATGACAAAACCCCAAACTTTAACTATGGTGGAAAAATAAAAAGGTCAGAATTGTAATTTTTTTTCCTACCAAAATCTTCAATAACACTGTCCATTTGCCACAATTCCTTGTTTAATGAACAGACCCCTCAATATTTATTCTTGCACAGTTCAGTGCACAGGAGTCCCTTTCTATCTGTTGAGATTATGAGGTATAATGATCTGACATTAGTTTACAGAATTATTAGAGGTCAATGGCCCTTAAATACTCCTTTAAAGGGACAATTTAGATAACCAGACCAATTTATCTAATTGAAGTGGTTTCAGGGAAGTGACCCAGTTTGTTTATCCCTGCAATATTAAAACATTGAAGTTTCTGCAAATTACATTACAGGGTTAACTCCACCTGTTTTCCAGACAGCCACTAGAGGTGCTTCCGGGTCTCTAGCAGAGTTTTACTCCGCTAACCGACACTGGACGTCATCACACTTTTCATGAGGTTGTCTAACATCTTCTAATCCCCACAGGAAAGCATTGATTCAGTGCTTAAGATGCTTGCTGTGCATGCGCATTAAGTTCCACCATTGCTGTGGCTGTGTAGGAGGAGACGACCAAGTCATCTTAGAGGGAGCCGGAATGATGTAAGCGAAAAAAAGGGCAATTAATCATTTTTATTATGAGATGATGGGGGGGGGGGACAGTGCCACTCTACAGTTAGGAATACACATTTGTATTCCCAACGCTGTAGTGTTCTTTTAATGCTCGAGGGCCAACAAAGTAGCAAGAGAACACCTTTCAGTCTCCGAAATGCTACTTCATTAGAGATGGTTTATAGTGCAAATAAATAAAAACAAATCAAGATAGAACATTCTGTTAGGTTTTTTTTTTTTTTTAATAGAGCTGATGAACAGGGATCTCCCCATTCCTACAAGTGCAGGCTTTGACAATGTTCTTATACTTGAGTTCCCAAACTAAATTAATCCTACACTTTGATATACACTGTGCTTGTTATCGTGATCATATGCCTGTCCTTGTGACAACCGTGCAATTTCCTGTTTTGTTTAAAAAAAAAAAAAAAAATAAGAGTGAGAGAGAGAGAACAGATTGATGTAAGATTATTTCTGGGTTACCACAGATTTCCTATGAATTCCTAATTAGCAATGTTTTTTATAATTATGATACTACCAAACACAAATCTGTGTATGCATTATTATGGATGATAAAATTGAGATTTGTCAGACTGCTTGTTAACCATTTAATATCACACACTCAAAAATACTAACCAAGAACGGCTTTTGGTAATTATAAAATGAACAGGAGCAAATGTATTTAGGAAATAAAGAAAAGTAAAGAAAATGTTTCCAACATAATACATTGTGGTCATTGTTAAGACTTTGCTAAATCTTTTCATACTAATACAGTGATGGTGGTAAGGGGACTTACACAAAGAGCAAAGGAGTTCTCTCATTCTGGAATAGTAAATTGATTATTGTTAAACATGAACGTTACTCCAACCACCATGACCACTTCTGCTTTTAGAAGTGGTGATGGTGGTAGGAATATGTATGTGCCGCATTTCTGCTTGAATACACTGTACATACAGAGAAATATGCACTTTTGTGCCATGGGCTAGGTCCCCCGGCACACGCAAACTTTGTTCTAGACTGCCTTATGTTAATTCTATGCAAAAAATAGTATATTTATACGTTTAGTATAATTTTTTTCTTTTTATATATGTTTAAATTCCACCCCTTGTTTACTCTCAGCTCCCTCCTCACCCTGGCTCAATGTGTGCGCCATGCACTCAGTGTCTGGTAGAATGGTCCAAACAAATGCTTCTCTATGACTGTTTGGACCATTGGAACTGTCCGCTTACCCAGATATATTACCTGGACAATTATTCACTAAATCAATTATTCACATCATTGTCTGACCACAGTAGACTCTTTATATTTCCCAATTTACCTGTTCTCAGCGAGTGCAGCCTCTGTGATGTACTCCTTATTAGCAGCACAATTCAACAATATTCATTAAAAGAAAGATTTTAAAGGTAATTTTGTAAATTCTGATTTAAATAATTAAACAAAGTTGACATCTCTAGAACCTTAGAACACATGCATCTTCTTTTACCCGATTGTATGAACGCTTATGCCAGATCAGTACTTTCACTTTCATTGAAACCTTCTAACGCTGTTCTAGCTATTGTCGGCTTCAAAATCCACTGTTGCTGGAAAGTACCTCCTGCAGTTTTTTTTTTACTACTTTATAAAACTAGAAAATGCTTTTGAATAATCGTAACCACAGCAGATTCAAATACAACTACACTATTGCAATCTTCTTCCTATTCCATGAAATCTCTGGGGCCCAATCCCACCTTATTACAGAAGTTCTAAAGGTGGAGCACTGCTATGAGCAGTACCTGTATAAAAATCTATTTTTATTGTCCTACTAATACCAAGATCAACAGCTGCCACTGACACATTGCCTACTCTCATCAAGTCAGTGCAAACAGCATTATTGCCATTCATTATGATTAGCACTCACTCTCAGCAGTTAATGTAAGTGAACAAGGCTGACTTGCATGATGTGAACATGCAGGGAGCACTCACACTATACAAGTACTTGGACAACTCAATGGAAAAGCAAAATTTCCCCATGCCTTAACGGATTCTGGGTTCAGAGATCTCGCAATTAAAAAAAGAAAACGTTGAGGATCTGTAAGGTACATATTATCGGACAGCTTACTAGCACCATGACCACTACAATCAGCTATAGTGGTTACAGTGGTTGGAAAGTCCCTTTAATCTTAGAACAGTCCTCACTGTGGGCCACACTTCTAAAAGCCAAAAGCAGGTGTTATTTGGGGCAAAGTGCTAAACAAGGTGTGATCACCATGGAAATCAACACAATGCCTCTCAAGTTTGCCCTCAGAATAGCACTTTGTCTTGATAAGTAGGTGTAATGGAGCTCCCTGTACCCCTGGCTGGTTACCTCCACCAAGGACCGCTTCCTAGCTGGAGCAGGGGACAAACCACAGAACTTCTGCCCACAGTCGCCGTGGCTTGACTGGGGTCTTGGAACCGCTCCCTCCTGGAGTTGAATGGGGAATTCGCTCTCGACACCCCCAGGCACTGGATGACACTCAGTCCTGGGTGCTCTAATCCTTACAAGGACTTTCCCCATTGAATCCTCTACACTAGAACAGTGATTAAAGAGTAGCCCTTTTCCCCTCCCAGTAACCAGACGACACATCGTTCTGGGAGTACAAGCTGAAATACCTTTATTGGCAGCCACAACTGGCCTTATATGCAGGTCCCCATGGGGGACACACTCACCCATGGACCTGAGAGTAGACTACAGTAAAAACATACACACGATTACATTGGCTCTCAGGTCCAGGACCCTCCCACATAAAACAAGAGAATCCCTCCTGTGTGCCTGGGAGATAATTGAGTCAGGAACTGTACAAAACTCCATTATCTCCAGGTACAAAAACCACACATTTACCAAAGACCCCAAAAGTACCTTAAAAATACATAAAACCCCCTAAAGTTACATCCACTGATAGCCCCGATCTGACCAACATATCGAAAAACATATCGAAAAATCACCCACATCGGTTCAGGATTTTCCTGGAAGTCATAATTAGTCAAAATAGTTCCAGGGCATTTGTGGCTAAGTCCCCCTGAAGTCTATTCGTGGTTTTGGTCCATGCAAACGGCAGCCAGCGAGCTAGTGTTCCTTTCTATGCGCACGAATGGAAAGTGCCAAACAGGGGGAATAAAATATGGGTCCTTACAGTCGCTGACCTAGCCCATAGTCGGTGGGCAGTAGGCCAGCTTCCACACTCCTCCAGGAGTCCGTGGCAAGCATCTGTGGAAAGCGGCGTTTGTCAAACGTGCATTTGCAGAGGGATACTGACAAACACACTGACATTTAATCAAAGGCGCAGGGATCCGGGACACCCAGTGGTTTGGATACCCGGCGCTTAGACGGAAATATAGCAAACATGAACATCTGGCAATTAGATAGACACATAACTCGTATCATCCGCGTACAAGAGTAACACTCATACTAAACAGAACTTCGATACTTACCACACAATGACTGGATACAGGGATTCAGGCACCACAGTTGGGGTGCAGGGATTCCCGAACAACACACGAGCTCTTCCACAGGTAACAGTCACGGGGAAATTCTAGACCCGAGCACTAAACAGAAGCTACATGTTATGTCAAGCTCCCACTTACGATTGCTACCTGGAGTTTCCCCCCCCCCAAAAAAGTATGTTGTTATTTTCAATGTTATAACAGAATTAAGCATATATGTTCCTTTTTGTGGGGTGAGGTTAACTGGATCCACTTCCCGGAAAGTCGATGTGGACCTGCGTGTCCACTTATTCCGTAAACGAGCTGGCAAATGGGCCTGCAAGATGTATGTTTTTCTCACGGATCACAAGTTCTCCTTACTTATGTTATGCACCTATTACACATATGACTAGACCTGCGAGTCTTACTGCTTTACAATTGCTGAACCTACAAACAAATAAACAAATTTTCAAAAAAAAGAAAGCGGCGTTTATCACAGTAGGGTTCTGTATGTAATACTGGATATCTTAGAATTAAAATCCTCTGAGTATTTTTTTTCCCACCATTTCTCTCTTCATATATTTTTTCTATTTGCAGATATTTTAGCAGTTTTTCTCCAGCTATATTACAGGTTGTTTCAATCACTCACCTTAGGAGGTCTGCAGCTACAAGTCTTCAGGGTACTTTTTAAAATTAAATACCAATGGAATATTTCTAGAACCAGCCTCTTCCTAGGAATTTTTCCTGTGTCCACAGAAACAGAACATCAGGAAATAAAACAGGCCAGAGGAACCAAAAAGGACAGTCTGCCAGATCCAGGGTTATTGGGAAAACCTAGAAAAAATAAATATAGCACCACTGAAGTCCTGCGGTGGCGATTGCTATAAACTGAAGAATTAGTTAGTTCTATTGAAGGGAGATTGTCATGCCAGGTTCAACGTTCGTTGTAATAGCACCTACATCACTCAATATAAAAATGATTATATAGATAAATTCTTCATTTAACTGCTATAAAAGCTGCTATACAGTCCATGTAACATTTACTCCTCACTCCAGTGCCTCCATTTGTGGAGGTCCATGGGTATTACAATATTGTAACACTTAGTGCTGCCAGCAGACATCGCGGATCCCCCAAGCACAACGCGCCCAGACATCCACACAGATACATGCACACATGGAAACACTTTCAGACGCAGACACACACCTAAAAACAGAGGCATACATTTGCAGACACACATAAAGATACACACACCAATATATAGTGCTGGATGTGTACATATACACTCTGCGACACAATAGTAAATACATATTTTAGTGCAGGAGGGTGGCTTTCCGGGGGTCTAGAGGGAGTGATTTTCTGACATCAATTAGTGTATGCGAGCACAGGTACAGCACACTAAGATTCCTTTAACCATCTTACATTGCTAACGGCAGCATCATATCACGATACCGAGAGCCCGATCTAGATTTAATGGCCGATAGATCAGTAGCAGAGTGGTGTACCGTCATGTAAAAAGTGATGTGGAGACCACACCAAACTTCCCCATAGACCACCCACTACCCGAGGCCTAATTAGACAGCGAGAATACTACTTAAAAATTAAAAAAGTAAATGTGAACTAGGGATTAGGGGGACATTTGCGACGTTTTATACTAATGCCTGTTGTATTTCGCAAACACCTGTTGTACAAATTAGCATGTATGCTACCTGTCTCTTCACCAGATTGCTCACTTTAAAAGTAAAGAATTTATATTTAAAAAAAAATTCCCCCAACCTATGATACTGCAGAAATATGCTATTGCATAATAGGCCCACCTTGGTGGACTAAGGGGCAGGGACCATATTTAGAGCCTCGACTCTTATACTACACATCTTTCCTAACGCCTGCTATGTAAAAGCCACAAAAACACCATGTATGATATGTGATATATGTATTATAAACTGTTTCCCCCAGATTCTCTTTTATATACCCCTCCCCCATAAAACAAAATCTTTAAAATAAATCATTTATAAAAAAAAAATCCCCCAAACATAGACCAGTTCACTAGGGCATGGAATCCTGCAAATCTATATTTGGGGAAACTTCCCCGAACAAAGATTAGTTTACTCGCGAAAGGAATTCAGTGAACATAGATTAGCAAACGACTAGGGCTAATTTTCGGGCGATGGCTTATTTTGGGGAAACACGGTGGGCACTTCACTAAGCAGTGCAATTCTCCCCAATGAAGCGGGACATTTTCTCTGCCAGCATATCTACAACTGCGTCCTGTTACATCCCCTGCCAGTTGCTGAGAGAACAGGGGCAGCTCTCGGTTTAGGCGGCCGCCTAAACCGATTGAGGACAGACTGTCAGGTCCTTGGTTAGTGACCGGGACCAGACACCAGGAGGGGCCCCTCCTGGCTGCCCGGCCAGCTGTCGCAGACACCGGTGTGCAGAGCTGCAGACCATGTGTCTTGCGAGAACAGGCCAATCAGAGCATTGACATGGGTTACCATGGCAACGCTCTGACGGGTCACGTGAGATTCATGGTCTGCAGCTCTGCGGAGCTGCAAACCGGTTATAATGGCCACCGGACCACCAGGCAGCCCACACTGGACCATCAGGGAATAAAAAAAACACTCTTAATCCTGTTAATCTCACAACCTCCAAACTCACCCAGTCACATTAACCCCCCTTAATCCTATCACACTCGTCCCTCCTACCATGCCACAATTGCCCTGACACTTATCTCCACTCGCCCTGTCACACTCCCTACTCCCCCATTCTCTCGTACAACTCTCAACCACCTTACCCTGTCCTATTTACCTCCTTCACGTTCTCCCTGTCACAGTCACCAGCTGAAGACATTCTTAATACACAGAGTCAGGAAACATAGCTTTGCCATAAACACAAGGTCACAGGCATACACACAACACACTTCAAGCAGCTACCCCATACACATACGGTCCAGACAAAAACGCAAACATGCTCACAGAAACATCCATTCACACACACACACAGGAATACTCTCTGTCAGACACACTCTCAGGCACATACACAGTTAAACAGTGCTTCAATGTGTATATGTGACAGTGTGCATGTATTGCAACTCTTTTTCACTTTGGTGTTAGTGGGGCCTCATGTTTGAGTTTCGCCTAAGGCCTCATAACGATTTGGGGTAGTGTGCAGGTAATGTTTTAGGTTTTTTTATTCTACATATTTTCTGAGTATTATAGTCATTGCTGCCACCAATGAGTAGTTGGAGTTTGTATGTTAATATAAATAGCATCCATTTTCATCTGTTCTTTGTTCAATCCGAAATATTATGTATAGATTTTAATTTATTCCTCATTCCTGCAGGATTTTCTGTCACAGTGATATTCTCTCACAGAGGTGGATCTAGACTTTATGAGCCGCCTCTGTGAGAGAATATCACTGTGACAGAAAGCAAGAGAATCCTACAGGAATGAGGAATAAATTAAAATCTATACATAATATTTCTGAAAATGAAAATGAATGCTATTTATATTAACATACAAAGTCCAACTACTCATGGGTGGCAGCAATGACTATAATACTCAGACAATATATAGAATAAAAAAAACTAAAACATTACCTGCACACTACCCCAAATCCCTGTGCACATTTAAAGAACGTTTGTTTTTTTGTTTTTTTTTAGTATCACTCCAATGGCCTTTCAAATGATACTAAAAAAAACCTCCAGTTATTTATGTGTACATAAGAATTTGGGATAATGTACACACACTATTTATGTTAAGCCTAAATTGTGTGTTACATGACAGGTAACATTTAAAGCCCAGTTGATAAACAAATCAAGGATTTTTGAGGAACTGATTTTGCCATTGCTAATGCTAATCAAAACAGAAAATGAAGAAAACGTTTAATCCCCTTCCCTGCACTCATTTCCACCTCAGTGTTGTCTCAGCTTTGCTCAACACCGATTTTATCCAATCTGATAAAAGACTCCTGCTGATTTTACACACAGTAGCATTTGTGCAAATTGCAGAATAAGCACACTGCAGATAAAGGTTAGCCCATGAACCTAACCTTTCACAGAGGTTACACAGTACTAAGAAAAGACTTAGCAGACTCCTATCTCCTTGCAGATATCTACAGCCTTCCTGGACTACAACAGATAATCTCACCCTCAGAGATGAGTGGTGATTATAGAGATACAAGTGCCTCGATTTGAAATATCGTCAGACATCAGGTATACAGCTTTAACCAACAGGGCATGTATTAGATCTTGGCTGATATATTACATGTTACTATACATTGGTAAGTCGCGTGCACATCTGTGAAGGTGGTATGTGACAGGCTTATAGGCATCAGTGATTATACCCTAACTACTACAGCATGCTGCAGTGGTTATGGTGCCAGGAGTGCCTTTGCACCACCCTAAGTACTCATAATGTTTGCGGGGTCTGCCAGGTGCCAGTCACTTCTGCCAGGTGCCAGTCACTTCCTCCAGGAGAGCCAGAAGCGCTCTACATTTTGCTAGAATTAAAAATATAAACCAATATAACAGCTCAAAAAGCAACGAACTGCATCATTAATGTAGGCAAATCATATTTAATGCCCTAGGAGTGCAGCTGTATATAACTTGTACCAGGAAGTGAAGGTTATTTTAGTCTTTAAAATCTGTGATTTACATCGCCAGTGGTTGGAACGTGCACTAGTCAGACCACTGTCTAAAACCCATACTATATTGGTTACTGTTACTGTTGTGGCCCTGCCATCGCAAAAAAACAGAGGGCCGGTTTGAAACATGAAGAGTCTAATAAAAGGCCTAAAGCCATTATTATAATCGGGGTGTCTGTTAGAATTTTTAATATATATATATATATATATATATATATATAATATATATATATGTAAAAAAAAGATTTCTTGCACTCACGCTTTTCTATTCAATGCCGGGTGCAAAAGCCAGCTGGCTGTTGTTCACATAAAGTATCCAAAATGATGGCTGCACTCCTCGATCTTCATTAAAATCCAAGTAACTTTATTAGATATACATTAAAAAAAAAGTAGATCAAAGTTTCAGCCCTGCACTGGGCTTTCCTCAGGATCAAAAAAGACAATATAAATATATATATATATATATATATATATATATATATTTTTTTTTTTAAAATAAGTGCATCACTCATGCTATATGTGACTTGCTGTAATTTCAAAGGAACATTTGCTCTTTATATTGCAATAGCCAAATGCCTAAAACATGGACAGAATGAAAATTATTCAGATTTGTTTTTTCTTTTCTTCTTGTAATAAGCTAGGTCCACTTTAAGTCCAAAGCGTTTCTATGAGACACTAGTAAAAGTAATATTAAAGGAGCACTATAGTACCTACAACCACTACAGCTTCATGTAATGCTTTTGGGGCATATAGTCAGTCCCCGCAGGCTAAGCATTGTAAACACTACCTTTACGAAGAAAAGGCAGTGTTTATATTGCTGCATTCAGGGCCGGCCTTAGGGGTATGCGAGCTGTGCTACCACACAGGGCGCCATGAGAGAAGGGGGTGCCATGCGGCTGACACAGCTCCGGAAACCGGGGGGAGGATTTAATTATTCACAACAACATTGCAGCAGTGCTTAACATGTGGCAGGGACGAGGCTAAAATGCAGCTATAACTGCCTCCATTTCTCCCTTTCAGCCCAAAATGGACAGAGGTAACTGTGCGTGACTGTCTGCCTGTGTTTGTATGACTGTCTTTGTATGTGACTATCTACCTGTGAATGTCTGCCTGTGTGTGACTGAATGTCTGCATGTGACTGTCTGCCTGTAACTGTATGTGAGACTGTATATGTGGCAGTATGTATGTGACTGTCCGCCAGTACCTCTGTGTGTTTGTCGTTCTCTGCCTGCAACTGTGTGTTACGGATCTGCCTGTAACTGTGTGTGTGACTGTATGTTACGGTCTGCCTGTAACTGTGTGTGTGTGTGTGTGTGTGTGTGTGTGTGTATCTGCCTATCTACCTGCAACAGTGTGCATGTTACTGTATTTGAAAATGTATATGTACAGCTGTCTGAATCCGACTTTGGGACTATGTGCATGTGACTCTGCAAAAATATACACCTGCATTCACACATTTTTATCTGAATTAAATACACACAGCCAATAAACAGAGGTCAAAGTAAGGAAAATCCAGAGCACCAAAGCAAAACAACTAAAAGTATTATGTGAAACACTTAGTCTGCTCATCTGGGGGTCTTGTTTTTAAATCATTATTAATGTAATAAGGCCCCGAAACGCACACTCTATAGAATGGATGAAGGGGGGTAGGCGCTAGGTAGATTTTTCGCACAGGGCCTAAGGCTGGCCCTGGCTGCATTCGTCGTCCTCTAGTGGCAGGCACTAGCTGGACTTCCTGGCTAAGATCTTATAATCTTTGTAAGACCTATGTTCAGCACAACGTAGCTAAGCTAAACACTACCCATTGAGATGCACTGATTCAACATCTTTACAAGGGGCAGCATGGAGAACGTTGCCGTGAGGGCTACAAGGTAATGAAGACTTCATTATTCTTATGCATGAGGGAAGAGGGAAAGAAATTAAAAGCATAGCACATCCATTTAGAAAATAAATTCATTACATTTAAATCATGAAAAATTGTTTATTTTAGTTACATATATATAATGTTAAAAGATTTCCATAGTGTTTAACAAAGCATTCATGAATTTGCAAATGTCCAATTCCATGTATTTATTTTAACCTATTTCACAAAGATGCAGTTAGTGTTCTGTAAAATAATCAAATATTCCTTAATCCATCTGATATGATTTATATACACAATCCTCCCTCCTACTCCATCCCTCCCACCTGGATGCAGAAAAGCCCCATAGCAGTTCATATTTTAACATTTACATTCCCAATATAAAATGACAAAGTGTATAATGTACATCATTCTCTTGAGAGATATGTATAATTATATACAAATTAGTAATGTTAATTGACCTTTTAGTAACACAAATTAAAACAAAAACGACATCAAAAGTAAAAAAAAAAAAAGCTACTAATTCACTGTGCACATTTGGTCTCATTCTGCAGAAAATCTGCTGCATTTTACTGCCACTGAATAGTGATATTTAAATAAATCCACAAATATTAAAAACAGCAAACATTTGAACCGATTCAGAACGGATATATTTATGAATGTCTGAAAAGGACTTAAATATCCCTTTGCATCCATTATCCAATTATATGAGACAAGTACTAGAAATATGCTTGTTTCGAGAATAACCAAAAATAGGAATTTGCCACTGGAACATCTGCCTAAAAACATTATTCTCTGCTACCCTTACCCTAAAAAAGAGATTCAAATTGAGACTTTAAGTAACACCAAAATACAGCTATTTAAAGATTACTCAGATCTGTCCAAAGGGGAAATGTTGATAACTTATTGATGACTGACAATCAACAAGGCCTTGTTTAACCCCTTAAGGACCAAACTTCTGGAATAAAAGGGAATCATGACATGTCACACATGTCATGTGTCCTTAAGGGGTTAAGAACTAGTACTCTCAAACAAATTGAGGGTATGAACCCGAGCAGGAAGCACACGCTTCCACTGGGTGATAGTTTTATTGTGTAAAAAAATTTAACATGATCTAGCCATTGCCTCAATCATTTAATCTATGTAGTTTGATGATAATTTGTTATAGAACCATAAACACCTAGATGGACTAGTGTTGAGTAGAACTGGGGTGTTGGCTTTGCCATATAGATTACCAGAGAATGTTAAGAGCTACATTCTAAACACTAGAGGCCTCCACCATTGACATGTTCGAAAACCAGAATGTATTAGAGCTCTTCGGATGTCAGTAGAATAAAATGAAGCCCATAACAAGCTGGTCATCAACTGAAACCATGAATTAGAACTACAAAGATGAATATCACTGCCAATTTCATAAATCAGACCCCACCTACTTTAACGGGTATTTATCATCATCATCTCTAAATAGTACCACTTCTTGAAAAATCTGTTTTTTAGTGGGTGGAGTGTCTTAGAGTCATCCTTGATATGAAATGAAAACAGTTTAGTGTTATCTACGGAATAAACATGAAAAAAAAAAAATCTAATATTTCTTAACAATACACAGCTTAATTAGCCAAAGATTATAATCATAATAAACGAAAAAGAGGCATATCATTTGTTCAAATAGGCATAAAATATTGCACAGGGCGGTCTTTTTTTATTTTATATGTCAATGTTAAGTCTACTTCTATGATAAACTGTACATTGACATTTTCCCTCTTTAGACAGCTAAACAGAAGGTATTTATACGTTTATCTAAAACCAGAAACATTTAAGGAAACAAACAAATTTTTTTTAAAAATTGCATGATAATACTGTTACAACGCTCAATCCATCACAAATCCCAGTTTAGTGTATGGCAATGGTGAAGATTTGGCAAACATGAAGGTAAGTGAAAGTATATATACATGCTGGGACAGTTGGGCACCAAATGCCCTGCGATAATTCCGTATTGACTTGTACCAACGACCGTAAAATCCAAGGAAGTGGATTTTAATGGGAAGTCACAGTGATGATCACACAGTAGTGGAATAAGACTCTGTTCTCCTTGAAATTTGATTAGGAACCAATCCATTGGTGTCTGTAACTATGGAAAGGACCTCTGTGTCACTGTCACTGCTATCTGAATCATGTGTGTCCAAAGCAACCTTTCCAGGTCTTTTGTGAAGATGAAAATGAACCTTTCCTTCTTGCAATGCTCCAGCAGCAGAGTCTTCTTCTGAAGAGTGAAAAGACTCATATTCGTCTACCATATGACTGACAATATGGATCCCGTCAAAAGTGGGTTGGTCTGGGAAGCCCCTCTGACGCTTTAGACACCTTATCTGAAAAACAAATCAAAGAATAATAAAATTAGTTCAAGTAAAACTGAAAACGTTTTGCTGTATTTCAATATGAATACTAATAAACAGCCACAGCCTCTTGCGCACAAGGGTTAATTATTTATATTTTAATAAAAGTTAAAGGAGGAAATTTCATCCCTAATAATTGTTCCATGAGGTTTGGAAACCAGAGTTCTCTACAAAACAAACAATAGTTCAAGCGAGTCCTGAATATCAACGAATGATCTAGGATTTAAACCAGATATTGGGCAATCCCATAAATCTAGACTAATATTGATCCTCGATAAGCGATTTAATTACCCCTGCTTTACAAAACATGAACAAATCTTGCATTACTTCGCTACCAGCCAGCAAATAGCAAGAGATGGAATGTGGATTCTACAAGGGATAATGGGGGGGGAGGAGGGGGGGTCACATGATAATGTAACAAAATGCAACATTAGAAATTCTTACAGGCACAGGAGTGACCAAACAATGATGTTGGTTAACATGTGAATAAGTTGAAATTTGAGTGAATGGGTTCATGTAAGGGAGTATGCAAGCTTATCAACTTCACAAACACTATCTTGTTCTACAAATTGCTAAATCCTTCTCCACTAACTACAGAACATCTGTGAATATTCCCAGGGACCTAAAGGACAAAGTATCTCTAGCAGTAATCCTGGTTCATTATGAAGAGATATGTGCCACATCAAGTCCACATGCAGCACTAGAACAAAATAAGACCATGGCACAGTGGATGAGGAAAAGTGAAATTTGGGACCAAAATGATGCATTGGGCTTCACCTTACCTGGAGCAGACTGTCCCGTGGAGTCAAGCATGTATGAAAACAGGTGGAATTAAAAAGGTACATCTTTCACATCATAAAGATAGCAACCAAAACATCTCATAAATGCATACAAGAAGCAATACGTCAAGTAATAGACTGTATTATCACAACAGAAAGTTATGCAGTATATTTGCCAGTATTGACATGCATTTTTATCTAAATACTAAACCCAGTAATTTTGCACAGGGCACTAGCAGAAAATGAAATCCTTGCTAAAATACACCTAGTATAAATGAGAGTGCTACATTTGTATTTTATAAGTTTTGTTTTTCTTTTTTTAAATAAAAGTACAAAGAAAGCCTCAAGGCACAGCCCTTGTTTCATAGCTGTGTGCCACAGTATCAATAAAGAAAAATGTAAATAGATTTCATGTATAAGTCAGTCTTTTCTATGTGCTTCTTGTCTGTTCCTGAAACAGAACATGCTTAATTCTTTAGTTGTGTTCTTTGAAAAGAATGGCACAATGTTCCTCTAATCTTGTGGTATTGAGCCATAGGAAGTGAAGTCCATGAGGATGGAGAAAAAAAAATAAATGATGAGGCAATTCTTACAAAATAGCCTGACAGCAAATTCCATTTTGTCTAGGTGCCTGATTTATCTTTATTGTGTCTAGTATCCTCTAGACTTCTTCCTGTGTCGGCCAAGTATCTCCTAAAGGTAAGACTGCTGTGGTGATTTGGTTTGAAGCATTGGCACCAGTCTGCCCTAAATTGTTCAGACAGACAAATAATGATACGATCGGTTAGAATGATTATCAAATCACAACAGCTCTCCATATATTTCTATTATTTATATACTTAAAGGAACCAAAACCACTACAGCTTAATGTGGTTCTGGTGTCTATAGCCTGTTCCTGCAGGCCTTTCAATGTAAAGACTGCCTGTTCTTTTAAAGCATATAAATTTATGGAGGAACCTGCTGTGGATCTTTAATAAATAATCTCCTGCATTTTCAACAAGGCGCCATAGACAGCTATTGATGATGATGTGACCATTTGATGGGAAATGGAAGTAGAAACTTTGCAAGAAGTTAGCAATAAGTATATAAACAGGATTTGAGAGTCATCAATATGATTAACCTACATTTAAGGAGTGTATCTCACAGCAGTAGCCGGGTGTAATTGTGTATTTTAGCACTAAGTTTATAAACCTAGTGTATTTTTAAGGCTTTATTTTAGGAGTTTGGCAAATTGTAGGCCTAGGCACAGTTAAGCTGGCCTGCCATGTATTGCCATTTTGTGTTGAATTGCCACCTTTGGTCCTCACATCATTAATCATGGATTGATTGGCAACATAGCACCCTTTCTACTGTCTTTCTCAAAGAAACTTGCTATGTCAAGATTGAGATCCAACTGCCAGGTGATTATAGAGGTCCATGACTAAACAGGACTGACCACACTGAACGGAATAAAGGCCAATGACAGTTTCTTTGAATGTTTAAAAAACACATTCTGCAGTCCCATGATGGGCCATCACTGATTGTGTACTAAATGGAGCCATCCAACTGGCTAAACAAGACAGAAAATGATGTTCAAAGACCATCTGAAGCCACATGTTTACATACAGTTACTCAGGAGTGAAAAGCATATGATTTTTGGAATACAATACACTATTGCCTAAATGATCACTGGCAACTTAAGAAGACGAGTTCTTTAATACTATCCATCAACACTCAGGGGGGTTAAGCCATAGCCAAGAAAAGAAAAGAGAGAATGTCCTGCAGTAGATGTCGAATAACAAAAGTAACTGGCTGATAGACTTAAAACCATTATTTTATTTTCTATTAATTAAAAACAGTAGCAAGGTAGTTCATACAGAATAAAAGTATGAAAAAACAACCATAAAATCTTATGTGATTCACCACTTAGGCAAAGATCTTGATCTGATCTAGGACCAATGCCTTGTGAGGAAACAAGCAAGATTTTTAGCTGTGTGAATTAACTTGCTACTTTAAAAAAAAAAAAAACTTTTTAAAATTAAATAAAAATAAAATAAGGGTTTCAGGCTGATCAGCGTGTTCTGCTGTTATTGTAATACAGGATATTTCACACTGTATTT
This sequence comes from Pelobates cultripes, assembly GCA_933207985.1. NCBI lineage: Eukaryota > Metazoa > Chordata > Amphibia > Anura > Pelobatidae > Pelobates > Pelobates cultripes. The sequence continues at coordinate 56,626,319 of OW240919.1, forward strand.
AAACAATTTTATTTACAAAACGGTGCTTTAAGCAGCTCCAGGTTATGTTGGCATATATTGTTATGCACAACACTTGTTTTTCTTAGATGTGATGGGTTTTATTTAAGTTTACTTTTCTCCTGGGGAATTTACGCCCTATAATAAAGGTGTTTTTAAATATATATATATATATATATATATATATATACATACATACAACGCCCAGAAAACCCTTTTTTGGTGCTCCCAAAGCTTATTTTTGCTAGGGATCACCCTCAGTTCAAGTGTTGTGTATACATTCTCTTAGACTCTTTGTTAATTGTTTGTTTAGCTAGTGTTACTACTCTCACTGATAATCTAGTAAATTTATGTTCATGGTTTATGACTTTCACCTATCTGATCCTTCCTATCTTTTTATCCCAAATATTCTCTCCTTTTAGTTTTTCATCGCTAATTACCTCAATAGCCCCATGTCTCCCCACCCATAACAGTGTGTTTTATTTCCTTTTTTTTTTTCTAACCTCAGACCTTATATTTCAGACTGGGCCCCTTAAAACAGCATTAACACCCAGCACTCCCAAGCAACCAAGTCCTGCTGAATCTTCAGAGCAGAGGTATCATCTGTGACTCTGTCCTCTCATGGTTTTCCTCTTATCTCTCCCAACGCTCATTCAGTGTCTCTTTTTCCAATGATACCTCCTCCCCTCACCCTGTCTCGGTTGGAGTCCCCCAAGGCTCCGTCCTTGGTCCCCTTCTATTTTCTCTTTATACTGCCTCTCTTGGCAAACTTATTGCCTCTTTTGGATTCCACTACCACCTGTACGCTGATGACACCCAGCTATATCTCTCCTCCCCAGACCTCTCCCCTGCTGTCCTGCAACGTGTCACTGCTTGCCTTTCTTCCATCTCTGACTGGATGTCCTCCCGCTTTCTGAAACTCAATCTCTCAAAAACTGAGCTCCTTGTCTTTCCTCCTCCTAATACGGATCCTCCTCTTTCGCTCTCCCTTCAAGTTTGTGGTACCAACATCAACCCATCCTAGCAAGCGCGCTGTCTTGGCGTCACACTTGACTCTGGTCTCACATTTGAGCCTCACATCCAGCATGTTGCCAAATCCTGTAGATTCCATCTTAAAAACATAGCCCACATCCGCCCCTTTCTTGCACCAGATACTACCAAGGAGCTTGTCCATGCTCTAGTAATTTCCCGCATGGATTATTGTAACCCTCTCCTGCTTGGTCTTCCTAAAAGCCATACTGCACCCCCACAGTCTGTAATGAACGCTGCTGCTAGACTGATTTTCCTCTCTAGTCTGTTCTCTCACACCTCACCCCTCTGCCAGTCCTTACATTGGCTTCCTGTGTGCTATAGGAGTCAATTCAAGGCACTTACTCACACCTATAAAGCACTGAACAACTCTAGCCCCTCTTATATCTCCTCACAGATCCATAGATATGTCCCTTCTCGGTCTCTCCGCTCTGCCCGTGACCACCTCCTGTCCGTTGTCCGCACCCGTCCGGCCAACTCGCGCTTGCAGGACTTCTCGCGGGCGGCTCCCTTCCTATGGAATAGCCTGCCTCCCGCCATCAGACTCTCCCCTAGTCTTGCATCTTTTAAGAAGTGCCTTAAAACCCATCTCTTTAGGAAAGCTTATGGCCTCCAAGACTAACCCCTACCTCACATACCTGTCTCTTGCCCTCTCCTAAAGGGCAGCCCACCTTATTTGATTGCAAATTCATGTCCTACTGTGTTTTACACCCCACCTCCTATAGAATGTAAGCTCGATTGAGCAGGGTCCTCTTCAACCTATTGTTCCTGTAAGTTTATTTGTAATTGTCCTATTTATAGTTAAATCCCCTCTCATAATATTGTAAAGCGCTACGGAATCTGTTGGCGCTATATAAATGGCAATAATAAAATAAATAAAGTACCCCCTATATAGGGTTCTGTGGACACACTGTAGATTCAGATAGTCAGGAATCTTACACTCTTGTGTTTGTTTGTTTTATATATTGTTATGCCACTGATCCGGAGTATAGGATCCACATAAATGATCTGCATTCAATATTGCAAAACAAACTATTTTGTTGGAAAAAAATAAATAGGTGGAACAATGTTGTGGTATATTACACGTTACTCTAAGCTGAATGTTTTAATTTTGTGCTTTTAAGAAGAGTTAAATAGTACTATAACATCTAATCAACTCTAAGTCTAAAACTTTAAAACTATTTTATAGCTTGATGCGTGTTTTAAAAAAAAATTAAAACTACACAACTATTGTTAATAAACTCTGCTTTTATTTTGTTTCCAACTCAGAACAGGAATGAATGTGCAAACTCTGGTTGCTAGAAAACCACGACGATGACTGACCACAACTGCTCAAAGGCAGTCCCAGCCATCTGATGCTTGAGAAACTGACATGAGCAAAACTAGGGAGGTCTAAAAAAAATAAATAAAAGACGACCATGGCGGTTCTCTGCAAATCAATCTACTCGTTCCCGGCATCAACTTAAAGATACGTGATATGCAAAGACAGACGATTCTGTGGCCTGAAGCTTATAACTGTGTACATCAGATTTAAGTGTAGAGATAAGAGAATTCAAGTGTAATTTAGTTTAACATCTGCTGGTCACAAAACAAACAAAAAAAACCTGCATTCTTTCCAATCCATCACTAAGACCTAAAATAAATTGGTTAAATGGAATGATGAGGACCACCATCGAGACCATAGAAAGCTGCAGTAGAACTGAAGAAAACGTTTCTGTTTTGTTCATTTTTAATAAAGGTTCAGACCCTATCGTATTAAACTATTTAGATGGCTGCCCTCCCACCCCCCATTCCCTTCAAAAATTTAGTTTACTTACCTGTATTCTGGAGCTGGGTCCGACCCCGATCCGCCTCCTTGGCTGACATCATCAGAATTGATCATCTCAGCCAAGGATATGGGCTGGGGGCGGAACTAAACACAGTCCTGGCCAATCAGCTTCTCCTCATAGAGATTAGTTAAGTCAATGCATCTCTATGGGGAAATTTAAGTGTATCCATGCAGAGTGGGCAGCACCTCTAGTGGCCGTCTGAAACTGTAGGTGTCCCTAGGGAGCAATATAAACACCATCTTTTCTCTGAAAAGGCAGTGTTTACAGCAAACAGTCTGCAGGGATTGACTATACTCACCAGAACAACTACATTAAGTGGTAGCTGTCCTGGAGACTATAGTGTCCCTTAAAGTAGACTCATCGTTCAATTGTGAAAGGGGTGAGGGGAGTTGGAGGAGCAAGTGTATAGTTTATTGGCTTTACGCAATTAATTTTAAATATTAGCTTCTAGCGATTTGCAACCTACTAGTATAGACTGCAATGAACCTAAAGGAAAAAGGATGCTAATAGCCCAGATTAGTGTAAACAATAACTGCTCAACTTAATGTAATAGATCCTTGCTATTATGGAACTCTAACTAAATAACACCCGCTCCTTTACCGCAGGGTAAAAGTAGATCAAGCTGCTATATCACTGTCAGGCTAATGTTTATGTGGATGCTTAATTAGCTGCTACCAAGTAAAAACTGAAATGAGGCAAAGCTGCAGTTAATGCTCACTTCACCAAGAGAATTGGCAACATCGTGTTGAACAAAGTGTCATTGGATATGCAACAAATTGTTACAGCTAGGTACTTGTTAGGTGATTTGGCTCCTGATAACAGAGTAACCTGCAGATCCTAAATCGCGCAGTTTGCTGGACACTAATCTGATGGTGTTATGGTACACAATCCTCTTGTCGTAGAATTTAAGTAACACTAAAGCCTTGAGGATCTGAAGCACTCCCAGTCACCTCATCCTTAGATATCAGTGAGCAAGGGATTAATATCAGGAGAAGTAAAGTATACTCATGCTCCTAAAAATATGTGCCTAAACACAGTACCTCAGCCCCTGAGTGAGAACTCTACAGGCACTTACTCATTACCGGAGGGACCAGTAACAGCCATGCCTCCTCACCCTCATCACCCTGCTACCACCAAATCAAAACATTAAAAACAACAAAAAGGTCCAACGTGTGTTTGGCTGCTCAGAGGCACCTTCGTTGGGGACCATAAAGCATTGCTTGAGAGTTATCATTGTTCCCATGTTAATGAGACCCTTGTGAGATGAATACAACAAAATCTAACTTGTGACCACTTCAACCTAACCATTAAAAAGCAGCATTATTTCTCAGAATACGCCTTGCTTACTGAGCTGTGAAAATAAAGCAGGACATCAAGTCTATTTTTGTATGTACGTTTGCTATAGAGTGGTGAAGTCAACAAGTGAGGAGTGTCCCACAAACAGATTGTACTTCAATCTGCCTGATAGGAGGTGTTGAGTTTACACCAGACTTGTGAATCTAGTGAACAAGAAAGCTCAGTAAAGGGGAACTACCACTCAAAGGATTGAAATATATCTATAAATAAAATGATGCTGTGATTCTGTAGTTTCCAACTATAATTTAATTACTAAAATTCTGAAACAAAAACACGTTTTATTGGCCTCCATACATCCTAAACTAATCAATACAGTTATGGTAACTTACAGACTTCCCTTTGATTTTGGCAAGTGGAGCTCCACCCCTCACACAGACACCCTGGGAGGCTGAGTGCACTTAGGACATCTTTCCGAGAGTTATTCAAGCAAGACTCCCACACCTGCAGGCCCTAAAGCACATGTATCAGTAGAAGCGGGAGCCTGGATGTGATGTCATAGCCCAGTGCCCACAACCTGATTAGTGTACATCTCTTAAACGCACCAACACTGGACACCCAGAGCCTTTGCTCTCCTCGTCTCCGGATTGAATAAATAAGCAGGAAGAGAAGGAGGGATATACTGCATGTTTGTATGTGGTATACTATATTTATATGTATTGGTATGTGTCCTTGTTAATTTGTGTATGCATGTTAGTATGTATGATTATGTGTTTAAATGTTTGTGTGTGAGGATCTTGCTAATAAGCATGGGGTGTGTGGCAAGTTACATAGGTGTTTATCTAGCTAACTGCATGTATGTCAATGGACAACTCTCTGCATAAATAATTAAAGGGTTTAGTAAGTACCTCGGTCCCCAGGCCCTACAAATAGTAATAGAGACGTTGGTAATTTACAAAAGTTACAGTAAGCCTAAAACATTATTCAAAAATAAAAAGAAGAAATTGCCAGCAACACTGTTATACTGCACCACTCTCAATCTGCAGGGTTAACTCTGGAACAGCAACTAGCTGACGTCTCTGTTCAACCAATGGATCATTACATTTTTAAACAGCATTTCTTCAGCTTGCCAACATGAGGCAACCTGGTTCGAAGTAGAATCACGTTTCACTCAAGGTGGAACGTTGCTTCAATAAGGCCTTGATTAACACCTTTTACCAGTAAAAAAAAAAAAAAAAAATCGAATAAAAATAAACAAAACAATTAGATTGTGAGGAAGGCTGAACTTGATGGACCAAAGTCTCTTTTCAGCTATGTAACTATGTAATCTTCTGGGACTGATTAAACCACGCACAATAAAGCCATGGATGAGCAAATGTATGCTTCTCAACAAATATGAAAAAGCTGACAAGTATAAAAATAATGTATGTGTGTGTATACACACATAAGTAATTACATCATCATGTAGGCAAAAGTAGTGAATGCTAATTGTACCATTCCTAATTAAAAATGATGATAACATAATCATACACGTTTATGTTAGGTCATTTTTGAAGACACTTTAAAATTACTCACTGAAAGTTTCACAAGCATTGACCAAGCCCTTCAAAGTATTGTTTGTTCTTGTGAAGATCTCCTAAATGAAATCCAAAATGTATATATGGTATGTATAGACATATCAAACTAGACTCCTATATCTGGTGAGAACTTGTTAACCATAACTCTTCGTAAAGAGATATTTAGAACTTTGGGAACTTGTTCCCTCTAAAGTTCACAAAAAAGAAAGTTTGCTCTAAACAAGAAATCTGAAACCGAAAAAAACCTGAGCTTAGTCGCCAAAGCGATTTTGTGGTCTGCCAGGATACATGTGGGTAGACTTGCATATTGTAATCTCTTGTGCCACTCCTGTAATCTAGGTAAAACATACAGTGCTTGCAACATTAAGCAGGAAGTCAAGACAGCTGCTGAGTAACCAACAAGAGCCATAAAAACAAGACGACCCGCAAGTTGATAAATCATTGGATTTCAATGGTTTGAAGCTAGAGTGAAACAATGTGGAAGCTGGAGATTTATTACCATTTTGAAAAAGGACATGTGGTGTCCCGTTATTTTTGTTACGGAAAAAAAACTGCATTTTCTTGGTATAAAAAAAACAAAACAAAAGGTTTCTGCAATGGCTACAATATTTATTGAAAAGACAAACTACATATTACTGACTTACAACACAAAAAAAAGGTACATCTAAATTTTAGGTTTATTTAAGTTAGAATAGTTAAAATAGACTAATATTGCGTCCACTTACTTAGCCTTGACATCGCAAGTTGACTGCCCATCTATGTGATCATGGTTTAAAATAACTTGCTCAAATTGTAATCCACATGATATTTCAAAGGATAATTGATCATCTCTCCATTGTATCTTTTTTTGTTACCTGGTTTCTTCCTTTGGTGTGAATTACTCTATTGCCCATGAAACATGTTCATAATATCTATTTTGACTTCTGGCAGTAATGCTGTCACGTCAAGCCAAGCCTAAATGATCCAACCTTCTCACGGTTTCTTACTTTCCTCAATTTCTTCACTACAAATACCTTTTATTTGCCTATCCAAGCTGCCCTTATTCTCAGAAATCTGTGATCAAGTAATATCATCCATTGTTCACCTCTCTAATAATTCTCGGCTTCCTCTCCCAATGCGACAACTTCCATAAATGCAGCCCTTTCCTTCACTCCTGATGTACTTACCCCTCTATAACCTGCCCATCCCAGGAAATGCATCCATATCTTAATAATGACTGATTTATCTCTCACTACGTTTTTCTGAAAGCCCTTCTCATAGACCCCTGGATCCTACATTTCCTATCTCAATCAGTACTTCACCGATCTACTAGTCAACAAAGGAACATACTCCAAGTCATTTAGCTCTTTCTATTCTCAGTCAAATTAGCTGTTCAGCACTCTAAAACATTCTTTGCTAAACATCTCCCTTTACTGCAACGGAATTGAATAGATTTGGTTTTTTTCAAGCAAAATGAAATATAAAAATATCTAGCTGAGAGTGTCAGCTGGTCATTCTAATTCAACGAATGCAATTCTGTGCATAGAAACAACATTGCTTGCTTGGAACTCTTGTTCTAGGCTGGCTAATGATTCTGCAAAGATGTTTATTATCTCCGCACGTGCAGCGTTTCAAAGAAATACGCTGCAGATACAGCCTCCATATATAATAACCACTACAGATCACTTCAGAGCTTATAATTTTATCTGCCCTTTTAAGTACTTGTATGGCATAAACAGAGCTGCTTCAGAGTGCCTTCGATGACCTCATGCTGAGAAAAGGTTATGTTTTATTCTGAGCAATAACATCGAAAGTAAACCGAATGTTAGGATTGGATGACCTCTTTCTTACTCTCCCCATTGGTTTCATGTATGGTGTTCTTTCGCTCTTTTTCCACATACACACCTCACCTTTTTTCTTATTTTGATTTTCTTTACTTTATGCACAGGAGACTACTCCTCCCACCCAACACAGTACATAATTCTACACAGCCAGCCACGCTGTACCATGCTGGTAAACTATATCATTTTCAAACTTCTATGCCACAAATTGGGATAGTTCCACCATGACACCTTTGTAACATTAAGACGGTCCATGCTGTCCTCCACAGAGTGGAACATCCTAACGTTTTGGTGTAAGCAGGGTTAAATTCCCCCTCTATAAGTTGGGGCCATTTTTAGTGGCTGCAGACTGACTGATGCATTCTATACAGTGCTACAAGCAGCCTTTTAAATAGGTATGTAAATGCCTATTACTGCAATGTTGTTTGAGCAGGGTTAAATCCCTGTTCAAGGAAGGGAGATCCAGGTACCAAACAATACTTGGGACCTCCTCTTTCATGTGGGCCCCCGACTGATCGATGAGCTGTATATCATACTCTACGTGAGCAATGCTTATAGCCCTTTAAATTAATTAAGCACACTGCGGCAGTGCAAATTAGCTCAGCCGTCATAATTCTAGGCTGGCATGTGCTCCAGAAGGACTCCCTGGGTCTGAAGCATACCCTTGAAGGGTCTCCTTGCAGGCCCCAATCTGATTGTGATTGGTGCTGGGCTTTTTTGGCTGTCCAGCACCAAGCACAGTGTAATCTGCAAGTCTGAGTCTCAGCATTATAGGAATATCCCTGAAAACAGATTGCAATCATAGGCCACTCGCTTGGAAATCCATCTGCTGGTATCAGTAGGGTTGTGGTAGGGATAAAACTTGTGCAGAGTTAGTATTAGATTAAGGGAAGCGTAAATGTTTGGTTAGGGTTAATGTTCTTTTAGGGATAGTGTAGGGTTATGGTTACGGCAGGTACAAGGTGAGAGTTAGTGTAAGCATAGAGTTAGGTGCATGGTTGATATAGCATGGGAGGGAGAGGGGTGCGATTGGGGGTAGTGATAAATATGAGGCCTCTATCTTGAGGTCTTTTGATGCAATGGATGTGTACAAATTATTACAAGAAATTAAGATATTGACCTGATTTCCCCCCCACCCCATTTTTAGATATTAAAAGATAGTCCTTTCTGTCCTTTAAAATACAATATATAATAAGTATGGGTACAATTAAAGAAAAGCCCCTACATTCCATTTAAACACAAAGAGCAAATTCTATATTTTCTAGAACTTGGACAATTACCTCCGTACTTTAGGTGTTTAATAATGTTTAAAGGCTTCTTAGGGGAAAAAAAAACACGAAAAATATTTCTTGTGTATGACTACGTGTAGTAAAAAAAAAAAAAAAAAGGGATCCAAATATATTGGTATCAGAAATCTCGGCTTTTTTCCCAACCATGTACATTTTTCGGTTTTAACCTCATTAGAGACAAAACATGTGTTTCTGATATTATTATTCATACACAGACCACCTGAGAATTATCCCATAAAAAACAGGGAAGTAACGAAAGACTATGGAGTGTAAAATGACAACACTGAAAATATGACTCATTCGTTAACAGCTAGATTGTGAGAATATTCTAATGTGGCTAGATTGTAAAATTTCTGAAGAAATCAAACTACAATCCGTGAATATCTTAACATCTTTGATTTAGCAGTCTAGTAAGAAAAATTAAACAACTAGAACACGTGCTCATTTGCAGTGGACAGCCAGGTTTTAAAGGCTTTCCAATTTAGACATTTCATACCTCCACCTAGAATACTTTAAGTGTGCCTATCATTGTAATTATGCTATTTTTAACGAGAATAAACTATTATCTCTATGTAATAGTGTGCCAGCAGAATTGCTAGAAAACTTAAAAGTATAGATCTTTCGGTTTTCATAAAATATAAAGTTTTCTACCTATTCACCTTTTCTCTCCAAAGAGAGGTATGGTGGCATAGGTTTTTACGTAGACGAGTTAGTAACAGGAGAAAAGCAGGAGAACCCCCTACAAATGGTTCTCTTTCTTCCTGCTCTCTCACAGTAACTACCTTGCAAGAGATGTGCCTGCTGTGATTAATTTCCATCAAGAGTGTGTGAAGCTTTGGTTGGGGAATAAGGTTCAAGGTGGCACGTCACTCCATGCCGACGATGTTGTGCTGGTAAAAGAGTTGGTGGGAGTTCCCAGGCAGCACCTGCCACAATAAATGCAACCATGTCCCAATAAGCATATGCGAGAAGAGGAGCTTTTCTGCTGTAATTCAAAAATTGGAACCTACAAATAGCGGCTTTTGCCTGGGAATCTATGTTTCACTAATCTCAGGCAGACAGAAACATGTGTTCCCTTCTAGCACTGCCCTGAGATATGGGATTCTGCGCTTCAGGACATCAGTCAAACCATGCATTAAGAAGAATACTGTATGGATTAGGTCACCCACGGAGTAGTAAGCGTTTTGAAAACATGACCTGTCTGCAGGAAAAGTGTACAATATAAAATTATGTTTCCATTAATATTATTCTATTGGGTCTATGTCAAAGTGGATAATTGCTTTGTGAAAACTTTCTAAACCAAGATCTCTGCTTTCCAACAGGTTGTGTAGTCGTGATAGTAGGGAAGAATAATGGGTCTTCAATATCATTGTGCACTAAATTAAAGCACATATCAATATATAACAAGTACCCACACTGGTTAAATTAATTTCCAGTTCATGTGTGTGCTGTGCACATACAACAGCTGTTGAAAAGCACAAATCAAGGCTCCTAAACAGTGAGAGTAAACAGCTGCCAGGAGACCTGTCCTAGATAATTACAGGTGTTCCCCACCCCCCCATGGATGTAGGACATGGCACCGAAACACAGCAGTTTGTCCTTAAAGATGTGGTTTCATTTGAGCACCTAAAAACCTTGTTTAGAAACCAGATTTGGCGCCAGGCCACAGGGTAACCCTTTAATGACGTCTATCCTCTGTCTGTACTGCCACATCTGATGCTCACCTCCAAGACTTCTCCAGGGCTGGACCTTTTCTGTGGAACTCCTTTCCCTTCTCTATTAGACTTTCACCCAGTCTCCATGCCAACATAAGCCTTTCCAAGATGGCCTGCCAATCTGCTAAATAAAACTACCAAGACTTTATCTCACCACATTACTGTCAGTGGTATGTCTGGCCTGATGCTGCACATTGGGTTTTGTATCTCGAGCAGGAATTCCTGAGAACAGATTTTTAACAGATTTCAATAAAAGCCAATTAAGTCTTTACTCTTTGAGTTCTTTTACTTTGATTAAGTTTTTGTATCAACTGCCCGGGTAATAAAACAGGATACATTTATTTTACAGGATTTGTTTAATTTTGCTACATAACCATTCCTATGGAGTTCTACCAGAACCTGCTTTCTGACTACACATTATAATTTCACTACCAGAAACAAATCCATGCCTAGCGGCTTTAAAACAGATAGCGATTTTTAATGATCAGTAATGTACAATACTGTAGAGAAGACAAAACAATGCTAGTGGATTAAATTCTAAATCACGCAGCAGTGATGGCCCACTCTGGGCACCAGACATGTCTGAATTGTTTTTACTGTGACTCTCTGCAACCAGGGCCAGATTAAGAGCCCACTGGGCCTGGTGCTAACAATTATGATGGGGCCTAATTACAGAATCTTATCGACCAAAAACACTAAAACAGTCATACCTCTCAAACGTTATGTATCTGATGGAGATGGTGTTGGAGGGAAACTCAAAGGATGCAGCTATTAGAACACACATACTCTATGCTAATCTCTCTCTAATTTATGCTTTCATCTTTAAAGTAAATCCATACTCCCTAACAGCAGTGTCCAGTGAAGCAGGAAATCAATGGGTGGGGTAAAATGGTGGGCCACTGACGCGAATCACGTAACCAGAACCGCCAAAAGGGGCGAACATGCCCAAAAAGAGGGCATGTCTGCCCAAATAATTGGAAGGCCAGCCTGGCATCAGTCCCAATGTATCACAGTGTCAGTGTCCCCATGTCGCCCAGTCCCCTAGTCTCCCAGTGTCTGTGTCCCCATTTCCCCTAGTGTCCCCATGTCTCAGTGTGTCCCCTGTCACTAGGATACTAGGGAACACTGAGAGACATGGGGACACAGTGAGCGATGGGAACACTGAGATCTGGGGACACTGTGAGACATGGGGGCAATTGTGGATCTAGACATGGAGACACTGGGAGAAATGGGGACACAGACACTAGGGACACAGAGACAAGCAGACACAGACATTTAGCGACACTAAGACACTAGGGGACACTGGGAGACATGGGGACACAGACACTAGGAAAACTGGCTGGGAGGCATTGGGACACAGACACTTGGGACACTGGGATAAAAAGGGGCACTTGTGGACATAGACACGAGGACACTGGGAGACATGGGGACATAGACATTCGGGGACACTTGTCCCTATGTCTCCCAATGTCCCCATGTCTCACAGTGTCCCCTAGTGCTTCAGCGTCCCCATGTCTCACAGTGTCCCCTAGTGCCTCAGCGTCCCCATGTCTCACGGTGCCCCTAGTGCCTCAGCGTCCTCATGTCTCACAGCGTCCCCTAGTGCCTCAGCGTCCCCATGTCTCACAGCGCCCCCTAGTGCCTCAGCGTCCCCATGTCTCACAGTGCCCCCTAGTGCCTCAGCGTCCCCATGTCTCAACGTGTCCCCTAGTGCCTCAGCGTCCCCATGTCTCAGCGTGTCCCCTAGTGCCTCCGCATCCCCATGTCTCAACGTGTCCCCTGGAGCCTCAGCGTCCCCATGTCTCAACGTGTCCCCTAGTGCCTCAGCGTCCCCATGTCTCAACGTGTCCCCTAGTGCCTCAGCGTCCCCATGTCTCAACATGTCCCCTAGTGCTCTCTTACCTTTTACACATTCAGTTTCCACGAAGTGGCAGTGCGTATTAAATTGTCTTCCTACAGACATTTAAAATTTTGTGCAGGTCGCATCTTATTCTACCAAGTCCGTATAGCTAAACGATTACAGATTTTGCCTACAAAGCCAAATCCACATGACACTTCAAGAGGTAAGTGGCAACATCCATCTGACAATTCACTTATGTGTCTATTTTGAAATTATTTGTGGATATGTAAATACGTCCACAAGTTATGTCATTGCAGTTTACACTTTTACCACAGCAGTACGGTCACACAGGAGTTGTGATCTTATTACCATTAACTATCAAAGGATCCCAGCGACATCAACATGATTTTTGAAACAGTAATCATACTATGAAATTTACCATCAGCGCTGCTTACAGAGATATATCTGAAATGTTGCTGAATTAATGTTTGTTTGTTTTTTAATCTGTGATGCTGTCACAAGTTTTGTAATACTTTAACGGGTGCCGTGAAAGAGATTTCTGAGATTGAATAAAAGCTGATAATCATCTAACAAGCACCTGAGTGTAGGGTATAAAATAGAGATCCTGAGATGTTTTAACAAAACTTCCAAGAAGCTTTCCAATTCTAATTCTTTATTTTTATTGTGCAAAGGGAGGTACAAACATGGCTGCAATGCCACAATAGCGATTACATGCCTTCGCAGAGTTGACAATACTGTGACATGGGATTAAACTGCACACATTTTTTTTTTAAATTGCTAGAGTAATGCTGAGTAAGTCAGGTTAGTAAATGTGAGTAACAATATCAAGAGATGTGTTTACGAGAAATACTTTGACATGACTGATGTAGATTAGTAGCCTGCTGGATTGCTAAACATTATAATAAGCAAAATGGACAAACTGTCAAAAGACATGAGTAAAGTTGTAGGTTAGAAAGGTACGTATGCTTATCTGACTTATGTATCAGAATAGTGAGGCTATACATAGAAAGGCTTAGCTTATGATCGCATGGTCCCTAGCGGTACCCCCCCTGCGGTCCCCGGCATAAACAAAAGGGCTATTGAATTGCATGCATACTGGTGTGAGAGTTCATCTCGGGTATTAAGAGGTAATGAATATTGGGCACTGTGCCTGACATTGAGTCCCAGTCTTGTATGGGTCAGCCGATGCCTTGTTGGGGCTGGGTGTGCTCCCACTGCGCCGTTAGTTGCAGTGAAGGTGCGTGCCGCATTCCGCTTGGTCCAGCAGTGTGGGAGAAGAGTGTCTCAGTGTGGGCGGAGGACCTATTCGGTGTGTATAATGTGGCTCCAGTTGTGATTCCCACCTGTCCGTGTATTCGTTGGCTGTAGCTGTGGCTGTGGATTTGTGCTGCTGCTGCCGCCATTTTAGGCCTCTTGGTCTGCCACTTGCGTGTATGGATAAGCTGGTCATTGCCCCTCTTAGGCTGGGTCATTGTCGGGGAGCGAGGCGGCGTTCTGCGCTGTGCTATGTGGGTCCCCTTAAGATGCTTTGCCTGTGCCTGGTCGCGTTCACCCTTGGTGTGGCTCCGTCCACCCATTATCGGGTTGTTTTTTTTCAGGCGCCTGTGGAGCCCGGGAAGGGAACTTACGGCATGTGCCGGGGCATTCTCTTGAGCCTCTCGTAGCGGGCCGTGTGGCATAGCTTCAGGCTGGGTCTCTGGTTCCGGGGGCCACGCAAGCTGTTCCAGCCTCTCCCAGAAGGTGTCAAAAATGCAGGCGAGTCTGAGCTCCGTTTCTCTCGCTGCCTTGCAGAGGGTTGAGGCGTGTGTGTCGTCCGCCATTTTGTCGGCCACACCAGCGACCTCCAGTCCGCCCGATCTGTTCAACTGCTTATCACCTGCTGAGGGGACCGTGAGGGGGTGGACCGGGATAACCCCCGCCGGTCCAGGGGGGGGAGAACGAGGGCCCGGAGTCCTAAATCTGGCTGGTTCGGGCAGCAGGGAAGCGGCCGTCCTCCCTGCACCCGCCATGCTGGTAGGCCTCACTGTGAGTTCGGGTACGCCTGTGTGACATCGTCGCTTGGGTGGTGTCTGTGTGTGCGCCCCGGTATCACCCGTCACTTGGTGGCCTTTAAACTGCATTTTAGTGCCTTTCAAGCGTCTAGAATCCGTTGTTTTAGCCCCAAGCAGCGGGAGCTGGTGAGGCATGCTTCCTCTCTGCTCAGCGGTCAGGCCCCGCCCCCTAGCTTTCCAATTCTAAACACGGGCAAACTGTAATGGCACTTGCAGTGCATCTAGGGATCCAGCGTTTGGGCACCTCTGGGATAAAACACTGCATTAGAAAAAGAGAATAGGCTAACAAAATGGGTCCTCAGATATGTGGGTTTGAAATCTGAAAAAGTATATACTGTCTGTACAAAGCATACAGAGACTTTAAAAATTTTTTTTTACAAAATTCAGAATTAATCTTTCTAAGGCTTTTATTTATTTTTAAAAGTTTTAATTATTATTGGTATTGATATATAGCACCAACTTATTCCGCAGAGCTTTACAATATTATAGAAAGAGGAAATTTAACAGTAAAAGGGACAATTACAAAACGATACCGGAAAAATAGGTATCTGAAGACGCTGCTCAGACGAACTTCTTTATGATGTGCAAATATACTTATATACAGCTATTGGTGCGGTGCAAGTGTCATAGCCACATTCAATAAAACAAAACACCCACCACACCCATGCACTCTTCTAAAAGAGAACAAAACAAAATACACAAAAAACTTTATACACACTGAAAAAGGTCGGTCTGTGAGGAAAAAAAAGTGCTCAACTTCAGTGTGAAAAATAATGCATGATGGAACATGAGGACAACACTACACTTTGCCTAAAGCTGGCAGAGAATTATGGGAGATAGCCTTAGACTGTCCATTTTCTTTTTTAATCTAATGGTCTGCCCTGTTGAGGGCAATGACCAATAGCGACTCTAACATGTACACAAGCTTTAACAGGGTTAAACCGATCAGAAAATGCTTGGAAGACAGATTATTCCAACCAATGGAGCAGCAACATAGGGGTTGAAAGTAGGGTGAGCAAGGGTTTACTAAAAATCTTTAATACACATGGTTTAAAACGGGAGTGCCCAAAAGGTGGATCCCCAAATGTTGTATAACTAGAACTCTCTTGCATTGGCGGATCCAGGGGGGGGGGGATTCCCCCCTGCCGGCTAACGCAGGGCTGGCATTGCCCAAGTGCCAGCCCTGCAATGTGCCTGCGGACCGGGAGGAAGATCAGAGATCTCCCTCCCCGGTCCGCAGGCACCGTGCTGACAGCCGGCGGTGGCGGAGGGAGTGAGAGAGAGGGCCCGGAGCTCAGTCTGCAGCTCCTCCTCTCGCGAGATTTGGAGCGTTGCTGCGGTTACCACGGCAACGCTCCAAATCTCGCGAGAGTGAACTCTAGCCCTGGAGCGTGGGCTAGAGTTCACTCTCACCACTGGGACCACCAATGAATCCCCCACAGGACCACCAGGGAACTCTCCCCCCTCCTCCTAAATAAAAGTAAGAAGGGAGGGGGGACATAGAATATTTATTTTCTTAAATAATAAAAAAAAAATATATATATATATTATTAAAAAGCCTCCTCCCCCATACACACACTGCCCCCCATACACTGTCCCCATACACACACTGCCCCCCATACACTGTCCCACACTGTCCCCCATACACACACTGCCCCACAAACACACACTGCACCTCATTACACACACTGCCCCACACTGTCCCCATACACACACTGCCCCACAAACACTGCCCCCCATACGCACACTGCCCCCCATTACGCACACTGCACCCTTAACACACACCACTGCTCCTATACCCTATATCCCAGCAGACCCCAGGTAAGTTGTCAAACTGTTCTTAAACGGTATGACTACTTACTCTGGGGTGGAATCCTGGCACTACTGACACCATAACTACTACACTGAGCTGTAGTGGTTATTGTGCCTGGATTATTTATTTAAATAATCTACAAGTGCCCCTCCCGAGATCAGGCTCTGGATCCGCCACTGCTCTCTTGATGCTTTGCATACCTTTGGAATGCTTCTAGAATGACAAACAATCATGGAAGATGTAGTTTTAAAACATCTGGGAATCTACTTTTTGGGCATCCGTGGCTTAAAATAGAATAAATAAATTTAAAAAAAAATACATGGTAAAAAAAACACTCAAATGATTACAAAAAATATCAGTAATCCTTTAAAGAGCTGATGGAGGAATAAGCCGTTTGAAACCCGGTACAAAAGTCTGAAGCAGATTTCTTTGTGGTTAAAGAAATCAAAAAACTCTAGCTACAAAGATACAAATATATCTTATACGTCGACAGGAAAATTAGCCACTTCGGGAGATTTGAACAACCTGAAATTAATTATTGAATAGAATCATACAAAGGTCTAAGTTTTGCATACTTTTCAAGAAGTAACTGAAATTAAGCAAGTATCCTTTTTTGCAATCTCAGCCCCACCAACATACTTTCCCCACAACGGCAAGAGACCACAAATCAGCACATGTGTTCATGCATAACTGCACTATAGTTGCATACACTGTATGCGATAAATAAGCAAAAAACACAAACAAAAAGTACTAAACAAAATTATACATATAAGAGGAGAAACTACAGTCAACGTAATCACGCTAAAACATTTGTAATGTGGATGCGCATTTAAATACCACATTTGCTACATATAAAACAACATGATTATAACTGCAGTGAGACATAAATGGTTGGTGATAGCATTACTCCCACCTCGTACATACCTCATGTTTTAGCTCAACGATCTGATCTTTTAAATCTTGGATGTAATGATTGGAGTCGGAGTTGTTCAGCTGTCCTTGTACTTTCCCTTCTTCTTTCTATTTGAAAAGAAAAAAAATGAAAATCAAGTCACTCACGATGGTCAAGGTACTTTTTGCTGTCTATCAGCTTACATGCAGAAAAAAATAAATAAAAATAATCATACCAGGTAGAACACCAGATCATTATAGTCTTACAAATGATGGATTACTGGTTCGAACATTCTTATTAAAAATGTCTTTTTTTTTTTTTAAATTACAAGTTTAAAAACTGAACACAGTCATGGAATAAGTATTTCAGGTTAACATGCAGAGTTAATCTTTAACTCGGTTTCTTGATGGTAGCCTTTAATGTAAAGAACGTAATGCTGTATGTACTCACTTTGACAACACCTATTCCAATGAAGTGAAAAAAAAATCACTGCAGTACTGTTTGTGCAATTAATTAAGTTACTGTTGGATTAGTACTGTGACCAACAGAGAATAAACATGATATTCATGTCTTAATTCCCCCGTGAGTAAAGCAAATACCCAGGATCACTTAAAGGACCACTATAAGCACCCAGACAACTTCAGCTAGGGTTAACTTTTTTTTTTTTTTAAATAAACATAGTTTCAGAGAAATCAGAAAAGTTAGATTAAATAAATGTCCGTTTATTTATCTCCATAAAACTCTCAAACGCTTTAGCACAGTTGCCACTTTGAATGTATCAGTCCAGAAACTTTACTCAAATTAGAAATATTTTTTTCTCCACATTTAATAGTGCTATTTATGGCTTCCCAAACTATCTGTGGGAAAATGGCAGCCACAAGCATGTCTTCCAAGAACCTAAATGCAAGTGAGGTTTTTATCACAGAATGTCAGTTAACAGACTTCCTTCAGTAGGAAAACAGGTGCAAGAAATGGAGTCAAGAGAATTCGGTAGGTTTTCTGTTCTTTCAGAGCAACGGATTCCCTCATATGCTCCACTACACCCAACATCACCAACGACATGGGCATCCAGCTGTCACCAAAAGGGTCAAACAAGGTCTTACAGAAACCCAGATTTTGTCCTTGGTTTCATTATAAGCAAATATTCTGTAGGAGGAACATTCATTCTCTGCTTGACTTTATTCTAGGAAAGCTAAAATGAGAGAGAGAGAGAGAGAGAGAGAGAGAGAGAATGAATGACAGAGTGTGTGTGTGTGTCTCTCTCTCTCTGTGACTGAGTGAACAAACTAGGTTTTAATCCACTATAGTGGGAATTGTGGATCACTGATCAGTGCTCTAGAATTAAAAGGAACACTATAGGGTCAGGAATACAAGCATGTATTCCTGTCCCTATAATGTTGAAAAATACACGTGGGGTCCCTGGCTCCCCTTTAAAGAAGTTAAAAAAATATATATATATATATATTTCCAGCTCTGCGTGGGTCTGCTAGTGCTGGCTCCGCCCCCAAACTGCCTCCTTGGTTAACATCAGAATTGATGATCTCGGCCAATCACAATGCTTTCCCATAGGATGTTCTGATGATCTCAGCCAAAGAGTTGGGCAGGGGCCAGGGCCAAATGCTGCCCTTGCCAATCAGCATCTCCTCATAGATATGCCTTGATTCAATGCATCTCTATGGGGAGTGTTCAGCGTCTACGTCAAAGGGTAGAGACGCTGAACGTCAGTGCTGCACAGAAAGCACCTCTAGTGTCTGTCAGAGGAGTGGCCACTAGACGTGTTCCTAAGTTGTAATGTAAACACTGCCTTTTCTTTGAAAAGGCAGTGTCTATAGCAAAAATCCTTCAGGGACATG
Organism: Pelobates cultripes; assembly: GCA_933207985.1. Classification (NCBI taxonomy): domain Eukaryota; kingdom Metazoa; phylum Chordata; class Amphibia; order Anura; family Pelobatidae; genus Pelobates; species Pelobates cultripes. The sequence continues at coordinate 56,645,338 of OW240919.1, forward strand.
GTATAGACACCAGAACAACTATAATAAGCTGTAGTTCTGGTGACTATAGTGTCCCTTAAAGGATATCCTCCACTTACCTGGTCATTTCACCACAATCCCTGATATCCTGAATCATCCCAATAAAATAATTATAATGCATAAATGCCATTGCTAAACTATGTGCACCAATCCAAGTAGGGTCGTGATTTTAATTTATTAAATATCTTGATTTAATTTTGCAACATTGTGTTTAGATAGCACGTATATAAAATTAAATTAACCACCACAGTGCCAGGCACATGTATGGCACTAAGGAACAAAAACCCAATAATATATGCATTTGTGTAGCATTTCTGTGTAGATGCCTGAGTGCACCCCATGCATCATGGGTAATGATGTCACTCTGAATGTCAATGTAAAGTTTTGCAGAGGTTACAGTTACACTAATGAAACACTATGTACATATATTTATTTTTATCAGTCCCTGTGTTCCTTTACAACTTTATATTAATGGAATTCCACTTGTGAAAACAAAAACAAAATATCCGCACAGTTTAAAAATCACCCTTAAACGTTCCTGTAATCCAAAGCCTAGTCAGGCTCCTCACTACAGCCGGATCCTCCCACTGTAAAGGAATCAACATTGAAGGACTTCTCATAGGTATCTGTCGCCACAGTTTACCAATCAAGTACAAAACGTGTAGACTGTTTCAGGTCCACCTCTATACAAGCTCGTTACGTTATGTGATGACGTGTTGATTTAATTGAGGAAATAAAGAAGAGTATGTTTAAAAGACAATGTGCCGTGTGTTTTTTTTTAAATATTTAATTTCATGGATTAACATGCACTACCATGGTGACCAGGAAAAGGTTTAGCAAAACATGCTGTAATAGCATAGTTGACTCATTCTATCCACATGATATAAAACATAGAATGTGACGGCAGATAAGAACCGTTTGGCCCATCTAGTCTGCCTAATTTTCTAAATACTTTCATTAGTCCCTGGCCTTATCTTATAGCTAGGATAGCAAGCTACACCATAAATCTAGGATATGAGCCACAGGATTGCAGGTATGCATATCCAGGTATTTGCCCCTTGGACGTATGTAGCGACCTACTTATAATTTGCAATGCAGTCAACATACTTGTGTAGTAACCAGAGGGACAGAGTTTATATTTACAACAAACTTTCAAAGAGGAAAGCCTAAAGCATAATGCTTGGGCACCCCAGTAGCCTCAAATGTGTTCAGGTCTTTATCTTTTACAGTGAATCTTTTAATATGTTATAGCTTCACAATTTGACTTTTGTGTCGTTAATCAAGTTCCCTTTTAAATTATTCAAGTTCTGTTCATTGGCAAACGCAAAACTAGTTCCACTAAAGGAAGTAGAAGTCGCGTGTGTAGTTCAACATAAGTGGCATAAAGCTTTGCATTGTGTGGTGCCATGTACCAACCGTAGACCTATAAAAGGAACCCAGAGGTTTTCTGCAATATCATACAGTAGTGGTGGTGGTGGTGGTGGTGGCGGTGTAAATGGTTGTCTGTCTTGAACTAAAGATATCAAGATAGAGAATTCTCAATATAGATGGTGCATCTAACTAACCAGGAGAGAGCTTGGGGGGACAAACACAAAACAACAGCCTTTTTTGAGTACAAAACTCACAAATCTCTGTGTGGATGCTCCTTCTCAAGCAGAGCATGTAAAAACAAGTAGATGCTGATGGAGCCGTAAGATGTAACATAATGTATAACTGGTCCTCCCATCAGCTTCACCTGCACAGCATGATGGAGTAACCATAGAGAAACGAGCATACCCGAGAGAGACAGACTTTCATTCCCACAATTCACTTGGCACCAAAGTCTTGCCATCTAGCACATGCTTTGATTTTTAAGAGGACTGTCTCATCTTAAGTAGCAGTTACTTCTAAACACATACAGACATCACATGTACTCACCATTGTCCTCCAGCCTAGTCAACCACAAATACTGCAGTTCACCAAAAAATAGTCTAGTGGGCCAGTCTAGGCTTGTAGAACAAGTTGGGAGAAACAGCAGCCCAACGGCAGCCACAATTTCACATAGCGATGGACTAGCAAAGGCCCTGCACCAATAACACATTTTAATCCGCAGAAGAATGGACACTACAATCCCTGTATACTAGCAGCCCCGGAAGGAAGGGGGTTGGCATTGGAGGTCCAATTGGTTAGCACATCTCGCAAGATAGGCACACTCCTTAAAAGGGACACGCTAGGACCAACGCGCTCTTTATTAATTTTCTAGCTTTTGTCCTAAATAATTTGCTTCATTAATATTTTTTGTAAACCCCCACTTAGTCTGCACCACAATTTTCTAATTATGCACCACAGCACTCTGTTTTAACCAGCAGTATCTAATAACAGTTATACATGTGATCAGGAAGCGAAGCAAAACAAAGGTTTTTGGGTGTTGCCGTTCAGGTAACAGCTTTGTAGAAAATTGATAACTAAACTGCAATCACAGAAACTCCTTCTCAGAGTAGATTTGAGTCTACAGAAATTGTTGGAATCTGTTAAGTCAACGTCAATAAGCAACAATAGTTTGACAGATTCATAGAAGTTTGAAACGCAGAGCAATGTATGGCTAAGTCAACTAGTGACTTTCACATTTTAACGTTGCAGTGCTCGGTTATACATTTCTAACGGTACAGACTCCATTGACCTGAATGAGAGGCTCTTTATTGACCAAGCTACTTCCTGGAGTGGGAAGAGTTTAAGGCCGATGATGCCTTTTGTTTCTTTAAATTAAATTATCATATCGAAAAAATAAATAATTTACTCTACTGTCCACATATAGCCACCTCCATAAACTCCTTTGTACATGAAAAAAGCTGTTTTCAGTTCACGAAACAAAAAAAAGATACAAAAAAAAATCAAAGACCTACTTTTTCAACCGCGTATGACAGCCACTGCTAAAAGGTAATTAGAAGCAAATAAAATTATCACAATGGAAAATATTTTTTCCTTTCAGATTACAGCATTAAATAACCAAATGTGCTTATTTAAACAGACAAAAAACAAAACATTAAAAGTTACTGTTTTCCTTGCTTTTAAAGGCAATTTTCGAGGACCACGAATAGTTATGTAACTTGCAAACAGTCAGTGTAAGCAGGCTGTGGTGAAAATCTTGCAATTGCTGTGCTAAAGGCGTCTAAAGATTTCTTAAGAGGTATAAATTAGCATCCTGTTCAACTTCAGTGTATTTCAGAGCCGGCAACACATGAAAGGGAATCAGTTTCAGGCGCAAAATGTTTTCTTGAAAGGGAATACAGATGTTTGGGGGGGTGATGCCACAATACAAATACCACATTTAAGAGGAAAACTCATCTTTAGCCCTGTAATATTATGTAACTCATAGAGCAGGTGTAAAGAGGAAGACAGAACACACTGAGTGTACTTATTTAACCTGCCTTACATAGATGTGCAGAGTTTGAGACAGTGGCGGATCCAGAGCCTGATCTCGGGAGGGGCACTTGTAGATTATTTAAAGAAATAATCCAGACACAATAACCACTACAGCTCAGTGTAGTGGTTATGGTGTCAATAGTGCCGGGACCCCCTCCCACAGTAAGTAGTCAAACCGTTTAAGAACAGTTTGACAACTTACCTGAGATCTGCTGGGAAATGGGTCTGTAGTAAGATATAGGAGCAGTGGTGTGTGTGAGTGGTGCAATGTGTAAGGGGTGCAGTGTGTGTGTGTGTGAAGGTTGTAGTGTGTGAGTGAGGGCAGCAGTGTATGTCAGGGATGCAGTGTATGTGTGTAACAGTTGCAGTGTGTGTATGGGGGAGCAGTGTGTGTATGTGGGGGCAGTGTGTGTGTATGGCGGGCAGTTTGTGTGTATAAAGTGTGTGTAAGGGGGGGCAGTTTGTAGTGGAATGGGGGGCAGTTGCAGCTCAAAAAGTTTTGTGGAATGGGGGGTGTTTGTGTGTGAATGGGGGGCAGTTTGTGTGGAATGTGGGGCAGTTTGTGTATTGGGGGGCAGTGTGTGAATCGGGGGGCAGTTTGTGTGTATGGCGTGGGCAGTGTGTGTGAATGTGGGGCAGCGCTTGTGTGGGGGGGCAATGTGTGAAATGGGGTAAGTGGTGTGTGTGGGAATGTGGGGGCAGGGTGTGAATGGGGGTGTGTGGAATGTGGGGCAGGTGTGAATGGGGCAGGGTGTGTGAATGGGGCAGGGTGTGTGAATGGGGGGCAGGGGTGTGTGGAATGGGGTAATGAATGGGGGGTGTCGCAGTGAAAAGGCTTCTGTGAAATGGGGGCAGTTTGTGTGAATGGGGCAGTTTGTGTGAATGGGGGGGCAGTTTTTGTGAATGGGGCAGTTTTTTGTGAATGGGGCAGTTTGTGTGTATTGGGGGCAGTTTGTGTGTATTGGGGGGCAGTTTGTGTATTGGGGCAGTTTGTGTGTGTATTGGGGCAGTTTGTATTGGGGTATTAAAGGCATTGGGGGCAATGTGTGTGTGTGTGATCAGGGTAGGGTGGCTTTTTTTTAATTATATAATATTTTTAATTTAATTAAAATAAATAAATATCCTATGCCCCCCTCCCTTCTTACCTTTACTGGTGAGGAGGGGGGACATATTTCGATCCCTGGTGGTCCCAGTGTGGAGAGTGAACTCTAGCCTGCGCTCCCGGGCTAGAGTTCACTCTCGCGAGATTTGGAGCGTTGCCGTGGTAACCGCGGCAACGTTCCAAATCTCGCGAGAGGAGGACCCGGAGGAGCTGCAGCCTAAGCTCCCGGGTCCTCTCTCTCTCTCCCTCCCTCCCCCGCCGGCCGCACAGTGCCTGCGGACCGGGGCGGGAGATCTCTGATCTCCCTTCCGGTCCGCAGGCACATTGCAGGGCTAGCACCTGCATGTGCTGCTGGCAGGGGAGAGGGAGACCGGCGGATTTCTCGGGGGGGGGGGGATCCCACTGGATCCGCCACTGGTTTGAGAAGGGGTATACGTAAAAAGGGATTTAAAAAAAAAATTTTTTAGTGTAATGCGTATTGTGACAAGACCTTGACACAATCTGATCAGTAATAGCCATTAAAAGGGCACGCTAAGCAACAAAACCAACAGTGCACTGTAGTGGTTATGGTGCCAGAAGGGCCTGGTGCTGTCCTACAGGAAGGAGTGAAACAGGCTTTGAAAAGTTTGACATGTACTCAGATCCCATTCCACTGTAGCAATATCAATTTCGCCCAAATTTTGTCATTGGCTGAAGAGTGTGAGATGATGATGCTCTCAGCTGCTAGATTGATATTCCTTAGGTGAAAAGGAACATACTCCCATTTCTCTCCACTTTATCAATATCACAGAAGAACCACTAATGCTAAACCATTTGAAAACGGTTTAATTCCTTATTGTACGTGTCATAAGAGTTACAGGGCTCAGTGTAACCACAAGTACTAAGGGCTGAAACTTGTTTCCACTGTGGAAAGTGTTTGATAGAAAAAAGATAGGAATAAAGTGGTGCTGGAGAATGGTAGTGATTCAGTAAGAACTACGGTCTCCCGGCTCAATCATGAAACATCATGGGATATGTCACATCTACAATCAATTCACCAGCAGAACGGGTAAGACACAACTGTACCTGACACAAATGGGGGAGTCAAGGGAGAAGATTCTATTTGTATCATTCTCGGGGGGGGATCTAGAGTGGTAGCCATACTTCACAGAAGTGACAAGAGGTTTCATGAATACCGGCTGTTATCCTATTAGGTCCATGTGTTGAGGTGCGCATGAAAAAGATAGGCACATTCTCATTCTTCCCCAATATAAACAGCATACTATTAAACAAACCCTCAGACGATAGGTGCCAAAATAACCTTATTGGAGCGCATAAGCTATATTTCCTCACGGAAAGCTGTGTTCGTTGAGGGTTGTCTCACATAACAAACCTCTGCTAGTGTGCAGGGCAACTAACGCAATCTTTGGCAAATTGTTTATTTTGTGCTCTGACCAGGACTTCTAAATTTTTTATATTATATTACAGAAAAGGGGTTGTCATTATGGTTTAAATTTGAACAAAATTTCTTATGTTTAGAGATGCATAGAAGTCATTGTTCAAATAGAAAAAGAGTTCAAGAAATGGTAACTGCTGACTAGAAGCAAGTTTACTTTTCTTTAAATAATTCACAGTGGCATTTTAAGATGGAGGACAGATTGTTTAAAGAAAAAAAAATTATAGATATGTATTTGAAATGTTAAAATGTGGTTAAAATGTCCTTTCTGTGACTTTGTGGTGACTCATACAAGGTTAAGGTGCTGATTAAAATGTGTAAAAAGCAAGGTTTCCTGTAAACTTGCAGACAGAAAACTAAACTCTAATTTACGAGATACCGGTACCGGGTTTAAAAAAAACCGAGAACCAAATTAAGGGCACTGATTTAGCTCCTGAACATTAAATTTTTAGTATTTTCCACTTATCGGAAAAACATATTTCTGCAATAGTTTCCAGACGTCTAAGACAAAAACAAACTGGTATCACGAATAGGCAAGTAATGTTACTTGCTCTATGAAATTTTCAAACTGTGCATAGTGCTGAAAACAAGTCCAACAAAAAGATAAGGATTGTGTGCAGAATAAAAGTCAATTTGCCCATTTAATGTGGATAAGCGACAGCAGATTTATTCCTGCTCTGTAGATAAGAATGTCAATATAAAACTACTGTAAACTTGGTGAAAACCTCCAAAGGAAGGCTATTTCACACATCTACTACACTTAAAATGTTTTTTAAAAATAATAATAGAATAAGAGATACCACACCCCCTTCACCCCTAAAAACAAACACAATATAATCTTCATTTCCCATCCCTCCCAGGTCATGTGATGCCTTCTTGTTTTAGCCACAATTATTCTACAGAAAGCACCAACATCTCTTTTCTAGTTAAATTCATTAATAGTTGGAAATATCGAATGCTCCCTCTTTTAGACTACGCATTTTAATGCTTTATAGTTTGCTGGCTATGTTCTACACATACCTATACTTTATATGTTCTGTAACGCATATTTGAAGTTTCAATAGTATGTAAAATGCTACATGGGAGAAGGATGGTAAGTTTAAGTTCAAATTCAATATGTTTATACAATAGCCTCTCGATGACAAGATAAATATATATATATATATATATATATATATATATATATATATACATAATGACAGACGTGGCAAGTCAACTTTTATAAAGGAATTAAAGACACTGTCTCAGTTACGGTACTGAACATAAAATTTTTATAACCAAAAACTATGAAGTACACATTAAAAAGGAAACCCAGATTTAGACAGGGAATTTGTGGTGTAATAAAGTTTATATTGAGTTGTGAGCTCGTTATCTCACAATCATAGAATAAATATTAGAATATAACCAGGAAAAGATGTTCCTTCAGATCTCGTGTAAGGTCACCAGAGATTATATTGGTCAGAGAAAACTCCACAAATAGTGTGAGTCTTACTTTCATAGTTTTTGAGCTACAGATTTGTTAGGGAGATTAACGTGTCCATCCAGCCACAACACAGGCTGGATGGAGTAACTATACTACTCATGTGTATGGATAATTACCTAATTGAATCTCACATTATTTATCAAATAGGGTTATATTTCTTGGTCACTATAAAGCTGGGGCCCTTCCTCAAGTCCAACCATCTAACAGTGTTTCAGAATGAGATGGTCACCTTTAAAATGCACCACGGGTTCCAAACTTTCAGTTACGAACACAAAAAAAACAAAACAAAAAATTGCAATATTCATGTGATCGAGGCAGTCAATCAGTAACCGGACGAAACCAGTGTCATAAGATCGACTTAAACTTCTGAACAGATTTAAAAATGATCAGCACAGAATAATGTTTAAGTACTAAATCACTTAAGTGACCTACTGCATTTAAGATTTTCACAATGAGTGCTCCTTTGCTTTTTTTTTTTTTTTATCTTTACTTTTTTTGCATGGATGTGTCAGCCGTACATTTTTAATTTACTGTGGGCTTTCTCTTTGACCTGGAAACAACCCAGTACACTGATTTATGGCAACATTCTGATCATCATGAGCTAAATCTGTGGTAAGGTTGAAGGTGCAGGGGAGACAACAAGAGTTTCTAACTGTTTGTTCATGAACTTTCAGAGGAAAAGCTTAGCTGTAAGGTTTCAGAGAAAAATCATCATCATGACAGATCTAAGCGTACAGGATGGAAAGTCAATATACAGCATATTAAATAGAAGGAATCACTAGATCTACAACAAAATGATTTTAGGTTGGCTGAAGAGCTGTTTTAATGATAGAAGTCTAAAAACAAGCAAAGTAGTTTATTCAATTAACTAAAATCATGGAAAATGAAGCAAAAATTAAATAAAAGTTTGAAGACTTTTTAAAAAATTTCTGCTGTTTTGGCAATACATTTGCAATTCTCATATTTTCATTTAAAGGGACACACTAGTCACCAAACCTACTTTAGCTTAATGTAGCAGTTGTGGTGTATAGGTCATTCCCCTGCAGTCTCACTGCTCAATTCTCTGCCATTTAGGGGTTAAATCACTTTGTGTATGCAGCCCTAGCCACACCTCACTGTATATAATGTGCACAGTCTTCATTAAAGTAAGATGTAATGTCTACACCCCCTTTATTGCACAGTCTGTTTAATCTAAAATGTATCATCTCATGCACTGTTAATCACTTGTTAGAACTTGCAGAAACCTCCAATGTGTGCTTAAAGTTAAATTTACAGAGAAAGAGATAAAACATCTAAATAAGTTAACATCTGATTTAAAAATGAAACCATTTTTTTTTTCATGCAGGCTGTGTAGGTCACAGCCAGGTGAGGCATGGCTAGGGCTGAATGGACAGAAACAAAATAGATTTAATTCCTAAATGGTAGTGAAAATAAAAACCAAATAAAAAAGATTAAAAACCACTGCTCTATTGAGATACTGCTGATTAGACAAAGGCTTTCTACTGTTTACAGAGTAATTAAGTCAGATAAGATCTGAAACATTTTTCAGAGCAGGACAGAAGAGAGACAGTGAGTAAACAAAATGGACTTAAAAAAGCTAAATAAATAAAAAATACCCCCCCCCCACCACCCCTAAATGTAATATATGAAATTTGCACTGGCTAGCCCAATAGCGCTAACTGGATTCTCCTACAAGCGCTGTGTCAACTGGCAGAACCAAGTGTAAACAATACTAAAATGGTTTGACAAAGTACTTTGAGAGGGTACTAGGGCACTCCTGATATTATAATCACTACAGTGAAATGGATTCTATGAACATGCAATAAATGTGAAGACAAGGCCTTAAGAATTCATTCTATTTTTTCTAAATGCTGGTATGTACCCTGTTCAAGGCAGTAGTCTCTATTAAATCTTGCAAATCCCAGTGATCCTAATGCATTTCTATGGGCTGCAATGAATATCCAATGTAAGCAGCTGGTTCTTTTTTTTTCCTGATTGATTTAAAATATTTTAGAATGGTTTGACTAATTACCTGGGCCCTGCCAGGTGCACAATGCTCTGTATCTGGTTAGTTCCACTGAGCCGGGCCACTCATTGGATGAAAGCATCAGGGGAGCACTCTCCGCCAATGAGGGAGGTCCTGTATTGGGTTGTGCTTAGCTTTGGGGAGATATCTGGCAGAAGACTGAGGTGGTGCTGGAGTCTGGTGGACAAAGTAAGTTATCAAACCTTACAAAACAAAAATGGTTTGACTACAGGGTTCTGTAGTGGCTATGGTGGTTGGAGTGTTCCTTTAAGGGTTTCGCTGTGTATCTACAAATAAAATGGAGAAGATATTTAGACAAGGGATCTTGGGAAACTTCCTTATGCAACCCAATTTTACTTCTTTAGAATTATTTTGTGAGTTCTTCTCAATTTGGGGTTTATGGTTCCTCAAAACAAAACGGCATATCTGTGCGAGGGAGTGGGCGTTTGCGTGACAATTTGCTTTGCCACATTTCTCACAAATGGGGCCACTGATGACACTGTCCAACAATGGCCAACGCATGCTACACGGACACAAAAAAATTATTTTTTTTTTTTTTTTTTTAAATGAATTCAGCAGCTTCACTTTACTATTGCATTGGTCAAATTAGCTGTGCACGCTCCAGTTTCACAGTTTTCTTAAAAATCAAATACAGAGGGAAAAGGGGAGGTCAACAAAACATGCAAACATGTCAGCCTTAAAGGTGAATTGCCACTTCTACTAAAAATAGATCACTGAATGAAACCATGGAAAAGCACCTATAACTTGTGTAAACCATCTTTTCCATTAAAAGTATATTAAAGATCTAGATTTACTTAATATGTTACTTGTAGATTCTCATGTTTGGTACTATTACCATGTAACCTACCACAAATAAGTTTGTTTACAGTACCTGCGCGCACTGTACGGCTGTATCTTGGAGATACAGGTTTTTATCTGGTTCCATAAAACTGAGTTGTTATAGTACACATATTACATTGGTTTCACCACCTCCATATACTATGCTCAATAACAAACAAAAAAAAGTACAGGCTTTATAAGAATTGCCATAGAGCAAAGATGGAGGCACTTAGCTGCAGGTTAGAGCTGGAATAAAAACACTGAGAACGGACAGTTCCCTTTTAATTAGTGCCTATATAAAATAATGGAGTGCCATTACATACTGCAGAGTTAAATTTGGTCACAAATATCTGAGATTTCAGTGCATACTTTTTTCAAGTTTAGAACGGAAGAATAAATTCTGTTCAGATGGTGAAAGAGATAGCTTCCTTTGACCATTCTAACATTAGAATTTAACCTTTTAAACAGCCCAATCACGTTTTGCTTTAAAGATGCATTCTATGAGGTAAAATGTAGGCCAAATATAAACTGAAGCACCCCGATGGGCACTTACTATTAACTGGGTGTTTAATCTAGCATATGGTTACTATTGCTCCTTTCTATACTGATCTACTCATGCAACACAAAGGCTGCCAAAATGGGGCATCATGGGAAATTCGACCATCTGTGGTTGCAACTTTAGTCATCATTTGCTCTATTGAAATAATAACAATTTGGTGAAAAAATTTGGTTTGTGTAGTATATACTACATCATTACAATACACACATGAACATTTGTATCAAGGCAAAACATCAGAGTCTACTGTTTCCTGGTTTCCATAACGACTGCTGCAAAATTTCACCAATTTATAATAAGGATGCGCACAGAGCAAACAATAAGATGGTGGATTTAACCGTAAAAATCTACAGCACACAGATGTGGCAATTTTGAAACTTAATCGCTCAACACAATAAATGCTTCAAGTGGTTTCCCCAAATTCAACAGAAAATGCATCTTCTCCAGTCTCAAAATTATTCAACCCCTGAATAGAATCCCTCACAACAGCACAAATATGCAAAACTGGTGTTGTCTCATCTGATGCAACTAATCAAGGGCTTCATTAGTTGCACCAGGTGTGCTTGAGCTGGAACACTTAAAATACCTGACCTGGATAGGTGTTTGTGGAGTATCATGTTTGCCTGCATGTTAGAAAAATGTCAAAAGTCAAAAGAATGATCCACAAAGTTAAGAGAAGAGATCATCACTCTTCAAAAACAAGGAACAGGATACAAAAATATAGTGAAGGCACTGAATGTTCCTACAGACATCGTTGGAGGCATAGTACGCAAGATCAAAGTTGAAGGAACAGTGGTTACACTACCTGGATGGGGCAGAAAAACGAAGCTATCCATAGATGCAACCAGATTTCTGAGAAGGCAGATAGTGAAAAACCCTTGACTGCAAAAGACCTGCAGCGAGACTTGGTGGCAACAAGCACTGAGATTTCAATGAGTACAGAAAGGTGCGTACTAAACACAGAATATTTCCATGCCAGAAATCCAAGACTTACACCACTACTGACCCAAAAACACAAGAAAAGTCGGCTGCAATATGCCCAAAATCATATAAATAACCAACAGAAGTTTTGGGATTCTGTTCTGTGGAGGGATGAAAAACAAGTGGTTTCCCCAAATCTAAATTCTAGCTCTTTGGCCCTTGTCTGGAGGAGAAAGATTGATGCATTCGCTGAAACGAACACAACCTCATTATTGGACCTTCCAACAAAACAATGATCCCATGCATACCTCATATTCCACCAAAGCTTGGTTGCTGAATAAGTCCTGAAAAATTCTACAGTGGCCATCACAGTCACCATACTTGAACCCCATAGAAAATCTCTAGTGGGATTTAAAGAAGGCGGTTGCAGCACGCAAACCCAAGAATATTACTGAACTGGAGGCTATTACTCATGAGAAATGAGCTAACATTCATCAGGAATGCTGCCAGAAGTGGATGTCTGTCTATGCATTTAGTTTGCAGCAGGTTAGAACAGCAAAAGAGTGTTCTACCAAGTACCACAAAGGGGTTGAATAATTTGGAGACTGGAAAAGTCATTATAAGTTGCATTTTCTGTTTAATTTGGGGAAACCACTTTAAGTATTTGTTGTGTTAAAAGGACACTATAGTCACCTGAACAACTTTAGCTTAATGAAGCAGTTTTGGTGTATAGAACATGCCCCTGCAGCCTCACTGCTCAATCTGCCATTTAGGAGTTAAATCCCTTTGTTTATGAGCCATAGTCACACCTCCCTGCATATGACTTGCACAGCCTTCCATAATCACTTCCTGTAAAGAGAGCCCTATTTAGGCTTTCTTTATTGCAAGTTCTGTTTAATTAAGATTTTCTTATCCCCTGCTATGTTAATAGCTTGCTAGACCCTGCAAGAGCCTCCTGTATGTGATTAAAGTTCAATTTAGAGATTGAGATACAATTATTTAAGGTAAATTACATCTGTTTGAAAGTGAAACCAGTTTTTTTTTTTCATGCAGGCTCTGTCAATCATAGCCAGGGGAGGTGTGGCTAGGGCTGCATAAACAGAAACAAAGCGATTTAACTCCTAAATGACAGTGAATTGAGCAGTGAAATTGCAGGGGAATGATCCATACACTAAAACTGCTTTATTTAGGTAGAGTAATTTAGGTGACTATGGTGTTCCTTTAAGCTATTTGAAGTGCTTTTGTTTGATTTGTTCATTGCAAAAATCTGAAAGTCTGTACATTTTGACATTAAACCTAATTTTCAATGGGGGTTGAATAATTTTGATAACATGTTCCAAAAGACAAAAATATATAAAAAAAAAAATAAATAAATCCTAATTCTTATTTGTGATTATTTTCAAATCTTAACAATTTGCATATGCATAGCGTGAGGATATCCAGTGTCAGTTAGGCGAACAAAAGTCGCCTAACGATCTGCAAGTCCCTCTAGTGGCCGTTTGTTAGACAGCCACTAGAGGTGGACTTAACCCATCATTATTGCAGTTTATAAAATCGGCAAACGGCACTGTTTGACTACTTACAATGGAAGGACGGCAGGGCACTCCTAACATCATTACCGTGCACTGAAGGCTAGTGATACAGACATTAGATTGCACAAACTATCTGGTCACTTGTGAGTTTAAACTAAAATCTTTCCCTGCCCCTTTGATAGATACATAGTAATATAGGTTTGAAAAAAAACACAAACTATTCAAGCCCATCAAGTTTAACCTTTCTCATCTCTTTTTCCGATGATGATCCAAAGGGAAAAATAAACAAACAAATTTGAAGCGATTTACAATTTTGCCACAAAATAGAGGTTAAAAAAATTATAATTCTACTTTGACCACAAATCGACTACAAAAATTACAGTTAGATTTCTCATTGGATCAGGAAGCTGTGATCCAGAATATGACGATCATATATTTGAATATCGTTAAAAAAAGTTTTTACAAAAATAATCAGAACATAATTTTTCTTCTTTTCGGTATGAATTTCAATAGATAGCAGTTCTAACCACTAACCATTTTGTCTGGAAAATATATGATTTGTCTGCCACTTATAATGGCTATGTTTATGTATTTTGTGTAAACAGACCTGTTAATGAATTTCAGAGCAAACATTTAAGTACTAATTACATTAATACTTTGTTGAATTTCCTATTCAGTTTGGTTGTATGTATCTTTATTTCATAAAATCAATAAAATGTTCTCACTGAAAATTAAAATGAAATGCCTATAAAAAAGGAGAGAGAGAACAATTATTTATAAATGTAAGGAGCTTAAAACCCCAAAGTGATGTCATTTCTAAGGAAAGGATTTTGTGGTCAAATTCAGGTTTGCTAACAGCTATGAATAGTCGACAGCAAAACTCTATTTGCTTGGCACAACACACTTCCAGTAAAATCACTTTTTTCATTACTTTAAAATCCAGAAAAGACTAAACCGTCTAAACGGTATAATTTCACATATTCCAAGTGCAAAAATAATTAAACAAACCAAAAAAAAAAACCCACACACATATGCATTAGATAACAGAAAATGCAAACAAAATTATCTCTATATGTGTAAATATCCCTACCCTGTATTACACCCACATGGAACAAAATGCAAATTACATTCTAAAGAGAATAATTTGCATATGAGGGTCTCTAGCTGATGTCGCAAAAGATAGACATACATTTAACTATAAAACAATATTTTTCCTGATGAATACTAGCACACAGAGAAAAACGTAAAAATAACTGGCTTGACAAAGACCTGGAAACATTATTCCACAGGGGAGGTGGGTGCATCCAATGACTGAGTGCCAAATGTATTTTCTGGACAGGTTTAATTAATAATCAAGTAATAATAATAAAAAAAAAGACAAAAGCATAATCCCTAAATCCTGAATTATTATTTAGTCTGCTTCAAAGGGACATTATAGTCACCAAAACAACTTTGGCTTAGTGAATCAGTTTTGGTGTATAGATCATGCCTCTGCAGTCTTACTGCTCAATTATCTGCTATTTACAAGTTAAATAACTTTGTTTATGCAGACCTAGGCACACCTCCGTGTATGTGACTTACACAGCCTTCCTGAACACTTAGTCATGTTAATGCATAAAAAGAAACAAAAGTGATTTAACTCCAAGATGGCAGAGAATTGAGCAGAAAAACTTCAGAGGCATTATCTATACCACTGGTTCCTAAATCAGTCCTCAAGGCACCCCCTACCTGTCCAGGATTTAGGGATTACCCAGTTGTGTCTAAATTTTCTTTGTTTTTTTTGTTTCTTTCTAAAAAAAAAAAAAATCTTAGAGACAACTGGGTAATCCCTAAATCCTGGACTGGTTTGGGAACCACTGATCTATACACAAAATGGCTTCATTAACCTAAAGTTGTTTAGGTGACTATAGTGACCCTTTAACCCCTGAAGGACACAGGACGGAAATATTCCGTCATGATTCCCTTTTATTCCAGAAGTTGTGTCCTTAAGGGGTTAAGATGTATTTTTTCCCCCATGTATACTTTAGTAAGAAGAATATGGGAATATCATGTTGGTGCTGCTGTGAGTTTTGTGTCCTAGTGTTTCTACATATATATTTACATATTTTTTTTATTTTTTTTAAAAAGGAGCTTAGGGTCCAGTGGCACTCTTACCTGAATCTCTAGTTCTGCTATATGCTGCTGGAGTTCTGCCACAGCTGCAATACTGTCTGCTTCTCGCAGTCGCACCGCCATCAAATCTTCCTTGTTCTGTGACAGAAAAATGAAACACAGGTCATAATGAATCTAGCTTTGTTGTGATAAAGATCCATTTAATACTGTTCTCTGCTAGGCTAGTGAGGGTTCAGCATACTTCTCTGGTCCACAGTGCCATCTAATCATTAGAGAACATTAAGCCAAGAATGTATGGCCATCAATACAAACATTGTTCTGATTTTCTAATAGGAAAAGGTGTCAAATGGTTTAATATAAAAATTAGATGCCTCTGCACCCTAACCTCAGTCCACACCCTCTGCTAGAAAAGTCATAATTCCTATTTATCCAAGATATAGGCTTTATCATGTTACACAACGCCTTGGCTGTGCCCCAGTGCCATTAACCCTTTTGGTGTAGCCAGTTCACAGTTTAATCTTTCAGGCAGTCTAGCCTTCTTCTTAAGTCACACTCTCTTTGCACATCTTGGAATTATAATGAGGAAGTGAAACAAGCTCATTAGGAGGTCTCAAGCACAGAGATGGAGCGGGGGACTTCGTCCCTAACTTCTTAGCACAATAACAACTAAAATTAGATGTGGAGAATAAGTGGCCGAGTGTCCCTTCAACGCAAATGGAAGTGCAGGTTTAACATGTAAGCGAACTGTAGTCACAAATGAGCAGAATGCCATCAAAGAAGCAAGTATAATACTTCATAAGGTTTGATTGGAAGGTTAAAGATGAAATGCTATCTAGTATTGACAGTAATAAATGGTTTACTTTAAATTAGAACAGGAAACAGTAGTAGCACGGAGAATAAGGAGGTACACAGGACACTATGCCCATAATAAGAACAGCTTACAGCAAGGGTAATGGTGCCATTTGGGTTTGCATACTGTTCCCTGTTTTCTAAAAGTTTTGATACACCCAGCACTGAGTGTCTTCGGTTTCAAAAGATAATGCTGAAGTTATGTATTATCTAATCAAAACCAACCTTGGATTGAAATTTTAAAAAAAAAACTGGGGAATTTTTTTTCTTTTTGGCATTTGCAACAAGAGAGTGGCTCATCCATATTTAAAGGAGGGATCAAAAGGATTGTCAAGGAATTACACAGCGTTGTGTGCTTAACATCTGTGGAACATTCCACGCATCTAAAAGCACTTTAGCATCCCCTGGAGTGCCTTATGTGTTAAGAGCATGTCCCCTTTTTTCAATTTATAGAAGGTTGAGATTTTAACAGAAACTGGCACTTTTATAAATTAACCTTGTTACAACCACTGGCAAAAAATCATGCTACTTCCTGGTTTGTTTAGCTCATTGGAACTAAACACAACAGACAGCAACTGCCCAGAGCACCTGTGTTGCAAAGACTTTTTATTGAGTCAGTGATTGGACAGCCACAGAAAGTCTGGGTGGGGTTAGAAGAGGATGTATTGCAAAGACTTTGGATAGGAGATCTGAAACTTTTGCAAATCCCCCCCCCCCCCTCCACCCCCTCTTAATTGTCATTTTAAGGAATAGATTAGTAGGCGTAAACATGGTTATGGCACAATAAAACAGCATTTTGCAAGGAAGAAAGTATCAAGAAGTAGTGATTTCATATTATAATAAAGCTTCACACAAAAGTTTGCGGCACACACAAGGTATCAAATGAAAATGCTCCTGGATGTTAAGTATTAAAATTTGTTGTAAATGGTAAATTTTCAAGTTAAACAAAAAGTCTGGTAACTCCGATTTTCTAACTAGGCCCCACATCTCTTTAATTTGTTTATTAATTATGTTTTATACATGTCTATCTATATCTATATCTATATATCTATATCTCTCTTTCCATCTATAGGCAATGAGAAGAAATGGTGACCAGTTCATCAAGAGAATTGTACAATGGACATGAGTTCATGCACTGAAACTTGAGAAAAGGAGATTTCACCTACAACATAGCAATAAATAAATAAATGTAATTGTCATATTGTCCCATTGTACAGAGCTATGGAATTTTTACCAGCCTGGTATTTTTGGGGTGGAGGGGGGAAATACAATTGGAAATCATGAGAGCTCAGCAAATCTCAGGTAATAAGTGTGTTCTATAATAATCTAGCTGAGGAAAATATTAGGTTTTGTTATTGCAATGAATATTACATGACTCAAACTGAGCAGAGGGTAAGAGGTCATACACGGTTCTGCAGTCCCCCACACATTGATTCATAACGCTGCTTCCATTTTTTCAGTTTTGCTTTCTATTCTAGATGATTTTACCACAACTTGTGCAAGAAGCTTATTTTCCTTTTCTTTTAACAACGTACATCCACAGGTAATTCTCCAAAATTGGACGTTTTAAACAGAGTTGCTATTAAAACTAGAGATGTTAACAGTGTGTTTGTGTGGACCTCATGTTATAAAAAGCTTCTCACCTCATAAAATATTTTTGTGCCATCTCAGAGTTTAGAATGTCACTTATATAGCAGGGAGCTTACAACAAAGAAGGTGCATACTCTGAACTTCCAATGTCGACAGCAGCAATAAATGCATGGCCCACAGCATGGAGACATGTTCTAGGATTAAAGAGTATACTTATCACCTATATATTTACATTGTCCTGTCAGCCATGAGGAGAGAGCTATCCCTTTAACCAGAAATGCACTGTGGGTATAAAAGGAAGACAATCACAATTCACTGGGATTCAGTAGCATATACATTTAAGGGCTTCTAATGTAATAAATCTGGTCAGTGAGAGGCATGGCAGAAGGCATTTTATATATTAGAGGTTTAAATTTTTGTCAAACGTCTGCTGCCTACTAAAATGTGTCAAGAAATTAGTTTGGAGAGGTCCAACCAAACCAAATTTCTTTTAATCTAAACATGATTGAATTGATCCTTCCGGGGTTTATCTGTGGACTCTTATTCATTGAATAAGACTTCATACATAAATCCTGGTCTACTCATTCTAGTGTTGCTTTAAAGGGAATTTGTTCACAAGTCCATTGCCTGCTCCCACGATATATAGGGATGGTTTATTTCATTAATTAAAAAAATTCAAGAGAGAAACAAAAGGGACTTCCAAAACATTTTCCTCTCCAACCATTATAACAAAGTCATGTTCATGTTACTCAGAGTTATATCCTGATGGAGAGAAGTCAGAAGACCGTGTTCTAGCGCCAAGTATCTTACTACTTATCCTGCATTGCTGCTATACCCGATCCTGATGTAAACCATAACTGTACAATAGTGTCAAATATTTACCACTGCTTAAAAACATTAATAGCCAAACAGCAAATCACATGGCTACACAACAAAATGCATGGATTGTCTAGACTTTGTTGTTCTTCCTCTCTAGAATGGGGAAATATATCTTTTACCAGTCTTTTACCATGGAATTATTATTGGTACAAGTATGTCAGAAATGGAAGACCACCTGGAATATCCTGAACAAATTCCAGATAGAGAATGGTAAAATAATGAAATTAATAAAACACTTCAGGTGCCCAGTTTTTCTCAGGTAAAGAGCACCCTAAATCATAAAGTCAAACATGTTCACTTTGACAGAAAGGTAAAAACAACAGTAACTTCTCTTCACACTATGGATATGATGATGTGCACAAATCCAGCCATTAGATGGGCTACAGCAGTAGAACTCCATGCGTGGTTCTTCTCGGGTCAGCTAATCTCATTAACATAAAGCTATCCAGAAACAAACAATATACCACATTTCAAAACATCTCAAGCTAGTTCCACCAACATGAAAGTCTCAATCAAATAGTGAACTGCTAGGATGAGGTACAATAAGAACTTTACAGCCTGAATCTGCCACTCAATACTCCATAGGAACTGTATAATGCTTCAGAGTCGGCATGGAAAATAATGTCCAAGGAATATGTCCACCACCTTTCTGATTCCAATCAACAACCAACAGTCATCTATCAATTTCTATGTAGCCAATGGCTCCACATACAGAAATCATATTACAATTAGTGGTTTACATTCGGATTTAATAAGCTTCCACTCTTTCGGCAGCAAAATGTTTCCACGTATCCCCTACCATCCCAATATAACCGATTTCTGTTTGCATACCCACCCTGCTTACAAGAGAAAGCCTTGGGTGCCATTTTTTTGCTTTTCTAGTGAAATTCTCTCCTTCTGAACGATCATTAACCCCCAGGAAATTCTCTCCTTCTGAACCATCATTGATTGGAAATTCTCTCCTTCTGAACCATCATTGATTGGAAATTCTCTCCTTCTGAACCATCATTGATTGGAAATTCTCTCCTTCTGAACCATCATTGATTGGAAATTCTCTCCTTCAGAACATTCATTAACCCCCAGGAAATTCTCTCCTACTGAACGTTCATTAATCCCCAGGAAATACTCTCTTCTGAACGTTCATTAACCCCCAGGAAATTCTCTCCTACTGAACGTTCATTAATCCCCAGGAAATACTCTCTTCTGAACGTTCATTAACCCCCAGGAAATTCTCTCCTTCTGAACGTTCATTAATCCCCAGGAAATTCTCTCCTTCTGAATGTTCATTAACCCCCAGGAAATTCTCTCCTTCTAAACGTTCATTAACCCCTTGCTAAACATAGGTAACGTATTCAATGACCAGTTCTACCTTCTAAGGTATACATATAAATAATTTAGAACTTGTCCTCTCCGGTACCTGGAATAACTCAGAGCTGTATCATTAGACTGTGGCCAGGGTGATGGAATCCCTATAGTTTACATTTCATAAGCAGAGTACAAGTTTGTAATACCTCCAGTGAACTGTACAACTGCGTGTTATGCCATGACTTCATATACATGCTGAACTGAGAAACAAACAATCCAAGATAAATTCGTAATGTTTTATAAATAATGGGCAGCAAGGTTAGTAGAAGATGACTGCTAGTTAAATTGGCATACTGTAGAGAAAAGTATATGCAAATGTAGGACTTGCCTACCAAAAGCAGTCCAGCAATTTAACAAAAGCAGGTAACAGCATTTTCTGTTTCTAAGTAAACAAGGAGTAATTTCAGAATTATTAACAATGGATGGACTTTTAAGAGGGTTACTTAGCAGAATACTACTCTAACTGTGAAAACATTATGTACACATTAAATATTATAGTATACCATAATATAGCATGTCTGATATATCGGATGGCTCATCATCTCACAAAATTCTCCATTATCGTGAAAGAAAAATGTCTTGTGTCGGCAGCACTTTGCATAAACAGCTAAAGTTGTTTACACACTCCCAAACCTTACTGAATGAATCAAAAAAAAACTTGTTCATAGTGTCTGCCTTACAGGAGTACACATTATACTAGTTCCCATGTTCTCTAATCTGATTAACAGAACTACATATCCCATAAACTCCTTATGGTCATGGGTTTGTGAGATATGCTCAACACTTCCACTGGAAACATCAATAAAATATCATATTGTATATGAAATATTGGATCAGCTCCATCTGTACAAAGTTACTACCAGTTCCAAAGGATCCTGCTGAAAGCTTAAAGCTTACACATTGGGGACAAGCACTGGTGTCATGGGATCTGGTTCCGGATCTCAAGCCAAAAATTAGCCCTCCTGTTCCACATTGTTTTTTTTCTTCCTGCAAGTGGTTGTATTGTGAATTAACTGTAACTAAAGGAACACGCCAAGCACTGTCAACACTACAGGTCACTGTAATGATGTATTGTCCTGTTAATCTCCCAAAGTTAAGTATTTAAACCACTTAAGAACATTTTAACAACTTACCTGGGTCATGCCACTGAGCCAAGGCTGTGCACATTGACTGAGCACTCAGTTGGTGCTATCAGCCAAGCACAGCAGAGCTTAGCTCAGTGGAGTTAGGCAGTTAGGCAGTAGGAGGAGCATCAGGCACGCAGCTGAACCAACGCGAGTTGTCAAACAATACTTAATTACTCTGGGAGGGTACCAGAGCACTCTTTATACCACAACCACTACAAGTTGCGGCTATTGTGCTTGGACGGTTACTTTAAACTTGTGTGGGGGGAGGGAAACAAAAAATTATATATTACATATACATTAATGAATGTAACAATAAAGAATAGATTATGAACTAGATGCATTTTCTTTTTTTAATTTATTTTATTTGTAGATAAAGGTTACTTTCTGTATCTGCATTGTTCTATTGAAGGTCAGTGTTACCTTGCATTCAATCTCGGCCTGTTTGCGCTTTGACTCAGACAGCTGAGCGTGCAGGCCTTTGTTCTGCGCCGACAGATATTGCACTTTCCCTTGTAGGGTGCTGACCTCCAGCTCCGCCCTTCGAAGATGGTTGCTGTTTATCTGGTTCTAACAAAGGAAAAACACAAAAATACAGAAAGGAAGGAGATAGTGAGGTGGAGAAGTCCTGCAGCAGATAAGCATTTTTCATTTATGCAACATAAAAAAACAAAACAAAAAATATAACAGAACTTTGCTTCAAATACAGGTTTCCATCGTTATTCTAAATCGTTAAATCTGTCACTTTTAGTAACGGACATACTGCAAAAGAAATAAAATGGATTTGGTTAAAACGATCTGTCACCTTAGTGCTATTTTATTATTCACACAACAAACGTAAATTCACTAACACCTACTCAGGCAATGGCTACAGAATGGCTGTTCGTGGTGACGACATTTTGCCACTGCAACCCCTGGCAGCCTTGCATGCTCATTGTCACTGTTCTCTTGTACATACACAATAACACAAAATGGGGCATGCATAGGAGACGGTGCAACATTTTGGCTGCTGACGCAGCTGAAACATGGCGGGGGGGGGGGGGGAAATTACACAAGGTGTTTGGAACTGCATTATAAACAGACAACAGCTGCTATCAGTCTATACACAGCCTATTCACCCATATTCGACACAGGTAACCGTAACCAAGTGTTTTGGGCTGCCTGACTGAAAGTCCTGGTGAGCTCTCCTACAATGGCATCAATTTATTTAACAAATCACAAGTTACTCTCAAACACGAGAGTAAGCTAAGGAAGAGCCAATGAAGTAGCAAAGAAAGCAGCGCTCAGTGAACGCCAGGTAAGAGAAAATATAAAAAAAATATTTGACTCCTTACAATGAGGGTCCAAGTGCTCCTTTAATTATTTAGGAATTATGGCACCAAAAATAAACATAATATTTCAGCTAGTAAGCTATTGACCAAAAAACAAAAATAAAAAACAAACAAACAAACAAACCATGTATTTGATTCATTTTTATGTTACAAATACAAGCCACAAGGTGGTGCAATGGGCCCCCCTTGTGGTCATTTGAATAATGGAAAAAATTTCAAATATTTAAGATCTAACGTAACCTAGCACAAATGCATGTAAAGATATAGGTGACCATGATCGTCATATATTTGCTAAATAAATATGCTATACCTGCGTTTCCATTTCCATCAATCGTTGCCTGATCTCCCGTAACTCCACGTGCCTTTCTGCTTCTCTCAGGCGCACAGTCATGAGCTCATCCTGAAGTTCATTCACGGTGTTCTTCTTTGAGGGATCTTTCCACCGCCCAGCGGTACGCGCTAGATGACGCTGCAAACATACAAAAATATTTTTTTTTGCTCATATGGCAAGGATACAACTTAGTCTAGTGTTTGTTACTCATGTAACTTGAAAAATGCATCTTATGCTGAAATGTTGGGGGGTAGGTTATTTGACACTGATTGATGTGTGTTTATGGTGTTGTATTATACAAGTGTATGTTTTTATGCGATTTGAAATAAAACGATTTTTATTGTAATGTAATTTGGTGCGTATCCTTAGTATATTGAGCTGTGTGAATTAAAGCATTTTAGGAAATGCTCGGAATGATCGCAACCTTAATATTTGGCCAAGTGATCTGCTTTCATCCACAATACTATAACCAGGCTGCTATTACCATGGCATTCTTGGTGAACTCAATAGCACAATATAATACAGAGCCATTACATCATCGGGCAACAGGCCATAGGGTCGTAACCAAATGCCTGATTGGTCAGTGCAGAGCCCGCTAGGTAGATGACAGTATCTAGTAATTCTGAGTTTGTCTTAATCAAACGTGAGATCAGGTATAAGACGAGGCAATTACTGTAGGTCAATGACTGTGCGTGTTTTTTTTTTTTTTCTTTATGTGATTGAAAGCAAAAAACTAAACAAAAACAAATATTTGCGAATACAAGTTGGGAAACCAGATCTCTTCTTTTAATTGTATTACACAAATCAGTACAGGATTGCATCCCTAATTACAGGGAGAAAAGCTGTAATATAAATTTCTTAATAAAAGGGCAAATCTGATCATCTAACTTTAAAGTAAAACAAAAAGAGATCATGTTCATTATTTGTGGCAAAGACATGACACTGTGGCTTATTTGCTAAACAGCATCCATCTCTGAGATGACAACGGACTTGCAATACACAGACCAAAAAAAAAAAAAAAAGAGATAGAAACAACTGATGGTATTTTATTTCTTTTATTGACCTTAATGCTGCAAGTCGATCATCAGCTCACCCCAAATGGCTAGGGTGCATAAAACAAAGTGATTTAACTCCTAGATACCAGAGAATTGAGCAGTCAGACTGCAGGGGCATGATCTATACACCAAAACTGCTTTATTAAGCTAAAGTTGTTTTGGTGATTAGAATTTCCCTACTGGTATCTTAATCAATGCAAAAGTACCTTGTTGTATGTTAACAAAGTGCATTTAACAGCCCTATGGGCTCAATAGCAGAAACTCAAGGTTTAGTTTGAACAAATATCTATCGCCACATGACGGTGCCATCTCTGAAAGCCCACAATAGTTTTTAATTTGGTAACCTTGGTGCAGGTTTTTACAGGTATTGTGCTCTCAAAACGAGACTAAATACATAGAAGGCAGTATTCTGCCAACAGGATTCTGTGTCTATCATCACAAATCAAACAGGAAGACTTTTGCGACCATCGGGATACTTTACACACATTATTTGTGGTTTAACAAGACTTGTTAAAATCTGTGCTAGCCAATATAGGATAGCACATAATTTACATATATTTTTGATTTCTTGTAATTAATACGATTATAGAATTTAAAAACGACATATTTAAAAACGCTTTGTGCTCTACTCCTTTAGGGGAGAGGAACATTGTTATTTGTATTTGTGAGTTAATACTATAGTGACACCTAGTGGTGAAGACTAAACTTGCATTGTTATCCTAAAAAACTAAAGTGGTTGTAAAAACGTCACAGCTTCTAAAAAAAGAAAAACCATACAAACGCTGCAACATCAAAAGGTTTCATAACCAAGAGAGCTACATGTGACAACACTGATTCATTGGTGGATGGATCTAAAGCAATGAGACACAACTCTGCACTTTTTGATCTATTTTTCAATGTCTTCAACATTCCTGCATGAGCTTTAATTCTTCATAAATGAGGAGCAGCACGGCGTCTGTATGTGTGCACAGCTCTGTAACTTTATATATAATTATGATGTGTACACAACCTGTAAAACCTTGAACGCAACAGCATGACCTGGATTGGCTGAGAAATCTCAGTCACTTCCTCGTCACTGCTTATATAATGGTAGAAACTGTAGTACATCAGAAGGTCTGGCAAACAAGGGACATTCAAAAAGTGATTTTTTTTTTTTTTTAATTCACTTGCATTTAAAAAAAAAAGGAATTTTGTTTTTTCATAAAGCGTAACTCTAGCTTATTAAATTGTATCCAGTCTTTATTTTCATCCCTGCACGACTGGAATGTATTTTAAGGCCAATACGCTTTTACATTTCATTAAAACTTTTTTTAGTTTGTTTAATAAGTTAAGGAGGTATAAATAAATATGTGAACTAATATATTTTAAAAAAAGCAGAGCTCATTGCATCTGTTGTCTTGTTTCTTAATTATTCTGTTATTACAAACCAATAGGAATTTCATGTATTCTTAATGGTTTTTCATTATTACCTTTACTTAGACCAATAAACACAAAATAACAATATGGCCTAGTACCTGCCAGTGTTCTTCTAAATCCTTTATTTGCTGCTTCAGCTCTTTAAGAGCCATAACTGCCTCTGCTTCTCGTAATTTCACAGCTATCAGCTCCTCCTGGAGTCGTACAATGTTGTTCTCATCCGGTAGGTAAGTATTCCTCTGTACACAAAGAAACATGGCATGTTCATGAAATTAACCTCAGCAGTATCATGTGTACCAACGCCACTACTGAAGGAAAGCTTAAACCTTCATGCACTCATATAATATGTCTCTATAGATGTGAGTATTTGCAGAGCACGCCTGAGACATCACGGGGCTGCAAAGTCTCCCTAATCAAGGACAGGCCATGGAACAGGCCATAGATGTAAGTGAGTTACTTATAGCTGTGGCTTTATTAACCTCAGTAAATATGACAATAGCATAAGTTGGGTGAAGGAATAAAGAAACTCTAATCTCTTCCACAGAATTAATCGCTCCACATTAGTGAATAACCCTGACCGTATAGAAGGTTTTTACGTTCTGATTATTGCTAAACAAAAATGGTGTCTTCCATACTATAAAAGCACTTAGCAACAAAGTATACACACTGAGACAACTTGGGTTGGGTGAACTCTTCTCACTATCTTAGATCACTGCCTACAATATTCAAGTTAGAATTCCAGGTGAATTTAAAATTTAAGGTGAAAGCAGCCAAACTTTAAAAATTCTTTCAGTTAGCAAACTTACTAGGAAATAAGTAAGAAAAAGAGTCTCCCGTTATATGTATGGACCATTTTTAAAATTTAGTCTATAGATACCAGGCAGGGGTCAAATGAGCATGCATCCTAAAAACTAGATGGCATTTCCTCATCATTTTAAAATATCTACAAAGGAATCGAAAATGGAATAAAATCAGTGGAATGCAGACCCTGTACGAAAGGGTTACCTTGTCCATCTCCAGCATCTTATCCTGCATTTCTTTCATTGCACAGTGCGATTCTGCCTCTTTTAGTCTGGCATGAACCAATTCCTTCTCCAGCTGCAGTACAAATTCTTCGGAATAGCGAGGGTTACATTTATGCTGAAAAAACAAGATATTTCCTAATAATGAATATTTAACAGTAGTTTTGTAAAATCCGGGTAAGTAAGAAGAAAAAGATCCATATTTTCTAAGACCCATTTTTATCTTGCAAAAAAAAACAAAAAACAAATCATCATATTTAAGCTGCTTTTGTTAAAAGATTCACAAGGACTGTGCGGAAATCTTTTTTTTTTCTCTCCCTTCTCTATTTCTTTTAATAAAAAGGAGTTTAAAGGAAAAAAAACAATAAAACAAAGGAACGTTTTGTAGGGTTCTAAGCGTCACACAGCTTTAACCTCTTAAGGACACGTCATGATTCCCTTTTATTCCAGAAGTTTGGTCCTTAAGGGGTTAAACGAAAAAAAAGCTGGTGCAGTGCACCTGACTTATTTAATAAACCATTTTATTGATCTCCAATCCCTTCACAACTGCTTATTTCAACTTCAGAGATGTGATTTGTTTTGTAAGGGAAAGAAGAAATCGGTTTATCTGGCATCCGGTGATATAGAGCTTGTGGTTAATTGGGGAAGGGAATCAAAAAGTGTTCATGGTAAACATGGATATAATTACTTTTCCGTGTCCAAAGTGAATTTGTTGAGACATCAAAAGATTTTCTACCAATACTACCGACAAGGTTATCGAGAGCGGACAAGTGATTACTGCGATGTCACGATGTACTGCTGTGGTGGGTTTTAAGACTACAGCAGGTGACTTGCAACAGAGATTCCAGAAACATTTACCCAGTCTACATTTAAGGAAGAGAAGCAAATAGTGGACAAACCAATAACATTATTAACATACTTCATAAATCCTGGATCCCATTGTTCCTCTTTTCTAGCAGCACAAAATATTTTGTTATGTGTTTTAGAGAAGAGAATTTAGCACAAAGAGCGACTAAGCAAGATGTATATTTACAACTAAATAATGAAAATATCATGTTTAATGGTGTAACGCTGAAAAAACAAAAAAATAAAATAAAAATTTTAAAAAGCTTTCTCCAATTTTTACTTTTGCTGAAAATTGATCAGATAGTCTTTAGATGGATTGTGTATGTTTTGGGCTTTTACTTCCATCCAATAATGTTGAATACCCAATGACAGCTCATGTAGGAATGTATTTATATATTAATTCTACCAGGTGCTCCTTTTATTCCAACTATTTTTTGGTGACACACTGTACAAAGATACCGCCACTGTAATTTAACACCGAATGACATCATTTGAGTGCTCCAAACAGGTTTCCTGCTTCATCCCATGTAATTGACCAGAGTCAATGTATAATTAATGTTAATCTTGCATTACAAAGTGAGCACACTCTGGATCAACATTCATCATTGGGATAAACAAGATTGTCTTCCATTTCCGTCCACAACAGTACATTGTAACTAAAATATTTATAGCCATTGTGTTCCATGACTTGAAAAACTGCCCGTGATTGCACAAAAAACTTGATTAACTCAAACATTTTGTAATGCTAGTTTAAACAATACTACATTTCTAAGGCAAATATGTATTCTATATACATGCAGTGTTTGTGTTTAAAGAAAGTGAAAAATAAAAAAAAAGGATAAAACAAAATTAGAAGTCTCAAACCATGTTAAAATGGCACAATGTATTGTAACAACAAAACCAGCTACTTTAAGCAAACACATATAAACTAACTTCCAAAATGTTTTATTGTATGAAACGCAGCACAACAAAGTAAACCGATTACAATAAAAAAAGGCAAGTACTCCCAATACTGCTGTGTATGATAGCCAAGAGATAGAAGATTGCAGTCATTACAGCTTTCTCAATGAAAGCCAAATTTGTGAACTTTACTCTTACTATTCCATATTATAGGTTATAATGACATTTTCCCTTATTATATCTCTGGGGGAAATCATCCTAATTAGAGATAGCTGTGTATAGCTCACTTGTTGAAAGGTCCCATAACAAAGTTGTAATTCAGGGCTGGTTCAAATGCAGCTTTAGGCCATACTAGCCTGCAGAGCACAATGTTTGGGTGATCTTCTGTATCCTCTACCGGGTCTGACAGGAAGTATTTTGGTGCACTCTGCAAGCAGCTTCCGGTCAGACTGGAAATAGGACACAGAAAGATTCTCTACTACACTACATTGAGGTTTAGAAGACGCTGCGGGAGGGAAAAGGGGGAAAAGACGACAAAGGGGGGAGTAAAAGACACTCATAAGGAGCGGGACGAGAGTAACACACAGATGGGCTGGGGGAGAAATAAAGGGAATCTGGGAAGGAAAGAGACATAAAGGGAGTGGGTGGAAGAGACACAGAGGAGTGAGAAAGAAATGCACAAAGTGTCTGGTGGGGGGGAGACACACAGAGTGTGGGTGGTAAAGAGAGAGACACAGAGGGCTGTGTGGGGAGAGACACACAAAATGACCTGGGAGGGAAAGAGAGATACAGAGGGGCTTGGGAAGGGGAGCATGAGATGTACAGAAGGGCTGGGATGTAGAGAGGCACACACACACACAAAGGGGTTGGGGGAAAAGACACACAAAGAGGCTGGGGGTGTAATACACACACAAAGAAGCAGGGGTGTGGGGGTGGGGGGATGCCAAGGAAAGAAACTGGGGGAAGTACGCCACACAAAGGAGCTGGGGCGGGGAAGTACGCCACACAAAGGAGCTGGGGTGAAGTAAGATACACACACAAAGGAACTGGGAGTAAGACACACACACAAAGGAACTGGGAAGTAAGACACACACACACACACAAGGAACTGGGAAGTAAGACACACACAAACAAGACACACACAACACAAAGGAACTGGACAGGGAACTGGGGAAGTAAGACACACACAAAGGAACTGGGAAGTAAGACACACACAAAGGAACTGGGGAAGTAAGACACACACACAAAGGAACTGGGAAAAGTAAGACACACACACACACAAAGGAACTGGGGGAAGTAAGACACACACACACAAAGGAACTGGGGGGAAGTAAGACACACACACACAAAGGAACTGGGGGAAGTAAGACACACACACAAAAGGAACTGGGGGGAAGTAAGACACACACACACAAAGGAACTGGGGGAAGTAAGAGACACACACACACAAAGGAACTGGGGGAAAGTAAGACACATACACACACACACACAAAGGAACTGGGGGAAGACACACACACAAAGGAACTGGGGGGGAAGTAAGACACATACACACACAAAGGAGCTGTTCATTTTGGCAGCAATTTTCATTAATTTAGCCATAGTCATTTGACTAAAAAACATTTTAGTTTCAGTTGTATTTTAGTCATCTAAATTGTTTTAGTTGACTAAATCTCACAAATGTTAGTCAACTAAAATCTGACTAAAATGGTTAGTCGACAAAATGAACACTGCTTAGACCACAATCTAACCACTGTCCTTTCTTAGAAAAGTCAGTGTTGGCACTGCTGAGCAGTAAGGGAGATGCTACTTGCCTCAGAACCACTACATTAAGCTGGTCCTTAAACACAAGTCATATGTGATTTTTCTATGTTTTAGTCTGCACAGTGTACATACTAGAAAAGGGAGTTTTAAATTTTGTTTTGCAAGTGGATCTAAAAAAACAACAAAATGTTTTTTAAGCTATATAAAAATGTATTATATTTTAAAGCCTTATAAAATTAAATAACTGGCACAGTATCCCTTTCAAAACAAAATTAAGATACACTTTCAAAGGTTACTTTCCACAAAAAGACTGGTTTAAAACACAAGTCAATTGAGTAATCAAGTGCAAAAATATGTAGGATCTCCACTATAGTGAGTGCCAAGCAAGTTTGTGAATTATACATACTATGCCAGGGGTTCCCAATAAATTGGGACCTTATGCTAGATGTGGGTGTCCAGTGGTTTGAGCAGGCATGTCATATTCACCAAACCCCGGGAAACAGGATTACTCTTGAAGTATGGGTCACCAAGTTCGTACCATGAGGACAGTCTGGGTCCTTGTCCATGAAGAACCACTTACTAAGCCAAAAACAGAACTACCCAATGCACTTTGCCAGCAAATGGTTTCCAAATCATAGGACACCAAAAATTGGACAACTATATAAGTTAACATCTTCTCTACATTAAACGTACATATTGATATCAGCACGAGAGGCAAAATCTAGATTAAGATAACTTGACGAAGACAGTCTTACATAATGAGTATTGCAAACAAAATACTGTGCCTTCAAAACAGTAATGTTGTCTGCTTACAATTTAGACTAAATAACATGGTACACAAGGTTCAACCACTGAAAATTATAAAAGTAAATGATGCACAGCACTTAGAGTAGGAGAATGGGTAGGCAATGGACACACAATAGCATATGCCACAGGCAATGGTAATGTCTATATAATGCAGATGCCGGATTTTAGCCAGGTAATTTTACTTACTCTACCTTGGCAATATTGCCACATACAGTGATATAGTCCTCTATATCGATTCCCCAAACATACCACAAATTCATCACAAATGCCCATAAGCAGGGCATAATAGACATTACAAACATGCAAAATGTGTGTATACACTTTTTTTCCATAATCTGCATTAAGTATGAGACAAGGGATACCTTATATCTTACTGTGTAGTGCAATCAGTATTTCCACCAAGGGTGAATGTAGGAACTCCTGAATGCCAAGTAAAAATATACAATTTTATAAAACAATTTTTTTTCTTCAAGGTTTTGGCAGCAGCCACCACAAAATGTCAATTTTTCCCCCCTACTCTTTTGTGGTAGACATGAATCCAATGTTTAAACAGAAACAAGTCTGTAGTGAAGGGTATTAGGATAATGAACTCAACTAGGTTACAATCAATTAACTAGAACTTTCATATCATGTAGGCAGTCATCAGAAGATAGGGAGCTCTCATGCCTTGAGGACTGTTTTGAGAAACACAGTTATAGACTGAGGTAGAGAAAGGCATAGAAGAAAGGTGTATGCTACAATTAAGCACTAAAGGAGAGAAACAGATTGTGTGGTAGAGAGAAACATTGGAGAAGTACCGAGGAAAAAGTGGACATTAAGCATGAGATAGGTTTTACCAGCAGGGAATTCACCAGCCATTTTAGCAAACACCACATTTGAAAATTCAGGTGAAAATGGACAAATGAAAAACTCCTTTAATGTAACTTTACCAGCTCCCATGAATATCATGGGACAATGTTCAAATTACGTGCTCTCACAATGCTGGCATATTTAAAACTATATTATGTAAATATAAAACGTGGATGGGGGAAATAAAAAATTTAGGGATTTCTCAAAAGGGTTCATTAACAATGGTCAGGTCTGTTCTGTTGAAGAAACATTTTACATCAAAGCTCTTTTCACCTTTTCAAGCTAATCGTACACAATGCACTTTTTTTTAAAATTAATTAATGAGAACGACAAATGAAAAAAAAGAACGAAAAAAATTCTAAGCATTCCATACAGGAGAAACATTTGCATATATGTATAGCGTCAAAAAAATGAAAACTAAAAATCCCACTAAACCTCAATGAAGAATGCAGATAGAATACAGCAAAATATGGCAAACATAAAACTGTACTAGCAGGCGTCTTACCAATCTCCTCTGTTGCTGAAGCTCTGTGATGGTATGTTGGGCCTGCTCCAGTTTATTACTGGCATCATCACTCTGCTGTTTGATGGTGGCCAGCTCCCGTTTTATGAGGTAGTTTTCCTCTGCCTCCTGGGCCCTTGTCACTTGTCCCTTTGGACATAATTTTAAGGTTTTGAGCAAAAATGTTCAAACGAAAAATGTTTAAAAAAAAATAAATAAATCAAATCAAAATTAAAAAAAATCTCCTTTGTAGGGTTTTTCAAATGTGATTACATTTCCCAGGAGTTTTGATATTTGAAGTTCCGAACAAACAAAAACAAAATCTGAGCTGCATGACTGGAAGTGGTACAAACAAATTAAAATGAGGATATCACAATGGAGATGCGATTTGACATTCCAATTAGGATTTAGTTCATGCAAAATGACTGAGTTTGATCATGCAGTGCAGTTAGTTTATTTTAAGAAGTAAATTTATGGGGGGAAAAATAAATAAAATAATGTTAATTTGTCTGAACCAATGATTTCACTGATTTCTTACATGAAACCAAAGAGGTTAGCTGGAAATTATATTAGGATAGCGAGCAACATATATATATTTTTTTTATTTTTAGGGTTAATAACAGACATAAGTAATTATCTACTTATTGTCAAAATTAAAACAAAAACCAAGGATAGTTTTTCTTTTTATGGATGCATGTAAAACTATAGATATAGAAACCATGCATGCATCTCCCTCCCCCAAAAGGAAACAGGATTAACCGGGTTTAATTGTTATTTGATGGTTATATGTACAAGAACTATACCTGGATCAATCTATCTGCCAAGGATGCACTTTCCTACGAAAAGGAAAAAATGCAGAAAGGAATTTCAGAAGAGACAAAAATGAAAAAAAAAAAAAAAGTGACACATGAAAAAGAATAAATAAATCAATCAAGTGTGCAGAAAAATCAGCATGTGACACTACCTCCTTTGTACACCGTCATATCTAATAAAGGCTAGGCGTAGCTCGAGAAAGTTTTAGAAACCCAACAGAACGTAGAGGAGATTTAGCAAAGTGCTGGTCTGAAAAGTGGTGCAAAGTCCTTAAAAAGCAAAAATGATCACGAAGGTTGTTTAAAAACAGATTCCACTTGTTTCCATGGGGATTGCTCTAGTTTTAGAAATATGCACCACTTTTCTGATCACAATGCTTCGGTAAATTTCCTCTCATTGTATTTTATAAAACATATTCAAGCACGTTACTTTTAAGAGCTTTGGAATGCTGTTCAAAGGAGGTAGAATGGTTTATCTGAAAGTGAAAAGAACATCATGCAAAAGCGAAGATTTCCTAGAAACAGAAAGTAAGGCCGTTTGCAATGTGTGCAGTGGGATGTATCACACAGGATACCAAGTGGTCTTCGAAATTGTGTGCTCTATATTATTGCTCACATGTTTAGCATGTTTACTCCGTTTGGGCTTACATGTGCAAGACATTGTACACCAACATGTCATTCGACGTTAAAGTGTGAGTTTTTGCAAATAAAAAAACACAACATATATATCTAGTAAGGCTCAGTCATTCACTGATGCACGTGCTTTTAGTCATATTTGAGAGAGCAGTCATGTTCAGCTAATGAGCAAAAGATTTTCCCACGATTCTTTATAACCGTCCTATCACCTCAAGCCATAATGCTATTGTATAAACATTTTTACTGTTAATGTATACACCTTGTTTTCTTGGTATAGCATTGTGTTTTAACAGTTACGCACCTCTTTTTTACGCATGTATGTTTTTTAATAAAAAAAAATTATAATTTCAAACATTATATATAAACTCTGCCGTACAGGTTTGTTAGAATGAGCACAACAAGAGAAGGACTGTGAAACAATCCTGGCCTGGCCGAGTGTCCCCGTGAATGCATCACTCAACCTAGAAAAGTATATCATCACTTTAAAAGCATATGTGGTAACACTTGGCTAGAAGATGTGTTGAAACATGGTCCCTTGAAACATTGTTGCATGAATACAAAAATAACAGTATTAACTTTAAATTTGCCAGTAATCACACCGACACTTTGATAATACTATAAAATTAAAACAAAAACACTCTCACATGGAAGTAGTAGCTTTAAACCATTTGCATTCTTTTCCTCACCCAAATGAGGAAGGGGCTTATATTCACCTATTTGATGAATATAAGCCCCTTTAGGAAGTCATCAGGTACCAAGTTGCATGATATAGATATCAGTGGATAAATCAGACACAGGCAAATTCTATTAATTGCCCAATCATTTCACAAACTGTAGCATACGTGGCTCACAGTGCCAAGTGCAATGCAGCCACAACAAATATTTTACCATTTAGCAGGCAGGAATTTTGGGTTATGTCAGAACGGTTAACATACCCACGGTGTTAATTATAGTTACCTGGAGGCATATATAAGCTTTTGAATTATTGATATGAAAGAATCTTTCAAAAGCACTAGGCACCTTAAATCCCCTGTCATCATACCACGGTAAGGAGATAATATGGTTTTTGAACGGTTTGGCACTTGCCTGGGTTTCTGTATGCAATGGACATTCCTCTTGTAATATTGCTCAAGTGGAAGCATCCATTAAACACACTGATAATACACTAGTACAATGCTTTTATGAAGAACAGATACACACATTCACTTGCTCTCTGTCACAGCAACTACAGTGTGTGCACGGCTCGCTACAAGAATAGAGAAACAGATATCACTCTGTTCCGGGGATAAAGTGCTACCAATGAAGCTGGGGAGTTTGTGGCACAGACCGTGCAAACTTCTTGTAATGTGTTCTCTTGCAGAGCTAGTTGGGGGGAAGTGGGGGTCGGGAACTGACATTTAAAATACAATGCATAGTGTAAATAATATATATTCTAGATCACCAGAATACCTTATACATAAGAAGTTATAAAGAGCTTAAAGTGAACCTGTCGTGACCAGCATACTCAATACAAGGCAAGGTAATTTATATGGATCATTAAGCCTACTCCGATATTAATTTGACATTTTGATCTGTTTTTTACATCTGCAATTTGACATTGTAAAGGCTTCTGGGATATATATTTTTACTGAACTATAAATTGTGGTGAATCCCTCCTAGGTGAGACAGGTTGAAACATTGCCAATATCAATCCAGGCAGGCTGTTTTATGTACTCTATTCTTCACACCAACTAAAATACTTTTTTATATCCAGCCAATGTTGATCATTGCATCCACACGTTTTGTGTAGGACAAGTTCCATTTGAACAACACTATTACAGACGTAAGAAATACAACGACTAGCAAAAGGCAATGCCAAAAGAAAATAAATAGAAAGACAAATTCTGAGCTTCCGGTAAGAAGCATGTGTGTGAGCGAAATATAGGAAGGTATATAACATTTTATCCACTGGAAAAAAATAAAAAATTATTTAGCGTTTGATTACAGCAAACCATTTTCTATTTCAAACTTCACTACTCACAACTTCAGTGCCAATTTACTCTCGCAAGCCAAATCAATTATTAGCATGTTAATGATGTGTCAAAATATATTCTAGATCCATGATTATTATCTATATTGTTCATGGTTGCAAAATTGATGATTTTATCATTGTAGAGGCAAACCATCACCCACACCCTACAAAGACAAAATATCCGTGCGGAAAGAGTCCATCCATATCATGCAGGAACTGGAGGCATTGCTGAATGACTTTATTGCCTCTTCCTCAACACTCCATGTTCTGATACTTAATTTATCCTTTGGTATTATTATTATTTGATCAAACTACTAATTCTTCTTCCCCTTCCCGTTCTTTTCTTTCTTCATTGCCAACACAATATATTCACATGTTCTTCACAATATATACAAACATCGCAGTTAGAAAATTAGACAAACATACAGGATCTATTTTCAGAAAATACTTACTTTTTCCAAAGTTTCTATACGTTGTTTCAGAAGTCTGTTTTCAGTGCGTAATCTCTGGGATAATTAAAAAACAAAACAAATTGCACATAAGGAATTGGGTATACAAAATCTAATCTTTAAGTGCATATTAGAGTAATGTGTCTTTTTATTTTCCATTAAACTCAATGTTTGTGAGAAAATAATAACAAAAATCTAATGTTCAGCAGGTAAATGAAGGTCACGGCTATTCAATAAAAATCTAAATTAAAATGGAAATTTTGACGTACAAAAAAAGGCTGATCTGGCTTAATTCTGGAACTCAGCCATAGTCAGAATGGAGGCTTATTTTGTATCAGTTTCGCGATCTCGATTTACTTTGTGTAATTTCAGAATTATGTGAATAACCTGGTGTGCAAAGGCTTGAAAAATTTAGACAACTGTAAAATTAAATATTTTACAACACAGAAGAGATAAATTAAAATATCCGGCACTCCTACGCAAATTACACTTTTGAGCATATGAAAAAAGGCTAACACAAGTTGTTGTGGTCATGACTTAAATATGAATATTAATCTCTTAATACATAATAATTAAGCAATACGGAACAACATTAAAATTTTTATAGTTCATGGTATTATGGTCGAATATGTGGATAGAAAATACACAAAACGTAATATTAAATGTATATTTAATATAACTATAATAAACAGATGCTAGCAGAACGTCAATTTACCACAATAATTATACAATACTACAACATGTTACTTACAAAAGGCTATCGGTTGCTAAATGTTACAATGGATTCATATTACTTACAAGGCCCCAGCTCTTTGGCTGGGGTTAAGTCAGAGCTGGTGCTACATCTTAGGTTCAGTCAGGTACAGGCAAAGAGACAGAGTTTCTCCTACATCTGGTTTTTATTAAGTGTATTCCTAAGTAGGCTGGCCTGTAATGTCACTGCCAGAAGCACATGTCTTCCTACACACGGCCCCTAGTGGTGCCTCCAAAGCATTACACTAAATATGCTTTCTTTATGATGTAAAGTCATTAATTAATAAATACCATTACACAAGTTATGGATGATTTTACATGTGAATCAGTGTTCTTTTAAAATTATTAAAATAAATGCTTGTCCAGTTTTCGAACAGCCAAGTACCACATTGCACTGGATAAAAGCTGCCACCTTTTTAAGCAAACTGAACCACAAACTCGAATACATTTTTACAGTAATGGGACATCAATTATGGCTATGACATTAAACACATGAATTTCATGTGAAATGTAGAAGCTGGGACTTGGAAGTAAAGGATATAGAATAACTGTATGCCAAAACTTGACACAATTTGTAGATTAATTTTAATTATGAAAGTTTTATCGAGAATACTTTTGGTTTGCAACAAAGGCACCAAAATGTTTGTTATTTTACATACCAAAAGCCTTAATTTAATTATTTTGGATACTTTTTTTTTTTTTTTTAAATGATCACAATCGGTTTGAAAAAAACATATCAAATTATTTTTTTCACAAAAAAATCCCATTGACTTTATAATGGTGACTTCTGTTAATAACTCATTTGAAAAGTTATCTAACAGATTATGAGCATCTGAAAAGTGTATCCAAATGAATTGAATAGATGCCTGTGGGGTTTTAGTAGCCATCATAAACAAAACCAATGTGCACTTAACTGAAAATAGTTGATGAAAACAACTCTCATGATGGCCAGTTTGGCAGATTATTGTGGTTTATTTTTGGTAAGCAGAATGTAAGGAAAGTAGATCACTTACTTTGATCTCAACCTGCTCCTCCATTTCTTTTGTTTTTATTGTAGTGTAATCCTTTTCCAACCTATAAAAGGAAGCGCAACATGTTTGTTATTGAGAAAAAAAAACAAACCCACAGAGTTTTAGCCCAATACAACTGTACTGGCAAATTAAAAAAAAATTAACACATTTGGCAAAACAGTGAATTGAGTAATATTTCTGATGCCGTTATTTTGTTCTATAATTTGCTAATTCCTAGCCCATTCTACACAATTCTTAAAATATACAGTACAATGAAAGCCATTTTCAAAAGATCATGTTGACCACATTGTGCAACATATACACACACACAAGACAAGTAGAGAGTAGGTTTTGATGGATCTAAGTCATTGGGTATTTTCATACTATGTAGATAGAAAGACTACAACGGAAGACATGGAAAGTGATACTCTAAGGGAAAAAAGAGCATTGAAAATTGCATACACCCATAGGAAAAGGTGAGAACATGAGCTGTCACAGCAGGGACTGACCATGTTCAAACCAGGGAATCACTCCCAAATTTAAGAGGGACCCGCTTCAACTAAAATTTGTCTGAGCACCTTGGGGATGCACATTTGTCGGACTTCCTTTATCAAATAGCTATTGAGAGATCCATGCTATAGATCTCATCAACTTTCCACTGCTAGAGTGTGGGCATCGTCCACGGTTTCCAAAATAATATGAGGAGCTTTTGCTGTATTTAGCTGTATTTTTTTTTTGTGTTCTGAAAAATCTGAGTGGCTGTTATGCAAGGTTCAGGTTGGAAGGGTAAACCAGGTCCACCCAAATCAGCAACCGTGCCATGAATAGTGGCCCAACAAGGTTCAATCTGGGGACCATCCATCATATATGAAGTACAGTTCAAACAACTGAGAATCTAGCATGAACATAGCTGGTAAGGATCCTCTGGCTTTTCTGAACTCAAACCAGAACCACTCTGTCTTTAGTTGTGAGATGTGCCAATCTGAAAGTGTCAAGAGGTATTCAGCACAACAGTACTTTTTCAGTAAAATAAATCCCACTTCTAGGATTTTAGGAAGACAAGGCTGATCTCCAAACTTCCAATGAATAACTAGTATGTAAACAATATCCTAGAATAATTTCATAGAGTTGGTGTAAATGTGGAAAAAGGCCTTATTTGTTTCCAATACCGACTTCTGTTCTTTGAATAATCAAAATAACGCTTTTTTTGGAGGGGGGGCGGGGAGGGGGTGTTGTTGCTCATATTTTATTTTATTTTTGAGAGTCTGCTAAATAGTTAGCTTGGGTGTCGGAGAAGGCTTGGCATGCTAAGCTTAGTGTCGCTAAGGCTGGCAGCATAGGGTGTGTGTTCGTAAAGCATGGTAGTGTTTTCTAACTACTGTTTGGGCTTAGTCGAGCTAGCGTTTGGTGCTAGGTAGCTAGAGCGTGAGTCCTCAAATGTTTGGTATGTAGCGTACACCTAATTCAATAACTGTGAGTGTGTGTTGGGCCTTTGGCATGTAATGTTGCCTATTCAGGTGAGGCGGTACCTATTGGTAGGTGCTTCGTGAGAGTGAGTGGTGCAGGACTGGTGAGGGACCACAGCAGAGAAGTTATGGTATTCTACACATGCTTAAACAATGTCAGAGAGAGAGAATTATAAAAGTAGAATTAACTATGAGACAAACTAACTGAACATATCAAATGAACATATCAAGTTAAACGAAGAGGTACGGTTGTTGCTCTCGGCGTTCAACCGGTTAAGTCCCACATTGTGAGCAGGCGGATAGCCGGAACGTGGGCAGCTGCAAGCCTTCATCCGATGCCGTTGATGTGCTTCAATAGATAGTGTGTTTGATAGCTCGGACTAGATATGAGGTTGTATGCAAATACTATGAAACACACGTTTAAGTACAATGTAGATAGATGGAGTCTAGGAGCAATGCAGCGGAGGCATATATTATAAAGACAGACTGGGTGTGCTACTGCATCCTCAACTACATGAGACAGGATTCCACTGAGTTGTGAGACAGGTGTATTAATATCGCCAGAGTGAGTGAAATTAAAGTAAACCATGCAAACATAGATATCTATCATGTGGTCACAGGGTGTGGGAGGTATGTGAGCCACAGCTTTTGGGCCCAGGATGAGGGTTGTGGCGTGCTGGTAAGGAGACCATCAGCCTATGCCTGTTTCGGGCATCAGTAGCAAATACTTGCTGTGTCCATGCAGAACTCGCTGCTCGGCGGAGCCCCTGGGCTTGGTTCCATCTCTAGCATTTTTGTGGAAAGCATCCTTTTGTACAGCCATGCTGTGATTTGCCATCCCCTCAGGGTGAAGAGTTGTGCCTCGCTCGTCTGGGGTTCTTTGGTTGTGTATGCCATGTGGCTGTAGAGCTTGCTCGTTGGTCCTGCTTCTATGTGTGTGGGAGCGAGTGCGTGAGTCCAGGTGGTATGGCGTTATGTCCCGCCGTGACGATTTGTGGTGCCTCCATGGCCACTCTGGAGGCTTGGACTGGGTACCTGTAATGTCTACGGGTCGCAGGGCGGATCCATGTGGCGATCACTCTGCCTGCTTGGATGCAGTACACCCCGCGGTGACAGTGTTGTCCAGAAGCTCATGCAGAGCCGATCGAAATTTTCCATGTGATGAGTGGATGGTTTGGTACTTGTGCCCGCCATCCTTGGCCCTTGCTGAGCGGCCATCTTGGATATGCCTCGGAAGTCCGGCATTTCTGCAGGCGGTGTGGCCAGAGAGCCGATCAGCAGTCCTGATCCGCTTGTCTAGTGGTGATCAGGATATCCCCCACGGGTCCAAAGGGGGAGACCATCCAAGTCGTTTAGAGGGTCCGGTGTCAGAGAGCGGCCGCCTCTCCCCAGCTCCAAATTCGGTAGGCCGCGCTTGGTGTCCCGTTTCCCTGGCTCCGACAGGCTTCAAAAAGGTCTAGCTTTGTTCAGGAGTGCACCCTGGTGAGTCCTTGGGCTATTTAGCCGCCAAATGTGCCCTTTTTTCTGCCCGTTAAGCAGGAGCTCGTGTCCCCCACGTCTGCTCAGTTAGGCGATCAGGCTCTGCCCCCCCAATAACGCTTTTTTTATATCTACATTTCACCTTTATCACCGACTACAATATAGATATCAAAGCATCACTGTCAATTTTATTATTTTCAAAACTAAATATCAATGCAAAAAAAAAAAAAAAAAAGTGATGTGCTTGACATGTGGTTACATTATGAACGATTTAATCTATTATGAGACCACAAGCTAAGTATTACGAGACCCCAAGGTTTGCGATGGCCAACGTTGTCTGGAGACACATTTTTCAAGATATTCAGCCAGCTGTTAGAGGCGCTTCCGCGCTTCTCACTGTGATTTTCACAGTAAGAAGATGCCAGCGTCCATAGGAAAGCATTGAGAATGCTTTCCTGTGGACTGACTAAATGTGCGCGGCTCTTACCGTGCATGGGCATTCAGCCGATGACGTTGGAAGGAGGAGGAGAGTCCCCAGCGCCGAGGGAGCCCGGCGCTGGAGAAAGGTAAGCCTTTAACCCCTTCCTCCCCCTTTAGCCCGGTGGAAGGGGGGCCATGAGGGTGGGGGGTCCTATTAACACTATAGTGGTCCTTTAAATACAAGAACTGATCAGATTCATAATCTCCACTTTGTCTTACAGGGATGAATGTTTTGTAAACTTAAACGGTTACATGCTGCTCACTCAAAAGGATTTCTAAAATAGTTTAACAGAATGTGAGTCTATATTAAACATGTACAAAAATAAAATAAACATGTTTATTCTTACTTTTTCATCTTTTTTGCATTGTACTTGACTTGATAAGAAGCTTGGATTAGTTTGTCTGGACCCCCATCAAACTGATGTGGAATGACTTTTTGAAAGTGCTGAAAATGAAATTAATATAGCGTTAAGAAAAAAAAAAAGAAAAAGAAAAAAACAGCCAAAGATCAGTAGTAGTATGAAGCTCACACATATCAATAAGGGACATTTCTTCTAAATATTGTTCACACGTAACAGCAAACATTGTGCAGACAAAATGAATATTTGTTAATACATATTAATGATGCTTTTATTAATAGTAATTTAGTGGTATACAAGTTATTGATCTGTATCTTGCAGTAATTTATTTGGCTGATAACAGAACAAGCTTTCTGGCCCATGCCTCTACCCATTGACCGTCTCACACCATCTCCTGGGAAATGCCCAAACCCTGAACTGTTGTTGCGCACCGAGAACCAGTGCTCTACAACATCAACAGGATTTTCCCATCAACAGTTACTCCAATCACCATGATCACTTTGTTGATTTTTGAGTGGCCATGGTGCCTGGGGTCTGCATGTGCAGCATTTGACTTTGAAATGCTGCACAAAAAGAGTTTAACACATATTAGAAATGTACACTTCTTATTATGTATCATTGGGTAATAAATATAAAAAATAAATAGAAACCCATGTGGTTTAGTGGAAGGTAAGCCAAGAAATTAAAAATAAGAAAAAAGCATTTAAACAGAGGCATATAAGAAAGCCAAAATGCATGCAAAAAGGCGATTAGATAGGCCAAGTACAAAAATTAAAAAGTGATAAAAAAAAAAAAAAGTTTTGCTCTTTGGCTAAGTATATAAATAAAAATTAAAAATAAATTTAAAAAAAGTTTAGGTACACTAAAACAGAGATGGGTGTGTTCGTTAATGAAGTCCGTTACAAGTAGAAAGAAATTCCAGGCACTCAATGTTTCTTCAAAAAGGCAGATTAATGAAAACTTGACGAAGGCCTCTGTGTAGGTCGAAATGTTGCACATTCAGTTTTCAATAAATCTGCCTTTTTGAAGAAACCTTGAGTGCCTGTACCAACTTTCTACTTATATCTACTAAATTGGGTTTTGCCAACCTGGTCTTTATCTATGAAGCAGTTAATTAAGACAGACATTTTTTAAAACGGTTTATTATCAGTATACATTAAGGAGGAACCTATGGCGTGAGATATGCAAATGATTGCTGCAAAAAAGCTTGCAGAGAAGTTGTGATAGGAGGACTCTAGAAGATGTGCTGCAGCAACTAAAGAAAATTAATGTAAACAAAACCCTTGAGCCTGATGGTATTCACCCATGAGTACTTAAGGAGCTAAGTGTGGAATAAATGAACCTCTGGTACAATTCCTGAAAGAAAAGAATCCTGAAAGATTAAAATCAAAGTATTGAAGGAGGGCAAATGTGGTTCCTATATATAAAAAAAAATTCAAAATATTTGGAAAACAGATTTGTGAGCTTAACTTCTTTGGCTGGGAAAGTATTTGAAAGGTTATTAAGAGATAATATTCAGGAATTTATTTAGAAAAACCATTAGCAAAAAATCAGCATGGTTTTATTAAACATGGGTCATGACAAACTAACTTAATTCTACGAAGAAGTATAAGTATCGATCAGGGTGTTGCAGTGAATTTTGCCAAGGCGTTTTATATGGTTCTACACAACAGGTTAGTGTTCAAACCAAAATGAATTAGTCTACATGAAAAGTATTGTGCTTGTGTAGAACACTGGCTTAAAGACACAGGACAGAAAGTTCTCATTAAAAGGTACATTTTCAAGCTGGACAAAAGTGGTAAGTGGTGTCCCTCAGAGTTCTGTTCTGGAACTGCAATTTAACATATTTATAAGTCTGCACTAAAGACTCAGAACTACAAAGTATTGCAGCCAAAGCCTTATGCAGAGGTACCATTTCTGAAAGATCTACTCAAGAATACCAGTCAATTATTTTATTAACTTAGGTCTTAATTTTTCAATTGCTTTCCTACAGTATTACTTTTCCAGACTGTGCCCCTAATACATTTCCACTCAGGACTCAGAAGTATCAAGTTTTGCAGCCGAAGCCTTATGCACAGGTAGCATTTCTAGAAGATGAATTCCTTCTCTAATTCTTGGGGACTTCAACATTCCAATTAATCCAACCTTGATCTCAGTAGCCTCAACATGTATTTCAATTGAGTCCTCCCTTGGGCTATTCCAGCGGGCTAATTCTCCCACGCATGTAGCAAGCAATACCCTCAATTTTCTGCTGCATGCACAGTGTCATATCTATATAACACTAAATTTTGTCTCTCACATCACCACCTTTTCTAACTTGTTCTTGAAAGCCCCCATTAGCCAACAGTCCCAGCCTCATCCTCCTTAAGTCCAGAGGAACCAGCAACTGTCAGCTGATGTCTGTTCTCAACTCTCATCCATCCCTACCATCTCCTGTTGCTCTCTGGCTATTTCCATATCTAACACTACCCTCACCTCTGCCCTGGATGTATTTAGAATGGGGAAAATTAGATTT
The DNA here is from genome assembly GCA_933207985.1 of Pelobates cultripes. Taxonomy (NCBI): domain Eukaryota; kingdom Metazoa; phylum Chordata; class Amphibia; order Anura; family Pelobatidae; genus Pelobates; species Pelobates cultripes. The sequence continues at coordinate 56,689,362 of OW240919.1, forward strand.
AGTCTAAGACAAAGTACAGGGTTTTTTTGTTTGTTTTTTTACAGTAAGAACAATACTTAATGTGTGGGGTAATAGCTTCTTGATCTAAGAAGAAAACTGACTGCCATTATGGCGTTAAGAAGGAATTTTTCCCTAGTTTATTGCAAAAATGGAAAGCACTTCAAACTGACACTCTCAACCAATGGATGGAGACGGCCTCGAAATCCAGCTTCTGCAGCTTTGCTGGTACTCTACAGGTAAAAAGGCCAACCAATGCAAAACAGTTTTCCCCATTACCATGAAACTGGGCTAGGGTTCTCCTCACATAATTATTAAAGAGGACCATAGTGGTTATTATGCTTGGAGTAACCCTCTAATGGTCTGAACCAGAAGGTCTAGTTTCCTAAAATTCAACAAATCTTCAGCCTTATTCAAGGATCGCACCCCGTACATGTGCAGACATGGTATCATTACAATATCTACTTTGTGAAGAATCCACATATTTTTACATGTACATTAAACTGCCACCAGATTTGCCACTATCACACCCAAATATTCTTAAAGGAACACTATAGTCACCTAAATTACTTTAGCTAAATAAAGCAGTTTTAGTGTATAGATCATTCCCCTGCAATTTCACTGCTCAATTCACTGTCATTTAGGAGTTAAATCACTTTGTTTCTGTTTATGCAGCCCTAGCCACACCTCCCCTGGCTATGATTGACAGAGCCTGCATGAAAAAAACGGTTTCACTTTCAAACACATGTAATTTACCTTAAATAATTGTATCTCAAAATTGAACATTAATCACATACACGAGGCTCTTGCAGGGTCTAGCAAGCTATTCACATAGCAGGGTATAAGAAAATCTTAATTAAAGAGAACTTGCAATAAAGAAAGCCTAAATAGGGCTCTCTTTACATGAAGTGTTTATGGAAGGCTGTGTAAGTCACATGCAGGGAGGTGTGACTAGGGGTCATAAACAAAGGGATTTAACTCCTAAATGGCAGAGGATTGAGCAGTGGGGCTGCAGGGGCATGTTCTATACACCAAAACCGCTTCATTAAGATAAAGTTGTTCGGGTGACTAGTGTCCCTTTAAGCTATCCTTACTCCATTTGCACAATACTGCACGGATTCTACTCTGGTGCAAATTCTCTAGAATGAAGCAGCCAGATGAGTTTTCACTAAATCATTAATGGTCAACAGGTGGACTGACTGTAGCACTGAAATAGCACATTTAGACCTACAGTGTCGGGAATACAAGTCTGTATTCCTGACACTAGTGTTCCTTTAATTTATGTCTCCATATCATTTAACATGTTTTTTTTTATTCTCCACATTTACCACAGTAAATGTCATGGATATTCAAGAAATATCCCCAGCCATCCCATAGTTGGAGGGAAACACACCAGATCCCATTTCTGGGTCCCAATGGTGATACACCCCTCTGATTTTATTATGCCGTGCATCAAACAAATCCACTCATGCTATTCATACAAGTTCATACCATCCTCCTTCAACACAACCCTAATTCATATTGGATTTTAAAAAAATACTCATAAGACTCTGGAATAATCATATAAACTTATAAAAAACATCTGCCCTACACAACATCTTTTCTAAATATCTCAACTCTTATGTAGCTACCAGCTGGTTTTTGATATAGTTTCTGGTGGGTTTGCCTTTACCGTCCCTTTTAGACATATGTCTACCTAAGCTCTCATAACTAAAGCCACAAAACAGGTTTTAAACCCCAAGCCCTCAACCTTGGATACATTTCTATAAAATATATCTGGCCTTAGACGCATTAAAAGCCACAAAGACTCAGAGGCTTGCTCAGTGTCAAAATCCGCATTCCCCTTGTATATGAATAGTTCTGAAAAGAAGAACAGGAAAAAGAATTGGCTCTTGTGTCCTCAGCGTTAACTTGGTAGCTATAGGACACAGTTCTGGTTTCTTTTTAGTCCTAGTCACATGGTGATGACATTCCAATTTCAGTCTATGAATCCCTCTCCCATGCAACATAACTTACTTCCCCATCATGGATTTATAGATTTCCCATTTTCCCGACAACTGCAGACAGACAAAGTAAAATAATGACTAACTTTCCCTAATTTGAACTTTCCTCTCGCAACCTTGCTATAATTCACATTTATTTTAATAAAAGCTTTCAAGTCACTTGTGTTTTCTAATTATCTTCCATATTACCCCACTGGCCTCAACCCCCCACCCCACACCTCTGGCCGGTAACCTGCACACTAAGGAGGCCTACCGGGTGGGCTTCTGTCAGTTTTAACAGCGCGACCAGGCCCTTTGCTTTTCTGCCGCGCGTCACTTCCTCCCACAAAGAGGTGAGCACACGCCGGGAGTAAGGTAGGCAGAGTGGAAAGGGGCTGGCCAAGAGAGCCAGAGCCCAACACCCACAGCCACCGGCAGGAAAGTCAGCCTCCAAGTTAGGAAACTGGAGGGTGGGTTTAACAGTGGAAATTTTGTGAGGGTGTGTGTGTGTCAGTATATGATACCACAGGACATGTTCAAAGGTCTTGAGGAATCCATGCCACGATGCATCAAAGCGGTTTTGGCAGCACGAGTGGGACTTACACAATATAAGCCATGTGGTTTTAATGTTGTGGTTGATCAGTGTAATGTATAGAAATCTTAGTGTATTTTCAAAGTACCAATTGAGCTTTTTAACGCTTTGTGGCAATCAATGCTAAAATATTGCTTACCTGTAACATTCCTTCCATATCAAGCTGCATTAGCTCAGTCTGATTCATTTGGAGAACAGCTAGCCCAGCCCGGAATACGATCTCCAAACCCTGAAGAGGTATTTGATTTAGATTTTTTTTCTTTTGAGAAATGCATGTAATTTAAAACAAGATTTGCCACAATTTTTTTTATATATGTATAAATAGATGCTTTTAGTTTTTCCATATAAATATTTACAGGGACACCAGCACAACTGAAGTACATTTTATAATTTTTGGCATCAAAAACGCTCTGTATTTATCTTTAGTACACATTTTTATAGCAGAACAGAGTCTCCCCTTTTTTAAAGAAGTTTGATTGTGAAAAAATACAGCAAAAATATTACTCCAACCACCATAACCACTTCCGTGATTTGTATGAAACGCGACACATACAGAGATATTTGCAATTGTGTACCCGGGGCTAGTTAAACTCCCAGCATACCAGACTTGGGCAGCCAGAAATGTTGTTATGAATTATCAATAAATATCAATTCTGAGCTAAATGAACATCGGTCGTTAATGTGGTCAGATTTTATCAAGGGGGCAGAGTTTAAATATATATATATATATTATTTTTATTTAATAAATCCTCTACTGCTCTCCTTTTCCACGCCCTCCCCGGTTTAGAGTGCACGCACGTGCTCTGAGCTGGCAAGACGGCCCAATAGGATTAACAGAACTTGTATCAGTATACAGGTTTGAAGTTATATATTCATTGAAAACTACTAACCTCAGACATAAAGATATCGAATAGCCTGGTGGCAACTGGTAGTGGGAAACTTGTTAAAAAAATAGTGAGGAACCAAGAGGACGCATACATAGACGTATGGAAACTCTGAGCCTGAAAGTGCACATAAAGTTCGGGAAGCTGCTCCTGAAAGGAAGAGAGATTTAGAACAAACATTTAAAAAACTGTTAAGGTGACAATAAAAAAAAAAAGTTACATTATTATTTTTCGCAGTGAAGAAAGTGTTTCTTACCTGGATCATGCATTCAAACTGATACATGCAGAGGCCTAGCTCAGCCATGCTTGGTTTAAATAGCTCCCGAAGTCGATAGTCTTGCATTAATTTAACAAACACACAAAAAGCCTCCTCCTCCGGCATCTATGTAACAACAAAAACAATTCTAGCTTAGCAGTGACATAAATATCGATAACAGAATTCAAGGCAGAATAATCGATAAACAGGTACAATGCCTTTAATGATTAGTTCAACCTTTTATTAAAAAAAAATTAAATATTAAAAACAAAAAAAAAATACTTCCCCATAAAAATCCGTGCCTCCCCCCCCCCCCATGCTGTAAGCAATTTTAATTAAATAAGTTACAGTAAATAAAGAAAACAAAGAAAATACACATAACATTGTTCCTTCGACAAGAGAGTGAGAGCATCCATGTTACCAGTTCCTAAATAAATTGATTTTGATACAGTCTGACTAATGCTACTGTATAATGCAAAGGACTCAAACGATTTCACCAACCAGCTGTCTCAACAAAATTCTTACTATCATGCTTGTAAATCACTGCCAAAACAGAAACAAAAACAAATAAAACCACATAAGCTTGGTACACAAGTGCGACTACTACATAAGTAGGAATCATTCTGTAGATCCACAAATGTTAAACTACAATTACCATGATAACTTGCCATGTGCAGGGTAGCAAGTAATCAGGGAAATTGTAGTTTAATAGTTAAAGTACATCCAATATGCTAAGGTTCAATGTATCATGACAGTAATAGACAAAATAAAGTGAACATCCACTATACGATGTTTTCAGCATTTACAAGCTTTTTACTACTTGCTGCTGAAACAGTCCATTTCCTACAAAAATTACTAGATCGTAAAAATGTGTCTGCATCTTTCAATGTGGCAGCTACAATGTGGGTTTATCCTAAATTATAATCATGTTTTCCGAATTATAACCTTGAACAGAATGCATGTACAAAACAAACACACGTGAAGTTGGTGAGATAGCTCATTGGTTAGTGCTCCTGTAGTCATGTTTCTATAGCCTGTTCTAAAAGTCATACACAAGTCAACTGAACCTTTTTATCTCTCCAAGATCCATAAAACGAGTACAACTTCACAGTGTAATAACATCAATAATATCAGTTTTCCAAATGGCTAAATAGTTCAATGAAAGTAATAGTACTGACTCTGAGAATTAAAGTGCATTTCAAATTTTGGGCAAAATAGATAAACGAAAAACTGGTGAGTTGGAATTAAATTTTTCCAAGTTTGTTATTTTAGTCTTAAATTTGTTCTGAATTCCCTTTGATGTCCTAGTTTAGTGAATAAACTAGTTTGTGTTCAAGGAGTACCTCCCCATTAACTGTCATGACTCTTCTTGCACTTGATTAAGTTCATAATTATGGTCTTAGTGCCATTCTTTCGCAAATATTAACCTCCTTTTTATTCTAAAGGAATGCACCAACACTACATTATGATTCAAGACAGATTGGTGGATTTAAGAGAACCAGTAACTCAGCATTCAGTAAATAAAGTATACAACTACAATCATTTTATAGGTTTTCCTTTTAATAAGCCTACAATCTCGTTTATCACACCTACCTTCTAAAAAGCAGTGATGGGGTATTTATTCTTAAAGGTCGCTTTAACAAAATGTGAGCAAATTCACTTTGGTTTTGCTTTTTTTAAGTAAACAAGCCTTGAATACTCAACTTAAACTCAAAAACAAAACAAAAAATCTATGACCTGGGTCAATAAGCTGGGATTCTAATAAAAGCAAAGGAAACTAGAGTCCAACTCTGGAGCCCAGTACAAACATGCACTGACACAATCCCAGCATACCATGGTAAAGGTTAATTTGCATGAATTGCCCTGTCAGTGCCTTTTTAGAAGCAAGCTTCAAAGTCATTGTATTTTATTAATGTAAATTACATAAACTAAAAGAAAAAAGGAAAAAAACAAAACACCAGAGTAAATTTTACATGTATGAAAGAATCCTAAACACTCCTCTAAAACCAAACCGTTCCCCTTCAAGATAATGCATAGCTGGCCTTTTTTTGAAGTTCAGTTTGTGCTAGCTTCTTGTCTAAGTGGATACAAATTCCAAGCTCCCCCACCCCTTATGCTTCAGTCCTTATCTCTAGCGGGTTAGCAGTCTTTTACTTTCCTGAGATACAATAGCTTGCAAAGCCATTCACAGCTTTAAACCACTTTCCCCTCTGAGGTGTTATCTATTAGTAATGACTTAATGGAGCTAAAATTAGTTCCTTTACAATAATCATCTGTATTAAAGTAGTTAAAAGTACAAATCCTTTGCAATGGCGTCCTGGTACTCAGTATTAAAATGGAACCTTGTGGTTTAATGTCAAACCACTTAAGAACAGTTCGATACAAATTGAAGGCCTTCTATCGCCAATGGACATGCCCCGATCACAGCCACACGGATATCTCAGAATTAAAACTTTCATATTATCCAATTTGAACGACAAATGATTGTTGGAGAGAGCTGGGCTAATACATACCTAGGCTTCCTAAATGTTTTGATATTAAATAAGGGCATGGCGTCCGAGGGCACACGTAACATAGTAACTAGAGCAATTTCGAGTCTTCCTTTATCCGATTAAAAATTTTACTTTTTCTCAAAGCAGTCTATGGGATCTGCTTTCATTCCAAGTGCTTGTTAAAAAACTTTATTCTACCAATCAGGCACACAAATGCTCTATGTTTAAGAGCCACTTCTATAAAATGACAGGTAACAAAAATCGAACATGGAACTTGTCTTTCAGAAGTGATTTGATAATATCCATCAGTCTTTGGAAGAAGGTTGAATACAGTCTAATACATGTTTGGCCGAGATCCTTTAGAATTGATCTAGCAGGCCTTAGACCGTTAAACTGCCACTCTCCAATCACGTGTCTTAGCTGCTTTAAACTAGGTTTCTTATGTAGAACTCTAAGCACCATAAAGGATTTGTACCATTGCTAAAGCTATGATTTACTGGAATAGGCCACCGTGAACTGATTTGCATGATAAGACCTCCCTTAACTTATTGAACCCCCATAGTAGAAATAGTAAAATAAAGAAACATTTGAATACAGACATCTAACTTGTCAAAAAAAAATTTAAAAAAAATCAGTCAATTGGTTCACAGACAACATCAAAGCATCTTGTACCTTTTGAGTTATTTAAGTTCACTTCTGCAAAACTCTGACTTGTGCCTTCTGGCAGCTTTTGTTGCAAATAAAGCATAATTATTCCCTAGCACTTCCTGTGCTGTACTCCCTTCCTGAAACTGTAACAGCACACGCACATCTACTATTAACAAATTAATGGAATATTAATTCAGGTCGCAGCAAGATTGATTCTGCCAGTAACTTCAAACCTTGAGAACAACATCTTAGAACTTCTATATACCAACAGAACCTTCAATAATAAAAGCAACCCACACATTGTACAAACAATAAGGCTGTTAACCCACTGTACCATCTAGTTCTCATATGCTACTCGAGTAAAGAAATTCTTCGAATAAAAGAAGTTCTTGCAATGAAAACTGTAAATTGGTGATAGAAGGGCTTAGATTGGCAAGTTCTACGCTACTAGCCATGCCTGAAAAATTACCTGCCCCATGAGGCATGGAGAGTCCCTGGCATACTCATTAGGGGTGAATTTCTACTCACCAGGATAGAATTTTAACTCGCAAAGACTAGTGGAAATTCTGAGCCCTGTGTGATATTATATATAGATTGTAGACCGGAAATGATTGAGATGTTCTTTATACGTGAACTTACCTGCATGAGAAGAAGGCCTACGATAAAAGCGCTTCCTTGGCAATACCCAACTTCACGATCCACTAGGGAATAGGCCTTAAAACAAATAAATTAAACATATTAAAAAAAGATACGTAATAGAATCACACTATTGGAGGTTTTGATTTATTCTATAGCTGTATTCCTGAAAAAAATATATTAACTCTGTAATTGTCATTGGGACAAGTATTCTCTGGTCTGGCTCAACAGAACCTTGCATATGTATGTAGCGCTGCACCTTTCTTTGTATTTGTGTTATAAACATGATATTAGTTGCATAAAGAAAGGTTGTGCATTAACTAATGCATTTTTGTCATCAGTAATAGTCTGTGCACCATTTTATATCATTTTTAAAGGTATTCATATACTTGGTGTTGATCAATTTTAAATCTGTGCAGCAGATATTTATCCTCCATATATAAAGATCAAATAAACTATTTCCAGCAAACATCGGGACCACAGCATCATCAGAGAATTCAAAGAGAACCATTTCATGCTTTGTGCACAGTGGAATGCTGGGAGCTGCTCTGCAAATCACACGGATTGGCGGCTGACATCACATCTCCTCTGTAGCTCTGTTTTATTTATTTATTTTAAATTAAGTGTCACCAAGGGTTTAAATACTTCAAGATGGCTAACTCCACATTGAAAAACTGGCTTTTCGAATGGTTAATTCAGCTAAATATATTACTGCTTGAACAGATCAAACCTTTATCAATCTACTTGCATTATTAATTTAATTGGGTTTAAAAATACATTTTCAGGTGAAAATGCTTTCAAGGTACACTCCAACCACCATAACTACTACAAAATGTTGTAGTTATTGTGCCAGGCATGCCATGGTCCCCCATTTTAGAAATGCTTGACTTACCTGGGGTCAGCTGAAAGCTCTGAGCTAAGCCAGGTTTTGCATTACCTTGTTTATTGTCTGAGAGCGATCTGCTGATGTTGTCAGCCTATGACTTAAAACTGCACTGCATGGCTTAACTCAAGGGAGCCAATGGAATCTCCTGATAAGTAGCTTCCAGCTCTCCATCGGCGGTAGGGGCGGTGGGGATCAGTGCTCCGTGCAGAAGTTACGTAATTCTAGAACAACGGGGTTATGGCGCTTGGAGCAATCTCTTAAGGATTTCGGTTTACAGTCCTCCCACAGCAACTATCAAAGTGACCATCAGGTTAATATGGTCTTGCCAATTAGTTATATTCCTATACAGAAATATTCATGTTAACAAAGATACTCAGAACACCAAAAGCACTAGAGTCCGTGATGTATTTAGGTTTCTGACTGCCATAAACCCTGCCAAGTATAAACAACTCCCATATTCACTTTATCTTTCTCATGGATAGAGGCGGTTTGGGAGTATATATGCAATGCTTGCATGTGAGGGAGAGCATGCTCCGGTCCACCAAACCTGAATTGGACACACTTTCACATAATAATCTCACATACATACCCAATATTCTAGCATGCCCTGCCTAACACACAACTAATAATATCTATATTTACATTGTAATAACTAACCATGCCTACATATAAGCAATACATTTATAACTTAACAAAAAATGAGGGACAGCACTCAAAGATTGCTCACACCGTAATTACAACAAAACGATATTGTGGCGTTTTGAGCGTCACCTAAATAATTAGGCGTATTTATTAAAAGAAGCCTGTGTCTTCCAGTAGGCCCAGCAGTTCCACTACTTTTTCAAGCGAGTTTGTTACTTTCAAGGGGCATCATTTTATATTACAATGATTATGTGCCAACTGCTTTTGGGAAACATTAGGACACTAGACCTAAAGTGGTTTATTGTCTGTATCAACTGATACAACTGATTTACACCTCCACGTCTAAACGCCTGATTACGAGGATCTAGATCTAATAGCCACAGTAATTCATGTTTTGTTCTCCCTCAGACATTTGTAGGATTCCCAGTAAATGAAGGGTAATGTCTAAATCACAAAAGATCATCATAGTTGTATGTCGCCGTTAAGGAGACATTTTAACCTTCTGACATTTATTGCAACCCTTCAGTCAAGAAGTATTGTCAATTAGAAGGATTCTGTGAAATTCATTCTAATACAACCAGACGGATGCACTTTTAGAACAGTACCTGAAAAGATTACCATCTCCTCAGTGTCTACTGATGGGTATTTCTAAAGAGGGGCTCGGTCATGCGCAATGGCCCTTTAACAGCTCGACCGGGCCCCTGTAGTATTTGCAGGCAGCTTCATATAGAGAGTCTGCACGGGGAGGAGGAGACGGCTGAGCATCAGCTCCAGCCAGCCCCATACTCCCATAAAACTCAGCCAGCAGGGGGCGGAGCCAAGCAACTGACCTGAATGGCCGCATGCCTAGCGAGCTCCGCTGCAAAAAAGTAGTTTGGACCAGCTAACACGAACCCAGCCCAACGAAACCGGTACCAAAACGACCTGCAGGCATCTACCAACGACATGGGCCGCAAAACTAAAAAATCTAAGCCCGACAACCCGCGGCAGCACCACAGCATTGGCGACATGTGGAAGCAGGCGCTTAGCGCCCAAGGCCCCAACATGGCCGCTTACAACGACTACGGCTCGGATATCTCTGATGATTTCACCACAGAGACTGAGATGGAACACCCGCATGAGGAAATACCACCTTGCAAGTCACTACCGCAAGCAGACTCCTCACCAGTGACCGTTGCTGTCATGAAAGACCTCCTAGCAGATCTCCGACTAACCATACAGGCCGACATGGCCCAACTACGCAAGGACCTACAAGGCCTAACGGGCCGGCTGGGCACACTGGAGGCAGACTCCCAGTGCACCAAACAACACACTCAAGCCCTACAACAAACGGTCCAGGAGATCAAAACACAGCAATCCACATACGAGCAGCGTATAGCAGCCTTAGAGGATCGGAGTCGCTGCCGGAACATAAAAATCCGAGGCATAGGAGAGGAGATACCGGAGTCTGAACTCCCACATACATTGCGGAGACTAATGCAGTCACTTCTACCTCACAAGCAAGCCAAACAGGTACCCATCGAAAATGTATTTCGCCTACCACGAGCAGCCAAGGCCCCACCAAAGGCCCCACGAGACCTCCTGGCTTGCTTCCAAAATCACGGAGACAAGGTGGCGGTAATGCAGGCTACGCGGAACCAATCACCGTACCCGTTTGAAAATATGCAGCTATCTTTTTACGCGGACTTGTCGGGGCCCACCCTGGCGTGGAGACGCACACTTCAACCCTTTACAGCCCTCCTACGCCAACATAAAATCACCTACCACTGGAGAGGTTCGCGCACACTGTTAATCCACCACGGGAATGCGACCTCTACCATCCAGGACTTACAGGAGGCAAATGAACTGCTACCGACCCTGGGACTTCCCCCGCTCGCTCATCCTCCACCGGAGAACGGAACCACGCTGGCACACAGCACCGCTTGGAATCCCGCAACAGCGACCCCATTCGTCCCTAGAAGAGCCGAAACAGCGATCACCGCGGTAACCAACGCCAGACGCAGTCTTGAAGCTACCTAGTATCCAGACCAGTGTACTTTAAACAGCATCACCCGCTGCACCCCCTGGACTCACGAACCAGTTATGATGTATATATGTTTAAAATTTTAATGCCGACATTTTATGACAGAACTCACACTAGTGCTGGCAACCAAGGGCACGTTATAGCCACTCAGGTAAAGCCATTCGAAATCTTCCCCCCCTCCCCCGGGTAACAGGGGATCTTTAAACAACACCAATGAGGGCACTGACTTACTTAACATGTACCTATCATACAGTCGTGCTAAAGCAAACATTACACCAGTCATGTTTTCCCATCTCTCTCACTACTCTGAACACTACTCCCTAACAGGACCATACGATATATAAACATGACTATCCTGGTGTTATTTGTAACTATAACTCATGATACTCATTAGCTTAGATCTACCTGTTTACAGATTTACCCAATATGCATAGCTAGTGATCAGCGGTCTACTTTAACATAAATGTTCTCATGCGTTATAAATCTTTATGTGTCAGAGCCTCAACATATTCTAACCCTGAAACATGAAAGCATGTTACCACATCCCACTGGTACTAACGTAGTTAACCTATAACTGTCAAGCATTACTTATTCTCAATTGTCTTACATATATCTATTCTGATAGTATAATCATTTAATTAAGCTGGTTAATACTCCACGAATATGCAAATACTACTGCTACTAACAAACGCGGGTTAATCTTGCATTACGTTTAGCTTGTTCATAACTTAACAATTAAAAATTGTGCTGATAATCTTATGCCATAAATGTACAGCGACTGTGTTCACATTTTTTAAATATGCTGCTGTGGCATTTACAAATGATTTGTTACTCCATGCACAAAGAAAAATAAAGAATTTTAAAAAAAAAACTCAGCCAGCAGCAGGACCCCAAGGAAGCCACCATCCTGCACATGAAAAGGATGCTATAAAAATATAAAAATGATAACGTGTGTGTGTGTGTGTGTGTGTGTGTGTGTGTGTCACTGTCTCAATACATATGTGCATCTGTATAAATATTTATGAGTATATATGTGCATACTTCCCAGCAATTAAACGTCAACACTACATGTAAACACATCCTTGCTAACAAAGACAAAAACTATATACACTCGTTCACTCAAGCACCAACACTACACACAAAAGTACATATGTATTTAAAAGCTAACACTACATACACATACCACCTGCGTTTAAACGCAAACATCACATAGAATTCCAGTGGCAAATGTATATACAAATACACCCCTGCATGCACATACAGACAAACATACTCCATACAAAACCATGACTACATTCAACCGCACAAACACAGCTCACAAATGCAACCCAGCTAGGATAGCATCGTGGGAGTTGTACAACAGATGGGGATCTACCTTTTGGCAACCTTTGCAAAAGTGGGGGACCAAAACATTTTCTTGCCCTCTCTACATTAGTTTCACCACTGCATCTCCATTACAATCAGTATCTACTGCACACGCTGTGAGGTTATGATTCTTTAAAGACATGTCATCTGATCCCATTAGCAAGCCTATATTTCAGCTCACTAACTCCACTCGCACACTGTTGTAGTCAGTTTCATACATTCATTAGAAAAGTTGGTTTAACAAAATACATGGCCAATACGTTGATTGGAGCCCCAGTTGTGAGGCAGATACTCTTCTCCTTTACCCGGGACATGGGCATTATTTAAATCCTGCTCTAGAAGGAACAGCACCATATACGACCCATAAAGTACTACTATTTAAAGAATGTAAACTTATTCAATTTTTACCAAGTGTACAATGTATTTGATCCAGTCACATCAGCTTGTTATATCTGTAATAATAATTAACCCCCTCATGACAGTTTTTATATTTAGTGCCAGTTTTTCTACTATATAGTTCCTGTTAGTTTGTCAGCTGCAGAAGATTCAGAGAATCCCCCGTGTGCATTATACAAGCGGGATTTACACCCAGACTGCAGAGATTACAGACCTGCACACAGATAGTCTCAAAAACAATGAGAGGAATTTTAGAGGAAACTTGCAAACTGCTTACTGCTACATTTTATCACTTAGCCCCAGGGTTGCCATTTTAAATATCAGGATATTCTGAGACTGCAGCGGACATCTGAGACGTTTTAGTTGTAGATGTTCGTTTCACAACCTTCCGAGGAAATATAGGATTGCACTTTCTGCTCATGCTCTTATCAGATAGCTAACAAAAAAATGAAATAAAGCATTCACATATGTAAATGGTGCCATGCATTAAAAAAATGCTGATTGCTTATCTTCTCATTATTTTTAGCATTTCCTGGGCACTAAAATACAGGAAGACAATGGGGAACACACGCAATTATTTTTAGTTTGAATAGAACAGGAATAGAAGTAGAACTGCTCTTGGTGACAAATGTAAGCAGCGATCCACTGCAGACAAATGATTTACCTTTTCAGACATGTCCTGCCCAAACACTATACATTCTGCTATAATATATTTACATATGTCTTGAACGGATATATATACCAACCTTCATGACATTAAATAAAACTTCTTGTCCCAGGCTATCTTTCTCTTTAAAGAAATCGTGTTCTGGATATGTCCTGGCAATATCTCTTCTGATGAGCTTTTCACACGGTGAAGTCATTTTTAGGAGATCGGAATACTGGTCTTTTATTGGCATATTTTGGGCATTGCATAACAGTTGCCATACAATCGCTCGGAAGTGGTGTGGGATGCCTTTTCTTACAAGCTCCTATAAACAAAATGATAGATTGTAAAGACTGTCAGGGTTTTCATAAGAATACAGCTCTTGCTTGAAAGTTTGTGCAAGCAATCAGTTTCATATCAACACAGCTTATCTCAACTCCTATTTCTTTATCCAGAACACATTACATTAAAATGCACCCAAGGAATGTGCATGCGATGGCCACTCACTTTCGTATGAATTTCACAGAGTAGATATATCTCCCAAACAGATTTCAGAGGAAACAGGAACAGCTTGTTTTCAGCTCTTTTTTAACTTTCAGGCACATGATATTGTGGTTATAGAGGGACTTGAGCTTAACAGCTGTGACCCTTGCAGGGTGGAAAAGGGCACTGAATGGAACAATTTAGTTTTTTCTTCAAAAAAATAAATTTTAGAAGCACTCTGAAAGATAACATCCATTGCTAGTACAATTTACCCAATAATTGACAAATCCAGGTCGTCAGAAAAATGGGGCAAGATTCCCAGAATTTGCCTTCCCAAAAAATATTTCCGCGATGGGCCCCTAGGCTCTGTAGGACAGCTAGATCGCTGCCACTTCATGCTACAAAAACGGTCTTATGCTGTAACCTGGTTCAAAGCTCTGGGATGATGTGATATTGTATTGTCTCCTGACACAGTTAATGCTGTATGGGAGAGGAATAAAATTTGGACAGGATAACAGCAGGAGGATGGAAGGGAAAATGAAATTGGTTTAAACAGTATAAATTTGCACGTATCCTTTTTACAGTCAGTTGCAATACATTCTGCCCCCCTCACCCCTGTCCGGGATTCTGTCTCCCATTAATCTCTGGCCAGCCAACGGTTTCCGGTGCTTCCCTAGCAAAATAAATAAATAAAATGTGCGTGTGTACTTGACAAACTTGTTTTTTTTTATATATGAAAAGATACAGAATGTTGAATGATGTATTGGCAGAAAATAAAGCAATCCGGGGGTTTTGCCTCCACCAACCATTGATGCCATTATTTAAATCTAATACACGCATTGTCATTGTATGACTGACTGGTCTGGATACGTCACAATATGTAAGCCAAGACAGAAACCTCACACTGGCTCTTATATTGTGCAAACATTTGTCAAGTCGTACTTTAAAGCATTTAGTAAGATAGATAATTTGTTTCAATGATGGTATATTTATTTAATTAGTTTTTTTTCACAAGACCTGCCCCTTCAAGTTCTAACTAGTTTTGATAAAAAAAATATAATTTATAATATATATATATATATATATATATATATATATATATATATATATATATATATATATATATATATATATATCAGAGAAAGATTTACAAAGCTGCTACCCATTCTCCACAATTCACTGAAGATGTGTCAAGCCTTTAGTATGGTGTGATTAGAGCATAAGAAGGACAGGCATGCAGAAATAAGCATTTATAACAGCCCTGGTTTCCAATCGTTTGAGCAGAAATCTCCAAACCTACTGGTGCCAGTCTACAAATGCTGCATCTTGCGAGGGACACAACATGAGTCTATTACAGCTGGTCTTATAAACAAGCATCTGCTCCAAGACTTCCCGTATAGAACTGGCACTGACGTTTGGCACCCTGGCACAGCAAATGTTTACATACACTTATAAGATATATTTACTCTTGAATACACCTCCATGTTGGCTAGCCACTTGGCTTGCACAATGCACAATACAATTAGGAGCCAATTAACAAAACAAAATATAGAGCATGCAAAACTAATACCTTGATCTGTTTTTCTTTCTTCTTGTAGACTTCCTCCCATTCATTAACAATTCGACCCCAGAGCAACCAGGAATCCTCTTCTTGGTGGTGGCTGAGATTACTGGAGGCCGAAGAGCTAGACACCAGCGAGGAACCGCTGTTTCTCCGTGACCCATTGACGGAGCGCAAGGATTTACTGTCTATCTCCAGCAACCTGTAAATAAAATCCGTAATCAGTTTTAGCTTGGATGGCACTTTATCTCCTTGTGCTGTATTACTTAATCAATTCCAAGACTCTCTATTATTTACACAATGTGAGATCATATGGTTTAAAAAAACTAAATCTTTTGCCCATGATTTAGAGGACAAATCAAGAGCAATATTAATTTATTACATGTTGAGAAATTCATAATACGGTTTATTGTAAACGGAATCAGATGCCTGTTCAACAGGAGTACATCTCAATACGACAGTATCAAACCAGATGCTTTAAAACTATTCTCCATTTAACATTTTCCACTATTATATATTGCTGCATATTCCCATTGGTTTAAATGAAATTGTGGGCAAATACTGCATTTATACCATAATCATTTAACTGCTGTTGTGCCTATCTCTTCTCTCCATGCATAACATAGCTTTAGATTGCAAGTTCAGAGGTCTTGCATAGAACTTTGGTTAATAGTGGTACAAATAACAAATAAAAGCAAGAGGCGTGAGTCCGTGCTTTCTGGTATGAGACATATTAGATTTTTAGATAGATATCTCTGTAAGTCAACATATGAGTAATTGCTATATTTTATGAAGTACTCTGGATCAAAGTAAAATTAAGAGCATTTAATTAATAATAATAAAAAAAGTACTCAATTCTCTCTCTCCTTCAGCTAAAATATACGCTCAGTGACCCACTGTATGGCACTGCAGAAAACTTTTATTTCACCCACAATAACAAAATCTAATAAAGCAAATACCTTTAGCTTTTCATTCCCCAGGTTTTATTTCTGTCTAGTTTTTTTGTTTGTTTTGGATCAAAGCCCAAATTACTCCTAATCACACTTCAACATTCTACATTTGAGAATAAAACTTTCTTTAAACACAAATTCTTACAGCCCCAAAACAGAGAGTTGACTAGTCCTGTGCTGGGTATGAATGGAGCATAGATATTCAGAACTCGTAACATCTAAGATATCCTCAAACATGGCGCTTGCGATCAGCACAAAAAATTGTTTCTTGCTCTAGATCAGGGGAAGACAGAACTCTCAGGCATAACATTCTTAGACCAAGGGCCCAAGGCAGTCAGGGGCCTGGCTGAACAGCCATACTCTGCCATAATTCCTCACACACATTCCAGCGATAGGTTGCGGGGCCTTGCGGGAAGTCTGTACTAGAGGAAACGGCGGGGCCTGTGGGTGGGAAGTGACATTACTTCCTGTCCGCTCCTCTCCTGCAGAGTTCTCGTGGCCTGTGAGCACCAGGGACAGAGCTCGACAAATACCAGGCAGCAAGTCGCCATGGTAACCAGGAAATGTATCCTGGCGCCTGGAATTTGTGAGCCTGTTCAGCCCGTGAGGTGACCGGCTGCCCGAAATTGGAAGTGATGCTGGGAGCCGGAATATGATGTCATTCTGGCCCTGCATCACTAAACAGCGCTCTAGGGAGCAGAGAGAAGACACCAGCCCCACTGGATCCCAGGGAAAACTAATCCACTCCAACGTTCCCAAAAGTAGGGAAGCTGGGTGGGTTTAAAATAATAAAAATAATGATTTGTGAGCGTGTGTGTATCAGTGAGGGTGAGTGAGTGAGAGTGTGTGGATGTCAGTGAGTGTGTGGATGTGTGTGTCAATGAGTGTGTATATTTAGGTTACCTGCCCCCTCCAATCACATGGGAAAGGGGTGTTTACTCACCCATTTTCCCATGCCGTGCTGGTGATGCGGCGGCTGGCCCTACCTCCATGGCTGAGATTATCAATCTTGATGATCTCAGGCAATCCAATGCTTCCCCATAGAAAAACATTGGGAAACTACTGCGCATGTGCGTCAAAATGCCATGCTGCGCAATTAACTTCTCCTCACAGAGATGAATTGAATCAATGTAACCTCATGGGGAGCATTAATGTAGGTGCTGCACACTGTGCAGCATGACCCGGGAAGTACTTCTGAGTGAATGTCACTAGAGGTGTTATCAGACAGCAATGTAAACCCTGCCTTTAGTCTGAAAACTCAGTGTTTACATTTAAAGGCGTTCATGGATAGTATATAAAGTCCAGAACAACTACATTAAGCTGTAGTGGATTTAATGACAAGAATTGTATTTTTGACGTTGAAAAATCTGGCTCCTAACTTTTTTAGCTGGCTCCTAGATTTCAAGCAAATTTGTCAAGCCCTTCACTATACATATAAAAAGCAGCAGCCAGGCAACGATATCACTCCCCAGGAATGCTTTTTTGTACAGCCCCTATGCACTCACTGCACACACCACATCCCCATCCCACCTTACACCCACCCATTCTGAAGGCATGCAAAGCATCATGGGAGCTGTAGTTCAACAACATCTGTGGATCTACCTTTTGAGCATCTCTGCACTACAATCAAACAGACTAGGAGCCTCAAAGTATGTACACAGTCCCACAAGCAGCACATGCATCCTCCCTACACACACACACACACGCAGCATCCTCACCATTGCACCACTGCAAGCCTCTTTACCCACACTCATGCACAATTATTACAATCATCATACTCTGCCACACTGTACAATAGGTAAAACAAGACAAACAATGAATGTTTAACACAACATGTTGCCATACTGGAACACAACATCACAAGTAGCACCCCACACACACACATGCACAAGTAGCCTTCAAACACATGTGCTCCGAAGTTACTTGTATGGTTGCACATGTGGGGTACACTGCTTGTGACGTCACTAGCAAACACAGAGGAAGCACGTAATTAAATTTACTATATTTCTCGATTTTAAATTGGAGAGGGGCGGCATGCCAACAAGGGTTACTCCATCTAAAAAGAGTTTTATTAAAACATGGTTTTTGGTTGGATTAACCCATTAAAAGTAAATATGGCCCTTTTTTGGGATATTGGGCAGAGCACACATAATATCTATGGGATAGCTGCACAAAGGGAGAGAAGAGTAGTAGTAGCTAAAAAAACCTTGCACCTGGAAACGGGTGATTGATCTCATATTGCCCAAGGACTCAGTCTGTACCTGCTCTACATGTTAAGACATCTCTATCCAATATGGAGGTGAAAATAGAAATAATCCTTGTTTTGTTTATACTTATGCATTTTAAATCAGGAGTAATCTAATGAGCTGTTATCAGACAATACATTTGATAAGCCATAAATTATATTTATCCACTACATGTGGGAGCTGCAAATGAGCAGGATTAGATTAGATTTCCTTTTAACAGGAACATAAAAACGCAGACACATTCCACTAACTGCACATTAATATTTCATGAACTGAGCAGCAAGTGCACAACACATCACCCAAAACAAAAGTCAAAGTCAAAATCATAAACATTAGCATTTACGTTGGGTTCTTTAGTTTTGCAAACACTTGAGTACCATGTGTTTCTAGATTTTAGATTTTTTAAAAATTGGACCCAACCAAAGGAGAATTTAGCTCAAATAGGATTGGTCTTAATGGATCTATGATGTCAAAAGCATGACAAAGATGCAAGCCCCCGATGCACCCTGCCCCACCTACCCCCAGCAATTTTTGGCCATAGGGACTGACTTGACCCATTGGTGGCCCTTCAGAGTCTATCTTGGCACAGCCATCTTTAATTTTCTAAGAGGACAGTGCCCTGATATATTAATCATTGCCAATAGCTAGGTGTGCGTCAAATCTAATACACGATCAGGCATTAGCACTGACCTCAAATTGACTCTCGCTATGGCACGAGAATCAACACTGAGGAGCTGTGACGCTACGCGGAAGGAGGCAAGTACTTTAATCTGCATCAATAATAAAGTTGACAAAGGCAGTTTATCTTGACTAAAGTTCTACCATTTGTCAAACTGCTGTTTCTACATAAGGACAAATAGTCCCTAGTTTTCCTTATGTATAACTTTGGAATAAAGCATTAAAAAACAAAAAACAAAAAAAAACCCCACAGAACTGCAATACAGATTTGCTTTAAAGATGCATACCATTTAAATAACCCCCACCTCAATATTTTCCAGTAATATTTTAAAGTGAATTCAACATGCATCTGACAAACAGATGAAAGAAGTATTTAAAGTTAGGCAACACACACTGTCCTTGACCATTGATATTTGCTGAACAAATCGAAAAAAAATAAAAAGGTATGCTGTGAAACCAGTCAGCCTCTACCGGATATTTTATGTTTTACTTTATTTTAGATTAAAATGTTACAGTTAAGTACATGTATAGATATTGCATTAGGTATTAAAAGGGTCACTCTACACACCACGACAACTTCGCGCTAATACAAAGTTATGTTACAGAGAGTAAGCAGCACTCACTTTCCCTGCTGACGGTGGTTTATAACCGCACTGATCTGCAGTCTCAAATCGGTGTATGTAATTTATTCAAAGTTAACAGGTTACATAGCAGAGGGGAGGTTCAGTAAGTGCAGTAATTATTATAAAAGGGAACAATACTTAATTATACATTATAAGGATATCCTAACTTAATTACAGCTACTAAGAGATAAAAAATAAACAAACAACAGATCGTTCGAAAAGGAAAAGAAGTAAAACATTACCTTAGAAGATCCCATCTAGACATATTCAAACGATATGGTGAGTTTGGTTAAAACAGTATTTAACCTACAAGCTATACTTTTGCTTGTGTCTGTGTTTTTTAAAAAAAAATATATAAAAAGTGTTCAATGATTTACACTTGGTAAACAGATATAAGGACTTTCAGAGCTGGACTGAACCATTCCTGTATCGCAGGGATGGCATGCTTTGCTAAAACAAACCTTTAGCACCCAAAAAAAAAAAAAAAAAAAACTTGCAAAATGTTATCCATTATGTTAACTCCCTTCAGTGACATCACAGGTTTTCTGTCCATTAGCTTTCATGTGACAAGTACGAAGTAGCTAATAGGCACAGCTGAGCATCACAGAAGTTGCAGTTCCAAAACAGGTAGACAGTTAACTGACCAGTCTGGGGAACCTGTAAACCTACTGATTTTTTTACTACAATCAAACCACCACCAGAGAGAGAAAAAAAATAACAGGGGTTATTGTTTAACAGCTGGATAAAATTGCAAAGTATACAATAATGCAAAGCACATATTTGGCGATCTTATGATGAGGGGTTAAAGATTTATACAAGTCATCTATAGGGAAATGTGCAACATTTTACATGTAAGATACGCAATAATAGAGAACTTAAAAGGAACAGGATCTATAAATGTACGTGTGAAAACAGCCATGTCGGAAATATGCTATAATTTACAAGTATATACCAAGTACCTACCCCTTTGGCAATTATATGGGGGAAAATGTAACTAAATATCCTATACCGTTATTACATTTACATCGAGCTAAAATATTCCACAGCACTATACAATTAGAGAAAGAGGATATTTGAAGGTAAAGACCACCCACCTCGAACAAGCTTACAACTTATGAGGAATATGAAGTAGGTGGATATATATTGTTAGGTGTCTTGCCCAATGACACTTACTGGTGGTGTGGTTTAACATGGTGATACACTGTTGGCTTTACCGATTCTGAGGGAGAAACATTACTGCGCCTCTAACCAGACGTTTTCTGGTACTCACTGCAATAGATGCTTTAGGGATAGTCAGTCCCTCTTTACAGAGGAGAAGAAAGTATAAAATCGGAGGTCTCCACAAAACAAACATTTCTCCATTCAGAAAATCCTTTATACACCCCAGGAGAGGCTTTAAAGCCACCAAACGAATAGCAGAACAACTATGGAAAACAAGTGTCTCCGGGAAATGTAAGCGTAATCTTTACATTTTGTAAAACACCTAGAAAAGTATACCATATGTGAAACATGTGGGTCTGAATATCAACATCCACTGTTAAAGATCAGATTGCCCAAGAACTGCACCTCTCCCATTCGATATTATTGGAAAATATTATAAAGGTGCAAAAAAGGACACTTGACTTTGAAGATTTTCTCATTAAAGGTATTACACTGGCTTAGTGGCTTCTGTCACATTTCAGATGGCTTCTGTTTATGTGAGAATGAAGGATGGAGGATAAGTAGTGTCACAGAGTTAACATCTCAGGTGACATAAGCCAGGATCAGTCTCTATACAATAAACATTTAGTGCCCACAAGACTTCTGCTGGTAAAACATCAGTCTGTATTAAAGGGACACTATAGTCACCAGAACACAGGACTGTCTTTAACGCGGGGCAAACGGTGCAGCTGCCCTGGGCCCAGCTGCTATGTGATTTGCACAGCCCCCGTGGACCAGGCTGTGCAGCTGCACAGAGCCACATTGGCCCGCACACTAAGGAGGCCTCCCGGGTGGCTCATGCATGTGTCAGCAAGGGCCCAGTCAGGCGCTGTGGCGCTTAAACAGCGCTACTGGTGTTCTACCGGGCCCCTTCCTGTTCGGCAGCCAGCTAGGAGGAAGTGAGTGCGGCGTGTCACTTCCTCCCACCAGAGATCAGAGCAGCGTGGGAGGAGGGGAGTTCCAGAAGATGACTCCCAACTGACTCAGCCTGCCACTGGAACCCAGGGAAACCACCATCCAGAAAAAGGTAAGAACCTGGAGGGTGGCTAAAAGTAGCATTTGTGTCAGCATGTCTGTGTGT
This sequence comes from Pelobates cultripes, assembly GCA_933207985.1. Taxonomy (NCBI): domain Eukaryota; kingdom Metazoa; phylum Chordata; class Amphibia; order Anura; family Pelobatidae; genus Pelobates; species Pelobates cultripes. The sequence goes on from OW240919.1 coordinate 56,711,629, forward strand.
GTGTGTCAGACATACCGACACAGACATACCAACACACACACACACACTGTGTTTGTCAATATGTCTGTCTGTGTGTGTGTGTGTGTGTGTGTGTCTCAATACATCTGTCAGTGTATGTGTCTGTATGTCTGTATGTGTGTCAATATGTCTGTCAGTATATATTTGTGTGTGTCCGTATGTATCTGCGAATGTATCAATATGTCTGTGTGTGTGTGTGTGTGTGTGTGTGTGTGACTATGTCCGTCAGTGTATATGGCTGTAAGTATGTTTTGAATCCCTCTACTTTAGTTCCCCCACTGCATTGGGGTGAAAAGTGTGATTGGCCGTGTATTTGGGAAGGGGCAGGGCCCAGTGGGCACAAGAAAATGCTTTGCCCAGGGCCTCATTCATATCGTAGATGGCCCTGCCAGAACAACTACAGCTTATTGCATTTGTTCTGGTGAGTAGAATCATCCCCTTCAGTCTTTTTGCTGTAAACACGGTCTTTTCAGAGAAAATGCACTGTTTACCTTACAGCCTAGGGATAACTCCACTGGCCACTCCTCAGCTGGCTGCTAGAGGTGCTTCCTTGGGCAGTGCTGCAGAGTAAGCGGCACTGACATTCAGTGTCTCCACGCTCTGTATGAAGACACTGAACTTTCCTCATAGAGATGCATGGATTTAATGCATCTCTATAGGGAGATGCTGATTGGCCAGGGCTGTGTATGACTTTTACTGGCTCTGACACCTTGACAGTTTCAGCCAATCTTATGGGGAAGCATTTCTGATGATATCAGCAATCAGGGGCATTTCAAATGCAAACAAGGGCAGAGCCAGGAGCTGCAAACTTGAATACAAGTAAGAGTTTACTATATTTAGGGAGGCAAGAGGAAGCCAGTGGGGCTAGATGGTGGTTTTAACACTATAGGATCAGAATTACATGTGTGTGTTCCTGACCTTATAGTGTTCCTTTAACTGGATGTGAGTTTATATGCCACTTTTATTAGTCTTTCAGTGAATGTTATTCCCTCAAAAGAATAAAATTAAGAAGAAAAAGAATTTAAATTAAACTTTTTTTTAATTTTTTTTTTTTTAAACAAGCAGGTCTGTGACTGTTTAGTATTTCATAAAGAAATCATCTTTAGAGACTACTTCGTCTTCTGGGCAAACCTGAGGTTGATAAAAATTGACAAAAGGCAGAGCTCCCCTGTAAATTTTTGTTTAATCCCAGCAGCTGTCAAGAGTGATAGTGGGTGATGCAGGCATTGTCTCGCTCATCACAGTCTCACAAGATCCTCCATAGGCCTCAGTGTGGTATTCTCACACATGCATGAGAGTACATCACTGATGTGACTCCTAGCACATGAAAAGCCCGGAGCTGAAGAGGGTCCCCAAGATGAAACCAACGGTGGTCTTAAGGAACTGCTTCAGGTAAATAAAACCTAACCTTGACTGTACCCCATATGAAATAACCCAGAAACTGAGATCTACCTTAAGTGGATATAGATATACACGCACGCACGCACGCACGCACACACACCTTAGAATTCCAAGTCGTACTCTGCTGGCCAGACCTTAATATTACTTGCCACTGCAAGGCTGGAGAGCCCGTGACATACTCAACAGGGTAAAATTTATAATCATCAGGGCTAAAATTTTCACTCACTCACCAATGGCTGGTAGAGATTGTGATTATACGTTTTTAATATAAGAATTTTAACTTCATTGTATGTACATGTATGACTAAAACTATTCCTCACTACTTTAACATATACCAGTAACCCTAATCTAAACATATCATGTAGTATAAAAGAAAAGTGGTGAATCTCGTATTAGGGGAAATAATGCTCTCTGGTGACATTTACAAGCCATTTGACCATGACCTGATCTCCAGAACCTCTCCAATGGCATTATTTCCCCATAATACACAGTTTAATGGTATGCATTTCAACACAATTATCTCAACTTTCATTTATTTCAGATTGATTGCTGGGATAGCTTGTTATGAGTCAGAATAAAACAATTAGAGGTAAAATTAATGTGCAGGAAAATTACACAGGAGGCAGATCATTAAAAAATAATGAACAATGGTAGGAAATAGAAAGCACGACTCAACCTAATATATACAGAGAACACAAATCACTTGAGAGTTCTTTTGAAGCCAAAACATTGGATGACACTTGGAATAGATGGGGAAGCGTGAATAAATAGATGTACTGTAAGATGTACTCATTCTGTCAATAGATAAAGCTTTGATAGTAGCATGAAAAAGACACAAGCATCCCAGCGTGAACCATCTAAGTTGGATTCAGCCTATTAGCTATTAGCAAAGTTTTAGTAACCTATAGATTAGCTTGAGTGGTATACAGTAGAGCAGGGGTTCTCAACCTTGCCCTCAAAGACCCCGTACCAGTCCAGGGTTTAGGGATTACCTGGGTGTGTCTAAAGTGTTTAGAAAAAGAAAAAAAAAAAAAAACACCTTAGAGTCTAAGGTTTTTTTTTCTTCCCTTTTTCTAAACACCTTAGACACACCCAGGTAATCCCCAAATCCTGGACTGGTAGGGGGTCCTGAGGACTGGGTTGAGAACCCCTGCAGTAGAGGATCCCAATCTTTGAGGCACAGGTACAGGTTTTGTCAGTATCCCCACTGGAACAGAACAGGTTAATGTTAATGTCTAAATGCTGGACCCGTTGGTGGTCTTGTTGACTTGGCGGATAACGGATCTAAAGTTTTTGATTAGTAAATATATCAACCTTGATAATACTAAAATATGACAAGTTTATCTAAGCAGTCTCCAGCAGGGCCGGATTAACATAGGAGCTGATGAAGCTGCAGCTCCAGGCCAAGGCCCATGAAATTGGCTCATTCAAAAAAAAAAAACAAAAAAAAAATAAATAAATAAATAATTTTATTTTATTATTTTTTTTACACACTACTCTTGGGTTTGCAGCCTGCCTGGTATTTTATGTATTTATTTGAGACTGGCTGGCCGTGCCAGTATTGCAGTAATACCAGCAATACAAATGCAGATATTTTTCTCAGTATAAACGGAGATTACTCTGCAATACCAGCACCTGCCAGTAGGAGTAACTGTGTATGGAGAGAGGCAGGGATCGGAAGTTACAGCATTTCCCTCCCTGCCTCTCTCTCTACTCACTGAACCGCGGGGGAGCGGCTACACAGCACAGAGAGTCCAGACAGCAGCTCCCAGCCTGCAGAGACAGCCTACAGCTCAGGTAAGTAAAGGATGGGTGGAAAGGCAGCAGGGAAACATGGGGACACAGACACTAGGGGACACTGTGAGACATAGGGACATTGGGAGACACATGGGGATGCTGAGACACTAGGGACACAGTGTCTCAATGTCTCCCAATGTCCCTGTGTCTCCCAGCCAGTGTCCCTAGTGTCTCAGTATCCCCTAGTCTCCCAGTGTCTGTGTCCCCAAGTCACTCAGTGTCCCCAAATGTCTCAGTGTCCCCAAATGTCTTTGTCCACGCCTACCAGCCAGTGTCCCTAGTGTCTCAGTATCCCCATGTCTATGCCTCCCAGCCAGTGTCTCAATTTCCCCTAGTCTCCCAGTGTCTGTGTCACCAAGTCACTCAGTGTCCCTAATGTCTCAGTGTCCCCAAATGTCTTTGTCCACGTCTACCAGCCAGTGTCCCTAGTCTCTCAGTATCCCCATGTCTATGTCTCCCAGCCAGTGTCCCCTAGTGTCCCAGTGTCTGTGTCCCCATGTTTCTCAGTGTCCCCAAATGTCTTTGTCCACATGTCTCCCAGCCAGTGACCCTAGTGTCTCAGTATCCCCATGTCTATGTCTCCCAGCCAGTGTACCTAGTGTCCCCGTGTCTCTCAGTATCCCCAAATGTCTCAGTGTCCCCATGTCTATGTCCACAAATGCCCCATGTATCCCAGTGTCCCAAATGTCTGTGTCCCCATGCCTCCCAGCCAGTTTCCCTAGTGTCTCAGTGTCCCCTAGTCTCCCAGTGTCCCTAGTGTCTTAGAATCGCCAAATGTCTCAGTGGCCCCATGTCTCCCAGTGTCTGTGTCTGCTTGTCTCTGCGTCCTTAGTGTCTGTCTCCCCATTTCTCCCAGTGTCTCAATGTCTGGATCCCCAGATCTCTCAGTGTTCCCAAGTCTCACTGTGCCACATCTCTCTCAGTGTTCCCTAGACACTGGGAGACTAGGGCACTGGGCGACATGGGGACACTGACACTGATACATAGGGACACTGATGCCAGGCTGGCCTTCCAATTCTTTGGGCAGACATGCCCCCTTTTTGGGCATGTTTGCCCCTTTTGGCGGTTCTCGTCACGTGATTCGCGCCAGTGGCCAACCCTTTTACCCCGCCCATTGACTTCCTGCTTCACTGGACACTGCTGTTAGGGGGTATGGATTTACTTGAAAGATGAAAGAATAAATTAGATAAAGAGATTAGCATACAGTATGTGTTGCTGCATCCTTTGAGATTCCCACCAACACCATCTCCATAAGATACATGCCGCTTGAGAGGTATGACTGTTTTAGTGTTTTTGGTTGATAAGATTCTGTAATTAGGCCCATCATAATTGTCAGCACCAGGCCCAGTGGGCTCTTAAGCTGGCCCATGGTCACCAGGGTTGTGGAAATGAGATAGATCCCCAAAAATAAATAAATAAATAAATAGTCTTTTTTTTTTTTTTTTTTTTTAAAGCACCTTGGAAAGAAATAGCTGAAAAGTAAACTAGACCCAGTGCTGCAAAGTAAGCTTGTTCTTTTATTTTCTTTGTACATATTCTCATAATACAGTGTACAGTAACACGGTAGCCATTCACCAGCTTTATTAGAGGGTTGCTTCAAGCACTATGACCAATTCAGAGGCTTCAGAATGACTCCTCTGCTACTAAAGTTGCAACTTTCTCCAGCAGAATCAGAGGAGCATCATTAGTCAGCCTGGAACTAGAAGTCTGTGCAAAATTGGCACTAAAGGCACCCAGACTACTTAATCTCAATGAAGTGGTCTGGGTGCAGTTGCCTTATCGTTTTGACCCCTTAACGTAAAACATGTTTACAATGCAGTGTAATGTAGTTGCTTCCTGTTCACTAAGAGTTTTACTGCACGAAATTACTGTCAACGTCCTCGTGCTTTGCATAAGTGTCTTGTTGCTGGAAATGAAGTAAACTATTATTAAACTTAACTTTTTACCAGCAAAAAGGGGTGGACAGTGATCACAACAATAGAGGGGAACTATCGTTTTTTTTCTGGGCTACATGTTCCCTTCTATTGTTGTTAGGGTACGTTACAGGTTCCCTTTAAATAAAAAAATAAAAAAAGGACATTGTCCAGAGCTATGTTCATTACCGATTTTGTTCTTCCAGCTTTGCTAGCAGCTCTTCGTCATCTGGGCTTAACTGAGCTGGGGAGGTAGGAGAAAGTGCAGGTGTAGACAGGGTGGTCGATGACGATGTAGTGTGTAGTGAAGCCGATGGACTTGCCACCTGACTTGCCATTTGACTGACAGTGTGTGACACTGTGTTCTTCACCCATGAGAGAGTAGAGCTCAACTTTTCTGCAACCTTGTCTGTCGCCACCTGGAAAGAGAAGAGTGAGTTACTGGTTTTATATGGTTTTTTTTGTTTTGTTTTGTTAAACTTCCTTACTGAGAAGAGTTTAAATTTTTGGCACTCCTTTAAATGACACCTCATCTGTTACCATGCAAGCTTGCTAAAAATGCAGCAAGTGTTAAAAAGCTCAGAGATAATAAACAGACAAAATTAAGAGTCACTGAAGCTGAAGGAGGTACAAAAAAATAGAAAAGGAATTATCACTTTTTATACGGATTCAAGTGCTATAATAAATGTTATGATATTTGCATAGATATGGGTGAATGGTGCTCTTCTTTTTCATGGCCTAGCTCTGATTGAACACACCATAAAATAATTAATAAATGGTACATGGTTCCATCTAAATTATCAAGAATTTCTCCCAGCTATGATGAGAGCTGCTGGAGATGTGGAGTGGCAAGAGGAGATTATCTACATATATGGTGGCAATGCGAAAAAGTGGTCTATTTATGGCAATTGGTCAAATCCACCATAAATAAAAATGTGTGATATTAAAAGACCACTATAGTGCCAGGAAAACATACTTGACACTATAGTGCCAGGAAAACATACTTGACACTATAGTGCCCTGAGGGATCCCCCACCCTCAGGGACCCCCTCCCGCCGGGCTCTGAGGAGAGGAAGGGGTTAAACTTACCTCTTTCTCCAGCACCTGGCGGGGAGCTCTACTCCTCTTCTCCTCCTCCTCTTCGGCTGAATGCGCATGCGCGGCAAGAGCCACGCACGCATTCAGCCAGTCCATAGGAAAGCATTCACAATGCTTTCCTATGGACGCTGGTGTCTTCTCACTGTGATTTTCACAGTGAGAAGCACGCAAGCGCCTCTAGCGGCTGTCAAGAGACAGCCACTAGATGCTGGATTAACCCATTTATAAACATAACAGTTTCTCTGAAACTGCTATGTTTATAAAAATAAAAAAAAGGGTTAACCCTAGCTGGACCAGGCACCCAGTCCACTTCATTAAGCTGAAGTGGTCTGGGTGCTTCTAGTGGTCCTTTAAGCTGCCAAGAAAACCAGAAATCATGTTGTTTCATCTCGAATGGCCTAATTTAAATAAATTAGACCTAACAGTGATTATTCACGGTCTGGTCACAGCAAAGATTCTAATTACAAGGAATTGGAAGAATGTTTAGGCCTTTTCCGCTCCACATCTAAAGCAGACTAAATGTCAAATACAAATGGAAAGGGGTATTAATATTTTTAATGACCATTATCAAGATATTGGTCCATGGAACAAGTGGATAAGTATATTAGAAGACATAGAAAAAGAATAAGATCATTAATAAAAAAAAAATTATTTTTTCTTATAGGGAGTAATAGGACAGCTCCGGTGCCCTCTCCGTGACTGATGGTTTTAGTTCTGTTTTTTGTTTTTTTTAATACTTATGACTGAATGTAAGGTACATTGTATATTGTTTTTATATGAGTTGTTGATGATATCATCAACCCTTTGATGGGCTGAATCAACAAAAACTAAATTAGACTACAATATACCAACTTGAATGGATAATAATGTGTCAAATGTGTAAACCTTTAATGTAATTAGAAAATCTATTATAAAGAATATTTTTTAAAAGATTTAAATTTTCAATCCAGAATGTCGATCACAAATTAAAAATTAAGTAAATGATAACACTACAACAATAAATGTATTCAATACAACACAAACACAGAAAAGAACAAAGTTGGCAAAATTGAGAAAGATCCATCTACAGCTACTGAAATTTGTTTAGTCCTTAATATGATGGATATTTGTGGCTTTTAAATTTACATAACTGTAAAAGAGGTCTTTTGTACAAGTTTTATAACAGTAGAGTAGTACATTTAATAGTTGGTGTAAATATTATATAACAGAGTCTCCCAGCAGTGTTACGGCAGGAGAGGAGAACAGGCTAGTAACCTACACAATAGGCTGTCAATAGCTACTTAAACTGCGTTAAGGGAAAATTGTCTTTTTTTTATTATTGAAAAATAAAAGTTGGCACAAAGTCTTGAAGTTTTGCAAAAAAAATACATATCGGGCTCCATCTTGATGTTTTCTTTGGTCGGAAGCACTATTTGTCTGTAAAGGCCAGGCATGCACAAATTGCTGTAACCCAACAGTACATTTTTGAGATGTCCTTATTATACGTATGTTATCAGAATTTATTAACAAACTCTACTCGATATTGATGGTATTGGATTGGATAAACTTGGCTTCTGAACAAAGAATTTAATGAAGGCCGTTCCAATAGTACATCAGTGAACCAGAAGATACACTAATTTAAATATATATATATTATATATATATATATATATATATATATATATATATATAATTTAAAAAGCCTTTAGTTATATGTATGCATTAAAAAAAACATTATAGACACAGAGTTTATGACTCCTGTTATATTTGAAAATAATGAAACGATGGCTTTTTTCCATTAAATTGAGAGAGAGTTGGAAGTATGAGGAGGACCCCTTTAATTCTTGTTGGTTTGATAATACAATGACACCGAGGTAGTCCATATAACTTATGTACCCCATTGGCATTTCAAGCAGCATCTATGCAGAAATATTATAAAATACAGGGAAGCAATGCCAACATAACAAAAACTGCATGCAGAAAAAAACAACAAAAAAAACAGCAACAATCAGGTTGAATTCACTTTAAAAACAAAAAAGTCCAGACTGACTGCAGCTGTTGGATCTCCTTCCATCATTCTTTAAGGTAATATGAAAAACGCCTGTTTTTCCAGACCCATGTGTTGCAATGCATGCTCGTTATATTTGATACATCCCACGGCGGACAGACAGATGGTAGGAAGTTGCTAGGTAACATATTTACTGCACTGCAAGAGAAATCTAAGCCAGAAAGGTATGTATCTGCATAACGTACAGCGTCCAACAGCTTGGCTCTGCTCTGGCTGACAGTGGGCACCAGGAACGAGCCTTTGCCTGGCCCTTCTACATAGCGTTTTATTTTCATACCAGACAAAGACCTATTGATGACAGCACAAATCATTAATTTACATTAATGTACAGAGATCGCATTATTCGATAGGTTGTCACAATACAACCAGGAGTAAAGGGCTAGCAAGAAAGGGTTTACTTCTTAGGAATTAAGAATGACAACAAATGAAGCATGTGGATACATTTAAGCAGCCTGCAGACAAACTCTCATCAGGATTTGATGAAGTGAAATCGTGCATTGTCATGGCACAAATTTTGTGTGTTTGCTCTTCCACGTGAACGGAATGTAAATATACGATGCGGAAATGCTAAAAATAGAGTTTTCTGCTTCGCTTTCATGCAAACGCTCGCCGGGATTTAGAAGCTGCAGCTGAATTCACAGATGCCTGGAACTCCTGGGCAGCTAAGGGAACAAGTGACGTAACGAAGGCTCATTCCAGAGACATGAGATTGGAGGCTTGCTTCTCATCCTGTATTAGAAGTAGGGTTTAAAACATTACGGGTGACGGTCTTTATATATACATAGAAACTGCGTCAACTCAGAGTATCTCCGCTATCTAAGACCAAATACATATAGGCCACACAAGATGCTTTCAATATCTCATCATTGTCAAATAATAAGAACAAAGCATTTGAAAAACATTAAAATTTTAATTTAAAGCGTTGCCATTAAAATCAGTCAACACCACCCAGCTGCAGTTTGATAAAGAGTCATAGGAGAATGGGGAGAAGGGTTGACTGCTCATCAAGGCAATTTGGAATACTTGAGAAGATATTCCAGTACTAAAGAACTAAAAGTGGAGCAGTTATGGTAATCAGAGGGACCAGTAGGTAATTCCATTGTTGACTCCTCCCTTTTAGCATATTTGCACACTTTTTTAGAATAGAACCGTTTGATAAATCTCCATCGTTAAAAAGGAATAAATGTGAAAAAGCTAAACAAGGGACAAGACTAATGTATTTTATTTAGGGTTTGACATTTGTCAGATTTAAAGGAACACTAAAGGTACATTTTACTTACAATCCAAATTCAGCTCCTGGCGCTTCATATGCCAGGAAGAGGCAAGAGAAGAACATGGAGGTCTATGGAGGATTACACATGACCCTTCGTAGATAATTTTAAGCGATGAGATAATGCATTATTCCTCCAGCCGTTACTAATTTTCAAAACTTGACCAAGGTAGCTCTGACTTACGTAAATTGGAAGAGTATATATATATATATAGCAAATAAGTCCCTACTTTCCTTATGTATTTTTGGAGTAAAGATTAGGAGTGAGACAGAGAAGAGGAACAGATTGAAGCAAATTAAAGGGACACCATAGTCATCTGGTGAGTATAATCATTACCTTTAGGCATTTTCATATATACACAGTTTTTTTTTCCCAGAGAAAAGGGCAGTGTTTACATTGCCTCCTAGGGACACCTCCAGTGACCACTGGAGATGCTTCCTGGGGTAGTGCTGCACAGCAGGCAGCATTGACATTCAACGAGATGCTTAATTTTCCTTATAGAGATGCATGCATCTCTATGAGGAGGTGCTGATATATAACAATATAGTTCCCTGTTTGCTGTTTAAGTCCCTGGCCTGCAGGGAGTAGAGAAGGTAATTTAGATGCAATTTCTCCATCACAGTGCCAGTCTCCGTGGGGAAGCTCCACCTAGTTAGCTTAGAAGATCATCGAAATAGATCAATCCAATGTTTTCCTCTAGGCATTGGGTGCATCCAAGTGAAAAAATGTTGGTCTCTCTAAGTTTTACTCTGCTTTTTTATTGGATGCACCTCTAATTGTCTTTTCTAGCAGCATATTCATTTTTAAGTAAAAGGGACACGACAGTCACCAGAACAACTACAGCTTAATGTAGTTATTCTGGTGAGTATAGTATGTCCCTGAAAGCATTTCAGCTTACCTGTGTGAAGCATAATTAGTTTGCAGGACGCATGTACAGTATAAGGAGGGCTATTCGAACGCTGATTCTGCGCATGCGCTGGACCAATAACAGCTTCAGAATACCCTATTTTATACCCTATATATGGTCTATACTTCCTGCACAACTGATTGCGGCACATGCGCTCTCACAATGTTAGAAATTCCTACCCCGATACAGCCCACAAGCAGTTTACACACATAGACACACCTTCTGCGCATGCACAACGCACCAGCACCCTAGAGCGTGCTGTGCATGCGCATCTAATGCAATAAGAGCCAATTGCCCCTTTCTGGTGGGGCGCAGGCAGCCCAACCTTCAACTGGAAGTGACAGATGTATGGAGTTCTAACAGAGTAGGGAATTTTGAAAGAACACCGGTGGGTCCACGCGGCTTGGAATAAAGATGAGTTGAAGAGGAGGCCAGGGCCCTAAACAGTGTTTTTAGCACTATAGGGTCAGGAATACACATACCCTATAGTGTTCCTTTAATTGTTTTTGAATGTGACACACCTTGGGGGTTTACACACCGGTCATCTGATAAATTAAAACAAAACACTCGAGAGACATTTGTGTTAGGAAGATTAACTAGAAGGGTAAACGACCATTAGCGCCCAAGCTGTTGGCTATCCGTAAACATCTACAGACAACGGGCCAAAAAAAGGGCTGGTAGCCCACGAGAATGTATAACGTTAAATGGGTTTAGTTCACTCTATTTATAATCATTATCTCAGCAGGTGCGAGCATCTACAGGTAATAAAAGAGAAAAATAAATTCAAGTACATCATGTAGTATAATCTGTGCAAACAAATATTCAGAACTCTGTGGTTAGAACTGAGAATACTATAATTATAGGAGATTGTGCCTTTATCTGATGTTAGTGCAAGTGCTTTTCTGCTATTGAAAACAGGATATCAATTGATATAAGTGATTTAAATAGATGTGAATTGGAAACAGACGTTTCATGCTCCACAATCCATTTACGTTAAACAGGAACATTTGGAGCAGGATTTCCACAAAAATCAAAGCTGATTTTGTAGTCTGAAATCGGTCAAAGCTTCCCAGTTTCTCCAATTACAGATTGTTTGTCAAAACAATATTAGCATTAAAGCCAACAGAGTATAACTTGATAAATGTACTACATTCAAAATATGGTTAATTCTAGCTAAAGTTCTGTATTGCTGAAAGAAAAGAAATAAAGAATGAGTAGCTGGTATCCCACCACAGCCAGAAATATATGCCATGTAATACTGTTGGCGCTATATAAATGACAATAATAATAATAATAATAATAATAATAATAATGTAATACAGATAAACCCAAAGATCATATACTATATCCCAGAAATCACACCCACACAATGTGTCAGATTATGTCTGTAATTTACAGGATATTCTATAGGACAAATGCCTTAAATAAATGCCCCCTACAGATTATCCACCCGATGGATATTATCAGCATGTAGGTAGAGGAGAGGCTGGAGTGAGCTGCTGCATGCTCACTACAATCAGCCTCAGCCAGGATCCCAAGCAAGCCAACCTGCTGGACACAAAACGTAAGCCAACAAGAGGGTGGCTGTAAATCATATTATTATAACACATTTCTAAGTATGTCAGATTGTGCGTGTATCTGATTGCCAAGGTGTGTGTATATGCCAGTGCGTGTGTGCAGCATGTGCAAATAATTGTAATATGTTGTTAAAGAGTTTTGTACTCATAATAAAATGTCATGTCTTTGTTCATACATGTTTGCTGGCTGTTTGCTGGAGGGGGGTGCAGCGCAGTTGCTGGTGAAGCCACCTTCCTGAAATGAGTTTTTTGCATGTTGGGATGTCTGTTTCACATAACATGGATATGCAATGTCTACCTTTGCAGAAGCTCCTGACTACATCTCCCATGATGCTCTGCCAGCTTTCTACCTGAAAAAGTATTATGAGAGATGTAGTCAGCAGTATCTGTAATGGAAAAGGTTGTTGAACACTGTAAAACCATTCACAGTATTGCAAAAATGTTACCACTGTACTTTTATGGTTTATTGGAGTGTAAATATAGAAATATAAAGAGTTCCCAATAATATTAAAGTTAATAACCCCTTCAGTCACTTACCTGGGTCCAGCGCCTATGTCCCTCGGCGCCAGCTCAGCTCCGCCCACGTTCCTCTCCCGCCACCGGGTGAGACCTAATGCGCATGCGCAGCCAATTAGACCTGACCATAGGAAAGCATTATTCAATGCTTTCCTGTGGGGATTCCGGCGACGCTCGACGTCCTCATGCAGAGTGTGGGGACGTCGAAAGTCATTTAAAACACTTTTTGTGCTGTAAGAATTCGGAAGCACCATCTATCGGCTGTCTGAGAGACAGCAACTAGAGGTGGGATTAGCCCTCTAATCAAAACACTGTGGTTTCTCCAAAACCGCAGGGTTTTGACTAATACGGCTAAGGGTAAGACACCCAGACCACTCCAATGGGCAGAAGTGGTCTGGGTGCCTACATTGTCCCTTTGATAAAATTAACAGGAATTTCATGAGTCTGCAAACTTAATTTGCCCAGGCTCTCTCCAGCCATAATAAATGTTTATAGATATATAAAGGGGGCAGACAATTCCTCTGTGCCTGGTTGTACAAAACTGCATTACTGGCATCTAGCTGCTGAGTAATGTCAGTATTTGGCAACGAGCGAATACAAACACATTATTATTTATTTTATATAAATGGACGTAAAGTCAAAAAAGCACCCAGTACTACGAGTTACAATGCCGGCCCCAACCTGTAGACTGCAGCACAAGTCAACGACAAGAGGGGAGATACATATACTGAGCGCTCACCACAGACAATAGAGAAGAAAGAGACAAAAGAGCTACATGGATGAGAGAAGGCAATCTTAAAGGGACACTATAGTCACCAGAACAACTACAGCTTATTGAATAGAATCATTCCCTCAGGCTTTTTGCTGTAAACACTGTCTTTTCACAGAAAATGCAGTGTTTACATTACAGCCTAGTGATAAATTCACTGGCCACTCCTTAGATAGCTGTTTAAAAAAAAAAAAAAAAAAGAGATCCTTCCTGGGTCATGGCTGCCTAAAATGCATCCAAGCATTCAGTGTCTCCTCCCTCTGCATGCAGACACTGACCTTCCCTTATACAGATTCACTGATTTAATTCATCTCTATGAGGAGATGTTAATTGACCAGGGCTGTGTTTGAATTGTTTTGGCTCTGCCTTTGATCTGCCCCCTAGTCAGTCTCAGCCAATCCTATGGAGAAGCATTGTGATTGGATCAGGCTACACCTTCTGATGATGTCAGCAGGCAGCTTGTTATTCTGAGGCAAACAGCATGCAGACCTACAGCTTCAGGTTTGAATACAAGTAAGATGTTGCAATATTTAGTGAGGCATGAGGGGCCAAGATGGTGGTTTTGACACTATAGGGTCAGGAGTGTTCCTGACCTTATAGTGATTCTTTAAGAAGACTTTCCTTAACAGACCAGACCCATTTAAATACTGATGTTATTTGTATTGCTTAGTTGTCAAAGTATTCAAAAGCTGCATCAACCCCCCCTCATCCCCTCCCCCTCCCCCGCCAAAGTAGCTCGAAGATGCCCAGAGCTACTTAGAAATAACATGGCCACAAGCATCCAAATAGATAAGAAACTGACATCTCTGAACTACTCTACATTAAAACTATGACTCATACCAAAAATACAAAGCTCAGGTAGATTCACCATCAATAACTGGTATCTACTACATGCATATTGAGAGAAGAATTATAGTGAGATGATTGACTTTTATAAATGGCTTAATCCCAAGAATAACTTGTTCTTTAATTACAAGGATATTATTTATCAATATGCTCTGCAGCAAACAAATGCCAAATTATCATCAATTAGCCGTGATTTCATAGAGAGTTATGCTGTTACAAGGAGCCATGCCAAATATTAGCCAGTTTCTCCATGTGACCCATTTTGTTTGTACAGAGAATAAAATCGATGCCAGTCATTCTTATAGAACAATGAATTTCTCTACTTAATTTCCATCAAACAGCAAAAGTAGATCACACTGTTACTACTAGCTGTAATGGGAAACTATGAAGCAAAAATGAAAAAAAAAAAATTAAACTGTTCTGTAAACTAATGGAAGCCATGACAAATCCATCAGTTTATGCATAACCTAACAGTTTAATGAGGGCTAACAGCAGAGCCATGGTATGGCTCCATCTCTGGACACAATTTATGTTTTTAAGCAGTTCTGTAGATTATAAAATATATATATCTCTCAATATTATTTATACAGTAATCCCAGTTGTGGTGATAGGACCACTCGGGGCTGTGACTCCCAAGTTGGGGGAGTGGCTTTCTCAGATTCCAGGTGGGACATCGGAGATCGCCGTCTAGGAACAACTAAGATACTGCGCAGAACCCTTAGTAAATATACCACCCAGGAGGGATGAGAAAATAAAAACAATTTTGGGAGGTCCTTGGAGTGCTGCCAATTATTATGTTTATTCATATCTGCATGGGTTAGCACCTAGGCATATTGCAGATTATTGATATTTTGTTGGTTGCATGCTGGAGTTTCACACACATTATATATACATATATATATACACATACATACATACATATATATATATATATATATATCTCAATGTTAAACAAAAATCTGTGCACAAGTCAAGGCCATAAGACTTGCTTTTCCCACAGAAATCACTAACTGGCTGTGATGTTACTGCCGCAAAGGATTCTGGGTGGGCATATGCAAGTTAGTTTAACAAAGAATCACATTTTGGCCTCATTCCATTGTAAACATAGAATACACACACACACACACACACAATCCAGGGTCCTGCACACGCCTTTTAGAAGTATTTGCCAAGGAGTAAAATGCCTCAGGTAAACAATGGTCACGAAGGAGAGCTAACACAGACAGACAGACAGACAGACGCACACACACACACTCTCTCTCTCTAAGTGTATTTGTTTAGCAGTTTTCAGAAGGTTATCTTCATACATAAGGGCTTTTTATGCAAATCAACTTCCTATTAATATTCAAGTTAAAGAGTTTGTCACAGCAATACATTTTCTGAGTATTTCATAAAGATATAATCTTTGGGATATCCTCCTACTGACTGCAATAGAATTACACTATTCCAGCAGCCATCGTAGCTGTGAGAATTAGGCATCTCCTGGCACATGGCGCAAGTTGTGGTCTACGGAAGATAATGCGGTCTTGTGGGATCCTCAATAGATCACTTTGCATTACAATTTTATTCTGATGTTACTGGTTTTCAAATTGCAATAATCCACTGAAAAAGTATTCCAATGCCTAATCTGTATTCATGCTTTTACTACGTTGCCAGTTCATGGCTTTTTTTGGTCTCTTTGTTGCTGTCGCTCCCACACATTTTTGTTTTATCTCTACCCCAACATGAATTCTTTATTCCACACGGTCTCTAGCTTTCTTTTACTGTCTGTGTCTGCTCTATTAGAGCTAGGTTTTAACTAGGTTTATACTGGTTCAAATCTAATTAAACTACCGTATATACTCTGAGTATAAGACGAGTTTTTCGGAACAAAAATAAAAATTTAAATAATAATAATAAAAATATTAATATTAAAATAAAAATATTAAAAAAAACAAAATTAAAATAATAAAAATTAAAAAAAAATGCCCCCCCCCCCCCCATCAAGGTTACACACTCTGCATCTCACACACACACACTGCATACACACACACACTGCATTCATTGTATACACAAAATAAATATTTAATTAATGTAATTTTTTGGGGATCTAAATTTATTTAGATATTTACCAGTAGCTGCTGCATTTACCACCTTAGTCTTATACTCGAGTCAATATGTTTTCCCAGTTTTTGGAGGTAAAATTAGGGGTCTCGACTTATATTCGGGTCGACTTATACTCTAGTATATACGGTACCTAAAAATATTTGCAACTTTAAAGGTAATTTTTATGGAAAAGCCTGAGAATACACTGTACAAGAGATTCCAGAGAAAGACCAAAAATACACCTACAGTAAAACATTGAGTTACTCACAGAATCATGAGAATTTCCCAGCTCTGAGCATTATAAAACGAGGTTTGAAATTACTCTAGAATAATGCTTATTAATATCAATACTAATAATAATAATAGTAATTAAAATACAACCAGAACTATAAAATGATAACATGAGACTTTTATATATTTAGACTGCCAAAATAGACATCACATAGCTCGCTTAACAATGATTCGGTTTAATCTCAAGTAAGTGTGGAGTTATTTCTACTTGATAATTATTTTATGGCCATTCTAATCAAGATTTGAAATGGGAAAAACAAAACAAAACAAAAAACAAAAAAACCTCAATCAGAGCATGTATGCACTTCCTTTACCTACATAGTGTGTTATTGCATGTGCCAATTCATTGGATTCTAAATTGTTGAACATATTTGTTTACACAAAAAGTGCTACCAAATGATTCCACGCTAAGCATAATTTTAAAGTGACACTATAGTCACCAGAACAACTACAGCTTATTGTATTTGTTCTGGTGAGTAGAATCATTCCCTTCAGGCGGTTTGCAGTAATCACTGTCTTTTCAGCCTAGGGATATCTCCAATGGCCACTCTTCAGAGGTCTGCTAGAGGTGCTTCCTTGGGCAGTGCTGCACTGTGTGAGGAGATGCTGATTGGCTAGGGCTGTGTTTGACTTGTGCTGGATCTGCTTCCTTGTCAGTCTCAGACAATCCTATGGGGAAGCATTGTGATTGGCTCAGGCCACCACTTCTGATTATGTCAGCAAAGAAGGCAGATCAGGGGCAGAGGCAGCTGTTGCAGTCTTGAATACAAGTAAGATTCTACTAAATTTAGGGAGGAAAGGAGGAGGGGCAGGGGGGCTAGATGGAGTTTTTAACACTATAGGCTCAGGAATACGTTTGTGTTCCTGACCATATAGTGTTCTATTAATAAATTACAATATTTTGTTATGGATGCAACACCTGCAATGACTTGTGAAAACAGAAAACACAACAGAAAGTGCACACACACTAGAATAGAACACAGGTGTCTATTGAAACTATAGGATCCATCAGAGAACTACTTAATGCGGTCACTATAAGTATTTCACAGATACTCAAAATCTTGTGAGATACAGATTACAGAATTATATTTTATTTATTGATGCGATGCATTTCAATATGCAATGTGTACAGACATTAATTAGCAGGCACAGTTTAGAATATAAAAACAGATTGTTATAGCCTAATTTATAAAACATAACTTAAAACATCCTTTTTCTTCCTCCCTCTGAACGCAAACTCACTCGAGTGCGGCAAAGTACTCAAATAGGTTCAGATATCTTTTGTCAGTGACAGAAAAGCACTCAAAGAAGCCACTCTGGTGCCAAAAAGTACAGGTATAGCGTTGATATCCACACAAATACATAACTTTCTCTTCAAATGAGCCACTGTTTGATGATTTTCAGGGTCAGTTAATGTCTACCAATAGTTGATTCATGTTACACAGATGTGCAGGACAAGAAATAAATTATCGCTATGTTTACCCCTAATAAACGGAAATAAGACCTCATACAATGGACTAAGACAGTGTTTCCCAAACAGTCCTCAAGACCCACCAACAGACCAGGTTTTGTCAGTAACTCCATTGTAATAAAACAGAAAAATAAATAAATCCAGGACTGTTGGGGAGCCATGAAGACTCTTTTAGTAACCACTGGATTAAGGCATCGATACAGAGTGCACACCACCCAACGCCTCCACTGCGCATAGGTGGGATGTATCAGATGTCAACCTGAGATTTGTTTATATATTTACTTTTACAAACTTTTTCTTGCTTCATACTTTTGTCTTTAATTGCAAATGCTATTAGAAGACTTTGCTTTGTGACTATATCCATGCCTTTTTCTGGGATTTTTAAACTAAACACTGAATGCTAACGAATTAAAAACTAAACTGCAAGCTCTTTCCGGTGGGGTATCCGAGACAGACTGGTTGGCGGTCATGAAGCTCTCTCTCTTTCCCAGCCACTGGCTGCCAGAAGCTCATTGAAGTTGATGATGAGCTTCGTACTTTCTATGAAAAGCGTATGGTCATGAGGTTTCCGCTGATCCTTTTGGTGAAAAATGTAAGGGATATGTTGTACATATCATCGGTGGGAACGATGCGCAGGGCTTGTCAACGAGACAGGGAGTGCTCACCCATGGCCATGTGAGTCTTCTTTTGAGCAATGGACACTCCTGCAATTGCCCCAGGATAACTGGAGAACGCAAGTGCAAGTTTGTGCGTGGCTGCATTGTTGATGCTAACTTGAGTGTTTTGAACTTGGTTATTGTCAGAAAAGGTGAGAAATACATCCCTGGCCTTACAGACAAAAACAGTTCCCCGTCGTCTAGGTCCCAAATGGGCCAGCAGGATCTGCAAGCTCTTCAATCTCTCAAAAGAAGATGATGTTAGTCAGTATGTGGTTAGAAAACCACTGAACAAAGATGGGAAGTAGCCCAGGACCAATGCCCCCAAGATCCAGCGTCTTGTAACCCCTAGAGTGCTGCAGCACAAGCGCAGACGCATTGCTCTGAAGAAGGAACGTACACAGAAGAACAAGAAGGAAGCACCTGAGTATGCCAAACTCTTGGCTAAAAGAACAAAGGAAGCTAAGGAGAAACGCCAGGAGCAGATTGCCAAGAGATGTAGACTGTCTTCACTTAGAGACTCCACATTCAAATCTAAATCCAGCCAGAAGTAAAGCACCATGTTGTAAAAAGATAAATAAATCTTGTAAACTATAAAAAAATAGAGAAAAAAAGAAAACTAAACTGCAAAGCCTGAAAATGCCAATCGGTTACTATAGTTGAATTGACAAAGTTTTCAAAATCACCTATTTTTGCCTAAAACTTGCAGTTTAATGTACTTAAACTCCAGCACACCAACCTTAATATGACTTCTATTTAACCCTTGTAGTATCTTATTATATGAAATACGCTTATCAATAGTGTTTCTCTCTAGCTAAGATCAAGTTTCACAATTTTGCAAACACCCCAAGAAGTGACATCCCCATTTTGTATGTGCAGAGGCCAGGGCTGAGGTTCAAGTTAGCCACCACCCCCATCCCCCCACCCAGGCATGCACTTGTAGACATGTAGCCCTCTATCTAAATGGGAAATTTGGTCCTGGCCGATATACTCTTATGGAAGTGGTCGTAGGTAGTGTAACACTGCAGTTTATGGAGGACCAGCAAGACATAGTCACTTTGTGGGAGATGACTGCAGCAATAATAAATATTTTGCTGTAAGACTAGAAAAGGTTCAATTGTGCATCATAGCCATGCAATATGT
Organism: Pelobates cultripes; assembly: GCA_933207985.1. Lineage (NCBI taxonomy): Eukaryota > Metazoa > Chordata > Amphibia > Anura > Pelobatidae > Pelobates > Pelobates cultripes. Next base: position 56,731,435 of record OW240919.1, read on the forward strand.
GTAAGTAGATCTGATAGTTAAGCTTAGATGGAGATGGAATTCCTGTTAAAGCGACACAAACAACTAATGCATGGGTTTTGGCTTCCATAAGCAACATTTTTATGCTCAAAGATTGATAGTTTTTGCATTTAGAAAATAAATATGAATTGACAAAAACATGATGGTGGAAGCTCCTACTTTTGTAAAGTCATGTACATTTTTTGTCAGTTTTCTGTAATTTTAACAAGAAAACATGATTTTCTGAACTTTCTTTTAGAATGTCGTATATGTTTCCAAGCTGTGAACTATGCAAAATAATTCAGGAAAATACTGTGCTTTAATAATAAGTATTACAATCGGTGAAAGAAGCAGACTTTAAAAATCCCAAATAATCAAAGCCCATTGCGCACATGTCTAAGTTTCCATAAGATCTAACCTCATTCTGTCAGCGAATATAGCCTTTTTCACATCATTAATTCACAGCAAGTCGTTCACAAAACAGGGTTTGGGTTTATTTAAGCATCTGTTTCTTAGTAGAGGAAGAACATTTTAAAACACTGTTTTGAGGAGCATGTAAGGTTAAGCTCTTTACTCCGGGGTGAGCACAAAGTCTTCTAGAAGGCATTCAAAATACTAACAAGCACAATGGAAGTTAATAGAGATAGATTTGGTCCATAAACAATAGATCAAGCTGAAGATAAGTAGTTTAAATAAATACATTTAATGATGCTAAATAGTGGTCTATCCACTTTAACGGCAAGCTGTATGATGCAGGATTACATCTCTACACTGAGCATTATGTTAAGTATTAAAACAAAACAAAAAGGGGGGGGGTGTGGTGGCATGACTTGATAGATGTTGGTTTACTTGTAGAAGCTCTGGTTCTTTAACAACTTATAGAGTTTACAAAGGTCATTAAACCAACACTCCTAGCACCATAACCGCTATAGCTCACAGAGGGAGTTTATTCCCTTTATATACTCGTGGCCACACAAGTGATCAGGTACGGGATCAGGTAAGAGATTTGAGAGCCAATACAAGTCACTTTGTGGGAGATGACTGCAGCAATAATAAATATTTAGCTGTAAGACTAGAAAAGGTTCAATTGTGCACCATAGCCATGCAAGATGTGTAAGTAGATCAGATAGATACGCTTAGATGGAGATGGAATTCCTGTTAAAGCGACACAAACAACTAATGCACTTGATGGGTTTTGGCTTCCATAAGTAACATTTTTATGCTCAAAGATTGATAGTTTTTAAATTTATAAAATTAATGTTGTACAGTTTTCTTCACAATAAGCCTGCCGCCTCCTCCCATTCTAAAAAATGTTGTACATTCTAACACATTTCCTGCTTTAGCTTAGTATGTACACAGCTCAGCCACTGACAGTACTGGATATGGAGCTGAGCCGCAGTGAGACAGGTCTGCTTTAAAAGGACGGAAACCCGCCTAGGCAGACAATGTGTTTTCACCAGGCCATGAAAGCACCATTTAGTAGACATAACTAAAAATTAATTTGCAATTGCAAACTGAAATACTAATTATCATACACTGACAAGTAGGATGAACAATCTTTATATAGGTTTTTTTTTTAATAAAAGCTTTAATAAAATAAACATATGTTAAAGGGACACTGTAGTCACTATAACCATTTTATCTCTTTGAATTGGTTATAGTGCCTAGAGTGCCCTGGCACTGTCCCTCCATTCAGTGTTGTACCATGTTCGTGCAGTATGCCACAAAATAAGAGTCCCTGGACACCTACAGTCCAGCCCCTTCTGTATGTGCAGCTAAGGCAGAGATTACACACTTCCTTGTTGTCATACCCATTCATACCGTCAGTTGGAGCTCTGACAGGCTAAAAGCAGTCAGCTGACACTCTCAGCTAATCACAGCTTCCGATTGCTGCTCAGGCTAATATTTCCTTATTAGCCAAAGCAGCACAGAGAGGATGGATTGCCTGGGACTCTTGTTTAGCATTAAAACATAAAAACATTAAAAACTCTTTAATGCTGAAAGAAATTATGGTACCAGGGGACTCCGGACACTATAACCAGTTTAATGAGATGAAGCAGATACAGTGCCTATGGTGTCCCTTTAAGTTTACCAGCACAATACATACATACAAGTTTTCCTATATGCAACTGTATTCCATGTTGTATTTTATTTGGTGAGAGGACACAAGCTGGAAGGTGACCCTTGGGAAGCCATACCAATTGCATTAGGTTGGTTATTTATTTATCACTCTGCACTTGTGGGTGTTTTTTCACATTATATAGATGAAAGGTTATCTACTTTAATTTCATACAGACAAGTAGGTATAATGACAGTCACAATTTAAATATCTGACCAGCTGAAGCACTCACAAATATGTATACAGTAACAACCACATTCCTCTGAAACCACCAGTTTTGCAAGACTGTGTTAATAACATACCAGTACACCAGCCATAACATTGAAGCATTGCTATAAGTCAAGCCGGCTCAGACACAGCACAAACGTCTAAACTCACCGTGCTTAAAACCCAGAGGCTACAATTTATGCAAGTCCAAGCCTGCACATGAAGTGACACAAAGAAAATTAGGAACTCACAACAGAATAAGAGAAAACAGCTCAGAAAAACAAGTTGTAATGCAGGCTGCAATAGCTCCAGAGATGTTAATGGGTCAACAGTACATGTGGCCATGTTGGTCACATTCCCAGACTACAAGGAACATGGCTCAGAGGCCTTTCTTTCCTCTCACAGTACCTATCCAGTAACCGTAACCATCAAACATTATTCAACCTCTCATCCACTCTAGCAAAAGCAATAACTAAGCTCTTTCTGCATCTCCGGTACTTGCACTGTAACAGCAAGCATTAAACATCCACCACGACATCTTAATCCCTTCATGCAACTACGAGCATCAAGCACAATTTGCTCCCTATTGATCTTCTCCAGCAAAAATGTTAAGGCAAGATAAGCAGACTGAGGTAATGTGAGAGCAGTCTGAGTTAATACTCCAAAATATATTGGATACTTTTACTCATGCAGACCCCTAAAAAATACTTCATCTATCCTAATGAGGCTTCCGAGTGCCTGAGGGGGTTGTTCTGCACCTGCTACCTTGTTAGCAACTACCTGGGGTGCAACTTCTTCTCATAAGATAGAACGTGTCCAGAACTTGGCACAGCCCCTTCCAAGCCATGCAGAACAGTGTGTTTTATGAGGAGTTTATTGAGCATTCCCACAAGCCTTTTTTTTTTTTTTTTTTTTTAAAGCTCAGAGAGGGATTTTCTGTACTGCAAGAGAATGCAATGGTTCTAACCCGGAGATCCCTCATAACTCATTCTAGTTTCTGAGAGGAACAAGCTCTCTTTGCCCCATGTTTTTATGACAATGATTAGTCCGGATGCCACAAAGAGAGAGAGAGAGTGTGTGTGTAATAAATAAATAAATAAATAAATATATATATATATATATATATATATATATATATATATATATATATATATATATATATATATATATATATATATATATATATATATATATCTCTTTACTCTACCACCCTCTCGGGTGACATTTTTACACATGCAATAAGAACATCCGTTTCTGTAGTTTCTTTGTGTTTTGTAATATTACCAGGGCTTGGGTTACTAAATGTAATATTATATTAAAACAAAGCTTATATATACACACACCTAAATCCTCTTACATTAACAATGGGCAGTTGTTAAAATAGCTTTAAAATCACCCCAACTCCCCCCCCCCATGAACTATAGATAGGCAGACATTAATTTTATTACTAAGAAGCAATACTTCTAAATCAGATTGAAATTAGAAATAGTTATTTTTAAATATTTTCCCCTCACATAAATGTGTCTGGGTAAGTACACCCACAGAAGCAAACAGTTTTACCTCAGACTATACACCTATATAAAACATAGCACACCTATAAACAAATACACAAGGCATATCAAAACGTAGTCATGTCAAAGACTTGCTATCGAAGGCCAGGATATTGGAAGAAATACAACTTTTAAGGGATACTATAGGTTTGAAATAACTTTAGCTTAATAATGTATTTTGCTGACTAGATTGTGCCCCTTGCAGTCTCACTGCTCAATTCTCTGCCATTTAGGAGTTAAATTACTTCTAATTCTGTTTACGCAGTGCTAGCCACACCTCCCCTGCCTGTTACTGACACAACCTGCATGAAAAAAAAAAAAAAAAAAAACGTTTGATTTTCAATCAGAAGTTAAAGGGATACCGCAGGCACCCAACCAAATTTGTCTTGATGAAGCAGTTTTGGTGTATAGATCATGCCACTGAAGTTTCACTGCTCAATTCTTGTCATTTAGGAATTAAATCACTTTGTTTATGGAGTCCTTTATCCACCTTACACCTCTCTGCATGTGACATGTGCCCCGTTTCCACTCAGCGGTACGGTTCGGGTCAGTATGGTCTGGTACGCTATTTTGAGTGTTTCCAATATGAAAGTGGCCCATACAACCGAACCAAAACCCACCATTCCTGGGCTCCCTTCAGATGTAGGTCCATAGGAAATGGTACGGTACGGTTAGGGCGGAGCTACTGGCGTCACACTATACAATCCATTGATTGGCGGACAGGAAAACATCAATGCTCACGACAAATGACACGCTTAGGCATTTGGTCTAAACCCCGCATGCCCCCTAGGCTGGACGATTCTAACCCTTCTGAACCATACCGCTCAGTGGAAACAAGGCATTGCATAGTCTTCCTAAACACTTCCTGTAAAGAGACATCTAATGTTTACACTTTCTTTATTGTACAGTCGGTTTCATTTAGAGAGTAGCAGCAGCGTAACAACCGCAGACCTCGTAACATGGAGCAGCTGGCATTCTAGAGAAGAGGTAAATAAAATCATAACTCAACCTAAATAAATTAGTTTTATGATAAAATTATATATTTTACACTTTAGGAGATGTTATAACTTAAAGTGGAGTTTCCTAACAGGTTCACTTTAAGAAGAGAAGATTTAAAAAAACAAAACAAAAGGGTACAGGAAAAAACATTATTTTAGAGCTCCGTGTGAACCACTTCATTAAATAATGATAAAAATGGATCATAATCAACCCATGCTGTTTGGTCAGACAGACTTAACAAGCTGGAGAAATAGGAGAACAGGCATGTTCCGGTTTCGTAAATACATGTCACTGGTGTTTTGATGATAATGTCAAAAGGCTGGCGTTGTCTGCAAAAACTGCTGTCTCTTCATAAAGAGTTTCCATTTCAGAAACAGTAAGTTTGTGATTGATTTATGTATTCTGGCACATTTAAAATGTTAACTAAATGCAATAGATAATAAATATGGTAAAATATTAAACAAACATTTATCTGAAATACCCGGTCAGACAGTTTCAATGTTGACAAAAGTTGACTCTGGCTCAAATGTTTTTAAAGGGATTACTACCACTAACTCTTTAGCAGTTGGAAGTTCAAAAAAAGTATTTATTAAGCTGGGAATTGTTGAGCATTAACAAGGCAATTGCAAATGTTGGGCCAATTCATTAAAATTCCCCAATTTTCTAGAATGGCTATTAGCCTAAAATGTTTAATTCTTAACTTAATAACCCACTCAAAAAAAATTGATATTTTATTCTGTGTGTGTGCTTTATAAAATACAAAGAGGCAAAAATATACATATTACAAAATAAAGTGCAAATAGCAAGTTTAAATTATATTCTGAATAAGACTGCAAAGTATATATAACTAGATGTATAGATCAAAATTTAAAAAGCTACATGCGCACTATCCGAAAACCCTGTGCACAATTAATTAACTGGAGGTTTTTAGTACCACTCCAAAAGCCATCAAAGTGTAAGCTCACATGCCACGTCAAGGCAAATCTCTGAAGAACCACACTAACCTCACTGCTTTCAGTGAAAAAGCTAAATCTCTAATGAGACAGAAAGCTGTATTCTTATAACTCATACATATTTATTAGCCCTTAACAGGATACTTATGAATTACACAGACATGTTACCGTGCTGCCGCACATCTCATGTGTATCCGACCACTTTAGCTCAATGAAGTGGTGTGGGTGCCATGTCCCTGTCTTTTTAACCATGACACCGAAAACATTGAGGTTTTATAGGCAAATCATGAACATTTCAGAGTGAACATGCCCCCAGTGGCCATCTTCCAGACAAAGGTGCTTTGGCCACAATAGCCAAGTTCAACTCTACATTCAATCAGATGGTCTTATAGAGAATATCTGATCGGTGCATTCTAACCTCCCAATGTTCCCCTAAGGAGATACATTGAATTGGCGGAGATCATCAATCTTGAAGATCTCTGTCGAGGAGGCGGAGCTTTGGTACAGAGAACAGCACACTGCAGAAAATAAAATAAGTAAATATTACCTTGTGGGGCCGGTGGAGGGATTACTACATAAGTGGCAGGTACATAGGTATCGGAACACTACAGCATTAGGAATACATGTTCGCATTCCTAACACTATATTCCTTTAACCCCTTAAGGAAACATAACGTGTGACATGTCATGATTCCCTTTTATTCCAGAAGTTTGGTCCTTAAGGGGTTAAAGGTATATACGTGTGTAGTGGTTCATAAGAATACCACTTTCTATCTCAGAGATTTTGCTGTTTAGGGGTAAACATTAATGGCCATTGGAGTGCTGTTAAAAAACCTCCTGTAATCTAAATATCCATAAATATTTGGGACATTGCACAGGTAACCTTTTTTGCTTTTGTTCTATGTATTTGGGCTGTCGAATACTATAGCTATTGCAACCACCCAAGAGTAGTGAGAGTTTGAGTCATAGTTTTGAGTGTTTATATCTAGATATAAATGTATTTACAGTTTGTTACTGTAGCAGTCATACCTGGTGCACTTAGCACAGCATTAGTAGCGCAAACCTTCCCTCTGAATTACTGCTTAGTAAGAAGTGTAAAATAATATTCAAGGAACATTTCTGCTGACCTTGCTGAGTATTCAAGTTTACAGATTACAGCTCACACTGCTTCTCTTAAACTTTATATCACCTTCCGGCACATAATACAGTTTAGGAACTTTGCTGACAATCCCATTTCTGTGCTGTCCTAGATGCATAGCCGGAGATCAATTTACAGAATAATCAGTTTATAAATATAACTCGTATCGTATGAACAAAAGTCACTGAGACAGTGACACAAAGAAAACAATAGGCAATGGCTCATAGATCTTTGGTAAACACCAGGAGACCACACTGCATGTAACAGACAGGGGAGGAGAACCACTAAATCTACAGGACGTTGGGTCTACAGAAGGGCAAAGCAGAGATTGGAGAACCAAGCTAGGGGTCCTGTTACGTGTGCATTAATTGGATAACGATAACATGATTTACTACCATGACCGCAGGTCAGCTACTGGCTCACTTATCTGTATAGGCAGTCAGACGTAAATTCACTTAAATACCCCCAGTATAAACATGTTAAAAAAATTAAATTATGTTAATCATGGTCACATGCTGTGACATTAACAGATTGCGCTAACAGATGCATATATCGCTCAGGGAAGGAGGTACTTCCACCAGAATCCTGTATATAAGAACTTGTATCAGCGGATTACTTAAAGGGACACTGTAGGCACCCAGACCACTTCTGCCCATTGGAGTGGTCTGGGTGCCAACTCCCACTACTCTTAACCCTGTAAGTGTAATTATTGCAGTTTTATATAAACTGCAATAATTACCTTGCAGGGTTAACTCCACCTCTAGTGGCTGTCTGCTAGACAGCCACTAGAGGGCACTTTCGAGTCCATAGCACAGGAAACCTGTGCTAGAGTGCCGCTGGACGTCCTCACGCTGTGTGAGGACCTCCAGCGTCGCTCAATTCCCCATAGGAAAGCATTGAAAATCATTTTCAATGCTTTCCTATGGAGAGCTCAAATGCGTATGCGAGGCATTGCCACGCATGCACATTAGGTCTCCTCAGCCGGCGGGCGGGGTCAGTCTCGCCCACCGGCTGACGTGATCACTGGGAGGAGTGCCGGCGACCCAACACCACTGCCGAGGGACATCGGCGGGGTCTCAGGTAAGTGACCTGAAGGGGTGAAAACCTACCGGGGGATGTGTGGTGGGAGGGAGAGGGGACCTGCAGTGAGAGAAAAACTGATTGTTTTCCCTTTAATGCATTGCATTACAGAAATTTACACTATATGTAATTTTATTTATTTCTTTTTGTGTACGTTTCTCTAGCCACAGGAATCTATGTCACAACACAGATAGACTATCAAAAATTACATAAATTATAATAAATACTGTGTTTTACACCAAGAGTCCTCATACCTCATGCATCAATGGATACATATTGTACATCTAAATGATGAAATGTAACGGAATATAAAACCTACAGAAAGGGAAGGACGGTCACCTAATGAAACCTAAACAACTGAATAAAATACTCAAGCAAAAATGGAGACGGGTTAGGAACAGCAGGTTCTATCCATATGCAAAGTTTGTGAATAAATATTACATTAAAAGAACACTATACGGTGAGGAACACAAACCCTAAACTTCAGTGTTAAAAACTAAATCTAGCCCCCCTGCTTCCCACCTCCCCCTAAATATTGTAAAATCTTATTTATTTTTTTCAGTCTGCAGCTGCTGGCTCTGCCCCTGATCTGCCTGCTTGGCTGACATCATAAGAGGTACTGAACTGAGCCAATCGCAATGCTTTTCCATAGGAAAGTATTGGATTGTCTGAGCCTGTCAAGGAAGCAGATCAGGGGCAGAGCCAGCACGAGCCAAACACAGCCCTAGCCAATCAGCATCTCCTCATAGAGACGCATTGAATCACTGCAGTCTTTCCTATGGGTTTCCCATGCTATAAGCATTATTAAGCTGCCATATGGATTCAATGACTAACATTACAGTGTCACATTGTAGATTGATCCTATTGTAACGCAATATGCAAGGAATACCCTAGCAACAATATTTCTGTAAGTGTAAAATTATAATCTTAAATAAGCTTCTCGTTTTAAGTAAATGTTGAAACCGGTACTTCCTTCTAGAGAGAACTGTACAGTAATTTATTTTTTCTGGGCTTCAATTTATTGATGACATTTTCTTTATTATCAAACTTAGTTAGATACTTGGCCTCATGCGATATGAAGAGTTTCAGATGACCAACAATTCCTGTCAAGACAGCACCTAGATAAACTGGCCCCAGGATTAAATCTCCAATGGCATCATTAGTAGAAAACTATGGACTTATATTATCACAAAATAAATATATCACAAAAATATAATAAAATCCCAACGAAAAAGTAAACAAGACAGGCTTTTAGTATCACTGCAGAGAACATTACATTGTAAGCGGCCAATATCAAGCCAAATTTCTTAGGCAAGTCCTACGCTATAACATTTTAGTGAATAGACAAAATCTCTGATTAGGCAGAATAGTGATTTGGTACAATGCACAGTGAACTTGTTGCGCTAATGAATACTATATCCATTGCTGTCGCCCAAGAGAACTAAGGGTTTAGGGGTTTGCTTGTTTTTATATTACAGTAGCTTAGATGGATCTTTATTTAATATATCATGAGGAGAGTGGTAGGCAAAATGATAAATATCCAATGTAAAAAAAAAAACATAGCCAAAAAATAACCAAAAAATAACCAGCAGTTTCACTTTTTCAATTTTTTTCCCCCCGTCATGTTATCAAAATGAACAATAAAACACAACACCGCTGGTATTTTGTGCCCTTTCAGTCTGTATGTAAGGGTTCACCACACAGGGGCTGTAATTCCTCTACGGCAGAAGCCAAAAATAATTAATACTTGAACTCATTAAACTTGCTCAGACTGTGTTCAGGTTGAGAATATTGCAGCACAGAGTAACCTTGAGGGAATACAGATTATTGTTTAGAACAGGTTATGCCTAGGTTAAAAAATAATAAAAAAATAAAAAAACACCAAAGAAGAAAAAAAATTAAATAAAACAACTCACAAACAAAGCAACTGGCATGACAAGTTTTTCAGGGGTAAAGATCCAATATGTGATGAGATTCACAGGGATTTAAAAGGTTACTTAGTTTATCAAGTTAAAGGGATTCTCCAGTGCCAGGAAAACATATCCCTTCAGTGACTTACCGGAGTTCAGCGCCGATGAGCCTTGGCGCTGGGTCAGGCTCAGCCTACGCTCCTTCCCCGCCGACATCAGTTGATGTCGGCAGGGGAGACCTACTGCGCACGCACGGCCGTCGGCGGAGGAGACCTAATGAGCATGAGTGGCAATGGCCGAGATAAATACTTTCAATGCTTTTCCTATGGGGATTTCGGCGACGCTCGAGGGCCTCACATAGCATGTTTCTTTTTTTTTTTTAAACATTCTTTATTTATTTTCACTTTTTCAGAAGCATTTTGCAACCGTGGTGTATACATTTGTCTTATGATATAACATGTTTGACATCGTTATGTGACTAGACATTTTGTCTAGCTGGTTTCCAGCTTTACTGTTGCATTAGTTGGATGTTGATAGGTCGCACAATGGTAAATCCATAATATACCACGAAACTTAAATACCGACGTAAAAACATACAAAAATACAAAAATATACAATCAAATATAAACATAGTCAACCTTTGGTCTCAGTGGTTGAGTGTTATGCTCGTGGGAAGTTTTTGTGTTTCTGTGCTATGGTTTTGGGTCTCTGATGGAGTCTGTTGTGGATTGGCCCCCCTAAGTTGCGGTTGTGGGCCCCTGTAGGTTCTCCCCTGTTTGTTTTGCTTTAGGGTTTCGCCCCCTGATCTCCCCACCCTGTTATGCCTCTGTTGGCCATTTATTGGCACATAGCGTGTTTCTATGAACACGGAAGTCTCCTCTAGTGGCTGAGATTGTCAAATCTAATGAGGTCAGCCAAGCAGGAATAGAGGGGGTGTCGGCAGAGAATAGGTGCCAGCAGATACGCGTAGCTCTGGAATAAAGGGGAGTATTCTGCTTATTTAAAGTGCAAAACATGGTTTAACACTATAGTGCCAGGAATACACGATTGTATCTCTGACCCTATGGTGTTCCTTTAAGTACCTAGCCTAAAAAAAAATGTATTTTTTAAATGCATTTTTTATGGTGTTTAAAACAAACTCACTTATTTATAACTAACTATCTTAAATCCCTGAAATCATAGCTTTATCATAGCTGCAGAACTAGTTTCTGCAACCATGCTAAAAATATCCCTCTTTCTACTTAGCAGGAGCTTCCTTGTTCATGTTGGGGAGTGGCCAATTAAATGTTTCTCATAGAATAGCATTGTGAACAAACTAAGTAAGCATGCACTGTTATCACCTCTCTCAAAAAAAAAAAAATATATATATATATATTCCACATAGGGACCTTCCTCAGGATTAAGTGACTCAAGTCACTTAATCCTGAGGCAGGTCCCTGCGTGGACTGAAATGTCGATTTCTTGTCACATGGATTAAAGCAGTTTTTTTGATATTTAAAGTCTGAGAGAGCAGCCTGCATTTTTCCTTTACCGGTATGTATATATTACTCATTTCTACTATATCATAGGCAATTGGTATCTGATATGCAAATGGTATGTTTTTTCTCTGTAATGTAACAAGTAAATAAAACATTTTTAAAACCTGAGCGGGGTTTTTGTTGAGATAGAAGATATCTATCTCCTTGGATTATGGAGATCCCCTTTCTTTGGTTGCCCCCCACCCCCAGTAAACATGTTTTGTTCCCTTCCCCCTTAGCCATTTGCTTAGCTTAGCCTAGACATACTAGCAGCATGGTTGTGTACATACCCAGCACTCTGATTGGTTTCCACTGTGTCACTGCATTCACCTACAAGGTCCTCACACTAATTTACATGTTTTATAACACCTTGTACTGTATAAATATACTGCCTGTTGTTCATTAAACCAGTATTGTCTTGTCCCTGCACCCAGTCTTGTCTAGTGTTTGAGACAAGATTGGTAAAACTATTCTTCACTTTATCCAATATCTAGTTGGGATGGAAGTTAAGGCTGCTAGAGAAGTAGCCATAAAATACCAGGTTGCGGCAGTAGCTCTGGAGTTCCCAGTTGGCACGGAGAAGGAACGGATGCAGTAGCAGGTACAGGTCTAGATCCAAAGGCAAGGACAGGGCACCATGTTCCTATTACAGATTTGATTATTGAATCTTTTTTCAAGTGGAAGCCCCTAGTGCGGTTGTCTGAGTGGCATGGGGATTGAAAAAAGAAAAAAATTGCAATTTCTCAGAAACGACACGGCTGTACGGGGATATAATTAAGATGAAGTGATTTTGGTTCTTAGACTGACCCTTTAAATTTATAACTTTGGAAAAAAATTAAAATAAGGGAAAAAAATGTTTACACACACACACACACACAGGATTGTGAGGCACAGATCTTTGTAAGGCTACAAAAAAATATATTGAAGGTTTCTAAGAGAACAGTGACCTCCATAATTCTTAAATGGAAGATTTTTGGATCAACCATTACTGTTCTTAAACTAATCAATTGGGGGAGAAGGGTCTTGGTAAGACAGGTGGTTAGGAACCCCCAGAGATCATGTGTGTACATGGGAGAAACTTGCGGAAAGACAATCGTGCTTGAAACACTCCAACAATTAGGCATTTATGGCTGACTGGCCAGATAGACGTCTCTCCTCACTGCCAAACACATGCAAGTCCACTTGGAATTTGCAAAAAAGCACCTAAAGAACTCTCCATATGTGAGAAACAAGATTCCCTGATTTGATTAAATGAAGATTGAACGGTTTGGCCTCAATTCATAAAGTAATGTGTGGATTAAACCAGAAAACCACTAATCACCTCTGCGATACTATTCCAACCATGAAGCATGGTGGCACTGCGTGAGGACATTCTGTGAGGGGGGGTGGAAGCTGCAAGGGAGCTGTAATGCTAGGAACACAACTTTGTGTTCCTAGTACTATAGTATCCCTTTAAACTATGTTACCCCTGCCCTCATGTCAATCAAATCAGCATATGCAGATATCCGTGAGAATGAAGAAACTGCACAGAAGGAAGATTTACAGAAATTCTAATAGTTTGTTTTGGTATTTGTTTGTTTTGTTTTTTTAACCTAGTATTATTGCATTTACACAATTCTGATTTCTTACTTTTGCTATCGAGTTCATATACATCTCTTCTTTAACTTTGCCAGCATTATGTCTGTAAAAGAATTATTATGGGAGATGTGGTCCACAAAACCTGGAGTGTCAAATGTTGCCTAACCCTGATGTAGACCAATCACTTATATAAAAAGTGGTACTTCTCACCAAAAAGAACAAACTTGTATAGAGAGAGAAAAAAACAACATACAAAATGTCTGCAACAAAAAAACATGATTATACTTTGGATTACATGGGATGAATATCAGCTATCAGGTTTTTGTTTTTTTTAATCCAAACTTCCACCAACCAATATGCCCCATACAACTAAAACCAACTGTGCTCCCATTACCCAGTGCTCCCCTGCAAGTGAACATGCCACTTAGTGTTTGCAAACGTGAACACCACAACTAAACAGCAAAATAATTAACCTGCATCATTAGGTACTCAGTACGCTGGAGTGTCCCTGCATTCCTCCCAAGGGCCCTGTGACGCGTCATATGCCAGCATAAAAGTTGGGAAACACAACAGATAATCCTAGGAGAGAAATGTATAAATGTGGGAAAATAAAAATGTCAGTAACTTCCATTTCAAAACATTGTACAGCGAACAGGATAGGGGAAAGACAGTTTGTGGAACCTAACATTTAAAAACAATGACACGTTTTACAACGGAAAGACCTGCATACAAGTCAGGTTACAAAAGGGTTTTTTGGGGTGTTTTTTCTTTTTAAAAGCATTTCTGAGTACAAAAGGAAATAATTATATAAAATCCCAGCTGTTGATATTTGAGAAGCACAAAAATAAAATAAAATAAAAATACATAAAATTACAAAACAAACCTAATTCACTCTACTTATCTATTATTCAGCTTACATTTCCAAAACACAGATTGGTGAATGCATCGAGTAAAGGAATTTGGTATAAATGTACTTATTGACACACAAATCTGTACTTTTACAGGTTAAAATGCAAAATGAAGTCAGGGAGAAAATGTTTGTGAGAATGTGAGTTGTAGAGGTGTTTTATGTAAAGAGGATTTTACAAAACGTACACCACATTATAACTTGGTCATAAGTACAAACATAACATGATTAGAAGAGAAAAATATTAATTGTTCCATATAATTATGCATGAATGAGGATACTGCAAGCAAAAAAAAAAAATTATTTAATAAAAAATCTAAATCATAGAAACAAATAATCGTCAAAAACATAAAACACATTTGGGTACACTCACTAAACTCTTAATTGCAGGAAACTAAAATCTAAAATGGAAAAAAATAGGATAAAATTGTCAACTATAGCCAAGTTTGTTTTGGGGGTGGTGTTCTTCAACTCAATGGTTTCCGACTACAGTTTGCTATTCAGACTCAATCAGTTGTAATTCTGAATTTAGTGAATAAAAAATAATTTTCTTTAGAAGTAGGGATGTAAGATTAAAATGAAATAAGCTCTGCAGCAATTTTCTTTCTACTTGTGCAATGAAAACACTAACTCTGTGATGTCCAGCCAAGACATGAACGCCAAGACTCTATAGTGACTGCTGAGAATTATGCGACTCGTTAAATCTTAGCTAATTATCCATGACAAACACACTATTCTGCTAAAGGAAATTTGCAGTCTTACGTGTAAACTAGAAATGAGAAAGCCAACCTGTCTATTGAAAAACGAAGAAAAATGACATCACTAAAAGGAAATCCAGTGGCCGGTAATTAGAAAATAGCCAAGTTGAAGAGAGGGAGGAAAAATAGATGAAATCATCAAGTCTGTTGGCATGGCATGAAATCAGACCAGTTTATGATTATGAAGTGGAAGAACAATTTATGATTTACATAGGGTTAACATCAAAATACCAGTGTCTTTCACCTTTAAAAAAAAAATTTAAAAAAATGAAAAATGCAACAGATACACTATGACCATAGAGACATATATAGCTGTTCCGTAATACATCATTCTATGATTCTCAAGTTCCAATTAGATAACAGCTTCAAGAAAACACAGCCAATAAATATGTTACTGATAACGTCAAAAAGCACACAGAATATCACGTACCAATAGTAATATGATATTTATATTTTTTATATGACCATAACTTTAAAATAAGGCCAAGACTTGTCTTACTCTAACAGGTTAACTGTGGATTAAGATCAATGAATAGTATTAACAGCAACTGAGAACCTCTGGGATAAATGTTCCCGCAAGCTAGGCCGGGCAACAATCCCCCTTCCCCTCAACACATCTGGTGGGCGACTGGGAAAATAATCCTTGTCACCTGCTCACAGAGGGTCACACAGTAGATATGGCACACATACCTGTGGTCAACCAACGTAGACATAGTAATGATAAAAAAATACAAATGTAAAAGATTTAAAGTGAAAATAAAATGTAGCCCATTCCAGTTACACAACTGTGTAAGAAATAAGGTTTTAGCATCTTAAATAGCAGCCTAAAGCTTTGTCCCACTCACGATGAGTTGCAGCAGGGGTCCAGCTCGTTTCTCTAATCTCTCAGGGGGCGTGAGAGAAGAGATAGGTATTTTTTGCCTGCTCCCTGTTTTTACAGAGAGTCCTGGGAACCCCATTCTTTTGTTTTTTTAAATTTAATTTTAACACTATGCCTGTTGACGCTACTGTAGAATTAATATCACAGAATCTACCCCTTAGCTAACAAATAGGGGGGAGGTGCAATGACGAAGTTCACTGCTTGATAAATGTCCAACTCCTATACACTGAACTTGATCTTATTTCAAAGCAGACACTGAATGGCATGGCATTTGCAAATTAAGGGACAAAAGCCAAATTTGCATGCGAATCACCCTTAGAAAGTACCTGAATTTAACTTTTTCTTTCAATTGGGATGCAAATTAGGAACTTGGTAAATTACCCCACTGTGTTTTATTGCTTTAATCCTGTATTCTTTAAATAAACTGTATCTTCCAGCTACAGTTATGCAGACTCAGGGTTCCAGCAAACCTTAATCTTGTGTCATACCAGGTTAACCCAGTCCTGTTTATACAGCTACAATGAAAGTGTAAGTACTATGGAAAGACTGATAATCAGTTTCTGTTTAAACAGACAAGAACAGCAGTGAAGGCAATATATATATATATATATATATATATATATATATATATATATATATACATACATACACACACACACACACACACACACACACACACACAGTTATACGCCACTCCATAAGAACAGCAAGCATATCAGACTTAGCAACATGGGAAGATCTGGCCACAAAATCTGACAAATTACCCATCGCGGTGTCAATCCAATCACCCTATGGAAACAATGATACATATGGATAGGTCACATTTAAGACGACAGGCCAGGCTATTCACCTGGCAGTACAGTACTAGGGCTACCAAATGGCCACATTTCACTAGAAAGGTAGATAAAATTATACTAACGAAGAAACAGCAAGGTTGTTTTTTCTTTCTGAAAATTTTTGGCAACCATACCTGCATCCAAGGAAACAAACCTGAGTGGGCAGAATAATAATACAGTACTGGATCTGGGATGCCAGATCCCATATGTTTTCAATGACTAATCACGTAACTGTGAACAGAACATGAAAAGTGCTGTCCTACAGTATATAGCCTTCATATGCTCCAAGACGAATGTCCGTTAATTAAGCAACATTATCTATTTGGAATTCTCCTTTACAAATAAATAGAACACAAAGTGCATGCAAACCTATATGTAACAGTCTACAAAATTTAGATACGATGTGTGTCCAGGACAAATGGTGGATCTGGCAGTGCTACCTGGATCCCACTGGTTCCTAGAGAGGTGGTGGGTCACCTATCTCAGGGGTACTAGATCCCAGCAAGGAGGTATTTTTCTATGAAAGGGGAAGTGGAGGGCACTGGATCCTGGGGAGATGTTTTAATAATAAGATGACCAATCTATTGAGATTGGATCCCAATGAGAAGGCTGATTTTTTTTTTTTTTTTTTTTTTTAATGGAGGGGGTAGGGAAGCTGCTTTCTATATGGAGGTACTAGACTCCAGGAAAGATTTCTGACGTTAGGTTTCCTATGAAGATAGTCAATGTGAAGTAAGAGGTGTGGGTACAGGCTACCTTTTTGGGGTGGGCTGGATTCAATTGAGGGGTGCTCTCCAGGCTTCCTTGATGTGGGGTGATGGATCCAGTTGAGGGGTGCTCTTCAAGTGACCTGTTTAGCGGAGTGGCTCCAGGTGAGGGGGGCTCTCCAGACTACTTATTTTGGGGAGGGGCTGGAGTTGAGGGTGCTCTCTATTCTACCCCTATTTTGGGGGTATGGCTCCAATTAAAGGGTGCATCCAGTGGAGGGATATTCCCCAGGCCTCCTGTTTTTGGGGGTGCATCCAGTGGAGGGATATTCCCCAGGCCTCCTGTTTTTGGGTAGTGATCCATTTGAGGGGTGCTCTCCAGGCCCAGTCTTAACACGTCCTGCTGGCTATGCTCACCCCTTGAGAACAAGCCCTCACTTGCCTCCTCCACCCGGGTCCTCCTCTCCAGGAAGCCATGGCTGGGGCCTGAAAGCACCCTCCTCCTGCCCCCAGAGTCTATGCCATGCAGCCCGTGGCCACCAGGGATTCTCCCCTTCTTTTCCCCCGGTGGCCACAGCCCCCCCAGTCCAGGACCCCCACCCCCAGCCCCTGCTTACCTTGGAATCCTTTTCCCGGGACTCTACGATCAAGTCAACCATGAACTTCCCATCCAGATCCGTGGCTGGGCCGGTAAGGAGCGAGCGATCTCCGCGAGCCTGGCTGCCTGCGATCAGTACGGGCTGTGACTCCCCGGCTGCTCCTCAGGCTCTCTCCGCCTCCTCTCCACTGCGGCCACAGCTGCCACCATTCACCAGCCGTGACGTCAGCGGCGCCTAGTGCGCAGGCGCACACTCTCATTAACCCCAGCACTGCCAGGCCTGGAGCAGGGGGGGGGCATTCTGATCAATAGGGTCATGTGCAGGACAGCAGGGTTATACCAGGAAGGCACTATAGGAAGGAGGGGGACATATGCTTTAAAAATCCAAAAACAAAATAGGGATATATTATCTGGGTGTACCTGGGGCCTGACAGGGAATTGTCAGAAATACTCAATGAAAAAACAGACTGAAAATATATCTTGGATAATGTCTCCAGTTTGTCTGTTTAGGACAAAATATGAGATTCCATATTCCACAACAGTGACAGCCAATAGTAACTCCAGCAGGTGGCTGTTTTCTTTAAAATGTCAGGCCAAAATAGACAAGGTGGAAGAATGGCTGAGTTGAAGAGTTCAGGAGATTTGGCGCATTCTTTGATTACAAAGAATTCCTGGTTTATTGAATATCCACCTCTCAGTTCCTGTACATCCTGTTGTCTGGTTACAATTATATGTCTGTTAGTCCACCCATTGTACAGCGCTACGGAATCTGATGGCGCTATATAAATAATAATTTTAGTCCTGTCTCTTTCATGTGTTGTGAAGGGACAAAAGAATTGGGTGGCACTGTAATTTTAACCCTGCAATGTAAAACATTAGTAGTATAGTTTTGTAGAAATGGCAATATCTACATTGAACACACTTCTAGTTACTGTCTTTCAGACAGCCATAGCGGTGGTACCTCTACAATAACCGACTGAAATTCAGTCATGTGACCAAATGTAGTTCATAGGAAACAGGGCCACCATCAGGGGGTTCCACTGGGCCCCACATTCCCTATCAATGGCAGTGGGACTCCCGCCGGTGCCGGGGCCTGCACTCTGATAGGGCAAATCGGGTGGCCCATACCCTTGCATATGTGTTAACAAAAGCAGTCGCAACTAGTTCTGTCACCGGCCGTCATTTCCTCCCAGCTTACTGCACGCGGGAGAGAGCAGGCAGTGAGGAGACCGTGAGGAGGAAAGAGCCAGCCGACTCCCATCAGCCACAACCACCCTCCTGCACCAAAAAGGTAAGAAACAGGAGGATGGCTAAAAAACTTGCTGTGTGTGTATCTGTATGTATGTATGTGTGTATGCATATATGTATTTATGTGTGTGTATGTTAGTATGCATGTATGTATGTATGTGTGGGTCTTTATGTATGTCAGTATGTGTGTGTGTATGTATGTCTGTGTTTCAGTGTTTGTGTATCACTGTGTGTGTGTATTCTGTGTCAGTGTGTATGAGTGTATCTGTGTGTGTGTATATCTGTGTGTAACTATGTGTCATTGTTTGTGTCTGCATGTGTACTGGAGTGTTAGTGTGTGTGTCTGTATGTCTGTGTATCTTTGTGGTGTCTATGAAAAAGTGTATGTGGAAGTGAAACATTACCACATTCAAACACCAACATTCACACACATGCATACGCCATACAAAAAACATGCTTACATTCAAAAACAAATATTGTGTTTGTGTGTATATATATATATATATATATATATATATATATATATATATATATATATATATATATATATATATATAATGTGCCAAAGGATAGCTGCTCACCGGTCTTTAAAATTCCAATACTTTATTTAATTCAAGTTAAAATCAGAGACCAACTTTTAACGTTTCAGTCCCTACTCGAGACTTTCTTTTCTGAAAGTCCCGAGTAGGGACTGAAACGTTGGTCTCTGATTTTAACTTGAATTAAATAAAGTATTGGAATTTTAAAGACCGGTGAGCAGCTATCCTTTGGCACATTGTATCTCTGGAGTCCAGGCTATGGCACCCGGCATTATTGAACACTACTGAGCGTGAGTGCGGGGGAAATTGTATTTTTATATATATATATATATATATATATACACACACACACTGCATCCACTACACATGCACTAACACACACCTTGTCCACTTTACATACACTGCATCAAATACACAAACACACCCTGTATCCACTTTACACACACTGCAGACTTAAAGGCTGGCCCTGTGGGCAGGCTTGGAGGCGGGCCTCCTGGGGCCTAGACTTGGGCTTTGTTAGGGGCCCCAAAATCTCTGATGGCAGCCCTGATAGGAAAGCATAGAATTCAATGCTCTCCTTTGAGAAGCATTAGGATGTATCTGTAGCACTTTCCGCGCATGCACATCAGTACCCAATGCTACTATAAGGAACTTTGGATTGAACCACTGGAGTAGGCACCGGCTGCAAAACTAAGGGAGAAAAGGTAAGTAAAAAGCTTTTTCTTGGCTTGTTTGCTGCAAACAGGCTACAAATTAGGCTCTGGGACAAAACAGGTTTGTATTCCTAAAACTATAGTGTTCCTTTAACGTGAGATGATCTCTTAGGGCAGTGTAGATCTTAAGGATTTTGATCCAGTGTCTGCCATTCATGCAGGGTAAATTAGGTTGCCATCATGGCCATGTTTTCCTTGATGTTGGGAGATACATGAATAGTGCTGCTTTGCCGTTTATATAATTTACTTACTGCAAGAACAAAACAATTAATTGATTATTGTTGTTTAATTATTGTGTGTTTCCTACGGTATCCTTTCTGTGATCATTTCATTGATTTTCAGCATGTCAGTTCAAGAAACTGATTTTCCACTATCAGCATGTAAGTTCTAAAAAATAAGAGGCTTTTTTTATTCATGTACACCTTGACGTGGCCAAGAAAGTTATCCCCAGGTAGGTCACAGTGGGATCTAAAAATAAAAAAAGCTAACAATGTTGATTGTATTGGCTACGGTGCCCAGTTTATTGCCAGATCATTTAGGAACAGTTTGACAGAAACCATGGCTCTTACCAGTGCCTGGGGACTATTGATCAACGGACAGTGATAATGTATGTGTTATTTCTGCATATCTGTGTGTGACCGAGTTGGGGTTTCTTGGTGCCAAGAAGTAGCCCAGTTGCATGCGTGTCTGAAATAGGAAATATGGAATTTGGGTGGATAGGCAAAGGAGGAACACGTGGTGTAAGGGGTGCGTAGATCCAAGTTACATGAGAGCAAGGGCATCCCACAGCTCACAGCGCTGTCTGTGGGGAGCAGAAGTGGCATCGCATTCCCAGCTTTCTCCTCTCACACATGCTGTGAGAAGCATCCTGGCAAAGAGAACTTCCAGGTATTCTGAACGGGGGCTGGTAGAGAGACACAAGGGCTGAGAAGAGCATAAGATGTATCTGTAGCTGTGAATGTGAGTGCATTTCCCTAAATGTATGACTGTAAATGTGTATCTGTGAGTGTGCCTGTATGTGCATATCTATGAATATGTTACTGTGTATGTTTGTGTCGTTGTAAGGATGTGCCTTAATGCGTGCATTTGTGAGTGTTTTTGTATGTTTTCTTGCGTGTAATTTCCCTTACATGGACATTAAGCACCAGATCTACTACAGCCTAATGTAGTGGTTTTGGTGTAAAGCACCAGTTCCGGCAGTTTCTGCACTGTGAAAAGTTCTACATTTGTGCCGAAGAACACCGCTAGTGACAGAATCTCAGCCAGCCACTAGAGGTGCAAACTTTTCAGGACCAACATTCAGCATCTTCAAGCTAGCTGAACGCTCCTCATGCATTGGTATAACAACACATCCCTATAAGGAAATGTCTAATGGTGCAGTGCATGCACAGTAGGCTCCCCAACACTTTTCTAGTATTGGATTGGTTGACATTATCAATATTTTATTATTTATATAGCGCCAGCAAATTCTGTACATAAACTATGATCTCAGAGAGAGGGACAGAGAAATAGCCGTGGTTAATTAAACCACACCAATGGGGGGACCACAAAACGTTTGCACCCAGGAGTTACCAACCCTAGACTCACCCCTGTTTCTAAGGGTCCACAGTACTTATAACAAAGCAAGCACAGCATCGCAGAATATGGTGCATTCTACTCAGGATCATATTTTGTGTTTTCTTCATTCTGGAGTGTTTACATTGAACAGTGTGTTGCACTGCGCTGTGAAAAGATTTGCAATATTTCTGCCGAAATAGCTTAGCAGGAGTAACATGAGCAATTGTTTTTATGGATAGAACCCTATGTCACCTACCTAGATTACCTGATATTTGTTCTAATATCATATAGCCGAGGAATAGATAACAAGTCTTTTTAAACTCATGATGGACTGCTACTCCTATAGTGCTCATCGAAGACAGAGTTTCAAATAGTTTCACTCAGCATGATAGGAACTGTAGTCCAACATAAACCTAAAGATGGTTATCCAGCTTGGTGTGACCTATAGGGATATATAAATCCTACATGCTTATGGGAAGTATGTGAAATGTTCTACCCTCTAGCATGTCAAATTCCAAAATGACATTTTATGATCTAAGACAGATAATTATTTAGTGATTATTATTTGATTAATAATTGAATTCTCCCTTAAGCCAGTGGAGGGCTGGCTACATATGGACAACAACAAAAATTAGCAACTCGTATCCTTACCAGCACATTGTCACATCCAACTCCACTATCTTTCTTGTTTTTAGCTTAAATGTTTTATACTAATACTGCAATAATATGCAGGCTATAATAACAATAAATTAATATAGTTACACAATATATTTAGTATTGTGTTCTGAGACAGCAGTCCGCAAACCTCTCTATACTAGTGGCCTGGTGGGCAAATTCCCCTCTGCCCCACCCTACTGCCAGCACTTCCCTATGTATGTGTCTATGAAAAAATTGTGGTTCTAGCATCCTCATCGTTAGGCCTGACAAATGATCATTTGTTACTTGAAGCTAGGTTTAGCACGTTTGGTAAAAAAAAATAATGTTGCCATATTGTGTCATTCATACAAGAGGTACTTGTTTGAAAACCATAATTATATGAAATATAGCTTAGATATGACACATTATGATGTTATAATATTATAACTAAATGTATCAAATTATAATTGTGTTACTTCAGGAATTAATGTTTATTTGTGGATGCTTCAACTATTAATTATTGTCTGCAATGTGAGAGATGTGTAACAGTCAGGTTTTAGTTCCTTAACTACCCAATAAATAGGACAACACTATTACATACCCACACAAATATTGTTCATGCTATTTATGTCACATAATGCAATAATTCAATAAAATTCTCAGTTTTGTGAAAACATTAATATAAATTATGTTATCTAGATAATTTTACTTGAGCACTCTCGACACTGCAATTTCTGCCGCTTCAGCAGTTATCATGAATGTTTACAAGTGTATCATTAACATTGTTTAATAAATACACTATTCCTCTCTGTTCTCTACCTTTTCTCATTCCCTTAGTCGTCTCCATCTTGAGACTGTTAAAGAATCATTGCTAAGTTTTGCCATGTGACAGTCACATTTTCTCGTACTGTTACTGGTTTACAACTTTTTTTGATGACCCTGCAATTCCTGTGTTTTGCTTTTTTTTGTTTTTTTTAATTTCTCTTTTGTATGCCTTAACATTAAAGGGACATGCTAAGCACCATAACCACTAAAGTTCCAAGGCACAACTCCTGTCAAAATGTTTATGAAAGGTTTAACTCTTATCTTGCTGTGCTGGGTGCCCACAGTCCTTCTGGCGTGAGTTTGTACTTCCACATTTACTTACCAACTCATGCCAGGTTTGGACAGTATTTGTCGACTGATCACTTGTCCTTTTCCTTACAATAAGAAACTGGGCCATTAAGCTTTCTAATATAGAGATCTATGGAATAACCTACCATAAAATATCAAATCTTCCACACGCCAACAATCTCTACAAAACCTGTCTTTCTCCATTCAAACCAAAACTGTAACTGCTCATATTTATCAATGTTCTGTAAATGTAAAATGCATAACCTTGTAACCAGACTGCACTATTTCAGCCTCCCAGAACATGTTTGAGAATTAAAGAAATAATTATTATTCTTTGCAAAAACACTTTGTAACAAACAAAAAAAAAAAATAAATATATTATTCTATGCATTAATGCCCTGTTTACACGATAGTATTAGAATTGTATGGCCTTGAATTAGCACTGTCAATCTTGGGGTCTTTGGGGTTAGAAGGAAGGTAAATAGATTTTAGCCTGAGCATCCTGCTTCTCGACACAGCCATCTACTATACTTTTCATATATTCAGCTCCTGCTGGCTTCACCTGGTAGGAGCCATCATCCCTGTTGTACTCCCACACGAGAGTACAAAATAGGGTCTATAGAATATCTCAGAAGATCCCATGATCTCCCATAAATAATCTCATTCTTGTGCAATAAGATGCCATAAATCGATGGGAAATGGCAGGATGTTGAGGCAGAAGCACTGTCCATTGCTACATTTTGCCAAAAATTGGGTTATGCATGAGACAAAGTTAGTCTATTCATTGCCTCATGTATATTTTCTAATTGTGTTGTAAATTCTTCAAAATTCCAACACAGTCACTATGAGTTATTTCAATTTTTGACAGTGTTGCTCTAGTTTAACAAACCTCCATTGGCTAGTACTAGTATAGTCAGCCTTCTATTGTCTGTAGTTGATGATCTAATCATAGCAGTGATAACTACATGTCATCACAGCATGCTGACCCTGATTTATCCATCAGTACAAGAAGGATGTTGTGTACATCACATCTGGATATTTTGTACAATGCCATGTGAGCTAATTGCTTCCTACTAGTCAAATCTTCTTAATCGGGGTAATAATTAAAGTATAAATCTGACGGAATGTGAGAAGACCATGCTACAGAGTGAAAAGTTTGCCCTACAACAATCTACTATCTGGACTATAAGAATCTCTGAGGACGTTGCTCTTCACACATGGAGTATGGTAATGAGAACCCTTGGAGAAAGGATGTGACTAAACCTTAAAGAATAGGCCTGAGGGTGGAGAGTTTTATAGCTTTCACAAAAATACCCACAGGGAAACTACCAAATAAACAAAATGAGTTCCTTATATTAGAAACCACAATATGAATATATGATGTCTTCTTAAGAAAACATCCAGCGTAGAACAAACATTTTCCACTGAAAAACAGGTTTAAAGAAAACAAATATTTAGCGGTGATTATATTTAATTAAAGCGAACCTGTATTTATTTAACCCCTTAAGGACCAAACTTCTGGAATAAAAGGGAATCATGACATGTCAGACATGTCATGTGTCCTTAAGGGGTTAAAGTGAACCTGTAATATAAAAATCAATTTACCTTAAATCGCCCCCATTTACATTGAAAACATCAAATATCGCAAAGATACATGATGTACTCAGTGTAAAATACTGAGATATGCTCATCTTCAGGGCTTTGTGGGTGTTACTCCTCCTCTAATCCCAAACTATAAACACTCCATAACTCTAAATGTCCCAACGCTTGCTGATGTATCCATACAGGGAGTGCCGTAGAGGCCATGGATACGTCAGTAAATCCTTGTAACAGACTTTTCTAGTGTCTCTACGTCTGACTATAGCATTTATCTAACCTTCTCTTTGTTGGTGTCTTATCATTTGATACTTTGTCTGAGGACTCTAGGGGTGGAATAATTTCTGAAAGTAAACCAATAAGCAGTGTGTATATAAAAATATAGTCAGATTATGTGAAGTTGCAACCTATGCTGGATAAGGCCGAAAAAGTAAAAAATATAAAAACAAATTCAGGCTGAACTCCGGAGAGCAAGAGTTTTAAAAGAAAAGTACAAATTAGGGAATCTAGAGGCACTGTTAGACAATCCAAATGTCAAGACGGGCAGCTCATAGTCCATGTTTCAGCTATCCAGCTAATCACAAAACGGGCATCTGGAAAAAGCAAAAGGAAACAATACGGACAGGATGTGGACTGGAAATGGCTTTGGAGTAGGATCTAAAGTAATGAATGACAACTGGACAATTCCATGTTTTGTTATGCTGTTTATATTCCGTCACATAATATACATACAGGCAGTGCTGGCAAAACACGACCACAAATACACTTAACACCCTGACTAGGCAACATACACAACACACAGATAGGACAGTGCATTGTGATCTCTACACCAAGACTCCCCTGGTGCCCATACAGTTAATGTATTGAAATAAACAAATGGAACCAGTGCCTCCCCTTCCCTCTGGCTGTTTTTGTTAATTAGCAAATGCTCAAATTGCAGGACAATTAGTATTCCTGGAAAACATAGGCTATTGTTATCAGCTTTCTTTTTGTCTGCTTTGGAGATTTTCACATACCATCAGTACTTCTTAGCTTTAGGCTACATGATTCCAAATTTAGTTTCTGGAGTTCACTCCTTTGGACTCTGTGGATTATCTATCCTAAAAGCAGCTGACACTTTGTCGTTATCAATATAAGATAAAGACAAGCATTTGTCAATACGCTCTCAGTCTTTTTTCAGTTGTGTTGTGTCTTGATGGTATAGCCTTCGGTGACTTATTCGTATAAATCAATAAAAGGAATTGGCATTAGTTTGAGACATTAAGCTCCAACACATTTCTCTATGCAGCTGACATCCCAGCTGCCCCTATAATAAGATTATCACAGCTGTCCCAAAGCCACCTAGAAAACTGGAGTCATATATTTTAGCGATTACCAATTCAATATAAGACATTGAGCTATATAGATGTCACTTTGAAAATTTCCCTTCCCCCATTTTTGGGGGGATGGGGAGAACTAAACAGTAAAAGGGGATGTAATTTATCAGGATATTACAACAATTAAAAAAAGAAATCACCTATTAATTGTGTTAACCTTTCTTACATGAATCTCTCTTTAATTTTAAATGCACATTAAAGACTTTGCAAATTGCATCACAATCAGGTTTAATCTAGGCACAGCCAGGGCAGGTATATTCAAAGACAGAAATAGGGCAGAGCTTATAACAAAGACAGGAGCCAGAATAAGTGCCCTTTCATTTTTTATTTTTTTTTATAATTCTTTATTTTTGGTGCATGTATCGTACAAACATTTTGCATTCAAGTCTTGGTACATAAATTTTACAATCTATTCTGGAACAGGGGTAAATATCGCATATGAAGTCACGTTTGTGTGGGTTCTGGCTGGGTATCGTGTTGCACGTTTTTAATAGTGTGGTAGTCTGTTGGGTTGTAACGAGTTAGTCAGTGTATGGGTTGTTAAACTCCCGCTATGTGTGATGTCTCGTAGGATATATGCCAGTGAGGTTTGCGAGTTCTGGGTCTCTTGGGTGCTTATGGGGATGAGGCGTGTTGGTTCCTATGTGGTGTCGGCCCTATGTGGTAGTTGCTCTTGGCCCAAGTTTTATTGTGTGGCCCTCGTCCATGTGTGGTCCCTTGTCCCCTTGTCGTTTCCCCCTGGCATGTTGAGTGTGATGGGGAGGGGGGAAGAGAGTCCTTGAGCATACTCTGGGCGCTGTGTGTGCCTTTGAGTCTCCGTGCGCAGCTAGGTAATTGTGTGTTGATTTGCATAAACAGAAACAGAACAACAAAGACAAAAAAAAAAAGGAAGAAAGACAGGGGAGATGTTCTGTACAGTGGTAATCATTGCATAGCTTTGCAGCTAGGAAAGTCTCTCGAATGTCCCTATAACTTGAGGTACTCAGGCGTGCTGATTAGTTCAAGTCTTTGGCCTCCTGTCTCTTCTAATGTCTGATGAGGACGTATCTGAGTCAGTGTCCAGTAGAGGTTGCGTGTCCGGTGGTGCATGTTCGAGGCCCCGTTGTGGTTGTAAGTCCAGTGCTGCCAGTAGTGCGGGGATGTCTGCTGGGTCCGTAGCTTTGTAGAACTTCCCTTCTTTAGTGACCCATAGGGTGTGCGGTGTCGCCCATCTGTAGGTCAGGCCTGCTTTCTGCAAGATCTGCGTGAGGGGCTGCATGGTTTTCCGCCACTGTAGCGTAGCCCTGCTGAGGTCTTGGAAGAACGAGATTTTACAATTCTCGAATTCGTATGGCGTCTTCCCTTTTATCGCTGCTAGCAGGCTTAATTTGAATAAGTGCCCTTTCAAATAAGGGACTATAGCAGAGCTCTGAGAATCTCAAATCATTCTTGTTGTGAATTACTGTTTGAATCAGATTGGGGATAAGAATTACAAATTTGCTCTCAAACTAACCATTTTAAAAAGGCCTTAACAATTTGCAGAAATACCATGACACTGAGTAAGAGTATTTGCTTATGTCAGCCTTGATGAAATATAATGACCACAGCTGTCAAGTAGGCTAGAACTGCTGACAATGGATTTCAGCTATTTCTGTAAAACAGAACTTTCAAATTTACCAGCAACCAGCTTTATTTTGAAACTTTCCTGTTCCTCAATATTTGTAGGCGGTGAGCCAGAATATCATATGACCGTGCTGGGCTAGCAGGATTTTTATAATGTTTCTACTTGTTTTGCTGTGTCTACAGTTAGTGTGTTGTGTCTAATGAGTATTCACTTCTCAAAACTAAGCAATCAGCAGCAGGGGCAGCAACCAATAAACCCATCTACCCTGATTATCTGGCTACAGGCTTATGAAGGAAAAGAGAGCCATTTACATCAAGGCACAAATCTAGGACTTGCACAGATAAATACGAGAATAGTACGTCATAACTAAATAGATTCATTATATTTTTATAATACTGAATATAAACATGCATCGATTTCTTTAAACCGTTTGGCTGCTTTATCTATAAGAAACTCAAATATTGAAGCAGCTAGCATTCTCATAAATTCGGAGAGGCCCAGTCCATATCACATCCACGTCCTCACATGTCACGTACTTGGTTGTACCCGCGTGAAAACATTATGTAGTGCTCACTTCAGAATTGGATGGACACTATATGTGTGTGAAATTTTAAGAATAGACAGTAAAAGCATTAGGACAAGCAATCAGTAGGACATGGTGAAGCCATTGGAATTTCATGAGGAACAATAACGGAATGCTTAGTGTTTCTAAGCACCATGACCTCTTCAGCGATTTGAAGTGGTCGTGCTGCATGGAATCTGTATGTATAGCGTTTTGCTGTGAAACACTGCACATAGAGTTTATTCCTTATGCTGCCGGAGGTCTAATTCCACCTGAGGTTTCATCATCCAGACCAGAAGAAGAGTTCATGCCAGCTAATGACAACTCTGTGCATATTCCTATGCAGGATAGAATTCATTGGCTGTCAGCTGATGCTCTCAACCAATGAGACGTCCTTAGCACCTGGCTTCTGAAGCTCTGCAGAAACCGGATGTGAGTCATCAGAGGAGGACCGATTCACTGTGGCCGACGGGGATACAGGAAACCATTGCATAATGGTTTGCCCCTTTACCAGGAATTTGGGGCAAGTTACTCCTCACATTATAAACACTACAGTGGGCTATATTCAAGTAGTGCATCACTGAGCTTCTTTCAAGATAGCGCAAAAATAAAACCAGAATTATTAATGTGTAGCAAATGTTTATTGAATAAATCGCTATGTATAATATTATCCTACATAAACCGTTTATATAACTAATAGACTAGCAAATATTACGCTGAATAAGTCTAATCACTGTGAAGGTATGAAAACTCCAGCAAAGAGCTTGATATGCCATATTAATGTTTTCTAAGACGTGATTTGAAGCTTGATAACATTTTTGCTTTAGAAATTTTACAGTATAGTTAAGGGACTTGATAGAAAGGCTGAACTTGATGGAAGCATGTCTCTTTTCAGCTTATGTAACTATAATGTAGCAATCACTTAATGCATAAAAACAAGGAAGACACCTGCTGTATGGAATAGCTATGAATAATTCTGTATAATAATGGCAGATTATATTGGTTGCCTGGTATAGTAATTATTTTGTATATCTAAAACACATGTATTTCTTTACATTCGAGGTAGCATTATACTGTTACATTATACATATTAGTGTCATTTCATTTGATTTCCTGTTGGCTGTAATTAATGAAATTTGGTGAATTGTGGTGAACATCAGTTTCTCAATTCACTACAGCTTGGTGAATAAAAACATTGGGCTTATTGACTAACCTTGGATTTGTGGAAATAATATGGAAATTGTAGGTAAAAATATCTGATCTGAAATAATAGTTGCTGGTTCAGTCATTTTTATCATCTTGGCTGTTTTTGCCTTAAAGAAATACTCCAGACACCATAACAACTTCATTTAAATTAAGTTGTTATGGTACATGGAGGATCAGGGCACCATCTTAACTTAAAGGAACAATCTGGGCACCATAACAGCTTCCTTGAAAGTATGTAATTATGGTGGAAGGAGGTCCGTGGCTTTGGTTAACTTTCGGAGTTAAACTGTTAACAAATAGTTCAACCCCAAAGTTTTCAGTCCAGCAATCCCCCCAGAACTTGAGATTAAACAGTTAATTAATAGTGTAACCCCTGAAGATAAGCCGACACAAAGGTCCTCCTGACATCATAACAACCATTCATTCAGACGGAGTTCTTATTGTGTCGGGAGTTTCCTTAACAGGGGTTTAACCATATATGAGCAAAGATGGCTCCTGTCTGCTCCGTCCCTTTCCTTCCGGTGATGGTTTGCGGGTTTTAAGAAAACCCCTCAGACTGGGCGCCATTGATGAGACTATAAGCGCTAGCTTCTCATTTGCAAAACAGTATGAAGAGATGAAGCTGTTATGGTATCCAGAGTGTTCCTTTAAGGTTTGCAATTCCATTATAGAGTAACTCTATAGGCACCTAGACCACTTAGTCTTAATGAAGTGGTCTGGGTGTCATACCCCTGTCTTTTTAACCCTGCAACTGAAAACAGTTCTGGACTGCCTAAATCACAGTTGCTTTGGGTACAAATAGACCCCGTCATAAAACGACAGATTAAGCTGATATACTGCTTATACAGATTGATTGCTTTATGACCACTTCTTAAAGCAGAAGTGGTCATGGACAGGGTTGGACTGTCCATCGGGCAAACCAGGCAAATGCCAATGGTCTGCTAGCTGTGAACTGCTCCCAGGATGTCTTGTATTCCTCCCATATTACATATACTATTCCCCTCAAACATTGCAGACTCCCTATACACACAATACAGTCACTATCCACAAATGCACTACAGATACACAAAACACCACAAGCAACCTCCAAACGCATACAGCACCACATGCAGTTTCTCTCCAAAACACACACAAACACACTACTGTCTAATACATGCATCCATAAACACACACTGCTTAATACCTGCATCCATACACACACACTGCCTAATACATGCATCCATATACACATACAGCTTAATGCGTACATCCATACACACATACTGCCTAATACCTACATCCATAAACACACATACTGTCTAATACATGCATCCATTCCATACACACATACTGCATACTGCATAATGCGTACATCTATACACACTTACTGCTTAATACCTACATCCATACACACATACTGCCTTATACATGCATCCATACACACATACTGCCTAATACCTACATCCATAAACACACACTGCCTAATACATGCATCCATACACACATACTGCCTAATGCATACATTGTACACTGAATAAATAATTTATCGCTGTGATACATGATGTATTAAATGCGTATGGTGAATTTACACAGACGAGCATACACACTGACAGACACAGTCACTGACAGACACACAGTCACTGACAGACAGACACACACACTCAATGACAGACACACACACATACTGTCAGACACATACTCAGTCACTGACACACACAAACACTCACAAACACACACTCACTGACATACACTCACTCACTGACACACATACTCACTGAAAGACACACCCACACAGACACTCACTGACAGACAGACATACACTCACTCACTGACACAAATACTCACTCACTGACAGACACT
This sequence comes from Pelobates cultripes, assembly GCA_933207985.1. Taxonomy (NCBI): domain Eukaryota; kingdom Metazoa; phylum Chordata; class Amphibia; order Anura; family Pelobatidae; genus Pelobates; species Pelobates cultripes. The sequence continues at coordinate 56,763,156 of OW240919.1, forward strand.
CACTGACATACATACATTCACTCACTGACAGACACACACTCACTGACACACACACTCACACAATTTTATTTTTTCAGGACCATTCAGCCTCCTTACCTCCCTGGGGTGCAGTTTGGGGTAGCTCCTCACTCCTCCCACCCGCTGTTTAGTATGCCGAGGCTGGCATTATGTCATATTCCGTCTCCTGGCATCACAGGGGGCGCGCAAAGGAGGAGTGGAAAGCAACCTCCCTCGCCACCTGCCTTCTCCTTCCCCCTCTACTCCGGTCATTGGCATTTGTTGGCAGAGCAGGCAGGTGCCTGCTCTGCCATATTGAAGAAGGACAGCTTCAGGGGCGCCTTGAGATGGCCAGATGGCCACCTCCTGGGCCCCCTGTGACAGGGCTCCTCGGGGCGCCCCCACCTTTGGGCGCCTGGAGGTTCGGCCTTGCGCTGGGGGGGTTGCTTAGAGGCCGCTTGTCAAGCACTGCGGCCCAAGACAGGGTGGCCCACCAGGAAACATCCTGGTGGGCGCCCCCTGCAGGCCGGCACCCTCGGCAAATGCCTAATTCGCCTAACAGTTGCGCCCGCCCTGCTGGAGTCCCTTGAACTGCACGAACACAGGGTATTTTTCCCTGTGTGAGAAGTCTTCAGCAGAGCTCTGGAAATGGACTGCCCTGGAGGGGCAACAAACAGACATGCCCACTTTGGGGTGCGCGTGAGCCAATGAAGATGCAATGTGTAGGGTGATGTACACTCGATATTGGTGCAGACCACAAAGCTCCCTCAAGAAGGTGATCATTTTTTTTTAACTTTCTGCCAACGCAAGAAGGGCCCTTGTCTGAGCCCAGGCCCTAGGTGGATGGCTATATTAACTCAGTCTTACAGACAATAATAATAGTAAGTAATACAAATTGTGGTATATGAACATTTCCTAACAGACGTAAATCTATGGATACAGCATTCTTATAACAATGTTTATTTGCTAATAAGTCATTTTTTATTTCAGGTCTATTAACAGCAAATCAAACTAAATCAATAAACTCCCCCTTTCCATTGAAGGTAACACAATTACTGAGTATATCCAACAGTAATGTTGAAATCAACAATAGGATATTTGTTAGTTAAATGACTGAATTTGGACAGAGGTTGGATTGACTAACACTTGGAGACACAAATTAACCATTTCAGTGCTGGCTAGTTTTTAATGTAATGCAGACTTTCTCTTTTTTTTGGTAATGCCCCATTTATTCTTCAAAGCCTATTATGATCCGATGTTGTATATTCAGAGCACGCTTTTTGTTTTTCTTATTTGTTTTCCATATGAATGCCATAATGCCAAAGTCTTTTAATTTAATTATGGTAGATTGTTAGCTCTTCAGAACAAATTGTGGAATCTACAATATATCACATGTTTATTTTTCTCCTTTTATCATTCTAATAAAAACCGTGGGTCAGGTAAACATAAATCCTTCATTTTTCTACAAATCAGCTATAGAGTGTTTTTTACGAAGAATTGGAAAAAATATATAATATAGTATGATATATATATATATATTTGCAATGTAATAAAAAATACAAGTTGATAGCTTTTTAACAAATGACTAAAACTAGCGGTAATGAACATAGGATTTCTTCAGATAGATATTTATACTACTGAATCAGGCCAGTTACCTTGGGAATGAACAACATTTTAAAAATGGGATTATATCTTTCTCTGTCAGGCAGCTGGGATTTAATACAGTTCTTCACAGTACTTTACTCTTACAGTAAGCTTAAAATGAAATTTCCATTACAACAAACGTTATTCAATGGCATTAGGCATGCATTTATATTTCCTTACATATGCGTTTTCTGATATATATTTAGATTTGTACGTATGTATTTTTGTTCATGTGTTTGTGTTTCCATGTGATGGCACATAAATGTGATTTGTACTCTGCTATAAATCAGCATGCATCCATGCTTCATTAAATGCTCTAGCAGCCTCAAGTCACCCCTTTTAAAAAGATTATGGAGATAATGTATAAGAAAGCAAAACATTAAATAAGTGGAAAATATCGGAACATTCCGAGTTTGCTACAAATCTTTAGGGTAGCAAAGCCCGAGAATCCAGATACTTTAATTGCTTTCCTAGGAAGGGAGATATGACGCGTGTAGATCAGCTTTCCCAAGTAGATTCATTTATTATGCGCAGATTCCTTGCAGCGTTGCTCACACCAACCAATCATACGTGGCCCTCAGAAACGCCAAATTGACATAGGGAGCAAGAGAAACCTTCTTTGGTTTATTAAACTATTTGAAAACACTTTGTGGGGCGAGAGGGAAAGGAAATTGTATCTATAGCCTTCTTGCTGCATTACAATTAGCTGTAGTGGTTGTGGTCTTTGGGGCATCCCTTTAAATTTAATATGCAGATTTATGGTGTATGTTCCAAATGCTACCCTGATCAGGGACCTACAAAGTTATAACCAGTTCACAGGTGGCCGTGGGTTAAATCTTACAAACCTTGGAGGAAGTCTCTTTAGATTTGATTTGTTTGGGTTTCAGGAGGCTGGGTTGCTTATCTATGTTGTGAAACACTATTCTTTTTACTAAGTGAAATCTGTGTTTTGACTCTCTGGTCACCTCCTGCCTGAGGTTTCAATTTGCTGTCCATTTAACATTTTGCATGCAACAAGAGCTGCTACAAAGCTAAATTGTTCAAAAGACCTAATTTTGCCTTTAGGCACTTTACTGATGATAAGGGTGGTATGTGTGGGCCTGCAAAAAAAATAAATTATAATAATCTCACAATCAACTGCATTGTGTTGAAATATCACAATCTGAAATCATCCCAAAACAGAAAAGAAATTTCTAAGGGCAAATAGAACATGTGAAAGTTATATGATGGCACTTAATCAAGGCTAACATACATTCTTACAGTGTGACAGCTACATTGTTTTTTAAGATATATAAATGTTTTTTTTCTTCATACTTTCAGATTTTTGGATATATTAGCCTTTACCTTTATTGTATGCATGCATACCTCCCGAGTGTCCCTAGTTAGGAGGGACAGTCCCTATTTTGGAACAACAGGCATCCCAACACTGTTAACACACTGGCACACAGATACACACACATTCTGACACACACAGACATATACATGTTATAATTTTATATTTGCAGCTATCCTTCTGTTAACATACCTTTTGTGTCCAGGAAGGTGGCTTGTTTGCGGTACAGGTGCTGGCTGAGGCTGATGGGAGTAAACATACAGGAGCTCACTCCAGCCTCTCATCTGCCCCCATGCTTAAAGACAATCTGATCATTCATGGATAACAATTCAGGCTAATAGGTCTAATGTGACAGGGAAATCACTGCAGAGGACGGACAGTACCAGGAGGACTGCTGCCGCCACCGCCTCCTCCCTCCCATGCGGCATGCTTGGATGAAGTGATCAGTTGTCACTTCCTCTCAGTTTTTGTGTATGGGCTTATTGCCCTTAATTACAAACGATAAATCATACACTCACACTGGTCTTTCTTTCAGTCCTCCACCACCAGGTGACAACAGAAAGGGATTAACCCCTTAAGGACAGAGCCAATTGTACATGTTTTGATCGGAAAAAAAACGTAAACAAAACTTGAATTTGCGCTCTATGTCTGTTCAACTATAATTCATCTCTTTCATATTAAATGCACCCACACTTATTATATATCATTTTGTTCAGGAGAAACAGGGCTTTCATTCAATATAACATATTTATATATGAAACATAAATGAATGTGAATAAAATCTAAAAAAGTAGGAGAAATTAAGAATTAAGTTCAGCATGACATTTTAACTATGAATATCATAAAACTGTTGGATTTCACGGAAATAAAATGCACATATTTGTATACAGCAATTCCTCAGGAGTACAACAGTACCCCCAATGTACAGGTTTTATAGGTTTTATGGAAACTTACAGGGGTGAAATATAGGGCTTTCTCCTTTTCCATTTTTGCACATTGAATTTTGCCAGATTTATTTGCTGGGCCTATGTTGCCTTTGAGGCAGTATGGTAGCCCAGGATTGAAAATTAACCACATCTTGGCATACCATTTGCAAAAGTAGGCAACCCGGGGTATTCAAAATGAGGTATGTCCAGTCTTTTGTAGTAGCCACTTAGTCACAAACTATGGCCTAAGTTAGCGTTTTCTTTTTTTTTTTTAAATTTTATTCACAATTAAACTGCCCTTTCACCGAAGATATCATCAATACATTTTATTTTTATTTAAAGTTTTTATTGTAGAGTATCAATGTTGTAATACACTTAGTTATCGCTTGGTTCCAGAAATTGTAACATCTTTACACCAATAAGTATATACACATGAAATATTTAGGACATGACATAAACGCACATTAGTTATTCTTCACAAGGTTATCCGAGACGTAACTACGGAAAATATAGTACCGCAGGATTTGTCATGTGTACCATCCATTCAACGCTTGTCTCAGTCGTGTCAAATTAAGCATAATTAAGATATGGGTCCAAAACTGTTTTATTAACTAGAGTTTCTATAGTGTGTTCTTTTATTTTGTTTTGTGTGAGAAAGTTTAAGATCCTCCAATAGGTATAAAATTTTACTCATAGGCAGAGCCTCCCTCAGCCGTCAGTCCTCCCCCCTCCTCCCTGGACACCAGCCAAAGATCCCACTGGCTCGCCCCTCAGTGCGAGGACCAGTAGGGAAAAGCTGTGAGGCCGATCTGATTGGGTCTCCCCCACCCCCTCCAATGTCCAGGAAGACAGAAGAGAAAGGCAGGAGTCAGGAGTATGGAATGGAGAAGGAGGAGGAAAGGGGAAATAAATAGACATTAGGGAGAAAAAAAGAAAGATAATTTTGTTTTGTTTTTTATACATATTTTGGGGGAAGTGTCAGTAGTAGTACCTCCTTCGGGGCTTTCTCCTCACCCCATCTCGCTCCCTCCCCCCCGTGCAATCCGCAACCCCAAGCTCCAGGCAAGATAGCATTGTTGGCAAGAAGAGGGTGGTCATCATCTATTCGTCATTGCTTCCTTCTGACCTGTAGTTTTTATCCTTGGATTGTGTCCAATGGAACCATATCTCATGATATAATTGGGCTTTTCCAGCCATCATGAGAATGAGCTCCTCAATTCCTTCTATCTCCTCCACCCTATTTATCCATTCTCTAGTGGAAGGGATCGCCTTCTGTTTCCAGTGGCAGGGGATGAAGCTGTGTGCAGCATTGATCAAGTGTGATATCACAGTTTTCCTGTATCTTGTGATTGGCATAGGGGTAATGTATAGTAGATAAGATTCCAGAGAGAAGTCCATGCTTGTGTCTGTTAGTGTGGAAATGATCTTGTGCTTTTCCTCCCAAAAGTGCTGGATCTTCCGGTAACTCCACCATATGTGAAATAACGTGCCCAGTTCCTGCTCACACCTCCAGCATTCTGGGTCACAACTGAGACCCACGTTGGAGAGCCTTTCTAAAGTCTTATACCAATGAGATACCATCTTGTATCCCGATTCCTGGTATTTAGTTCTAATGGAGGACTTATGTGTGAATATAAATACATTGTTCCATTGTTCATCTGTCAGTGGGTGTCCCAGATCCTTCTCCCAGTATTTAGTGAAGTATGGGAACTGGTTTCCCCTTTGCAGGGATATTAGCATCTGATAGAGCAGTGAGATGGTGTCTATCGGTAGTGCATCTTGAACGCACAATGTTTCGTATGTGGTTAATTGTCTGTTCACTGAATCGAAATGTGGGATGGATTTAACATGCCTCACTAATTGGTGATATCAAAATTAAGTTAGAAAGCTTGATGGACGAGGCGCCAGAAGGTCAACCAATTTCCTCCCGAGTATATGTCTTTCAGTCGGCATTGCAGAGGTAAGCCAAATGAAGTCAGGTATTGAGAGGAGTCCGCTGGCCTGAACAATGGATTACCCACTATAGGGTACGTGGGGGACACCAATGGTGACAGGTCTCTCTGCGAGGATAGTTTTTGCCATATGGTCAAGGTAGCATTAATAGTAGGGTGGCCCTTCAGGAGGGTAGTCTTTGATCCTCCTGGCATCCAAGGTAGCGCCATCAAAGGGATCGTGGAAAAGCTGCGTTCAATTGTGGTGCACAGTTTTTTGGAGAGAGAGTGGGTCCATTCAATAATCCTCTGCATGTGTACCGCTTGGCTGTATTTTGCTAGGTCCGGTAAGCCCAGTCCCCCTCGTTGTTTGGCTTGTGTTAAGATTGTGTAGCTCAGTCTTGCCTGTCGTCTGTCCCACACGTACTGAGTGAAAGATCTGCGGGTCAAAGAAATCGATTGGTAGGGTCTGAAGAAGATACAAAAACCAGGTTGAGCGTTCATTTTGAGGACACTTATTCTTCCTAGCCACGTGATGTGAGGGAATGACCACATCTGTAGATTCCTCAGCTCTCGCTCCAGTAGCGGAGTGAAGTTGTGGTATTATACATTTTAATCATTTTATGGTGTTTTGGAAAGTTACAGGGTCAAATATAAGATTTGCCCATTTCTGTTTTTGCAAATTGAAATTTGCCAGATTGGCTATGTTGCCTTTGAGACGGTATGGCAGCCCAGAAATTAAAATAAACCCCACCATGGGATACCATTAGAAAAAGTAGATAACCCAGGGTGTTCAAAATGAGATATGTCCAGTCTTTTTCAGTAGCCACAAAAGCTATGTATAATATATGTATTTTTTCCACCTGATTTCTTTAGTAACATGTTTGTCTCAGCAATTCACCTGTAGGGGGCCTGTCTGACAGCCCAGGCAGTCCTGTTGCAGGCAGCTGCATAGGCAGCAATGCGTGCCATATGATTATGCTTTCAGAGCGACCACATGGCCCGCGGGAGCCTAAATTGCCGAGGGGGGACTGCTTGTGCCGTCAGGCAGTCCCCCAGAAGCGGATTGTGGTGGATTTGAGTACATGGAGGTCGCGGGAGCTGTAAGCCATTATGGCGTTCCATGCCGTCATAGCGGCTTTAACCCCTTAAGGACCGAGGACGGTTCAGGACCGTCATCGGCATTTTTGCCTTGCCGACCGATGACGGTCCTGAACCGTCCTAACGGTCTGGGGCTACTTACCTGATCGCCGTCGTTCCCCCGGCGGCAATCAGCGTGGCTCCGGTTGTGGGGAGACTGTCTGCAGCCCAGACAGTCTCCCCACGGCAGATTAGGACCCCTGTGGCCATGTGATCGCTTAACACAGCGATCACATGGTCACAATAGGTGTCCATAGTGTCTGCCTGCAGGGGGACTGTCTGTGCTGACAGGCAGTCTCCCTGCAACTGTAAAATCAGAAAAAAAATTAAAGTTAATGGTAATAAAAAAAATAATAATAATTATATATGTATAAATATGATATATAGACATATATTATATCTATATAATATGTCTATATATCATATATATATATGTCATACTAAGTGTATTTTTATATTAATATGTACTTATATTAATATAAAAATACACTTATAATTAAATTACACACGTATATATATAATATATATAATAACTATATATATTGTATATATATATTATTATAAAATATAAATAATAAGTAATTTAAATTAAATATTTTTTTTTTAAATAATAATAAAAAATTTAAAAAAAATTATATAGCTATATGAAATTTTATTCTAACTGTATTTTAAAATTAATATATATATATTTATATCAAAATACACTTAGAATGAATTTGTATATATATCTATGTATATAAAAATAAATAAAAATAATAAGAAATATACATATGTCCATATACAAAATTACATAAATAATTATATAAATATACACGTAGACTTCAAATATATAAATATGCATATATATTTAAATTCTACGTGCGTATTTATGTAATATTTTTACATAATTCAGTAATTTTATTGATTGCAATTTGAGGGACCTGCCTGCCAACCCAGGACGAAATTCCATAGAATTTAATTTGCTAGCACTGTATTTTACCCTGTAACGTTCTACGACACCCTAAAACCTGTACATGGGGGGTACTGTTTTACTCGGGAGACTTCGCTGAACACAAATATTAGTGATTCACAACAGTAAAACATATCACAGCGATGATATTGTCAGTGAAAGTTACTTTTTTTGCATTTTTCACACACAAACAGCACTTTTACTGATGATATAATTGTTGTGATACGTTTTCCAGTTTTTAAACACTAATATTTGTGTTCAGCGATGTCTCCCGAGTAAAACAGTACCCCCCATGTACAGGTTTTATAGCATTTTTGAAAGTTACAAGGTCAAATATATGGGTCAAATATTTTTACATTGAAAATGGCCAGGTTGGTTACGTTGCCTTTGAGAGCGTATGGTAGCCCAGGAATGAGAATTACCCCCATGATGGCATACCATTTGCAAAAGAAGACAACCCAAGGTATTGCAAATGGGGTATGTCCAGTCTTTTTTAGTAACCACTTGGTCACAAACACTGGCCAAAATTAGCGTTCAATTTAGTTTTTTTACTTTTTTCACACACAAACAAATATGAATGCTTACTTTGGCCAGTGTTTTCGACTAAGTGGCTACTAAAAAAGACTGGACATACCCCATATTGAATACCCTGGGTTGTCTACTTTAAAAAAAATATGTACATGTGGGGTGTTATTCAGAGATTTATGACAGATAATAGTGTTACAATGTCACTATTGATAAATTTTAAAAATGTATGTTTTTAAACCGCAATATCCTACTTGTACCTATAGCCCTATAACATGCAAAAAAAAGCAAAAAAGCACGTAAACACTAGGTATTTTTAAACTCAGGACAAAATTTTGAATCTATTTAGCAGTTTTTTTCATTCGCTTTTGTAGATGAGTAAAAGATTTTTCAAGTAAAAGTCAAAAAACATGTATTTTTTTCAATTTTTCATCAGATTTTTGTATTTTTTTTAAATTAAAATACATGAGATTATATAAATAATGGTATGTAAAGAAAGCCCATTTTGTCCTGAAAAAAACAATATATAATTTGTATGGGAACAGTAAATGAGAAAGCGGAAAATTACAGCCAAACACAAACACCACAAAAGTGTAAAAATATTCCTGGTCGCAAATGTACAACATCGCAAAAACAGTCCAGTCCTTAAGGGGTTAAAGCCCATTCAAAGCGGGACTGCGTTAATGGGTTAATATTCCAATTCAATTTAAATATTAATAAAATTCCAACACAGTCTTTATGAACATTTGTTTCCTTATGAAATGCTATTTTGTTTGGGACAGTGCCACTGTAGTTCTAGATTCCTTTTTTATACACATATACATGATCCACACAACATAAAAAAAAACAATACAAGCTGCAAAAACACATTCTGCAAATAACACTATCAGAGGGAGGACACCTGCTGGTTACAAATGGCACTGCAAAGGCTTGACCACTCAATTTGTATAGACTGAAATGATTGTTGCAGCTGGTAGAATTGTAGCCAGGTAATTCACCGGAATTCTACCAGGAGGAACTAACATTCCGGGAGAGAATTCCAAGTAGGTTATTCACTTAGAGAATTCAAGGTAAGTTCAAAGTGAACTACGAATCTGAAACCAAATAGCTGAACTGAACGCATAGCTGACTTGACAAGTTTCTACTTTATCTATTTTGACCTTTAGTAAGTAACCCTCTTAAAGTGAGTAGAAGTGAATATCACATTTTAGACAAAAGTAGTTACACTGGACTATGGACAGCTAACTTGGAGAACTATTCCAGTTCTGTTATTATGGCCTCAAATGTTCCAATTCCTATTGAAATCACTTTTAATTTCTAACAGTTCACACTTTAGTAAGTAACCTTGTAATTCTCCCTTACAGCTTGGGATTCAGTGGTGTTTACTTCGATATATAAAGCCAATTCTGGAAAATTATCAGGGTTATTTACTAAAGTCAGAATTGTTGGGAAACTAAAGTGGATTTCAAATTTAAGGATTAAACAGCCAAACTGGAAAATCTCTCCAAGGCTGCTGTGCTTCCAGTCTGCAGCTATTTTGTTCTAAAATGTTAAATTCACTTTGAATTCCCAACAATTCTCACTTTAGTGAATAACCCTGAATGACTAATCATTAAAAATAACATTAAACAGAGCGAGAAAGAACAGTGACAATGGACAACATCTCAGTTAACTTGTCCTGCAAGTCTCTGCTCAGTTCTCACACAACATTCAGCTCACTTGCGCCCAGGGCTGGCCTTAGGGGTGTGCCCGCTGTGCGGCTGCACAGGGCGCCATGGTAACAGGGGCGCCATGGGACCTACACAGCTCACAAGTTCAACTAACAGGCAGGATGTTTTAGGGCTTGCAAGGTGCCAGGACTCTCCTCTTACCTCAGAGACAGGCCCAGCTGAGTTAGAAACATAGAAACATAGAATGTGACGGCAGATAAGAACCATTCTGCCCATCTAGTCTGCCCAATTTTCTAAATACTTTCATTAGTCCCTAGTCTTATCTTATAGTTAGGATAGGCTTATGCCTATCCCACGCATGCTTAAACTCCTTTACTGTGTTAACCTCTACCACTTCAGCTGGAAGGCTATTCCATGCATCCACTACCCTCTCAGTAAAGTAATACTTCCTGATATTATTTTTAAACCTTTGTCCCTCTAATTTAAGACTATGTCCTCTTGTTGTGGTAGTTTTTCTTCTTTTAAATATAGTCTCCTCCTTTACTGTGTTGATTCCCTTTATATATTTAAATGTTTCTATCATATCCCCCCTGTCTCGTCTTTCCTCCAAGCTATACATGTTAAGATCCTTTAACCTTTCCTGGTAAGTTTTATCCCGCAATCCATGAACCAGTTTAGTAGACCTTCTCTGAACCCTCTCTAAGGTATCAATATCCTTCTGAAGATACGGTCTCCAGTACTGTGTACAATACTCCAAGTGAGGTCTCACCAGTGTTCTGTACAATGGCATGAGCACTTCCCTCTTTCTACTGTTCCCTCCCTGCAGTGTCTTCCCTGCTGTTAAAGTCAGAGTCAGAGTGCACAGGGGGATTTCTGACTACTACTCCCACACAGAGAATAGCTGCCTGCCTCTGAGGAGCCTGCCAGGGAGTGCACAGGGGGATCAATCCCTCTCACAACCTGCCCAAAATAGTAAGTAAATAAATAATATGGGCAAACTCTGTGAGAGAGGAAAGCACACTGTGAGGGAAATAGAGATTGGGAGACAGTGTGTCAGAAGGACTTTAATGATGAAGTGGGAAACTGTCAGGTGGTTAATAAAGATTAGAAATGGAAGAGGGACAGGGGGATAATGGAGATACAAAAGAGGTAATACTTGAGGAAGAGAGGGAGAGGGAATGGAGAGACAACAGAGATTAGAACTGGGGCAAGCACAGGGGGATAATGGGGATACAACAGTGGTTAGAAATTGGGGAGATGGGATAAATGAGAGATGGTGGATATAAAAGAGAGACAGCTGGACTAGACGTAGGGAGACACAGTTTGGAAAGTGTTGATATATGGAGAGACAAATGGGATACAGGATTAGAATTGGTGATGGGAAATGAGGGAGTGATACAAGTATGGAGATGTGTGTGCAGAGCATGAGTGACAGTTATAGCAAAGGGTAGGTGAGAGACACCAGTGAGGGAAGGATGGTTAATAGACAGACAGGAGAGATGGATGAAAAGAAAACAATAGGAATATGGGTAGAATGATAAACATAGGAAGGAGATGGGAAGAAACACATTGGGGAGTAATGGAGGAGAGACAAATGGGCTGAAATAAGGGAGAAAGACGTGAGAATGTGAGGAGATATAAAACTGGGAGAAAAAAGCAAACTACTTCAAAAAATCAAATGTGTGCTCATTTCTAGTCACTGCATTTACACACACACAACACACAAACATTAGTTACAAACACAGTACCTGAGGGTCCAAGGCATGCCCGAGACAATCTCTGCCACTGCCAGAGGCTCATAGCCACTTTATTGACACCCAGAGGGGATATACCGAAAACACATGCCCTACCTACTTCATACTGCTGCAGCTAAATGTGCTTCGTCTATATTTTTACCTGTTGCAGTCCGCAAGAATTCTAAGTATTTCCTATAATGTTCATCCAACCCTTCACTACTGGCTCCATAAGCTGACGATTAGTTCCCATGTTAAGTAATTTCCTCCCCTCCTTATTTTGAGTGTGCAAAGCTATTTTTCTGTTTAACCCCTTAAGGACACATGACATGTGACATGTCATGATTCCCTTTTATTCCAGAAGTTTAGTCCTTAAGGGGTTAATTAATATATGCTTTTTTTAATACACTCAGCCAGCGACCTAGGCCTTCCTACCCAGCATTGGCAAAATACTTAAAAATATATACAATATAAGGTGGAGTATCTTCTTATTTGAATAGGTGACAATAATAAATATTTCTAGAGATAAAACAAAAATGGGACACATAATTGTGCAATATTGTCTGTATACAATTATAAACTGCAAAAAGTGGATGAAATTTCACTCACAAATAAGGAGCCTATGGATAAGGTTCAACTTTCCAGCTCTGTGGGATATCAAGGTTCCCACTCCCTTCTTTATACTGCCAGGAGGTTTCAAGTAATGAGGTATCCTCTCAAAGGTAAGTATGAAAATAAAGTGCTTTATTAAAAGTGCACAATAGGTAATAAACAAATAAATAAAATCAAGACCTTACAGTTTTGAAGGTAAGTCTTTTAAATAGTCCTTAGTGGTGCAAAACGCGTTTCGCCTCGTTCAGAGGCGTCCTCAGTTGCTGATATGTTGCTGGCTGTGAGTATCCTTTTAAATAATCCATAATTGGCGCTTGTTTGTTGCCGCCGGTTCATGCGTTCGTATAGCATTTCCGCTTCCGGGTTTTGCGTTCCATCGGTGGAACGCATGTGTCGTTTCCTTTTTCCTCTGTAGTGGAACGCATCCATGCATTCTTACGATATGTCAGTCTCTCATGTGACATACAGCAGTTTGTGATGAATGCAATATAAATAATAATAAAAAAAGAGGAATTTAATACTAGGAAATATCTAGTGTATAAAAACAATATAAAATCTTAATAATAAGAAACTGAAAGAGATAAAAATACAAAGTTGCACAATATCTCAATTTCTGGTCAAATTTCATTTCACAATTAAATAGGGTGAATAAACAGATAGTGTGTATTAAAATAAATAATGTAGTGTGAAATGACCAACATTCACTTAAATCATTTTAATAATACAAATTATAATCATTATACTCTTAAATGGGTAATCAATTGTGCCTAGTGAAAATGGAAGGCAACAGAAAGAAATGTATAAACATACTACTGTATGTGATGTTAGAAGATAGAGGGAGGGAGAGAGTTCTCTCATTAAAACTTGTATAAAAATGTATTCCTATTTACTGATTGGCAAAATACTAACCCAGAGCTGAGGTATTGAAGGCTTTATACCTTTTTATTACTTACCCACATGTGCCTTATGTCTATTTTTTTAAACGCAGCACATTGCCATTAAGTCTATAGGCACTAACCGCTTCATATATGCGCCCTCAAGCTACTGATTGATACATCCCTAGATTGGGCGAGAGTGGGCAGGATAGCTTTTAAAAATTTTTTTTAATTAGCTAGAGGTCCAAAGCTTCAGACTGGTGGGAAATAAGAGTTCTGAGAAACTCTCTCCCTTATATAACCAGGAGCACACAGCGACTCCTCCATGCAAAATGTCAGTAAAAATCAAACTCAATCATGTTAGTGCTTTTGTCGTAGCAAAATTGACGTGACTGAACATACGAGACAGGCTGACAGGCAGGAAAAATCAGAAAGTGACGTTTGAGTTGCAAAATACTGCAAGATCTTGGAGTGAAGCGAGTAGACATAATCTGCCAAACAGATTGCCCAGTGAATTATTGGTAAATTGTCATGGAAACAAGTATGTGACCTTTTAGCCCCACCTTGTGCCAAAAATTGCCAAAGGCCAAATCACCCATGAGGAAAAATAGTGCATAGTTTCTTTAATGTTTTAAGGAGTTATACAAACCATTTTTTTAAAGTGACGGGGGGTGTGACAGTATCAGAAAAAAAGTACAAACGTTTCTTTTATAAATAAACTATCTGACAACTTTTCAATATGTGAATGGAAATGCCTCAGGGAACCTCTCCTTAGCTGCAGCACAGCTCATGGCATGCATCGTTTGTCTGTCTGCCCACTCTGGATTCCAATCATTTTGATGCTTGACGCTCTGGACAGATGTCATTTTAAACAGTTTCTAGCCTTCGTCAAAATAAGGATGCAGCGCATCCTGGGCCATTTCTACCAAAGCGTGTTTAAGCAAACAAAAATTAGTCACGGCATCAATTACTATCAATACTCCTCTTGAAATAAAGCATGTTGCCCCGTTGTGGTACCTTCTTGGCCCAATAGATGTGACTATCACTTGTCTACTCTAATCTCTGCCATCCTCTACCTAGCTCTGTTTTCTCATACTACCAATAACAAATAATAATAATAATGGAGGCTAGATGGTGGTTTTAACAATAAAGGGCCAGGGACACACACACACATTCTTGCACACATTGTTTTCTTTGTTGCTCCCTACCTTTGAGAGCTGATGTGGGGCCTCTCCCTGGGGTCCAGTGGGGATCTTCTTTCACACCAAGCATGTACTCGCAGCTCGCCGGGCCGCATAGATGTCCATTGTGGGCCGCATGCAAGTTTGACATGCTTGCTGTAAAAAGTTCTTTTTCGCTAGTCTTTTGTAATATATTCACTTCAGTAGAAAATAAAACTTTGTATCCAACAAAGGATACTGAGTGCATACTGATTGACATTTCCTTTGATACTATTTTAACTGATCCTGACAGATTCTTTGTTGGATACAAAGTTTTATTTTCTACTGAAGTAGAAATATTATGAAGGACTAGATATGAGAACTTTGCACAGTATTTAACTATTATTTTTGCTTTATTATAATTGTGTTTCTAAGTATTGTAATTTATTTTAGAGCTGATATCATTTTTCGTTTTCTCATAGTGTCTGCTCTCTGGTACCCTCTGATTCGGCTTGTTTCTGTTTATTCTTTTAATATTTACGCTCCTGAGATAACGTTAAGCCCAGCTACCCTATAGATCTGTAATATGTACAGCGCTACGGAATTTGTTGGCGCTATATAAATAATAAAATAATAAAAATAATAATATCTTCTATCCTTTTCTCAAACTATGATAGGGTGGGTTAGAAGATTCTGTGTTAGGCTATACGTACCATGACAAAATAAAACTCAGAGGAGACTGGTCCTTTTTAAAGGATGGAAGGATAGAGAGTATTCTGAGTCTAGCAAGAAGCAATAGATCTGTGCTGTCCCACTCCTCTTCTTCACACTAACAGAGACTGATGCCTGCAGTATATTTATTTTCTTAATATTCTTCTTCAGCGTGGACAGCTTACACAGTTAGCAAATTGTGGACTTCCGAGAGCTCTGCTCGCTACATCACCACATAAAGACAGGGATACAACTTATCGATGCGAAAACCAATAAAATACAAGTTTTAAAAAAAAGACACGGATACAAGAGTAACAGAACAGTCAGTACCCCGTAAATGACCAAAGGACGACTGCCATGATAAAAAGAGAGGTGTAGGTGATATCACTGCACTACTGTAGACACTGAAAGTTGAATTGTTATCCCTATTAAATTTTTGCAAGCTATTTTTAAATATACCCTCCCCACCTACCCCCTCCCCCTCCCACCTCCGCCAATGAAAACAAATGCATAATTCAATGCAAGCATATTTCATTGGGGGCTTGTGTACTAAATAGCAATATTTAACTTTTTTTGCATTTTGGCTCTGGGGTGTCCCTTTAACTGGGGAAACTGGATGACATTTTCTTAGGAAATGAATATATGATTTATCATTGATATAAATATGGTTGCTTTGTTTAAGGAGTTATTAAAGAGGAACTGGTATTTCATGAGAAGTGATAGTTCCTTGTTCCCTCAGTGCAGTAAAAGGTATTGCAGTATTCCCTTAATGGACAAAGCAGTGGGGGTAAAAAACCCACTTGTCTCTGATACAGTCATGTGTTCTTTGTGACTTTTCCATCCTATGATGCACTCTGGTATCAACAGAGAAATTCCATGTTGGTTTTGTGCCCCTATTTCTTTACCTTCCTTACTACCTGTTTTGTGTCAGTGATTTGTTCTGGTCCAATCCTGCAGAACAGGCTGGTGTGCAGCCCAACCGGCTTTTCTAAATTCTCCTCTTTCCTATACTACTTATCCAGCCGGCACATCAGCAGTGAAGTTCCCAGTTTTGGCCAGCCAGTCGATATGGAACACCAGTTATACAATGTATATATATAGGGCGAGATTGGAGAGATACATCACCACACAAAAGAAACATTGACCTCTGAAAAACTAAAAGGATGAACACCCAGCCCTGATGGGATCTGAGAAATACTCCGACCCCCTCGGGGAACACGAGTCATACCTTGTTACACGGAAAAGTGTAGAGAGAAGAGCTAACGCTCATATAACGCAAAGGGCACGCCACCTCTTAGACCCACTCCAAACGCATTTTACGAGGTCACTGATACACACATTAATAACGCAACTAAGGAATCACGTACGGGAACTCACGCGAACCGTAGGCTCTGCTGCAAGGATTGATGACAACACCCATAGCCATATAGGATAACGTAACAGAGACAGGGACACATATCACACAAACTACTAACCATCACATAACACCTAACCACCACGCTCACAAAACAGACCAGCGGGGAAACCCAGCTAAGCTTTATACAAGTAATAAACACGGCCCAATGTTCGTCAACACATCCGCTCGGCAACGCATACCTAACATGGCGAACTTGGACAAAAAACTTGTCTCACACGAGCTGCCTTATCATCTAGCATTTAGATCCCCTCTCAATCTATACACACAGCATGTTGTTGAACCGTATAAACATTTGGAATGCAGAGACCTGCGAGTCTCAAAGTTATACTTAGATACCCTACGTAACTCGCAAAACCATGCCTTGGGACACAAACACACAATAACGCAAAACAAAACAAAGCAAAGTAATATAGGAAATTAGAAGGAGGGGGGAAGAGGGGAGAACAGAATGGGGGGAAAAAGGGAAACAACAACTTTACTGCTCAAAACACTGTACAGTGGTACGATTTGTAACTTTTGGTTTACTGTACAATGACTAAAACATTGTAATAACGCAACTATGTAATTTCATCTTGTCATTCAATAAAAAAAGATTTGGAAAAAAAAAAAGTATATATATATTATTATAAATTGCGTTTAGTGGGCGCACTACATGTTTAGTCACCATGTAGGGTTTTTGAAATTTTGTTTTCCTTTTTCTCTAACACCCCCTCCCTCCAGCATTTTCTGACAGTGAGATCCTGGCATAATATATTTTTATTGCCTTGCTATTTTATATTGTACGCACCTCTGTCCATGTATATTTTTGCACAATAGATCAACTTACGTGACGGCACAGATTTTTGCACTTCAATTCAATGGATAATCTTTATTTATTTTTTTGACTTTTTAAAAAAAATACTTTATTTTAAAGAATGAACAAAGCAGACATATAAACGGTACATCTATCCAATAGCGGAAAATGCTCAAAAGTTTAGTACAAATGTTTTAGATAAATCAGTGAGTAAAGGAACAAACAAAAGGAGAAAATGTGGGAAAAGGGAAGGCGAACCCACTGCATTGATTTTGCCTAGATCAGTAGGAACATTATCAATTGGGTTGTGGAAAAGTACTCTGTCCATAGCATCCATATCTTTTCAAATGAAGGTAAGGTATTGTGAACTAATGTAGTCAGGAGATCCATCACGTGATTTTATCGAATTTTCATATTGACTTTTTTTATTGTTGGGATCATAGTGTGCAACCAAGATACTGCCAAAGTAATTTTGTTAAAACAACTTTCGAACTCTCTTGGGAAAGCCTTCCAGAGGGCAAGATAGTAAAAATAACCAAAGCTCTAAGTCAAATGATCTCTGGAATACAGATGCCAGCAACATCTTCACCTCATTCCAAAAGGGTACCACCATTGGGCTTAGAAACATAGAAACATAGAAACATAGAATGTGACGGCAGATAAGAACCATTCGGCCCATCTAGTCTGCCCAATTTTCTAAATACTTTCATTAGTCCCTAGTCTTATCTTATAGTTAGGATAGCCTTATGCCTATCCCACAAATGCTTAAACTCCTTTACTGTGTTAACCTCTACCACTTCAGCTGGAAGGCTATTCCATGCATCCACTACCCTCTCAGTAAAGTAATACTTCCTGATATAATTTTTTTTTTTTTTTTAATTCTTTATTTTTGGTTTGACAAAGTAGATGGTAATCATGAAAGCAGTTACATTTATGTACATGACAGCGCAGTCATACATTAGCATATATAATGCAAGTGACAGTTGTCAGTTTAGGCATATCATATACATCAAATTTTCTGTAGGTGACTCCGTCTGAATTTTTGGTATGGGTGGCAAGCAGTGTTAACTATGTACAATAGCTTTGCTGTGAAGGGTTAGGCTTATAGAGTGGAGTGTCGGTCTCGCCGCTTCCTGGGGTATGCGACTGCGCCCTCCCTCCCTTCTACGCACCACAAAACACTGATGTGCTTTTATCTGCCTTTCCCCTTCTGCCTACTTACAGGTCTGGGGTGCCTGCCTACAAGAGAGAGATAGAAAGGAAAGTAAAGAGTTGGAGACAAGTACCTGCGTGTTTAGCTATATCGGTTTGACATGGTTACCGAGTGAGCTACCGACGGGGGTAGTCAGTTCCCTTAAGTTGTGTTTTGTGTGCTGGGCCCGGCCCCACCCTCGTCTAGCAGTGGTGCCTCTTCCGCCTGTCCGAGTGTTGATATGGTGGTTGGCGTTTGGTGGGCCCCCGCCCCGCCAGTTGAAAGTTGCGTGGATGCTGCCCCGCGCCCCAAGTTGTTGTGCTAAGTATCGTATTGCTCCCATAGGTCCCAGACTTTTTGGAATTTAGTCATGGTGTTTCGCACCTGAGAGGTCAATTTATCCATTATGTAATTGTCTCGCATTTTTGTCTTAACCAGGGATATATGTGGGAGATCTGGACATGACCACTTTTGTGCTAGGGACCTTCGGGCCGCTAAATAGAGCATGTTAAGAAGTCTTTGCTCGTGTCTAGGGAGATCCTTTGTGGGTCTTGAGAGCAGACATGCCCATGGGTCTAATCCCAGTCGCCTTTGCAGGATTTGGGAGCTAAGCTCCACAATGTTACTCCAGTAGTCTGTGACCTTCGGGCAGCCCCACCACATATGTATATACGTGCCCCGCCCCCCGCACCCGTGCCAGCAGTCGTCCGTGGGACTTAGCCCCATATGTTTCTGTTTCACGGGGGTCTGGTACCATCGAAATAGTGTTTTATACGATTGCTCTTGGAGCGTCACACATATTGTGGTTTTGCTACATGCTTCCCATATGTCCTGCCACTCCGTTCCCTCTAATACCTCCCCCAGGTCGGCTTCCCACTGGTCGGTGTATCGCAGCGTGCCCTCCTCGTTCAAGTTCCCATTGAGGTGGTTGTATAGTAGCGTAATGAGTTTAGTTTGTGTTGTCTCATTGTAACATAGTTTTTCGAAGAAGGTCAGTGGTGTCAGAGCCGCCTTCCGTATGTCAGGGTTTTGTGCAAAGTCACGGATCTGCATGTACCTAAAGTAGTCTCTTGTTCGTAAGTTGGCTTTGGTGGCTAGGTGTTCGTAGGTGACTACATTTTGGTTCACATATAGGTGTACGTATCTTTGGAGTCCCGTGGCCTCTATCCCCTTATAGTCTCTCGCCTGCATTCCGGGAGGGAAGGCCCTATTCCTAAGGACTGGTGTCATGGGGGACGGGTGGGAGCTGAGGGCGTATTTTGTTTTGGTTTGGTCCCAAATCTGTATGGAGTTGAGTATGGCTGGGTTCGCTGTTCTTAATATGGCTCTTTGCGCTTTGGGTGCCCATATTGAAAATTGCGAGAGATCCTGACCTGTCATCAGCGACTCTAGATCCACCCACCGTCTCCTGTCAGGAGGTGTGTGCCACTGTATCACCTGTGTCAGCTGTGCAGCTAGATAATAGGTGTAGACATTGGGTAGTCCCAGCCCCCCCATGGGTTTCGGTCTGTACATGAGGGCGCGCGCGATTCTTGGGCGTTTGTTGTGCCATATGAAGGCATCAATCGCTCTTTGTATTCCCGTCAGGTCCCTCCGTGTTACTCTTATTGGGAGTGCTTGAAAGAGGAATAGCATCCTCGGCAGCACATTCATTTTTATAGAGTTTACTCTCCCCAGCCATGAGATGGGCCTGTCCGTCCACTGCTCTAGTTCTGCGAGAAGGGTCCGGATTAGAGGTGTATAGTTGCGGGCAAATAGGGAGGATGTGTTCGCTGTTAGCCGTATCCCTAGATACGTGAGTTCGTCAGTGGTTATCTTGAAGTGATACGTGTCGCGTATGTGGGTGAGTTCCGGGGGCTCCAGGTGAAAGGGCATTGCCTCGGACTTGGAGTAGTTAATTTTGTACCCTGCTATATTGCCAAATCGCTCCAGTACGAGCGATAAATGGTGGAGAGAGTGTCTCGGCTCCCTGAGCGTCAGCATGACATCATCGGCATACGCCGAGACCGTGAATGGTGTTCCCCCCACCGTGACGCCCCTGATGTGCGGGTGTTGCCTGATAGCTTGTAGTAGTGGCTCCAAGGTTAAGGCGAAGAGCAGGGGGGACAATGGGCAACCCTGTCTGGTGCCGTTTCCCAGGGTGAAGGGTGTTACGCGTGCCCCTGTGATGAGTATTTGTGCCCTCAGATCGGTGTATAATGCTCGTATAGCTGTTACGAAGGTCTCCGGGAACCCCTGGAATCGGAGTAATTCAAATAGATAAGGCCATAACACCCTATCAAACGCCTTCTCCGCGTCTAGTGAGAGCGCCAGAGAAGGCGCCCCGGATTCTCCCATGTGCCAGATTGTGCTGACCCCTCGTCTCGTATTTTCATACAATTGGCGGCCTGGCATAAAGCCCACCTGATCTGGGTGGATCAAGCGCGGGAGCAGTACGTTGAGTCTGGACGCCAGGATTTTGGCGAATATTTTGAGGTCAGTGTTAATAAGTGAGATTGGCCTGTAGCTCGAGGCCAGTGTGTCGTCTTTCCCTGGTTTTGGTAGGAGGACAACATTTGCTGTCGCCATGTCGCCATCAGGTGTCCCACCCTGCAGAAAATGGTTGCTAAGGGTCGTCAGCTGGGGGGCTAATACGTCTTTGAATTGTTTGTAATAGCTAATGTCATATCCGTCCGGACCTGGTGCCCTATTGCCTTTCAGGGAAGCTATGGCTGCCTCCACCTCGAGTTGTGTGATTGGTTCTTGTAGTGCTTCCGCTTCCGCCCCATTCACCTTTGGGATAGTGAGTTCAGAGAGAAATTGGTGTATGTCTGCAATGTAGGCCGCATTGGCGGCCCGGAAGCGGGGGGAATGGTTGTATAGTTCTGAGAAGTAGGAGGTGAACACTGCATTAATCTCGTCGGGCGTTTCGGCTAGTGTGTTATCTGTTGTGCGTATTTTTGTTATGATTTTGCCTTGCGGTCTCGGGCGGAGCGCCCTAGCCAAGAGTGTATCTGTCTTATTTGCTTTCTCGTAAAACAAGCGTTTGGACCATAGGATAGAGCGTGATACCGCCTCCAAGGTGAGGTCCCTGATAGAGTGTCTGAGGTTATTGAGTTCCCTAAGGTTCAAGTCTGTCGGATTCGTTTTGTGTTGTTGCTCTTTTACGTAGGGCAGACTGTAGGTCGAGTAGCTGTTTTGTTTTAGCCCGCTTTTTCTGTGTGGCTAGTTTAATGAAGTGGCCGCGTAGTACTGCTTTATGCGCTGCCCAGATCGCGGTAGGGCTGGCTTCGGGGGTTGCGTTTATCTCAAAGTATTCTGTGATGGCTTGTCGGGTTGTGGCTTGTGTTGTGTCGTCTCTTAAGAGGCTAGTATTAAGCCTCCAGGACCAATTGGACTTGTAACATAGATTGCCTAGTGTGAGTGTGATGTCTGCGTGGTCTGACCACGTGATGTTGTTAATGTCTGTGTGGAGGACCTTGGCCATCCCTGCTCCATTGAGAAACATGTTATCTATTCTAGAGTAGGTGTTATGTGGTGCCGAGTAGTAAGTGTAATCAGTCGTAGTTGGGTGTTGTAGGCGCCAGGCGTCTAGGAGGGCTGTGTGTGTCAGGAATGTGTGTAGTTGCCTGTCTTGTCCCCCTCTGCCCTGTGATCGCACCGTGCCTGGTTTAGAGCTCCTGTCAGCTGCTGGACTTGGCACCGCGTTGAAGTCACCTCCGACAAGGAGGACTCCCCCCCCCGTCCCCGCCACCAACACCTCCAGGTTCGTCCAGAACGCCTGGTCCGGCTCATTGGGGGCATATACATTGACGATGTGTACTTTGGTGGTGTAGAGAGTGCCCCCTATGTATACAAATCTCCCCTCTGGGTCAGTTTGGATGGTCGTGACGTGCAGTGGACAACTCCTGCGCAGGAGTATTGCCACGCCTGCCCGCTTTCGTTGTGAGCGCACCTCGTACACCGTTGTATAAGTCCTGTCCGTTAGTCTGGTGGCTGCCGACCTGGGGAGGTGAGTCTCCTGTATCAGTGCTATGTCTATTTGCTTGGTCTTTAGGTCTCTTACCAGTAGTCGACGCTTGTTGGGCGAGTTGAGGCCCTTGAAATTGAATGAGAGTACCTTAAGAGCCATGCGGAGGCGCAGTCGGCGCAATAAGCGTTGCATGGTCTCCCGTCTTCCGGGAACTGCGGAGGGCGGTGTGTGTGTGTTCGGTTGTGGGGCCCAGTCCCAGCGGCGCGGGCAGCATCCAGGCAGGGTAGTTGAGTTGAAGATTAGTACTTGTCTTAAGAGATAGTATAAGAGAGAAGAAGAAATGTTGAGTATCTAAAAACATTGTCAATAAACATTTACATATACATAAGAGATAAACATTTAATAACCATCTGGTCTTAACCTGTGCCAGATTAAAGTGGGGGTGTTCACCCCCTCCGAGTGACGTGTGGGATACCATCTCTCGGAGTTGGTGAGTGCCCCGCGCCTATCCACTGCGCTGTGTTTAGCAACCGTTTTTGTGCTATCACCCTTGGTCTAGGGCACCCTGCTGGTGCCGAGAAGTTAGAGTGCTCTCTGTCGCGTCTGTACTGAGTTTCTAGTACGTCCCATGGCGCAGGATGTTCGCTATAATGTAGTCCCCCAGTTTGTCCAAGTCGTGTATGCGTCGGTGGAATGTGGGAGAGCTACGTGTGGCCTTCACCATGCTACCAGCGGGTGTGGTGGGTCTGAGTTTAGTTTCCCCGTCTAGTGGACGTGGGTGCTATCTTGTCATTGGTGGTGCCGTCAGGGGTACCTTTCCCGAACAAAGGTATGGTATGCGGTGGTTACATTCGTGGGTTGTCAGTACGTCAGCCCGCCTTTCCCCCCCGCCTTATAACGAGTAGCTGCAGATGAAAGTTCGGTGCGGTATATCTTGGTGTGTCTCCCTCAGAGTGTGCGAACACTGTGTGTTTTAGTCTCCCCCCAAGGTCTACCTGGCCTCTTTGGCCTCGTGTTGTCGGACGGTTCGTGTGGTGTGCCGTATGTCAGCCAGCACTACTTCCCCTCCGTCCCCCCTGAACATGCCCCTGTCATCTCCTGCTTGAGGTATAAAGCATGTAGTAATGTACATAAAAGGGTAAAGGCTGCGCCCCCAGAGGCGGAGCAGAGTTCAGCCTGACATAGCCTGGGAAGTGCATTTAAGGAGTAGCGGTCCCTGTGCGTTGGGTCCCTCCATCCCCCCATAACATGCCCCTGTCATCTCCTGCTTGAGGTATAAAGCATGTAGTGAGGTACTTAAAAGGGTAAAGGCTGCGCCTCTAGAGGCGGAGCAGAGTTCAGCCCAACATAGCCTGGGAAGTGCATTTAGGAAGTAGCGGTCCCTGTGCGTTGGGTCCCTCAGGGCCCCGTCCATGCCTGAGGGGCTGAAAAAAAAAAATATATATATCTTTGGCAGGTAAAAAATTATGGTTGTCCCTTGGGTGAGCTTATCTGTCCGGCGTGTGGAGCTTGCTGTCTTGAGCCTTGCGGCCGTTTAGTCCTGCTGCTGGTTTCAGGCCTCTCTCTCCGCTTGTGCTGTGACCGTGTACCAGTCCCTTGGGAGGGGTGTGAGAGCCGGTCGAGCCGGTCCCGGTAGAGCGAGCTCTCGTGGCGGTGCGATGTCCAGATCTCGGAGGAATTTTCGTGGGTCCCCTCCCGGTAGGTAAGTGATTGTCTTCCCCGCTTTGAAGGCCACAATTTTAAAGGGGTGGCCCCAGGTGAAGCGGATTTCATTTTGCCGTAATAGATCTGTCAGTGGCCTCCACTCCCGCCTTCTTTGCAGCGTGCTCGGGTCCAGGTCCTGGAATAGTGATATGGATTTGCCCTTATAGGTGAAGTCTTGGTGTCTATTGTGTCTCAGTAGAGCTTCCTTAGTTGAGAAGTAATGGAAGCATATTATTATGTCCCGGGGCGCGTCTGCGTTTGGGCGCCGGGCGCGCAGAGCCCTGTGTGCCCGGTCCATCGCCCATTGGGCCTTGGGTATTTCTGGTAGCAGTTTGCTAAAGTATGCCTCCATAATGGGTGCCAAGGGGCCTTCCTGCGCTTCTTCTGGCCATCCCCTGACTCTAAGGTTGTTTCGCCTGGTGCGATTGGAGAGATCCTCCACCTGCATTTCTAAGTCACTGAGGCGCTGATTCAGGGCTGTGGAGTGTGTTATGACTGAGTTGTGACCTTGTACTAGCGTTTCCATGCGCTGTTCTAGCTCTGCCGTGCGTGCACCCAGGGCCTGGATTTCTGCTTTAATATCTAGGGTGCTGCGTGTGATCTCCCCTGCCAGGAATGTTTTTACCTCCATTAGCTGCTGGAGGATGTGCCTGGTGGCGTCGCCTGTCTGGTCGGGCTGTCCCCTGTCTGTACCTGTTGGTGGGGAGTGGGAGTCTCGTGTCCGGCGGCCATCTTGTGTGGCCTGGGCGGCAGTTGAGGCCGCGAACATGTCTGCCACGGTCGGGGCGGAGGTGAGCGGATCCCGTCGTTTCTTCCCTCGTGGGGTGGCACTGGGACCCTTGTGGGGCATGCAGGCGTCTGTGAGCGGTCGCGGTGCGGTTTGCAGGGGCTCGGGTGAGTGTGGATGCGCGGGAGCTCCCTTCTCAAGCCGCCATCTCCGTCGGCTGTTAGGCCACGCCCCCTTCCTGATATTATTTTTAAACCTTTGTCCCTCTAATTTAAGACTGTGTCCTCTTGTTGTGGTAGTTTTTCTTCTTTTAAATATAGTCTCCTCCTTTACTGTGTTGATTCCCTTTATATATTTAAATGTTTCTATCATATCCCCCCTGTCTCGTCTTTCCTCCAAGCTATACATGTTAAGATCCTTTAACCTTTCCTGGTAAGTTTTATCCCGCAATCCATGAACCAGTTTAGTAGCCCTTCTCTGAACCCTCTCTAAGGTATCAATATCCTTCTGAAGATACGGTCTCCAGTACTGTGTACAATACTCCAAGTGAGGTCTCACCAGTGTTCTGTACAATGGCATGAGCACTTCTTGTCCACCAAATATGAAAATAAGTATGTACCTATTTTCAGACTGCAAATCTGGAGGACTTGCTATAAAATGTTTGTACTATTATAGCATTGAGTCACAGCGAGACCAGGAGATATACAGTGTATATGTATCGATATAGCACTGAAACATGTACACTCCCTGAAAGAGCACTTCCGGTCAGTCCAGCCGGGTACAGGAAACATAAGTTCCTGTATCGCGGGAGGCACAACAGGGGGAGGAACACTTTGTGACAGGGGACGGAGGGGGGAGAAGGAAAAAACACTATGGGACAGGGGAGGGAGGAGAGAGAAGGAAAAAACACTATGGGACAGGAGGGGGGGGGATGAAAAAACACTATGGGACGGGGTAGAAGGAAAAAACACTATAGGACAGGGTTGGGGAGAGAAGGAAAAAACACTATGAGACAGGGGAGGAGGGAAAGGAAAGAACACTTTGGGACAGGGGAGGGGGGAGAAGGAAAGAACACTATGGGACAGAGGAGGGGGAGGAAAGAACACTGGGGAGAGGGTGAAAAAAACACTATGGGGAGGGGGGGTGAAAGAACACTATGGGACAGAGGAGGGGGGGAGAACACTAAGGTGGAGAGAGAGGAACATTAAGGGAGGGCACTAAGGTGCAGGGAAGGGAAAAGGAACACGGGGGTAGAAGGGGGACCACTAAAAGAGAAGGGAGAGGAACATTAAGGTGAATGGGGGGTGTCACTAAGAGACAGGTAACGGGGGAGGGGGGAGTTCCTACCGCACATATTTACACACATGCACACACACACACACACACTGCATCCACTACACAAACACACACACACTGCATCCACTACCCACACTGCATCCACTACACAAAGAAACACATTGCATCCACTACACAAACAAAAACACACTGCATTTACTAATCAACTACTCAATCCATCCACTTCACACAAACACAAATATTCTTGAAAACATAAAACAAATCTGACTGGCATGTATATGTTGTGCATTTACCACATAATAAAAAAGAAGATTTGCAATAAAAAAATGAAATAATAATCATGTTCCATAACAGTAGATTTGTGTAGAAATTTTATTTTTTTCAAAACGGTAAATGTACAGATAATTGGTAAACTATTGGCTATCGGCCTGAAAGTTCCCAGATTATCTGTATCGGCTCTAAAAAAATCAATATCGGTTGATCTCTAATCTATGCACAAAAAATAAAGAATTAAAAAAAAAAACATTATACTATAGAGGTTTACATTAGGCTTTAAGATTCATTTTGAACCGAAATCAGGCTAATCAGGTGATCAGCCAAAGTTCCAGTTTTCAAACTGCTAGAATCTCAGGGGAATCAACTCACAGAAGCCCAAATATGTTCGGCTCGGTTCCTGATTTGCAGTGCCATTTCTGGCAACTTTAAAAAACGTAGATGGAATGGAAAGGAGGAAGTTTTTTTTTGTAGGGGCAGCCTATTATGTGTGTTGTATCTCCTGTCCAATGAAGAGGTAAGAGAAAATATGATTGATGGTTAGGAGACAGCCTACAAATGCTGGTTTTATCCACAGATCAAGAGACAACTGACATATAAAGGGAATAAAAGGAGGAAAAGTAAAACAATCTATGTTTCCAAGTAGGATTTGCCCATACACTTTGAAGCTGCTGAGGGAGACAGACAAGCAGTAATACAGTATATTTTACACTTGCTGTGCCAGAGTGGGAATGGGAGATAGCCTGGTTATTGAATCTAGTGCGAAACTAGGTTTAGTTTGCTGCTGTATCTAGCTATTAGCTACTGCCAGTGGCGTACATACCAGGGTCGCAGGGGTCGCGGCTGCGACCGGGCCCGGCCCACCAGCGGGCCCGGCCGCCCCTGCGACCCGGTATGTAGCCACAGGGCCAGCCTCTTCCCTCGCGCGCCCGCCTACCTGCCCGACCGGCCACCTGCCCAGGAGCCCAGCAGCACCACTGGACCCCAGGGAATCCCCCCAGCACTCCGAAAGGTAAGGAGGCTGGGGGGATTAATTTAAAAAAAAAAATGTGTGTTAGTGTATGTGTGTGTTAGTGTATGTGTGTTAGTGTGTGTTAGTGTATGTGTGTTAGTGTGTGTGTGTGTGTGTGTGTTAGTGTATGTGTGTGTTAGTGTGTGTTAGTGTATGTGTGTGTGTGTGTTAGTGTATGTGTGTGTTAGTGTGTGTGTGTTAGTGTGTGTGTGTGTTAGTGTGTGTGTGTGTTAGTGTGTGTGTGTTAGTGTATGTGTGTGTTAGTGTGTGTTAGTGTATGTGTGTGTTAGTGTATGTGTGTTAGTGTGTGTTAGTGTAGGTGTGTGTTAGTGTGTGTTAGTGTATGTGTGTGTTTGTGTGTTAGTGTATGTGTGTGTGTTAGTGTGTGTTAGTGTATTAGTGTGTGTTAGTGTGTGTGTGTTAGTGTGTGTTAGTGTGTGTGTCAGTGTTTGTTTGTGTTAGTGCGTGTGTTAGTGTGTGTGTCAGTGAATGTGTCTGTTATTGGGTGTGTGTCTGCTAGTGAGTGTGTTACTGTGTGTGCCTGTTACTGAGTGTGTTTGATGTCTGTTAGTGAGTGTGTGTTTGTCAGTGAAAGTGTATGTTTTGTAAGTGAGTGTGTATGTATGTCAGTCGCTGAGTGTGTCTCTGTCAGTAAATGTGTGTGTCTGTTAGCTAGTGTGTATGCGTCTGTTCGTGAGAGTGTGTGTGTGTGTCTTCAGCATTTACCTTTCTCCAGCGTCGGACTCCCCAGTGTCCGCCTCTCAGCTCCGAAATGCACATGCGCGGCAAGAGGTGCGCACGCATTTAAACCGCCCATAGGAAAACATTACTCAATGCTTTCCTATGGACGTTCAGTGTCGCGGAAGCTCCTCTAGCAGCTATCAATGAGACAGCCACCAGAGGCTGGATTAACCCTCAGTGAAACATAGCCATTTCTCTAAAACGGCTATGTTTTCAGCTGCAGGGTTAAAACTAGAGGGTCCTGGCACCCAGACCACTTCATTGAGCTGATGTGATCTGGGTGTCTGTAGTGGTCCTTTAAGTGTGTGTGCATACCGCGGTCGCGGGGTTGCAGCCCTGCAACCCCTGCGACCAGGTGCCCGCCACCATGTGTTGCGACCCCGACCCGCACCGAGTAAGCGCGGGGGGGCCCACGGATCAATTTTTGCACCGGGGCCCCATGGGTCATGTGTACGCCACTGGCTACTGCCAGGGGTAATTGAAACAACTTTGAGTGGAAGATAGGAGATTTACATTTTACATGTTTCCTACAGACTAGGTTCCCAATACACAGAGAAGTACCAATTTTTTTAAGTAAAATGTTTGAAGAAAGAAAATCCTTTTTTTTTTTTTTTTTTTTAGTGCAGTGCGTTTTATGCAGTGTTTCTTAACATTAAACACAATAATGTTACAGTAAATCCACTAACCACCAGCCTGTTTTGCAACACCTATTTTGGCTGAATAAATTTGTGTTAGTTTGCACAATAAAAAATCATTTATATATCAAGGCTATTTTAATAAGAAAAACAAACCCATCATCATCAATCTTATGTCCTAATCCCAAGAACAAATTGAGGATGGGTAAGGGAAGAGGTTGTGTTGTCCAACCCACCATCATCAGAAGTGCCACAGCCGCTAAGAGTCTGAAGACCTCTATATCGGCCATGAGGACGGCCAACAGCACTGTCACTGCCACATCCACCATCACTGTTAGTAGTATTGAGAAGAAACACAAATGTACCCTATGAAATGGGACTTGGTTATGGACCCCTCAAAACTCTGACATAACCCAAAGATAGACTTATGTAAAAAAGGGGGTAGTTACTCACCAAATCAAGTGACTTGAGAGTGTCTCATTTATTCATAAATATGTAAAGAAAAATTAAAACCAACAATCTTTATTGAATTGAAGAAACAATTCAAATCATGAAGTGTAACAGATGTGAAATTAATTATCTTAGGCAAAAAGATATAAAAGATTGTAAAAAACATATATAGACCATAATCTGATAGTATTCAGTATTTTATAAATATTTAGTATTCTGTATTAGGTCGGGTTTAATTAATAAGCAGATGGTGTAATAGGTCTATATTTTGCCAGCATGTAAATGCCCAAACCAATGATAATGTCCAGTGCTTTTGGAGAACCAAATAGTCCCTACGCAATGTAGGAGTTAAATCAGTTTGTTTACACAGCCTTAGTCCCACTTCTCTGCAAGTAACGTGCACAGCCTTGCAGCCTTGCCTTCCTATAAATAGAGATGCGAGATGTACACTTGCTTTATTGCAGAGTCAGTTTAATTTAGAATTTCTTATCTCCTGCTCTGATAATAGCTTGCTAGCCCTGTAGGAGCCTCCTGTGTGTGAATTAAGTTTAATTTACAGAGCAGGAGATAAAATCTTCTACAGTAAGTTAATATCTGAAAATGAAACCATGATGTTCATGCAGGCTGTGTCAGTAACAGCCAGTAGTGGTGTGGCTAGGGCTGCATAAACAGAAACAAAAGTGATTTAACTCCTAACTGGCAGAGAATTAAGTCGTGAAACTGCAGGGTCATGATCTATACACCAGAACTGCTTCATTAAGCTAAAGTTGTTTGAGTGACTATAGTGTCCCTCCCTTAAGGACCAAACTTCTGGAATAAAAGGGAATCATGACATGTCACACATGTCATGTGTCCTTAAGGGGTTAAAGTCCTATTGCGGGCAACTGCCTTCCCTCTACCAAAAAATGCCTTAGGTGCTATTTAAGTCCTGCACAAGTCTAGCTTGCATTACTGTTTAGCAGTACTTTTAAAGTGTATTGAGGGAACATTTCAAGCACCTTAACCACTACTGATGCTCTTGGCCGATGAGCTGTCCCTTCTGTTCAGTATGAGAGAAATTAGAGGCAGATTAACATTGCCAATCCTGCATAACAACAAAGTTTTCAGCTGCAGGATTAAAACCTACCTCGGCATGGTCTCCACTATGCACTGAAGTGGTTGTGGTGTTAGGAGTGCCTGGCAACTGGTAACCCGCCCTCCCCCCATTGTAAGTAGTCAAACTATTTTAGAACGATCAGTCGATCTCCCGAGCCACAACTGTCCTAATTCTAGTGCGGTACTCCAGATTCAGGCTCCTGAGCCTCCATATTGGGTTTCTTCCTTGGTGTCCACCAAGAAGACTAATCACAGAAACTGGAAGACGAGCACATTAATAGATGCACGCTCTATTGGGGCCATTAATGGTGTGCTGTAAATGTCAGGCTTGAAGTTTGGCAGTACTCAGTGAGGTGAATGAATGGTAAATGTGTCCAAGACAAACAATACAGAAAGGGTCATGCAAAGGCAAGATCAAGATAAGTCCACGGGTTCATAAACTCAGGCAGTAAAGGTTCAGGAATGGCAAGAAAAGCCAACAGTGGACTATCAAGATAAACATTATATGAGGTAGCCAAGAGTTCACAGAATAACTGAGCAATGGTTGCAATGATAGCCCAGCTGGTCTGTCTTTAAATAGGGTGCCTGTCAGAAGCCACGCCCTGTTTGACACCCCCGTACTGCCTCGGTAGCATGGAGGCTATCTGGAAGCTTGGGGTTGCTGGGGGAACCAAGCCTGAAATTCACAAAATTTGGCAAAAGGTGGGTTTTCTGCCGAAACGCTTTGTCAATTCTCACAGCTGCTGCTAATGACAGCTATAGGAATCTGGTATTTTGAAATTGAGTCTATGGAGGATGCGCATAAGTACATTAATGACTGGGTTCTGCCGGGTGAAGTGTCAGGAGCTTTCTAAATTATTTATTTCAGTGAGCGGCCAGTGATAGGCTGAGATCAACACTGGTGTCCAAGGGAAAGGCATTGTAGAAGGAGGCAAAGGGGCCTGAGTGTAAGGTTAGATGATCCCCAGGACCTCCAGATACTATAATGACTTAATTGATTTTTAAAACATATTAACCAGTCTTCATCCCGTTGTACAGCGCTGCGGAATTTGTTGGCGCTTTATAAATAATAATAGGTAAACACAATAAACAACTACATAAAAGCATAGTCTATATATGCCCAAAGAGCAATCCGTTTCTTCCCTTTCTTTCCCTCTGTAGAGGTTATGGCACACTTCCAGGGTCAGTAGTCAAACTGTTAATGGAGAGCTTCCAGCTGCACAAAATTAGATGGCCGGGTACTGGGAACCGCCAATTGTGCAGCCATGAACTCTGTGCACTGCAGGTGTTAGCTCACTGGCTGAGAGTGCTCAGCAGACACTCTAATTCAATAAATCAGCCCAACACAGTTGGGATTAGCTCAGTGGAACTAATGAAAGCGCCTTACAAGAGCGTCTAGCTCCACAGACAGCGGGGCCTGGCTATTAACTTGAAGATTGCAGTTTAGTTTTCAGTTCACTTTAATTCAGAATTGAGTGAATTAACAAAAAAACAAGAGTCAAAAAGAAGGTTAAAATAAATCCTCCCACCACGTGGTGGCAGCATCCATATTTGTTGCTGCCTCCACTGTCACAGGGGTGTCTTCTTATTTCACCTATGATGCCTCTCGGCCCGGCCGCTGCCTACTTACCGCGCATGCGCACTGCGTACGGCCTTTTCCCAGCGCTCCAGCGCCCTTACGTTTGCGCTGTGACTCTCCGGTCCTATACTCAACGGGACAAAACACGGCGAAATGGTCAGTAACCGGGGGGCAATATCACCGCCAATCAGTGTCCCATCTCCCCCTGCACCGCGCACACCGCGTTACGGCCGGTGGCAGGCGGATTGCAGTCCGGATGGTGGTGGATTGTGAAAGTGTCTGAGGCTGAGCCGTACCTTCCAGCGTGGCCTAATGGCTGCTGCAGGCTCTGGCTGGCCGGCCTGCTCCTTCCTGGAGGATCACACAGGCTGCCTGCTGGTCTAGGCTGCTGGCACTGTATGAGGGGCTTCTGGGGGAACAATAACATCTTTATTTATAAAGAAATTACAGTGTTTGTGTGAGATCAGTGACCCCTTGAATAATACTGTGTGTTGGCATTTATTTTCCTATATTCACCTATGTTCTATTTCTACATAAAGTCAGTCATTCTAGAACAATTATCAGTAAAATTAATGCTTTATTTTTTTTTAGATAAAAATCACTGTTTTTGCAACTTCCTGTACTGTAAATATTTAAGATGGGTGGTCTGGTGGGGTCTGTTTGTTCCATATCGATCATGTTGGTGTCTAACAGGAGTAGTGGTATAGGATGCGCTATGTGTGTGTGTGTGTGTGTGTGTGTGTATATATATATATATATATATATATATATATATATATATATATATATATATATATATATATATATTTTTTGGGTCCTAACTCTGGGTCAGTGATCGATGAGCGACCCGTATGTCAATGCTATAAACTAGAATTATTGAGCTTAGTGCCATGTGATCGATTTGTAGGAAGCTTGCAGTATATTGGTGAGTCTTTTTAATTAACCACTTCTGATGTCAATTCTCTGTAACTTTTATTTTGTTAGGGGTTCGTAAAAGTTGTTAAAAACAAGGCCTACTTCAAGAGATACCAAGTCAAGTTTCGCAGAAGGAGAGGTGAGGGATTTTGGTCTCAACAGATCTGTGTGTGTGTATATAAAAAATTTTTTTTTAAAACTTTAATTTGTTTGCATGTGCAAATCCAAACACACTCTCATCCCTTATTCTAGAGGGCAAGACCGATTACTATGCTCGCAAACGATTGGTCATCCAGGATAAGAATAAGTACAATACTCCTAAATACAGGATGATTGTGCGTGTCACCAACAGAGACATCATCTGCCAGGTAAGAAGCATGTGGATGGCATTTAAAAGTTGAGATGCACATCAGGCCGCTGCTTTACTTTTTAAAAGTTTTTAAAATGGGTTAAACTGTCTTCCAGTTACTGAACTTTGTGATATTACTTTCTAGGATGGTAAGTGTAGAGAAATGCTTCCCAGAACTCTACATATTCTTATCAACGGTCTTTAACCAGCACTGAGCAGGAAGACTGCTGTGATTAGCATGTGTC
Source organism: Pelobates cultripes (assembly GCA_933207985.1). Taxonomy (NCBI): domain Eukaryota; kingdom Metazoa; phylum Chordata; class Amphibia; order Anura; family Pelobatidae; genus Pelobates; species Pelobates cultripes. The sequence continues at coordinate 56,796,737 of OW240919.1, forward strand.
TATGTACTGGAAGCTCCCCACTCTGCGAGAGACAGACCATGTCTAGACAATCTTAAATTCTAATAGCATAGGGGGACTAACAGATACTGCTATATGGTTGTCAATGCAAAAAGCTTTAGGAATGAAAAGAATTTAGATTTATTTTTTTGTAGCTGTTTTAAACAAAAAACACTTGGAGGCTGGCGCACCATAAAGTGTTCGCTATCCATATGTCTATCACTTGCTGTCATACTGAAATGGCATGACCATGAGGAAGCATGTTTCATTCTGGGATTGTGGCACAGTGAACGTGCATTCATTCCTCTTTTGTTGTTACCCTAGATGCTAATGAAATACAGATGTAAGCAACAAACCTCAAGAGTCTGTTCCTGCCTTGACTTATAGTGAAAACTGATAAGTGCCTGGTGTGGATTAATATAGCAAAGATGCTAGTACTTGATTTGTTGATAATTTAACTTCTTATTTAAAAGTAAACAAGCACATATTTATCGAAGTGGATCCCGTTTTCTCCTGAATCGTTTAACCGTACAATTTAAACCTCTATAAACAATTACTTTAGTATTGGGAATACAAAGATGTGTTGATTGCCACTGTGCCGAGGTCACTTGGTGCTGGGTCGCAGTTTGTTTCCTCTGACGGGGGACCTAAAGCGCTTGCTGCATTTGCGTTAAGACTTAATCATAGGAAAGCATTGCCTCAATGCTTTTCTATGGCGCTGGTCATTTTCATGCAAAGTGTGGATGCAAAACCTTAAGCGTCTCTAGTGTCTATTTGGTAGACAGCCACTAGTAGCAGTCTTAGTACTGCAATATAAACATTGCAGTTTTTCTAAAACAGCAATGTATTGCAGGACAAGGGGAGGGAGAAGACCGGGATAGTGCACAGAGACCACTTCAATGAGATAAAGTGGTCTGGGTTCTGATAGTGTCCCCCTAAGGATATATGGAATCCCAGTGACTAGAGCGATGAGTGTTTCATGTATCTTACTCCAGAATCTTAACGGTTATTTTGCTTCTAAATAACTCATTGTATCTCCATGAGTTGATGAGTGTTTTGGCACTTTTTACAATTTGCTCCATTCACTTTGTCAAAATTTATGGATTCTCACATATTGATGCGTCTGAAGTGGCACTCTAAGACGTTTTGAGACTTTACTGTCTACTAAAGCAAATTAGAGCTGTGGAGAGGGGCAAAAGTAATGTCATGCTTGTTATCTAGTCAAAATAAATCTGCAATTAAAACTGTGCACCAGGGAATGCCTGGGTTAGAATTAAAGGGACACTAGATAATACAGCTGGGGGTAGTTACATTGAGCTGTCTCATCTGGGAGCCTGCAATTTAGCACTCATAAAAAGTGCAGATTTGCCTGGAAAGCCAAGTGAAATGCTTTAGGTGCTTGGAGTTTTCCTTTTGAAGGAACATTTTAGGGTAAGGAATACAAACTCTTATTCGTAACCCTATAGTGCTGGAGTGCCATTTTAGCTTGCCATCAGATTGGAGATAAAGGGTAGTCTACCTTTTCTTCATTACTATGCTGATCATGTTGTGGCTGGCCCTTGACTCCATGGCTGAGGACACCAATCTTGGTGATCTCAGCCAGTCCAGTGCTTTCCCATAGGTATAGGAAACACCTCTAGTGGCTGTCTGAGTAAAAAGACAGTGTTGACGTTACTGAGCATGCAGTGACCGGTGCTATGCACCAGAGCCAATACTTTAGGCTGTGGTTCGGGTGATTTTAAGCGAACACTAAAGCCCCCCATGATGTCACGGAAGAGAAGGCAACACTCATTAAGTGTGTTCAGGTTGTGGTTGCTTTTTGTGTGGTTATCTATTGCAGTGAATGGTGTCTTTTTAAGGCTGACCTGTAAATCCTTGAATAGCACTCATCTACTGCAAAAGGTAAAATACACTAGTACTGCTTTCTTACTATAAAGTTCCTTCATGCAGCATATGAATTCTATATTGTAGCATTCTTTGGAAGTGCCCTGTCTAGGAAACCATGGTATAGCATTGAGGTAGCCAGATGTATACCGTTAGTTACACGTCAAACCATACAACTCATACTTTATTTGTAAAACTGATTTCTTTGAGCTTTGTTGAAAGTAACAAAGGCCCATAATTTTATGGCAACAAAGAATAAAGTCCTTGTTTGTTAAACTGGTCAGTGAAATGACTTATGGTGTCTTCTGTTCTAGAATGGTTTATCCCCAAAGTTGCCTCCAGCGGTGATGTCCAGTCCACACCATGCGGCATTCAGCTGGGCGGGGGTGCAGCTAATTGGCTGAGAGCGGTCAGCTGAGGATCTCAGCCAATCAGTCATTGTCAATTCACTAAACTGGCTTGAAAAAAGTTTTTTTCCAAGCCAGTTTATTAAAGGACCACTCTAGGCACCCAGACCACTTCAGCTTAATGAGGCGGTCTGGGTGCCTGGTTCAGCTAGGGTTAACCCATTTTTTTCATAAACATAGCAGTTTCAGAGAAACTGCTATGTTTATGAATGGGTTAAGCCTTCCCCTATTTCCTCTAGCGGCTGCCTCATTGACAGCCGCTAGAGGCGCTTGCGTGCTTCTCACTGTGATTTTTCACAGTGAGAGCACGCCAGCGTCCATAGGAAAGCATTGTGAATGCTTTCCTATGCAACCGGCTGCGCGCAGCTCTTGCCGCGCGTGCGCATTCAGCTGCATGGGAGGCGAAGAGGAGGATCGGAGGAGAGCTCCCCGCCCAGCGCTGGAAAAAGGTAAGTTTTAACCCCTTTCCAGAGCCGGGTGGGGGCCATAAACGAGTGTTTTCCTGGCACTATAGTGGTCCTTTAAATGGGAGGAGTCAGCTGAGAGAATTCGCTGACTGCTTTCAACCAATCAGCGGCACCCCACGCATCTTAAATCTGAAGATTCAGAAGCCGGATGACGCCTGGGGGAATGGGCACCGCCACTGGAGGCAATTTGTGAGGTTAAACTGTTTAACCCCCTTCAGGTAAGAGTGCCTTAAGGGGCATCCTGGCACTATAAGTTGTTATGGTGCCTGAGTGTCCTTTTAAGTGAAAATGCAAAGTGGATTAAATTTCAACTTTCATGCCAAAGTAGCCGAACTGGCAGCATAGACTTGGTGATTTATTTTTTCCTTATTCAGATATATTGGTCTTAAATCTGAAATGCACTTTATTTTCTCACTTTTGTAAATAACCCTGCTAGTCCTAGTTTTGTTTGTGTTGAGTTTTGTGAACAGCCCTAATGTAATTTTTATCAGATAAAATTCTTTGGTTTATTCATTTAGCTACTGGTAGCATGTTCCAAACTCATTGAATTTCAGAGATGGTTGTTTACGTTTAGTGTGACCTAAACGTACCATAAGCCGTATTACTTCTGATTTAATATTATGTTTTCTCTTCTCTTACAGATTGCATACGCCAGAATCGAAGGAGACATAATTGTTTGTGCTGCTTATTCTCATGAGCTTCCTAAATACGGCATCAAATGTGGCCTGACAAATTATGCTGCAGCTTATTGCACAGGCCTGCTGCTGGCTCGCAGGGTATGTAAGCATGCTGACTGATATGGTCAGATCCTACAATTCTGGGCTGCTTTTCCTACTAATCTTCACGGTTTGTTCTTCAAAATGCTGCACAATGATTTTTCCTCCATGTCTCTATGGCATTATCAAAGATGTATTTTTGTTTAATTTCTTTGGGGGAGTGCATTTTTCTTTTTAAATTATTCAACAACAATCTGTTAGGTTTATTTAGAGTGCCTCAAAGTGGTTTTTATCTGATATTTGTTGCAAGACTTTTAATGCCCTTGGATATTGTCCCTTTTTTTTTTAATTTTTTTTTTTTTTTTATATATTCCAGAATTTCACTCTAGTTTTGTGTATGTGGCAGTTATTAATCGCAATAGATAAATAGCATATGGTTTATTTCTATCTCTGTAAAGGTAATTAAAACATTACAGCCCCATTTTTGAAGTCAAGACTAGTCAATTCAGTGGTGTAAACAGGATAGCCTTGTTTATAAACTAGTATAATAGAGATACTATATGAACCATAACCTTTAAATCTGCCACCCACACCTGCAAAATTAGTATTTCGTAAAGAGATAATTTTTCTGAAATACTCATATTGGCAGTATTGGAATTTCACTGAAATTCCAACAAAGTCAAAAGATATACTGAGACAAAGTAGGGACTATTTGTCTAAATTTTTCTTTCGCCTGGTACTTTTTGACGCTGGGTTATGTTATCGCAGTCTAGAAATGACGATTTCCCCCAGCTGTCACCAGTGACTGCTGCAGGGAAATTAGCTCTGTCTATCGAGGATTTCACAGGATGTTACATAGACCTCTGCACGTGCGAGAGAACGCTAGTGCTGTCAGCTTTTTGCAGCTGAAGTGCCAGGAGCAGAAGAGGACCTGCCATAAGCGAAAGACAGCACTTTGCAGGAATAGTTTAAGGCAAGTAGAAGTTGCCTTTCCCTGCTCCTCTTGGCCACCGGATGCCCAGCAGTAATCTTGGAGTCAGGGGTCTTTGCAAATTATGCAGACTACTCAGACGGTAGCAGTAAAATACCAAGAACTAATCTCATTCAACTGATCAATACATTAGGTGCAATCGGGCCATGTGCTAGCACAAACTCCATGTAAGATACAAATGGAGCTCCAGGCACTCCAATTCTCAAAAGGGCATAACTGTGTAACCAGCACCAATGTTTCAACTTTCAACCCAGATGGCTCTTCCTCAAGTTTAAGAATCTAATTTGAGTAGAAACACATTGCTGCTGGTTACACTGTGATCCCAATAAATATACCCTTTTGAGCACTGAGTGCCTGGATCTAATTTTTTCCACTTAACTAAATTCAACTGTTTAAACAGTGAAGGAGTTTAAGCATGCATGGGATAGGCATAAGGCTATCCTAGCTATAAGATAAGGCCAGGGACTAATGAAAGTATTTAGAAAATTGGGCAGACTAGATGGGCCGAATGGTTCTTATCTGCCGTCACGTTCTATGTTTAAAGCAGCACTGTCACTATCTGAGGAGTTGTGTGGAGTTTGTCTCTACCTCATTAGCTGAAACTAGCTGGTAGATCAGGGCTTTGCAGACTTGCCATCACAGGTAAATGCCATGTGGTTCCTCCTTGTGGAATGTAGGACTTGTCAGAGCCTATAGATTTTCCAGAAACCACTCGACTGAGCAGTGATTCGCTTTTAATCCCTTATTTCTTTGCTCTAGCTTTCTTCGTGAATCGGTAGATGGGTCAAGTAGAAGTTCTCTGAATTTTCTTATATTTTCTTCTGGTTTAGGTGGCTTTTTTGATCAGATTAATGCTCATTTGAGACATGGTCAAAATGTTCGTTTTCTTCAACTGTTAGGCCAGTTCTGAACATGGTTAATGCAGGCACTAAACTCCCCTTGATCATTAGCCAGAATGTAGGTTGACTATCACAGGAAATGTGCATTAAGCACCTGCAGTTGCAAATTGTCCTTATGGTTCCAGGTTCTGAGGTCATATCAGGGCTTACAATATGAAGTTCTTTTCTTTGCTATTTGCAGGGCATTAAATTATTTGCCATTGCATACTTACCAGGTATGAATTTCTACTTGCCAATGGCTAGCTTATATTCTGGAATCCCCACTACGTCTGATCTCATCTGTCATGCACGCCCTTTTTTTTCTAGGACTTACATTTTTTTTTTTTTTTTTTTCTAGGCATACATTTTGTTTTCTATTCTGACTCCTCCCACTACCCATCTTCTGTCTGTCTCCCCTACACACACCCGACGATTCAGTGTGAGATCTATACATATATATCGGGAATGGAAGTTATAATTACCTTCTTTATAAGGTCTCTATTCTTCCCATGGTCCAAATATTCTGATACTGGAATAAGTCTGATTTACCAAAACATTTCCCCTATTAAACTGATATTTTTTATCTTTTTTATTTTTTTTGTCTGCCTTTTTCTTGTGGTGAGGCTGACAATTATGCCTATTGATGTTCAGTTCTTTTCTTTTATGTTGTATTGTGCTATGATGGCTGGCTATCAATCTGAGAAAACTGTGTGGGAGCAGAGAATTGAGTGGGGGAAATGTCCTCATAGTTATGGGATCCTTTAGAACTGGCTAGCTATTTGCTGTAATAGAAGGCTAAAATTGGCTTGAGCAATTATAACAATCTTGCTAATCTTTGCCTCTTCTAGCTCCTTAACAAATTCGGCCTTGACAAAGTCTACGAGGGTCAGGTGGAAGTAACTGGCGACGAATACAACGTGGAGAGCATTGATGGTCAACCTGGCGCCTTCACTTGCTACTTGGATGCTGGTCTCACACGAACCACCACTGGAAACAGAGTCTTTGGCGCTCTGAAGGGGGCTGTGGATGGAGGCTTGTCCATTCCTCATAGGTTAGAAATTCTCTTTAGAATCTTAAATATATTTGTCAGTTTAGCTTCATTGAGCTTTGCAGGACTGTACAGGGACAGCTCTCTTCCAAGGAGTGTGATCCTGGATTACCAGCTTAGTTCAGTAAAGGCACCTGGCAGGAGAAGCTGGATGTGGAGCAGGTACCCAGGCCCTTTTAAAGTTTTTTTTTTCTAAAACCATTACAACTTGGCACGATCTTAACCGCAAATAGGCTTGGTGCCAGGATGCCCTAATTGTTAAACTACCACGCATACCAGAGGGACTTCACCCAAAAACCAAAATGTGTATCACTATGTGGGGGCTGCTCAACCACCCGAATAGCAATGTGCACCCCAGTCCTGTTCTGACTGAACACGTAAAATTAGAAACTGGACAGCTGTGTTATCAGTCCTTTATTCTGCCTATATGCTGTCTCAGTGCTGCACGTGGATCACATGGACATGTTAATACCACATGGTCTGCCATTCTAGGCCTCAATTCCCCTGCTTTACTTTACCGGTACAGGGGTGGTCCAACAGAGTAAAGGGGCATGTCCTCCAACACAGAGTACCGGGGTGGTCCAGTTGACTTTCTGAGTGTGTCAGAAATTTGTTTAATTTACATTTTTGAGATAATAGCACGTTAAAAGTTAAGCTTTTTAAGAATTGAAGACATAACTGACAAACTGAGCTGGCTCGTAGGAAACCACTCCTTTTTTTGTAAATAAAATTGTATAAACCAGTTGAGGAAGAATAAGCGCTTATTTCCGCGTAGTAAAGTTAAAAACCTGTAACTGCTGAAATAGCCAGGTGATTTGACATAGAGACAATAAAGTTGAGAAGATACTGGTCACACTATATCTTTTATTGTGGATGTTTGGGAGGTCCGTTGAACTAGTTTTCTGATTGGTGTTCAGCTGCTAGATGATGATCCGTAGTGTCTGAGCATACTGTAGTTGGTCCTCTGTTTGCTTTTGATGTAACCCTATTGTTTCAAGACGGGACTGATAGCAGCCTCATTCTCTTGGTTGGTGGAGCAGAGTTGCAGGCAGTAAAAATGTGTAGTGTATGAGTGAATGCGGAAGAATCTCTCACGAAGGGGCTACATGATTGTTGAGCTTACGTTTTTCTTTTTTTCTTAGTACGAAGCGTTTTCCTGGCTACGACTCTGAAAGCAAAGAGTTCAACGCCGAGGTTCACCGCAAGCACATTCTGGGCCAGAATGTAGCGGAGTACATGCATCTTCTGATAGAGGAAGATGAGGACGCCTACAAAAAACAGTTCTCACAATACATTAAGAACGGCATCACCCATGACCAGGTAAGGCCTTCTTTGTGGGAAGGGGGAGTGATCTATATGCAGTGTTTTTTAGGTGGGCTGATATAGCAATTTCAGACAAAATTTAAAAACTAGCACGTATTTGTAGTGTACTTATTGTAAGTTTGCTTGATTAGGGCTGTTTTCACGTATAACATGCATTCTTTCGTTGTAAAGCCCTGCGGACTATGTTGCCGCTTTCTTGATATTTACCTCTTTTCTAGGTAGCTATTTGAGTGTTGATGAAACGCGTCGTGTGACTTGAGGGTTTGCTTTACAGCTTGTGTTTAATGGCCTATTATTGAGAAAAAGGCAAACACAGATTTGAAAACCATGCACATGGCAATGTAATGGCATGAGATATCACTGGGGAAAAAGCTTGAGTACACACTTTTTTTTTTTTTTTTTTTTAACATTTTGTAGTCTTCTACATGAGAACGTCAAGAATGGGTTTTTTTTTGTTTTTTTTTTGTACCACAGACTTTAAATGAGAAATTGTTTAATTTTTTTTTTTTTAAATCTACACACATTTTAATCCATAATGTAAAATGAATGAGTGACAGAAGTCTCATGGAAATTCCTATAGATCACAGGTGGGCAATCTGCAGCCCTCCAGATGTTTTGGACAACATCTCCCATAATGCTCTTAGGGCCATAATGCTAGCAGAGCATCAAGGGAGATGTAGTCCAAAACATTGTATTCCTAGCGCTATAGTATACCTTTCAGTACCAGTGTAGATATTAATAAAACCTAGCCGCTCTTGTATGACTCCTTGTTTAACCCTTCATAGAACAAATATTGTATTATGGAATACTAACAGTTTTTTATGGTGTGATGTATACACCTCTCAAATGCTAAATTGGAACAACTGCTGCTAAACAAGCTGGACATGGCACACTGTCTTCAGGGACCACATTGGGATAATGGCAAAAGATAACAGATTCTCAAGGGGATGATTTTTATTTACAAGAAGTAGACTGCCTCGTATGTTAATGCGGTGTCTCCAGAGTTAATCTAGCATTCTGTCAAGATGCAGTGGCAGCATAACTTGAAACCAGCTTTAACATTTATTATGTGATATTACAAAAAAATTATCAAATATAGTTTATTGTATCAATACAATGTCTTGTGGAAATCTCAATATATCCTTCCTGTTAAATATTTTATAAAGTAATGAGTATTGAAACCTGATAAGACATCTATGGCTGTTTCTAACAGGTTGAGGACTTGTACAAGAAAGCACATGCAGCCATCCGAGAAAATCCAGTGCACGAAAAGAAGCCCCCGAGAGAAGTTAAAAAGAAGAGGTATGTCTTTATGTTTTTGTGACTTTTTTGCTAGTGGGTTTAAGTCTTGGTGTGGAGGTATGGCTAATGGCTGTGTAGTGTGAAAGCCTGGTCTACCTAGAAATGTGTAGACTGTAACACTATAGTGTTAGCAGTATATTTGTGTTCCTTTAAGTTTTTCGGCATGTAGTTCTCAGAACCTGCTGCTTCTCCATGGCCATCTTCAGGAAATACAATCTGTAAATTACACCTTGTTCTCAATTCATTGAAATACCATTGCTGTAGGCTTCCAATAATGGGGATTTATTGGAAATGTGCAGTTTATGCAAATCCTACTTCATGCAGTAATAAAGATGGGTTCTTGCATCATGATTGTTGCATCCTTTTTAGGTTAATGTTCCTAATATGACATTCCAAGCATTATAACCCTATGCTTTGCTTCACTTATGGTTTGTTATTACGGTCTCTTCATCCAGCTTTTATATTCAGCTCCTTAATACACATCCTCCCAAACACCTGCTTGTGGTATGTTGGATACTCGCAGTACTCATGAAAAATGGTCGTCTCCGTACTTCCACAAATTGATATGCAACACAAAGTCCATATATTTATGAAATTAAATTTAAAAAAAACCAAAACCCTTGTTGGCTACAATTCTGTTGAAATAGATCCGTGTTTTTGTTTTTAATTTTTTTTTATAAAAGGCTTGTGCATTCATTTTGGCAAGCCAGCAGTGTAATCTTTCCACCCATCAGTTACTGGGGAATAGTCTTGAATGCAATTTTCAGGGCTGCACATGTAGGCTTGTATTAGTGGACACATGAACCTGTGTCCTTCCCCAGCAGACTTTCTCTGTGCCAGCCATACCTCCAATGCTGCAAGTTAAATTGGTTCCGTTAGTGATGTGCCACAAAGATTTTGTGTATGTGTTAAAATTAACAATCTTTTTGCTTTCCAGGTGGAATCGTGCCAAATTGTCTGTGGAACAGAGGAAAGACCGCATTGCTCAGAAGAAAGCCAGCTTCCTCCGAGCTCAGGAGAAAGTTGCTGCAGACAGCTAAACTGGGCACTCTTCTATTTTCTATGGGAGTCTCAATACAAATAAATATATTGACATCTCGTTTTCTGCCTGGGCTTTATTATTCGATCATTAACGGATTTACTGATGAAAGGAGATAATGATTAAAATCCAAATTGTAGTCGCCTTTAATAACTTTCTTAAACATGTGTGGGTGTACCTAAAGAAACTGGACAGGTATGCTTTTCCTGCATGAAAGGCTTGATAGTACATAGATCTACAATCTCGTGCACAAGTACTCTTAAAGATCTGTCCTATATTAACCCCTTAACCAGAGGGCGTACTATTACTCCCTATTCTAAGCGGCTCTAAATGCCGCAGGGCGTAATAGTACACCCTCCGGTTTTGTTTTGTTTTTTTACTTACCCGGTTGGGGAGACTCACCTGGGATCCCAGGGAGTCCCGCACAGCGGATCCGGGCCCCTCTTCCCCTGCCATGTGAGAGTGAGGTCCTTGCGCGGACCTCACAATCACATGGCCGGGTTAGCTGGCTGCTGCATTGCCAGCAGGGGGACTGCCTGTAATGACAGTCCCCCTGCTGGCTGGAAATAAAATTTAAATTAAAATCAGTTTTTTGGGTTTTTCACACACAAATACTAATGCTAACTTTGGCCAGTGTTTGTGACCAAGTGGCTACTAAAAAAGACTGGACATACCCCATTTGCAATACCTTGGGTTGTCTACTATTGCAAATGGTATACCATTATGGGTGTAAATTTCATTCCTGGGCTACTATACAGTCTCAAAGGCAACGTAACCAATCTGGCGAATTTCAATTGTAACGTGCTATATTTGACCCTGTAACGTCCCAAAACACCATAAAACCTGTACGTAGGGGATACTGTTTTACACGTGAGACTTTGTTAAATATAAATGTGTATTTTATTGCAGTAAAAGCAAACTGTATAATGACATTGATAGTTAAAATGTCATGTAGAAATACAAAAATCTTATTTTCTCTTTTTTTCATATTAAATTATGTTTCATAGCTAAATATTTGATTTTAAATGAAAGCCCTGTTCCACTGAATAAAATGATATATAATAAGGGTGGGTGCATTTAATATGAAAGAGGTGAATTACGGTTGGACAGACATGTAGCACAAATGCCAGGTTTTGTTTACGTTTTGTTCACACCGTGTAAATTTGGCTCAGTCCTTAACCCCTTAAGGACCAAACTTCTGGAATAAAATGGAATCATGACATGAACACATGTGTGGTTAAGGGGTTAATCTGCTTTTCAAAACGCTTTGAATTTTAATGACAAACAGGCTCTTGGAGTGGGTGATAAGAAACTCTAAACATCTTTTATAGCACTGTCTAATTTTTTTTTTTATAAATTCTTTATTTTGAGAATTTTAGAGTTGTATACGGGGTACAGAAAAAAGAAAACGGGGAATAGGGAAGCAACAGTTCATAATGTGCAGTATCATCACAAAGACCTCATTCCTAGGCTTTCCCTGTCCCCCGAGTCTGAAATCCCACTGAGCATGTATGGACCGTCGGGGGGGAGCCTGTCCCTTCACCCATAGAGGGAGAGGGTGCAGCAAAAATTGAGCTGCGCCACTGGACCTGCGTAGCCTATGGCCTAAGTCAGTGTTGCAACTGTAGAGTGAGATCGTCGGATACGTAACATATCTGAACCATAAGGGGAAAGCTCAACTGGAGCTAACATGGGAGTTAAGGCCTAACCATGTCTAGACGTGGTGAGAGGAAAAAAAAAAATAGATATGTAGTATGTAGGTCTCTATATGTCAGTGTAATGTCTCTCTTGTTCTGAGTGCTTATAGTCTGTCAGCGTGCGTGTAGGAGGCGTGCATAAGTGGTGGAGCCATGCTCAAAAAACTAGCGGTAAGAGGGTCCGGGGAACCAGGGGCTCCCCCCTGACTTCTCTCCCCCACTTGCCGGCGCTACACTGTGCCCCAGGGGCCCCAGACCCTCCCAACCGATGCAGTCGTCTCATGAACCAGGGCAGATAGTTCATCCATCTCCTTGGACTCCTATTTGCCTTCGTACTTCTGGCAGAGTTGGGATTTCCGCCCTCCCCCAGTGCGCTGCAATGGCCCGCCGTGTCGCGAGGGCTATTTTTGCCACTTATTTATTCTGTGCCCTAGGTAGTGCTTCTAAGGGTTTGGACAGCAGCCATGTCCACGGGTCCAATGGGAGGGCCGTTTGTAAGGCTCTGGAGGCGACGTCAGCAACCGCCTTCCACAATTCGGATATATGCTCGCATTCCCACCACATGTGGAAGTACGTACCCGTACCCTGGGCTCCACAGCCTTTCCAGCAACAGTCAGAGTTCGATTGTCGCATCTGTTTGAGCTTTAGGGGGGTGACATACCATCTAAGCAGGGTTTTATACGCCTGCTCCCTGTGGTTCACACAGATCGTAACTGAAGCCGTGGCCTCCCAAATGTCTGCCCAGTCTGATGGATCGGCCGGTGGGCCCATGTCCCTCTCCCATTCCCTCACGTATGAAAAGGCCTCCGGAGGGGTATCTCTGGCAAAGATATGGTTACTGCATTTACACAGAGTTTAACTCCATGAAATGATGCTGAATGTCCTTAGTCTTTGCATGAGGACTTCCAGCATCTTTAATATCCCCATTGGAAAGTACCGATTCAATCATGTGTAGAAGGACTAATGTTGAGACGCTGCAGCCGAAATAACAATTTCCTCACATTGAATTGGTTATAGTAACTGGAGTCCCCCAGTACTGTACCTCCATTTTAAGCTGTTAACCATTGAATGAGAGTTCCTGGCCTCCCAGCCTCCACTGGAGGTGTAGCTAAGGCAGAGATTTCACACTTCCTCTTAGCCATACTGATTCATATCAGAAATTTGTAGCTGTGATCAACATAAACAGTCAACTAACACTCAGCCAATTACAGCTACTTGTCAGAGGCGGCTCTAGACTTTGAGGCCTTAGGTGAAACTCAAACATGAGGCCCCACTAACAAAAAAGTGTCACACATACATATTGATGCACAGTTTACCTGAGTGTGTCTGACAGAGTATCCTTGTGTGAATGTATGTCTCTGTGAGCATGTTTTTCTGAGACCCTATGTGTATGGGGTAGCTGCTTGAAGTGTATCGGGGGGGATGATGAGAGGTGAAGGGGGTGATGATGAAAGGGAGAGGGAGGTGATGTGAGCAGGAGGGGAGATTGATGTTGAGGGAGGGGGGAGATGTGAGAGAGAACCTACCTTGATTTATTCACTGGTGGTCCGGTGGCCATTACTTCCGGTCTGCAGCTACAACGCTCTGATTGGCCAGTTCTCACGAGACACATGGTCTGCAGCTCTGCTCACTGCGGAGCTGCAGACCAGTGTCTGCGGTGGCTGGCCGTGCAGACAGGAGGGGCCTCGCAAGCCGTCGGGTCCTCAGTCACTGACGGAGGACCCGACACAGTCTGCCCACAGGTGGTTTAGGCAGCCGCCTAAACCACCTAATTAGAGAGCCGCCTCTGCTACTTGTTATGGCTCAGGCTTCTATATCCCCATAAGCCCGAGCAGTGCAGAGGAGCTAGGCTGCTGGGGACTTTCATTTTGCAGTAAAATGGAGGATGATCAGAACAACAGCGCTACAGGACTCCAAACACTTTAAGGGACACTATAGTCACCAGAACAACTACAGCTTATTGAATTTGTCCTGGTGAGTAGAATCATTACCTTCAGGCTTTTTACTGTAAACACTGTCTTTTCAGAGAAAATGCAGTGTTTACATTACAGCCTAGTGATAACTTCACTGGCCACTCCTCAGATGGCTGTTAGAGATCATTCCTGGATCATGGCTGTCTAAAATACATCCAAACATTCAGTGTCTCCTCCCTCTGCATGCAGACACTAAACTTTCCTCATAGAGATTCATTGATTCAATTCATCTCTATGCGGAGATGCTGATTGGCCAGGGCTGTGTTTGAATCATGCTCGCTCTGCCCCTGATCTGCCTCCTTGTCAGTCTCAGTGATTGGATCAAGCTACCACTTCTGATGATGTCATCAGACTGCTTGTTTTCTTTTTTAGGCTGACAGCATGCAGACCTACAGCTTCTGGCTTGAATACAGTAAGATTTTTACTATTTTTATGGAGGCATGAGGGCCCAGGGGGGGCTAGATGGTGGTGTTAACACTATACAAAACATGGATTCCTGACCCTATAATGATCCTTTAACTTCAACAAGATGAAGCCGTTACAATATCCCTTTAACCCCTTAAGGACACATGACATGTGTGACATGTCATGATTCCCCTTTATTCCAGAAGCTTGGTCCTTAAGGGGTTAAGGGACACTATAGTCACCTGAACAACTTTAGCGTAATGAAGCAGTTTTGGTGTATAGAACATGCCCCTGCATCCTCACTGCTCAATCCTCTGCCATTTAGGAGTTAAATCCCTTTGTTTATGAACCCTAGTCACACCTCCCTGCATGTGACTTGCACAGCCTTCCATAAACACTTCCTGTAAAGAAAGCCCTATTTAGGCTTTCTTTATTGCAAGTTCTGTCTAATTGAGATTTTCTTATCCCCTGCTATGTTAATAGCTTGCTAGACCCTGCAAGAGACTCCTGTATGTGATTAAAGTTCAATTTAGAGATTGGGATACAATTATTTAAGGTAAATTACATCTGTTTGAAAGTGAAACCAGTTTTTTTTTCATGCAGGCTCTGTCAATCATAGCCACGGGAGGTGTGGTTAGGGCTGCATAAACAGAAACAAAGTGATTTAACTCCTAAATGACAGTGAATTGAGCAGTGAAATTGCAGGGGAATGATCTATACACTAAAACTGCTTTATTTAGCTAAAGTAATTTAGGTGACTGTAGTGTTCCTTTAATCTTATTTGGATAAAGTCAGGAATTAAGCAAGTGAAGAGTCTTCTATTAGAAAATAAAATATTTCAAGAGGTTACAACCTGAGAGCAAAAAGAGAAAGGGGTGTGGGGTCTCCAGAAATCGAATTTATATTTTAATAGGGCATAGTCACAGTTTATTGGAAGAGGTCCATGTTTGTGTGATCTCTTCCCCGGAGTACTTTGCCCTCTTCAATTCAGGTCTTCTTATAAGTACAGGCTCAGGGTTACATAGCCAGCTTTTCTCGCTGTAGAACTTGAAATCTAACCTGGTGTTTACAAAAGGCAATGTGATTTAAAGGACTTACATTTCATTGAGTAGTTTGTACCATGGTAACAACTCCAGGTTTCTATTTCAGATTCAATTACCGCATAAAAAGCATTTCCAGAAAGATAAAGAAAGGAAATGTCTTTATTGTGAAAGATGCTGATAACAGACATTATGGATTGGGTCGCTCCGTTTTATTACCGCAGCACGATGCCGAAGATTTGTTTCAGATTACAATTGTAAAACTAGATGATTAAATTCCATTCTGAATGGTGGTTTTTCTCCAAATTAATTATAATCTGCTGATTGCAGTGATACCGAACCCTCGGGACCATTTTAATTATTCAATCAATTATTTCTCAGTTTGCTAGCAGAGAATAACGCTGACAGTCATACAGCAAAGTATATTTTGGAACAATGGAAAAAAGAAACCTGGATATTGCAACTGGGAACAGAACTGGCTCATAGCCTTAGCTCCCTCCAAGCTTAACCCCAAAACGTGTGCTCACAGAAGGCCTTGAAAAGGATCTGTACAAAGTGAACGAAGACTGAAACCGTAATCAAACAAAGTCAGAGATGCCGGCAATAAAATGACAAATAAAGACATAAGAATAAGGAGCAAATAGTCAAGGAGGTAGGGATAAAGAACTGCAAAACATGGAATGTATTGAAGAACCACCAGGTAGCGATGGGCCAGAAAGGAGATGTGATATATACAGTATGTGATTTGCAATAGTAGCGTACAGGTTTCTGTAGGACCTAGTAGTAAAGAGGCAGAAAAGTAAGTGAATAAATTCCCTCACTCCCAAAAAGCATGCAGCTGCAACTCCGAAACGAAAAAAGCATGGATATACTGGTTAATCATACTTCTAGCAGTTCAATATGTGCAATAACAGGGTTACCTTCTCGGTGCTGGAATCCTCCCAGTAATCAAATGATACTTCACACAGGGCAAGTTTGTTGATCCGCACTCATAGATAATCCACAAAAATACATCAGGAAGAAAAAAAAAAGCACATTTACGGACGTAAAAAAAGAAAATACATATGGCAAGATACTAGAACAGCAGTCCCCATGTACGCTGTGTTGGTCCAAGCATGGGAAAATGAAAAAATTAAAAAATAAAATAAAGTGTTGTGAGTGAACAAAGTATAAAAAGTCCAAAACCTGCCACCCACAACTGCTGTACAGGGGGGAGACCACCAAATAAGCCGACCCTAAAGAAAGATTAGAGAAGCCCTGGACGCGTTTCGCACCACTCCGGGTGCTTTCTCAACCCCATATTTATTTTCTTTTTTGACTTCAATAAATCTGCAATTTTTTCTACAATTTCTTCTTGATGAATTTTTTGGGATTCGACAGGACCTGTTTGAACACATTGTTTACGTATTAGCAAAAAATACACAACTCCCCCCCACCCCCCCGCCACACACTTACACTTTTTACACTATTAGTTGACATCCAAATAACCAATAAAACACAAATGCATTAGAAGTGTGCGCCAGCAAACTCAGTGTACATATATTAATTAATAATACTTCTATTTGATGGCAATCCACCAATTATATTCCAATTTCTATACAGGGTATAGAGTTTGTATTAAAACCATTAAAGCTTAGTACATAAAAGCACAGTATGTTCTGTTATGGAGTAAACATGTTCCAGCACATCTGTACATCAGCATGTGATCCAAATAAAATCAGGGGGCGGGGGGGAGTGGTGGGGGCTACTCCAAATTTTATGGGGCATTTGACCCCCCCCCCCCATTTTCCTTAAAAATTTTGAAAATCTCTCCAGTTTAAAGGCGGTTCTGTCAACAGAAAGTGTCTATATACCATCATATTGCTTTTTAAATATTGCCGTTGCACTGTGTTATTTATTTTAAAATATGTTCAACAGAGCTTTTATAAAAATAGAGAAAATCGCAAGGTTAGTTAATTGGAAATATTTTAATTGCGCATATTGAAAACACTGCATGATCCGGATTTATTTATAAAGCCCAAAACTGCAGAGAATTGAAAACCCACTGAAAACCCAAATTTCAGGCTTAAATAGCTTAAGCAGTGTTTATAGTGGAGAGAGAGAATTTTTCCATATCGTCTATTTTGGCCTATATTTTGCAATGACGTCTCGAATTCACCAACATTCTCTGTATAGTGAACTAAAACCACTCACAGAAAATATTCTTCATCCAACAAACTGTCCTGTGAAATCACATATTCTGATTGGCTGAGATCACATCCTCCTCCCCAGAGGATTTTCATCATTAACTGCAGGACTTGTGAATTGTGGTGAATTACAAATCGGTTGACAAAAGAAGAATATTATTAACATTTATATAGCGCCATTATTTTCTGCTTTGCTTTACAATTATAGAATGGGATTAATGGGACACTGTAGGCTCCCAGACCACTTCAGGTCATTGAAGTGGTCTGGGTGCAAACTCCCATCACCCTTAATCCTGCAAGTTTAATTATTGCAGGTTTTTTATAAACTGCAATATTATCTGCTGGGGTTAACTCCTCTACCAGATAGCCACTAGAGGGACTTCCAGGTGGATAGGTGACTTTTGGTTCCTAAGCAACGCTGGATGTCCTCACACTATGCATGAGGACTTCCAGCGTCACCAGAATCCCCATAGGAAAGCAATGAATAATGCTTTCATATAAAAAAATCCTAATGCGAGCGCGGCCATTACTGTTCATGCGTATTAGGTCTCCCCCACTGGCTGACGTTGGCAGGGGAAGAACATGAGCGGAGCTAAACCAGCGCCTAGGGACATCGGCGCTGGACTCAGGTAAGTGACAGAAGGAGGTTATTAATCCCTACTGCACCATGGGGGAGGAGAAGGGGCCTTGACAGAGCGGGAAACTATAGTGCCAAAACAAGTTTATTTTCCTGGCACTATAGTTTCCCTTTAATTAACAAATATTCTACGGCAAAGTTCTATGTGTGGAGTAATCACCATGGAAACCTATAGAACATTTCTAGAGATTGCTCCACTTTATGAATTTGACCCCTGAATCACGCTGTATACGTTACATAAACTGTTTAAAGGAGCTCTTTTATTAACATTTTCTTTCTGGAAATCAGTTTAAATCATGAGACATTTCCAGTAGAGGGCGCTAGTTTATCAATAAATATCGAAGCTCGCTACAGAGTAACATCGGCTAAATCAGTAGGATACGGTTTGCTGGTTTATACAAATCTTTTACCATTGTGAAACTCATACTGGATTCCACATATTTGATTTTCAATTGGTTTTTTTTATAGATAATATAAATTTAAATTTGCTGCTGTCTATTTCAGGGGCTCAGCTAATTGTTCCTCTGTGACAGATCTGCATTAAAGTAGCACTGTCACATTTGAGTTCTGTGTATGTGTGTTTTGCAAAAACAGACCTTTATGAACATTGAGTTTGAATTCCTTTAAAATTTTAACAAATTGAAACATAAAAACAATTTGCTTTAAGCACTCTGTCATTTTATTTATGTTTTACATTATGACAAAATGCAGCAATTTCAACTTTCCATAACTTGCACGTTTCTGCATGTCAGTTGCTCTGTGAACAGGCATCGTCTTATGAGCAGTAGCCCCATCCTGTTAAAACTACATTTCAGGATGAATTTCCTCTATAGGATGAAAATGAGTTTCAATCATATCCCAATACCCCAGACCAATAAAATTTCATTATTTTACTTGTTCCTTCATGAAATTACCCATGATGAATCTCCTAAGACTCCGTTATAATATGTACCAGTAACAAAAATATTTAAAGAAACTATAGTGACCAAAACAGCTTTATTTCTAAACACTTTTGGTGTATAGATCATGCCTCTGAAAGTTCACAGCTCAATTATCTGCCATTTAGGATTTAAATCACTTTTGTTTTTGTCCATGCAACTATAGCCACACCTCCCCGGGCTGTGACTGACACAGCCTGCATGAAAGAAATGGTTTCATTTTCAAGCAGATGTAACTTACTTTAAAAGTTTTTATCTCCTGCACTGTAAATTAGATACAGGAGGCTCTTGCAGGGTCTACCCAGCTATTAACAGAGCAAGAAATTAGAAATTCTAAAATCAAACAGAATGTGCAATAAACATTAGAGGACTTTTTACAGGAAGTGTTTAGGAAGGCTGTGCATGTCACATACTGGGAGGGCTGCATTATTAAAGTGATTTAACTCCTACATGGCAGGGAATTGATCTATACTCCAAAACTGCTTCATTGAGCTAAAGTTGTTTTGGTGACTATAGGGTCCCTTTAACTACTAACAAATATGTTATTTCCCTGGACAATCCTACTCTGAATCTTGGTCCACCATGTATTTAGCAGCCCTAGGTTTATAGAAGAGATAGTTCATTAACCCCTTAAGGACACATGACATGTGTGACATGTCATGATTCTCTTTTATTCCAGAAGCTTGGTCCGTAAGGGGTTAAAGTGGTTGGTCAACCCAAAACTTTTCTTGAGCCTTTTTATAAAGATACCGAGTTTATGAAATGCTCATAAAGACTGCAAGGCAGCCCCCCAAAAATATCATGAGATGAAGTAAGGACTAATCTCTCTTATGGTAAAGTTTTAAGATGACAAAAGACAAGTTCTGCCAACAAGATCTGACAATCCCCCCAGCCATCACTCTTCAAGAAATACATATATGGAGGTTTCCAGGACCCTCATTAGACAGGTCTAACTCTAGCATATGCACATAAGTATAGTACTGATGTGTTCTCCTTAACAAGCACCAACCACGAGAACAGCATCAGGTAAGTATAACTTAGCCATGAAACACCCCTAGGCCTCCTCACCCTGAGAAGTGATGTTACCATTGAAGGTCTATGCAGAATATGCAAAATAATCATCTGGTTTTGGAACCACATGTGGTATGAACACGTTATTTGCTTGGTTAGTGCGGATGCCTCTTGCTCTCTGTACTTTGTATATACTTGCCAAAAAAGTAATAAATACACAATAAGGAAAAAACCAACATGGTGGTATTGAAGACTAAACTCACACCATTATTTTATATCTCTGATTTAGAACCTAAATAGACATGCACATCAGAAAAGGTAGTAGATAACAGGGATAAAATGTCCATCGGTAGAAGTAAAGGCTAACTCCGTGAATGAGGTGCTCAGGATGTGTACAAGGGTATCACTGAAGAACAAGTAATTAAATAATAAGTAAAGCAAGACGTTTTCATAATAGATATGCCAATCACTTCTCAACATCAAGTGTTTAACGAAGAGGAGTTTTCTTAAATGTTCTCTATGATTCTAGAACACTTTGCCCTTTGCTTGCTAACCGCGCTACACATACATGCAGTAGTAATATTTGTTTCCGTATTTATGATGCATTTTCTTGATAATCATAGTCTTGGGCCCATGCCTAAAAACACGTGGCCGCCTAAACAGTCCACCTCTAATTTAAAATAATTTAGACCTCATAACCAGACTATTAATGTGGTTATGATTCTACCTTTTTAGTTTTTAGTCTTCCCTCAACGCTTTTCTTTCTCCCTCTTTTCACTTCCCATTTCTTTTTGTGATCTCTTCTCGGTCTGAATTCTTGTTTTAGTTTCTCTCTCATAAGATTTGAAAATAACTCAGAGGGTAAATATAGGGCTCGGTTTGTCTTTCTTGGTAGCAGAAAAGGAACATTGTAATGCTCATTTTGCGTATTGTCTTATTGACAATGCCTTTGTTTCACCCTGATTAAACAAAGAAATATAGGGGTGGGCGGGAGAGAGTGGAGGGGGAATTTAATATACAACAGCTCTAGTGAAAAAGGTTAGTCTTCATCATCCAAAACAAACAAGTCATGTATGTTTGAAGTGTGAATTGTCAAGAATTTAAAGAGAATTTAGAATTTTGCCCGATATTTCCAGTTTGAAAGGTATGTTTATACTTCAACTGTGGTAGCTTAAATGTTGAAATTTAGTTAGATTTTCTGACTATTTACACTTTTTTGAATAACCTTCTCTAAACGGTCTTCATCATAAAAATTCTTATACTCCATTTCCTTCAAGCTTACCGTATTCATTATGGATTCTTACCCGTTTAAATATTTATCGAGTTATCGGAGTAAAGATCTTATATGGAGCTATTTTCTGAATGGTTATCAAGCAAAATGTGGAAAACATTGATCTTGGAAATTATTTTATCAGACTGTTTAAAAAGGAACAATGCATGGAAAATCAATGCCTTGGCAAAGGACTCAGGGGGCTTTAAATAATATTAATCAATAACTAACTTTTTATTATTCATGTTATTGCACTATCCATTCCCACGTGGCTGCATAACATAGTGCATTTTGATACACGAATACGTACTCTACCGATACTAGACATATACTCGGACAGAAGAAAAGATTGGAAATCACTTACTTGTACATAACTGCCATAGTATCTTTCTGTCCATATTTTGCGTATATTAATACTCATTAACAGGAAAATAGACACAGTAAATAGACAGACCTCTAATACGTTCTATTATTGTGTCTGTGCTTTTTTTAACTGTGAAAGATCATCTGAGCAAATGTTTTCTAATTTGAGCCACTCCAGATGACCAACTATATTCTTTGAGGACTCTGTAACTTTAGTCCGTCCTTTGTAGAGATCACAAAAGGCTTAGGGAGAGATTGTAGCCAAAAGGCGACTGACTTATGTCGCACCATTGTACCATTTTCTTTTTTTTTGACATTCTTTATTTTTCCATTTATTTAATACAGCACGTTTAGAACAACACACAAATTCAAACATGTTTAGCAACCTTTACACAGGCAAGGAAGGAAAGACACAATATTCCACGTAAGCCGCCAATACAGTTGGATATTTGACAGTGTCCTCACAGATGAATAGAACTAGAACTTAGACAGCACAGAGATATCTGAGCGACAACCAAGGCCATCATACCGAGACAACCAGGGGACACCTGGAACAGATGCGAAAAGTGGGACGTGGGGAGCGCGGTTATCCATGCTACCTCGTGAAGTGGGAATTCAAAACTACATGTAGCATCTACTACCATGCTCTTGGCGACCACCTGGTGGGACCGCCCATAGCCCGAAGTCGTATTGGTATCCACTGACCCTCCAGACTGGTGCAATGGTTCAATCAGCTGTAGGGTGCCCTCCAACGCCTCCGTACCCCCCCACATCCCCTAACGCGATTTGCTGGAGCCCCCTAGGGATCAAATCGGGCGCCACTGTATTTATTGAATCTGAGGCCCGGAGTGTATCAAGAGCGTGGGACTGAAAGCGTCAGAGGACCTCCCCCCAGACCACCGAGAAGCATCGTTAACCCCCCGCCCTCTGTTCTAATCCCCTCCGGCATGTACACCACCTACCCACTCCTGAGATGTTCAAGAGCCCCGCCATCCCTCTATCCCCCTGCGCCTCCATGGACTAATTCCATTCTTTGCTCTGTGCTCCACTCCCCGGTCCCCAAACGCACTGCGTGCCGGGCTAGTGGATAAGTGAACTTGTGAGCCTACTCTCTAGTATACGCTTCCATTTGTCGTCCGTCTGGGAAGTGTGGAGGGGATTGGGAAGGGAAGTCGTAGTCATATGGATAAGGAAGTGCACCCCCCACCCAGCTGAAAGGTACTACGGGTCTCAGTCAGATCGTTGTGGATGGGGAAAGCTGTACCGGTGCGGGTGCAACATCATCCCCGGTCCGGGCATCCCCCTCGGCCCCCCTGGCCGTATACTCCATCCATGGAAACCATGTCAGGGCACATTTATCCGAGCGTCCCTGCAGAGACGCAGTCATCAATTCCATATTGTAAATCATTTCCATCCTCTCTATCCATTGGCGGAATGAAGGGGCTACCTGGCTTCTCCACAACGTGGGGATGAGAGATTTTGCTGCCGTAAGAAGGTGTATCACCAGGCCCTTTTTGTAGGCGGTAATTGGCATGCTCGTGTGGTTCAGTAGCATCGGCAGCGGCTGGAAAGGGACGTCCGTCCCAGTAACGTCTTTGATCCCTTGGTGTATCGCTCGCCAGAAAGGTTCAATGCACGACCACCAGATATGGATCCCAGAACCATCCGCGTCTCCACACCTCCAGAACTCCCCTGAGATGGACTCATGGACATGACGAAGGATGTCCGGGGTTCTATGCCAACGCGACAGTATCTTGTAGTTGCACTCCTGGAATTTGGAACAGATGATCCCCCTGTGCGTCAATTGGAAGATCTTTTGCCATTCTGAAGTAGATAGCTCGACCCCTGCTTCCGTTTCCCACCGTACCGTGAAACCTAAGGGGCACTGGTCCCCACCACTCTGCAGCATGGAGTATAGTTGCGATATGCCATGGATGAGATGCTGTCTGGCGACACAAAGTTGTTCGAAGTGGGACAGTGGGCGGTGAAGGTGAGCCTTCCCAGCCAGCGAGGTTACATAGGTTGTAAGCTGGTGGTACCGAAAGTTGTCCAGGGCGCTGGGTCCGCGGTCTTGGAGTAGAACGGCCAGCGGTTTAAGGATCGGACCATTACACCATTGATGCAGGTAGGTCCAATCCGTGGCCCCAAAGTTCCTCAGATCCCCCGGGGAGAGTCCCCCCGCAAGTCTCGGGTTATGCGTCACGGGCATAAGTGGATTCGGCGATGACGTAAGTTGTTGAGAGTACCGGATGACGCACCAGACCTTCAGAGTTGCATCCACCAACGGGTTGCCCGTTCGCAGTTCCCGAAACGTGGCGTACCCTAGCCACAACTGGGACGGGATTTTACCTCCCCCCGCCTGTTGCTTTTCCATGTCTACCCACTGTTTCCCGCTAGGGGCTGCATGCCAATCCATAAACCGAGACAGATGTGTAGCCCGGTAGTAAGTAAGGACTGAAGGCAAGCCCATGCCTCCCTCACATCTAGGGCGCTCCAGTGTCGATTGCAGTATGCGGGCGGGTTTCTGGTTCCATACGAACTGCTTAAAGGCGGACGACAACGTTTGGAAGAAGTTCCGAGGGACAGTGACCGGGATCTTTTGGAACAGGTACAATATACGGGGCATGACATTCCTTTTAATGGCATTTATGCGTCCGAACCAGGATATATATTGAGGGGCCCAGCGCTTCATATCTTGTTGTAGGGCTGTGAGTAATGGGACATAGTTCATGGAATAGGCTTGAGCTAGGTCACACGGTAACCAGATGCCTAGGTACCGCAATTTACACAAACAAATCCGGAAGGGGAAATGCGCCTGGATGTGTCTACAAAGGGCCGGGTCTCGTGTGAGGGGCATCAGTTCCGACTTGGCCAGGTTGAGCTTCAGGTTGGAAACTGCGCCATAAAGTCGGAAAGCCTATAGTAAATTCGGTAATGAGATTCTTGGCTGTTCGAGGAGGAAGAGCATATCATCGGCGTATGCCGCCACCCGATGCTCCTCCCCCCCTACCAGGCACCCCGCTATGCCCCTGTCCCGCCTAACCGCCTCCAGGAAGGGCTCCAGGGTGAGGGCAAACAGGAGGGGGGACAGCGGCAGGCCTGGCGCGTGCCATTGCAAATTTTGAACACACCCTTGAGTGCTCCATTCACCCGTATACGCGCCGTCGGTTTGGTGTACAGCGCCACAACCCATGACCTTAGACCCGGTCCAAACCCCATGTACCCCAGGGTCTCCTGCAGGTAAGTCCAGTCAACTCTATCGAACGCCTTCTCGGCGTCAGTGGAAAGGAGAACCATCTCCTTCCCGTTGGTTCGAGCTACGTGGATAGAGTTGAGGGCCCGTATGGTATTATCCCGGGCCTCTCGGCCGGGTATGAAACCGACCTGATCCGGATGAACGAGCTCCGGCAAAGTCCTGGCCATCCGAAGTGCCAGTGCTTTAGCAAACACTTTAAGGTCCGCATTAAGCAATGAAATTGGTCTGTAACTGGCACAGTCCATGGGGTCTTTGCCCTCCTTTGGGAGAATCGTAACCGTTGCCCTCAGTGTATCTTCATGGAATCGACCGTCCGTATCTCTGAACGTCCGTAAATAAGAGGCTGGTAAACCGTCCGGCCCCGGAGCCCTATGAGCCTTGGTGGCCTCCAGCGCTGCAGCGAGTTCCTCCACCGACAAAGGAGCCTCCAGTTCCGCCTCCTGCTCCGGAGTGAGTCTGCGTGTAACATGGGCTTGTAGGTACGCCATTATCCTCTCCTTGTGTAGTCGTTCCTCTGATGCTGTACGGTGTTGCGTTTGGTCGTAAAGTGCCGCATAGTACTCCTGGAATGCAGCCAGTATGCCATTTGGGAGGCGTGTAGTATCCCCCCTCCCCGTGCGTATTTTATGGACATGTAGCATCCTGCGCTTTTCACGGAGCATCCGAGCTAACAGTCTCCCGCACTTATTGGAGTGTTCGTAGAAGTACCTAGAGGCCTTCCTCGCAGTGAGCAGCAACCCCTGAGACAAAATCGTTTGCAAGTCCCTACGTGCCTCAACAAGTTGGAGGTAAGTGCCCTCATCTAGGGACTGCTTATGAGTTCCTTCTAATTCTGCGATGCGCGTTGCCAAGCTGGTAATGCGAGCCCGTCTGTCCTTTTTGCGCCTGGTGCTCTCAGAGATGAAGAAGCCCCGAATGACGCATTTGTGCACCTCCCAAAATCCTAAAGGTGTCGTATCAGAGTTGTCGTTGGTGTTAAAGTAATCGGTCAGGGCGCAGGTCGCTGACTGCGTGAGTGCCAAGTCATCCAGCATAGTTTCATTGAGCTTCCATTGTCGTTCACTGGGCTTAAATAGCGGGGAACTGGTATGAACCAGGATCGGTGCATGATCCGAGTGGCTTATGATGCCTATTTCCGCTCCTTGCAAGAGGTTTAAAAATTCTTGTGCCAGAAAGATATAATCGATGCGGCTGTATTGTGCGTGCGCTGCAGAGTAATGGGTATAGTCTCTCCCCTCCGGATTGCAAGCCCTCCAACAATCTACCAATCCAATTTTGTGCAGGGCGCGCTGGGACAGCCGGATACTGGTAGCCGAGACCACAGTCCTTCCCCTGGATGTATCCAGCCGGGGGTCCAGAGGGACATTGAGGTCGCCGCCAAGGACCAAAAGGCCCTCTCGGAATCTCTCTAATTTGGCCAATGTCCGGGAGAGGAAGGTGTGCTGACCCCTATTTGGCAGTATATGCAAGCGAAGGTATACGCATGGTCCGCTATGGTGCCCTTTAAGAATAGGTATCTCCCCATCGGATCCAATTGGGACGCCAAGTGCAGGGGCGTATTAGCTGCGAGGCAAACAAGGCATTTGCCTTGGGCGGCATTTTTCAGGGGGCCGCCCCCCAAATGCCCAGGGCAAATGCCTAGTTAGCCTCGCGGCTAACTGACATCCCGAGCGGGCGGGCAGGCTGGCGGCTAGCGAGGGAGCACTTCCTACGAGCTCTCTGCTCAGCTCCCTCGCCGCCGCAGAGTGAGGCTGGGAGCCGAAGAGGACGCCAGCCACCGACCACCAGGGATACCCCAGCACCTCCCAAAGGTAAGGAGGTTGGGGGGATTTAAATTTAAAAAAGTTAATGTGTGTGTGTGTTTGCGGGGAGTGTGTTTCAGGGTCTGACTGTGTGTGTGTGTGTGTGGGATCAGTGTGTGTTTTGTGTCTGACTCAGGTAGTGTGTGTGTGTGTGTCTGACTGTGCTTCAGGGAGTGTGTGTCTGACTGTGTTTGTGAGTGTGTGTGTGTGTGTGTGTGTTTGTGTCTGTGTGTTTGTCTGTGTGTGTGTGGTCTGACTGTTTTGTGTCTTCGTCTGTGTTTCTGTGTTCGACTGTGTGTGTGTTTGTGTCTGTGTATGTGTCTGACTGTGTGTGTGTGGACTGTGTGTGTTTGTGTCTGTGTATGTGTCTGACTCGTGTGTGTGTGTGTGACTGTGGTGTTTGTGTTCGTGTATGCGGTCTGACTGTGTGTCTGACTGTGTGTGTGTGTATGTCTGACTGTGTGTGTGTGTGTGTAAGGTGTCTTGACTGTGTGTGTGTGTTTGTGTCTGTGTGTGTGTTCCGACTGTGTGTGTTTTGTGTCTGTGTTTCTGTGTTTGTGGAGTGTGTGTGCGCCGCGGTGTGTCTGACTGTATGTGTGTGTTTGTGGACTGTGCGGTGCTCTGTCTGTGTGTCTGACTGTGTTTGTGTCTGTCTGTAAGTTTGTGTTCCTGACTGTGTGTGTGTGACTGTGTGTGTGTGACTGTGTGTGTGACTGTGTGTGTGACTGTGTGTGTGTTTGTGTCTGTGTATGTGTCTGACTGTGTGTCTGACTGTGTGTGTGTATGTATGTGTCTGTTTGTGTGTGTTTGTGTCTGTGTTTGTGTGTTTGTGAGTGTGTGTTTGTGTGTTTGTGAGTGTGTGTGCGTGTGTCTGACTGTATGTGTGTGTGTTTGTGTCTGACTGTGTGTGTGTGTGTGTGTCTGACTGTGTGTGTGTGTGTTTGTGTCTGACTGTGTGTCTGACTGTGTGTGTGTTTGTGTCTGACTGTGTGTGTGTTTGTGTGTGTGTTTGTGTATGTGTCTGACTGTGTGTGTGTGTGTGTGTCTGACTGTGTGTGTGTATTTAGAAGGTGGGGCGGGGGGGGAGAGTTGGGTGGGGGTGGAGCGGGGGGGAAGGGGCGCCTGAGTTTTGTCCTGCCTAGGGCAGCACAAAACCAGGATACACCACTGGCCAAGTGGAGGAAAGGCGTCGTCTGGGCGAAAAGTATAGCCACCCCCGCCTTTTTGGCAGTTGGGTGATTAGCGTAAAATCCCAACGGGAATCGCCGATTCTCCAGTTTAGGCGCATCTCCCCCTTTGAAGTGCGTCTCTTGCAAAAACGCCACGGATGCTTTTGCAGCCCAGAGCTGCCGTAGCAACTGTGATCGCTTTTCGGGCATGTTAGACCAATAGGTCAGCCGCGCCGGAACGAAGCCCCGACCGGGCGCCATCGCTGCAACGGTGGGGCAACCCCGCCCCGGCACAGGTGGACGTGTGAGCAAGGGAAAATGTGGGAAAGTCCGGTCCAGGTAGCAGTAGGAAGTAGTCTCACAGCCCTCTGTGGGCAACGTCGACCCTAAGCCGGAGTGTATAGCCCTCCCCCGGGGATATTATGCCCGCGTGAGGAACCCCGGCTCTATTTACAGTGAGGGTCTGTCACAGTAGGGAACAAAAAGACCCCTTACTGTCTTGGCGTTTCCATAGGATGTAGTGGTTGTAACTGCCCCAGTGTCCGTCGGCCCTCCCCCTGTGTGTCATACATGCGAGTATCCAGATGCTAAACCATAAAATAACGGGATTCTTCTTTTTTTGGAGCAGGTGGGTAAGCGGCCCGCAAGGCCCGCCGGGCATCCAAGGAGGTCTGCGACAGATCATGATACAAGGCCACCGGGGCATCCATATAGCGAAGGTCGGGGCGGGAGCGCGCGGCCTTCATCAGCTCTTCCTTGAGCGGGAAGGACGCCAGGGCGCAAATCAAGTCCCTCGGCAACCCATCATGCCGGGGCGCCCGCAGAGCTCTATGCGCCCTCTCAATGTCGAAGTCATCTGGCGCCGCCTCCCCCAGCAGGTGCGAGAACAAGCCGGTGAGTAGTTCGTGTGGCAGCTCCCCTTCAGCCTCCGGTAACCCCCGGATCCTAATGTTGTTCCGCCTACCTCTATTGTCGAGATCTTCGACCTGACGGCGGAGATCTAGGAGTAGGTTCCCCTGCCTGGTGGTCGCCAGGTCCGCAGCTTGCTGCAGATGGGAGTTCTGAAGGCGCTCAGCATCCAAGGCGTCCACGCGGTGCTCCAGAGCGGCGAGATCCGCACGCACAGCGACAATCTCCTCCCTGATCACCGCCCGCAGCTCGGCCACCATTTAAGATTTATCTCTCCTGTTGAGCATGCTGGAAGAGATAGCGGCTATATCTAGCGAGATTTGGGACAGGGCCGCCGGCTCACTGGTGCCACGGGATGAGCCAGCAATGCTTGAGCCGGGTGAGGCGGGAATCGACGTGTCAATGGCGTCCGACAGGCCCTGCGGCCCAGCAAGGTAATCATCCATCGGGCCGGTTTGGGACCGTAGCAGAGCCCCACCGGGCTGCCCAGAACTTAGTGCTCGCTTGGTTTTCCCCATTATATCAGAATTTGAACTTGTCTGGATGCTAATTATCACGGGCTATACAGGGTGAGGCCTAGGAACACAGGCACCGTGCGTCTCACTCCATCCGAGGTCAGGCCACGCCCCCCCCCCATTGTACCATTTTCAGTGTGAGGAGAAAAATATAAATAAAAAAATCAATAGCAAGTGACAGAAAGATGAAGAACAAAAATTCACACATGTGGTAACGTATTGAGAATTAAATTAAAACTCATCCCATTTAGATTTGTGTACCTCTAGGAGACAGCTACCTATGGAAGAATAACACTGCAGGACAGACATTATTATGTCGTAGGCGCTGTGTTTTCTGTAGATGAAGTGGTACTTGAACTTCTCTGGTGACAGCTCGCTAGCTTACTGTCCCTTAACATGTCAAAGTAGATGAGACTGTCATATTACTTGGCCATCAATGGGACATAGTTAATGCGAATCCCTTCATTCCCAGGAAGCCGTTGGAGGTTTGAGAGATAGAAAATGCAGCCTGTATGTTTTTCCGAGACACACTATTGTTCATCTCTTGTCATGTAGCGATTTACCATCTTCTATTTTGAGACTTTGGTTGCTATTTTTTTAAAATTATTATTATTACAATATAGACGCCAAAGCATTCTATTACAATATGTGCACAGAAATACAGAACATGCTTGCAATGCCTCAACGGCAAGTGCAACATGATACATGACTATACATTTTAAGGATTCTGCACAATTTATGTAAAATAACATGCTCTGGCTAAGCATACATGTCTAAACAATATACATGAAATAAGCTTGTAGACGAAGAGTGTGTCCATTAAGCTGTAGTAAATCTGAATAAACTATAAGAAATAGACCATCGTGCTTCAAAGAAAATTTAATAAACAAAAAAATAAGTATGCATTGTGAAGGCATCAGGAGAAAATGGAATCAAGCCAGCAGGAGTCTCAGTCCCAGGTCATCTCATGCTCCTCAGAATACATCATAGCCTTGTCTGGCATGATGACCCAGGTGGAAGCCACATGAGCCTCGTAGTGGAGCATTAACATAAGCCTAGCTGTGGTTTCAAAAGTCACTCTGGTAAGGTAACCAGTCTGCATAGAGCAGGATAGGGCTGCTGATAGAGCTGGCCTGTTTATTAGTGGCACCTGGCTTCTTTGATGTTGTGATGACTCAGGTGTTTCCTTCCTAAATGGAGTAAAGTTCCTTTGCTAGGAGCGCAGCACCAGAAGGATGGGCTTGTAGCCCCTGCAGGTCACTTTCTTACTGGTGCTCACTGATCCTGCACTCCAGAAATTGGCAAAGATTTAATCCAGTATGGCCTCAAGAACATGTTGTGCTTTGCTGGGGTTTGGGAAACATGCGGTCTCCACCATGGTAGGTGAGTGAGCCATAGTAGATTGCTCCAGCTTTGATTGCCTCCCCCTTCTGACCTGCCAGGTATCAGGGCTCTTGCACAAGTGTAGTTGCTACTGGGCACCTCTTGGTCAGGAGATCAGCCGCCTCACACACCCAGTGCGCACTAGGCCACATCTGCCCAGAGGGGTGTGTAAGCTCCCAACAAGTCACACACTGCTCCTTAGTATGTCGAGTACATGTCACTCGGTTCATCCCTTTTAAGCCAAAAGAGGCTGCAGACAGCAATTCATATCAGGACAGTGGAGGAGCTCACACGAAACACGTCTATCCGCCATGTCAGTCAGACTCCAACCCCCCTATTTAAGTTGTTTTCTTAAGGTTCTAAGTTGTCACACAATTTTTTAGACCATGAATGTTGCTTTGTCCGTTTATGTAGGGTTACTGGTTTGCTACAAATTGGGACTTTCTCTTTTATGTTAAACCACATTCATCTTATTTGAGTGCAGTGTCCCTGTCCCACTTAATCCT
Source organism: Pelobates cultripes (assembly GCA_933207985.1). Taxonomy (NCBI): domain Eukaryota; kingdom Metazoa; phylum Chordata; class Amphibia; order Anura; family Pelobatidae; genus Pelobates; species Pelobates cultripes. The sequence continues at coordinate 56,827,849 of OW240919.1, forward strand.
GCAATGTAAAACATTGCAGTTTTTTTGAGAAACGGCAATGTTTACTTTGCAGCATTAAGGCAGAATCTAGAGGCGCTTCCAGGAGTTTTCCAGACTCTAGGTTCCCTATATGATGCTGGATGTCCTCACGCTCTACATGAGGACATCCAGCATCAGTGAAAACCCCATAGAAAAACTTTGAGTCAATGCTTTCCTATAGGGAGAGCCTAATGAGCTCGCAGTGTATGCTTATTAGGTCAGATGATGTCGGAGACGGCAATGCGCAGTGAACCAGTGCTGAGGGACAGCGGTGCTGGATTTGGGTTAGTAAACAATTTATTTTTAACTCTTTACATGCAGGGGGTGGGGGAATAGAATGGGGGCAGAGGGCAGTATAGTGTTGTTAATACAAATCTGTATTCCTACCACTATGGTATCTCTTTAATGATCTGTAATATAAATCAGTTTAATGGCTTCTAATTAGTAGCTGGCTTCACAGTTATTAACAGGCTGTCATAGAAATCACAATTTGTTTGGACTAAAAAAGATTCTGAAAATGTATACTAAGACTAGTTTGAAGGTGACATGAACAGGGTTATTCACTAAACATGTACGAATTGACAAAAACAAAACACAAAAACAATGAAAACAACTGAATTCCCACCACATTGGCAGTTCTCAACATGATTTTGATTTAATTTTATTATTTATAGGGCACTGATCATTTTCATTTACGAAGTATGTTCTATCAAGGCTTTACAAAAATTGCTTTGTTTACAGGTACACGCAAAAACAAATACAGGAGGCTGTAGTGGTTATGGTGCCTGGGATGCACAAGCACTTTCCCAGGGTAAACCTAGCTGGAGTCCGCTATGCACCGTTGTAGCGGTTATGGAGTCAGGCATGTCCTGGCTCCATTGCACAGTAAGTAGTGGCTTTAACACTGTGTGTTGTACGAGAAACTGTTAGCAATACGAGGAACTGGGAAGAAGGGAAATTGCATGTGATCACTAGAATACAGAGATTGCGGGGTTATTTTTAATCCTATAGGACTGAATATTAGTGCCAGAGCCTTTACATTACGACACTGAGTATACAAGGACAAAGGATGTAATGACAGCATAGTGTAATATTTGGTTCTTAAAGGGGTTAAACACTGACATATTCCCAGACATAGATTCAATTTCTGGGCAATCAAAGCTTGGAAATAGAGCTCTACACTTAACGTTTCATGGTAATTCAAAAAATCAATTACAAAGTAAATGGACAAAATGAATTCAGTTTACAATATCAAAACCAATATTTAATGTAACAAATGCAAATTCATGTTAGGAAGGAGTGAATGAATATGTAAAAAAAATTTAATGGCACACACTTCAGAATCAAATATGGCTATATGTAAGGTTTCACTGTCCAATTATTAGCAGATAATAGATAAATTAAATTATAATACACAGCACCCTATAGAGTCAGGGTGTATCTTAATGGTAAAAGGATAGATTTTTGAAGTCATGAGCATATAGGACTGGATAATTATTATTCCCAAATTAATTAAAACAGAGCTCTACTTTAAAACGAACACATTAGTGTTCAGAATAAAAAGATTTCACAAAAACTAACCTGATTACCCCATTTCAGCACCTTCGTCCATTGGCCCTGGGTCACAGTCATCTGCTGGACGTCCTCATAGAGAGCAGGAGGACATCCAGCATCATTTCATGGAGTCAAACTCTATGAAACTCCGGGAAGTGCCTCTGTTGACTGTCTGCAGTCTGTTTTACATTGCAGGACTAGAGGTGGAGTTATCCCTGAAAGGTAATTATTGCAGTTTCTTAGAAACAGGAATAATTAACTTTGCAGAGTTAAGGGACCTGGGACACTGCACCCAGACCACTTCAATGAGATGAAGTGGTTTGGTTGCCTTTAGTGTCCCATTAAGAAGCTCCGGTAATTCCCAGTTTCCTATTGGCTGACGCGATTGGATGCAAGGTCCTCTTACAACCTATAGGATAGTCCCAAGTCACTGATAAAGAACAAGTAATGTGTAATGCCAATAAATGAGCCATCACCGTTTGGGCTATAATTAAAAATGAAAAGGAGAAACCTAAATAACTAATCTCCATTTTATATATATGGTCCCCAATTAGAAATATAGAAATGTGCTATATATGTTAATGCCCCAAATGTCACTGATCAAGAAATCAAATATTTATCCTGCTCTCTTCAGTACAGTGGAAGAAAACCATAATCAAACTACATTCTTCCAGAAATCAAATTATCTCTAAGCGAAATGCAATGTAAAATGCAGCGACCAATACCGCGTCGGTCACATTACAACAACATGCCTATCAGATCATGTCAAATGTGTAGATTAACAGAGAAGCATGGAGTTTGGGTGCTCTTTTTGTGTCACAACTTTAATAATATTTTGCATAGAAAGCAACATAGCACATAGATACTATCAAATACTGAAGAAGATCACGGTGGGGTATGATGGCAAACTACCAGTTACTGGTATACCTAAATTGAAATTAATATTTAACTTGGGAAGAGCTTCTTTTAAAGGGTTAGTCCAAGCACCATGACCACTCCAGTAATTTGAAGAGGTGGTCTGGAGCCTGTATGTACAGAGTTTCACTGTGAAATACTGTTAGGATGGTGTTTAACCCCTCCTCTGCTGCTGGAGCTGTACCTCCACCTGTAGCAACTTCACCAGGATGTCCATGGCCAGCATGGGACTAGAGTTCCGAGCTGGATTGTCAGCTGATTCTCTCAGCCAATGAAAGTCCATCACCAGGCCACCATGGAGCATCAGAGCTTGGCAACTATCCAGATAAGGTGGAAAACCATCGCTAAATGGTTTGCGCCAATACCTGGGCAACCAACCTTGGATCAATCACTACAGACAGTTGCAGTAGTTATGATGATTGGAGTAACGCTTTAACTGCTAAAGACACTTGTGAGAGAGGCACCCATACATTTATTTATTTGTGGGATATCAATCACGAGTGAAAAAAGGTGCTTTCACTCCTGGGCATGACACTGCATTTGGAGAAAGCTAATTCCTACATATCAAAAGATACACTTAACGGTCTGTCTCAGAGCTCCTCAACGTCCATTAAATATAACTGCCGTCCAAACCCTTGGGACTATAACTCATTCTCTGCCATCCTACTGCATGGAAAGGATTATGGAAGCTGCAGTCCAGCTACAGATGGGAATCCACAGTTAGACAGCTCAATTCATTTGAAACGAGGGGTGACCATGTATTCCACAACAATTTTAAAGGACACTATAGTCACCAGACCAACTGCAGATTATTGTATTTGTTCTGGTGAATCATTCCCTTCAGGCTTTTTGCTGTAAACACTGTCTTTTCACAGAAAATGCAGTGTTTACATTACAGCCTAGTAATAACTCCACTGGCCAATCCTTTGGTAGTGCTGCAAGCACCTGTAGCAGCCATCTTTCATGGTCTCTACCCTCTGCATGGAGACACTGAACTTTCCTCATAGAGATGCATTGATTCAAGCCAGGGCTGTGTTTGATTTGTGCTGGCTCTGCCCCTGATCTGCCTGCTTGACAGTTTCAGCCAATACAATGGGTAAGCATTGTGATTAGCTCAGAGAATCACTTGTGATGTCAGCCAAGCAGCCAGATAAGGGCATACGCAGCAGCTGCAGACTTTAATACAAGTATGATTTTACTATATTTAAGAAGGTAAAGGGAAGCAAAAATGAGATCTGCTGGAGAATTGACTCAATATATTGTTGTGCAGGTTCCGACCTCACGACACAACAGGATTGGGGAAGAATTGAAGACCATGGCTGCCGCTATGTCCACCAAGGCCAACCTTCAGCACCTCACGTCCACAATTCAGGATGCGGTGCGGGCGGCGGTGGCAGGCCTGCGGACTGAGGTCACTGCACAGGAAGGCCGCATCCACACACTGGAGCGCCAGGCTGAGCTTGTCAAGGTGGGATGCTACTTGCCATGAGATGCCATCTGGAGGATTTGGACAACAAAGGTCGGCTGTGTAACATCAAGGTACCCGAAGTGGATGGGGAGGAAAATGTGGAGGAGGAGACGCTCTCTTCTCTTATGCTTGAAGAGCGGTGTGCGCGGAGGCCCGTGACTGCAGCCTTGCGGGACTGCAACATCCGTTAAAAGTGGGGCACCCCATTTGCATTGTTGGAACGACATCAGCACGGCTGGGCCTCCATAAGATGTTCCACAGTTCCTGGAAGAAATGGGGCTGCCCCCCACTACTGTCATCAACTGGGTGCTGGGACCCTTGGAGCAGAGGCCTCGGCCGCAGAGAGCTCCCAGATTTTGTGCAAGTAGATCTCTGCCAGGCCCTCTGCCCCGACGGCGCCCAGATCCTGCTGTACCCGGGGATTGAGACTTCAGAGTGGACTGCACCTGCTTGCCTGCACCCACCTACGACTCCATGGTGAACACCCTGGGCCTGAGGTACATTTCTCATCCCTCCATTCTGTTTGTTTCTCCTTTTTATTTGTGTGGCGAGTATCTGGGGATTCTCCATGATCCACCCACGGGTTGAGACTTTACTAAGCTCCTGACGTTTGGAGGCACCATCATACCTACTCGCGAGCCATACTTGGTTATGCCAGGGGAGGCCTACTATGATATGGGATTGCCTCTCTCTTTTTTATTTTTTGGCAGCGTTTGTGTTGGAGCTTATCTAAAGGGGGACACATCCTGCATTATTTTGTTGGGTGGGGGGAGCATGGGGGCTTTCCTTGGTCCAACCTTGGATTGGGCCTTTAATGTGCAACTGATGATTGGAAGTGCATTCAACATTATCCGCCAGACTCTCTTCTATCGGGGGACGCATACCAGGAAATCAGATGGTGTTGCCATTTCCTTTTTATATATTGTTTTCTTTGGGTGGGATTTTTTTGGGTCATAGCGAATGCTTCACACTGCGTTTGAATGTGACATTTCTAGCCTATCGTCGTTTATAGGCATGTTTACTGTATATATGCCTCCTTCATATTTTTCTGTTGATTTACTTTCCCTACACTTGTCTTTTCTTTCCTTGCCCTTGCTCAGACATTTAACCACTGTTAGTGCCACTGTGTCCCATCCATGAGGTCTACCCTATTGTATAGTGAATATTGTTGTAGGGGAGGGAGCTGGGGTAGGTGGAGTAGGCTAGCGCCTCCACGGAGGGGGGAGGCAGGGGGTACAGCCTGGCTCGCATATAAAAGTCGAGTGCTGCCTTAGGTTCCTCACACAGTTTCCCACATGTGGGGCGCTGGGGTGTTGCTGGAGGAGATGCGACTGAAGATTTTCTCTTATTAAAGAATGGAATGGGGAGATGAATCATGAGGGGGAGAGGAGCAGAATTCACTTCTATGAAGGGTTAAGGACAATGGAACAAGGTGCTAGTGTGGCAACACAAGAGCTCGATCAGCTCACAGTACCAGGAAACTACAAATTAATATTGTTCTGGTACAGGAAGCCCACCCTCTTCCACAGGATATTTCCTAGTGTGCCACCTACTTGCTGGAGATGCCAGGCTGATAGAGGCACGGTGTGGCATATATGGTGGGACTGTTCAGAAATTACCTCTTTTAGGACATGGTGAGGGATGAGGTGACCGATATTTTCTCAGGAATTCAGTTGAGTGGTCGGGGGAGCTCACTCTGGCACACGTTTTCAAAACCTATTTCGGTCTCTAAGAAATCCATCTTACGCCACTTGCTTAATGCGGCTAAAGCCCTGATTCAGTTTTTTGGGAAAAAGACCGAGATTCCAACTAAGGAGGCTTGGTTGTACAGGGTTGAGGATATACAGGCAGCTGAGGCGCTACATGCTTCTCTGCTCAGGGGGAGAGTTCCAGACAGACGGAGGCCTGGCAACCAGGGTTTGTTCATATGGCACGCGATCTGTGATGCTTGAACAGACATGAGTCGCGGGGAGCGCTTGATCGCCTGGTACGGGAACCCTTCTTGTTTCTTTTCTCTTCATCTACTTACACACTCTCTCGTTATGCTGTCCTTTCTAGCAGGCCTTATTTCTATAATAAATGGAGGCAAGGGCTGAACTCCCCATGTAGCACTGGCTCACTTACTGCATTAAGGGAAAACTCAGGTAGCAGCTAATGCTGGGATCCTCTACATATCATGGTAATATACTATTTTCCACTATCTGGCGGTTCTGGACCATAAGTTGGCGACTATCAGAGAGTTAACACCGTAATTGAACTCCTGTAAAATGTATACACTTGTATTTTTTATATAATTGCATATATAGCGACCTGCGTGCCTATAATTCCTGGTCTTTGCAAATCTCAATAAAAAAAATAAATATATAAAATATATATATGTATATATTGTTTTAACATTATCAAGTATTAAAACCGGTGCAGAGAAAGGAAGCCAAGAACTAATTTGTTTTCATTCGGATAACGAACAAAAACAGGAATAACAGGAATAAGCATGCGCTTGTGATCTTTCAAGCACAATGTACACATATTATGTATACCTGGCTATAGTGAACTCTATCATATACAAATATATTTAGAAGACCAAGTACCTTTAAAGGATCACTATAGTGTCAGGAAAACAAATCGGTTTTCCTGACACTATAGTTCCTGAGGGTGCCCCCACCCGTGGTGCTGAAGGGGTTAAAATCCCTTGAGTTAGTCACCGTCTTCCACCGCCGGGCTCCCTTACCTCTCCTCCCCCTCCATTTTTCAATGCTTTCCTATGGACGCTCTGCGTGATGGAGGCATAATATGCCTCCAACGTTGCAGATGCGCCTCTAGTGGCAGTCCGGAAGACAGCCACTAGAGGCTGGCTTAACCCAAAACGTAAACATAGCAGTTTCTTTGAAACTGCTATGTTTACAGCAGGCAGGGTTAACCCTAGAGGGACCTGGCTCCCTGACCACTTCATTGAGCTCAAAGTGGTCTGGGTGACTATAGTGTCCCTTTAATAAATCGTCTGGATTGCAAATTTATTGCAGTAACCAAAACTTTCATAAATTGGCAACAATATAATATGAAAACTATCAAAATGTTTTAAAGTTTCCCTACATGCATTAAAAAAGTAAAATTAAAAGAGTGTAAAAATAAAATTAAAAAAATACAGTTTTTTATATTGATCTTGGTGTCTAGAGACGGTTTCTGCATTCTACAAATGCAGACATTGCCATGGCAATGCTTATATTTGTCAGTCACTGGATCTCATCCTAATGTAGACTTTCAATTATTCAGGTAAAGCATGATGCCTCCGATGGCTTTTCATAGAGCAGCAATATATTCATTGCTACTCTATGAAAAGCATTTGATTGGCTGAGAGCAGCAATTGCCCCACACATGTTGCTGGACCCCTAATCATCTAGATGAGTCCAAGATCATTCGTCATAATGATCTCAGAAGATCAGCTGTAGGCATTGTTCATGGGAGGGTTGTGTGTTCTGCCTACTTTCAGATACAGCCCAACCCACTCTTACTGGAACTACATATTTTAGGATAATGATCTTACCCACTTTAACCAAGAATTAGCACACATTTTCCCTTACGCATTATCTTGGAATAAGGGGGTAGGGGGGATATCGCAATATTTTCCTCTAACTGTTTAGTGGTAGGCAATTACATTAATGAATGTGTTTCACTCTTTGTGACATAGCATTAATAATCAAAATGATCTAAAACAGCAACTCCTAACTGGTTAATCGTAAAAAAAAATTAAAAAAAATAAAATTAGAAATAAAATAAAATTTGACAATTTACCAAACATATTTCAAAAATATAAATTCATATGTATTTCACACTTAAATGATGTTAAAAACTATAATCAATGGAATAGTCAAATAAAATAGAACTTTGTAACTAACATACCAAACAAATTTGATATATTTGTAAAGTGAAAAGTACTCTTATTAAGTGTTCTTGCATAGCAAGACCACTTATTGTTATCTCACATATATATTATTCTTCTTATTATAGCCAAATTTGCCACCCTAACTCCTCCCACAGTTTTTACACTACATAGACAAAAATTTACCAAAACGTGCAGATTGTTCCCAATCGGGTTGCTATTACTTTGTGGAACGTTTCGCCGAATGGTTCACGGAATATCGTCGTTCTTGTGGCGCAATTTGTCCCATAGGAATGAATGGCAAAGCTAGAGTGGGAGTTGGCAAAAGATGAAAAATCAGGACATGAATTCTAAACTGCCACCACTCCCTTATTTTCAGGCCCACCTACACAAATCTTATATCAAAACGTTCAGCTATCCCTGCTGCCAGTAAACATGTCAACGGCTAAGCCATAGTCCTGATAGTTTTCACAATATAATCATTTGTTTGTAACTAACGCCGTCCATTGACATTCATTGAAACTTCACTCTACAAAGCTCAAATTTGAAGTGCAATTTCTAAACTGCGACTGTGCCTTCATTTTTAATACTTCAGAGACATACTATGCATCAAAATGTAGGGCTGGGTCTTGTGATTCTCACAATATAAAGCTCTTCGCTGTAGGATTTATAGTTTTTAAAATACGACAGTTTGAAGATGGCAACCGCCAAAATACTCTGACCTATGTCAGGCTGCAGCAGCAAGTGATGTCATAGACAGGGCCTTTTGAACACCTGCTAATGTTTTTTATAAATGTATGGTTTAATGTAACTGTGCAACAACGTTGCAATTAAATGTGCTATATAAATGATAACAGTTACTCCGCCCACTCCCGTTGTAGACTACTGGTGGAGGCAAGAACACTTCACACAATTTCCCCAGAAATCGTAGCTTTTCTAGTTATCCTTTTATTTTCCTAAGGCAACCTCAAAATAAATAAATGTGGGGCACAGTGGGAAGAGATCAATATACCATGGTGGCCACGTCACATATACAACTGCCCTTTCGCCTATTCTCACATTATTTTTGTTGCAGAATAAGTTGGAAACATTCAGAGTCGTCATCAATTAAAAAAAATATATACAAAGAATGAACGGGGTTGCGTTATTCTAATTGACCTGAAGGTTTTTGTTTTTTTTAATAGAATTATTATTTCCACAGAAATGCATTTTGTTACAATCCATTCAAGTATATAGTGACTATTAAGTGCTATGGTAAATATAGGTGTACCCAAGGTTCCTCTGACTTAAATCTAAAACCAAAATGAAAACAGAACAAAAACATTAACATATTCTCATTATTTTTGTTTATGATGATAAGATTGGTACAGCATAGATTTGTACAGCAATTAAATGGTGTAAGAAGGTCGCCATCACCATAGGTGGGTTTAGAATCACGGTGGAGATTATATGACAAAGGGAAAAAAAAAAATCACACTATACAGGGTTATTCACGAAAGTAAAAATCTGAAGTTTTCTAGTTTGGCTATTTTGACCAGAAATTTGAAATTCACGTTGAGTTCTCACTTTACTGAAAAATCCTGTAGAGAATCATTTAACTGACCATATCGATAAAAACCTCAGACTTTTCAATAGATACAAGCAGATAACACAGAGGCACAGCTCATTCTTAGAGGAGGAAGGACATTATCAATACACAAGAGTTTCCAAATTTTCCTTGTCAATGAAAAAAATATATATATTAAGTGAAATAGAATTTAAAAAGCATCTGAACCATGTAGGCAACAATTCTACAACTTTAATGTTCATATTAGTGGTTCTCTGAACAACAATGTGCAAAATTTCCATGCTAAGTATCAGTAAACCTTATCTTGAAGTGTTCTAGAATGCCTTTAAAAGAGCAGCTTCTATTAAACCACACTATGTCACGAGTGGTCATTTGGCCAATGTTTTCAACTACACCAAAAGAAGAATAGGAGGCAATTTCACATCATTGTAAATTCATGAAAATAGCAAATGTGGAGAATTTAGAAGAATCTAGAAGAGCAATACTTTTTATTTTGTTCAGCTGAGATCTCTCGTCAATTCTTGCTGTTTAAGTCCCTACGACATGTTGTTTGTCCAGTCTGTGAGGAGCTAGAATATGTGAGGACACAAGAATCCTTCATGTAAAATGACACATTGACTGTGGAAATGTACACTAGTGAGATTTCACAAAGTGACACTGTTGATTTAAGTGTAAAATACTGTTCTGTCTTGTGGGTTGAGAAATACCATGATGGTAAGGAAAATAAAATTCTTTAGAACACACGAAAACCAAACCTTTATTTGTTTTTGCCACAAAAGTGCCAAGGTCCCTCTCCGTTAAGTGCATGTTCTTACGAGTCATTAGTATGAGATATTTTCTTCCATAAAAGAGCTTTTAAATTGTTTAATATTAATGAATGTTCCATTTCCATCTGCTTGGCTGCAATTCTGAGGGCAATGCAAGAATAAAGCTGCTTCTCCAACTCTTCTCGAATTTCAGAAGGAGTTCCACGCAGTAGATAGTCCTTCACTAGAAGGCAGACTTTTGCCAAATTTGGTTGGGTTATATCAGCTGTGCACCTCTTTTTACTTTGGTCGCACGAAGTACGGCAGTCTGTACCATAAACACATTCATTATCAGACTCACATGGCCTGTCTTTTATAAAGTCCTTCAAGCTAATTTCTGGTACTATTTTTCTCATGTCCACCATTTTCAAGTCATATTTATTGTTATATCCAAAGTTGTTGGCACTTACATCACACATGAAAAAGTTTCCATAAGGCCCATGGAAAATGTCTTCCACAAATTCCAGAAGACCTATAACTATCTTGGCTTTCCTTGGCCAAGATGGAGTGAACCATTGGTCCATACGTTTTCTGAGGCCAACAGGAATAAATACTTCAAATACCCATGGCAGGCTTATTCCATACAGATATGTGTATGGTACTCGCTCAGTTATATAAAGATCCCCACAAAATCCCAGGAGTTTTGGTGTGTGTTCCTTATCTTGCAAGATCACCATCAACAAGAACTCATTGAGCTGTAATAGTGCCCATGCTGACTTGGCCTCAGGAAGTGACACGTGGCCATCTTTATTTCCATCCGCTGCATTCAGGATCAGATTTACTAGATCTCGAAGATTACCTTGATCACCCAGTTTAGTCTAAAAAACAAACAAAAAGAAAATTAAAAGTATATTGAGAACAGTAACAAATATACAGTGGAAATCTGGACTGACTGGCAGACTAAATGGAATATAGAAATAAAGTTGTCAAGAGGTCCCTAGCGCAGGCTTCCCTGTAGGGCTAAACTGTTCGTTAACAGTTCAAACCATAAAGTCAGTGCTCCAGCAATAAATCGCTCTGCCCTGCTGGCTTTCCACCTTCTGAAATTCTTCATAACAAAAGGCTAGGAAACCATCAGGTACGGGTGTCCGCTGATTGGCTTAGAGTGGTCATTTGCCACTCAGTAAGTGCCCCCTTCTGGCACCAAAAAAAATCTTTTAAAAAAGATACGTACCTTTTCCAAGAGTAATCCAGCACTGGAGGACAGACTTACATTTACAAATGGTTTAACCCCTAAAAGCCAGTGCCCGGGAACCTTTGGCACCATAACAACTTAATGTAGATGAAGATGTTATGATTCCCCAATTGTTCCTTTAACTTTTGCCATTGCAATAGGAGACCTATCATTCAATCATATACCAAGATATAAAGTATTCAAACTATTTATTTAAAAAAAAAAAAAAATCTTATGGTTAAAGGAATTAATTTTTTTTTTACATATAATAAAAAAAAAAATTAAAAAAAAAATAAAGTTTCCTTTTAAAACCGGAAGAAAGTATTATACAAAAAAAATAATAGTTTTGAGGTCACAGTTGTCCTTTAAAGAAACATTATATTGTTAGGAATACAAACGAGTATTTCTAATGCTAGAATGTTAGAGTGATAGTCTACCTATTTAGATGTTTAGACTTCCAGAAGTAAGAAAATAAAATGTTTAATTGCCTTTATTCCCCTAGCTTGTCTGTCTCTCCACAGCTGTACTGCCTCCGCTAGCTAAGTTCATCATTACTAATTATCCCATAGGAAAGCATTGGGGCTAGTGCACATGTGGCTATTGCCACACTGTGACCAATCTGCATTTCTGCATAGAGATGCACCGAGTTAATGCAGTTCTATGGGGAGTGATCATTGTCTCCATGCAGAGACCATGTAGGTCATGCAATCTTTGCAGGACTCATCCACAAAGTCCCTCTAGTGGCTGTCCAAGGGACAGTCAGCCGACGTGGTGTTGGGAAGCAACGTAAGCACGGCCTTTACTCACAAAAGGCCAAGTGTACACTGTTAAGCCTGCAGAGACAGACCCTTTGCCACAGAACCACTATATTAAGCTGTGGTGGTTCTGGTCCTTATAGTGTCCCTTCAACAGGCCATGTAAAAGCAGCAGAGGAAGACTGAGCTGAATCCAATCATAAAACGGTTAATGTTGCATTTCACCAGTGACAACCTTCAAATTCTGCTCTTGCCGGAAGCCGGATATAAAACAAAAAACACCAAAACAAACCCCATCACAGTTGGGGTCATAGCAGAAACCATCAGCAAGGTGGAGATTTACTTTTTAAGGCAATGCCAACAGTCCCTGGGTCAAAGTTTAAGCCAACTTTGGCATTGGAAGCGGAGAATTTTTCTAAACCTTTTAGACTTGCTTTCAACAGTTAGTCATTGATATTCCAAATACGATTGCTTTTATCCCGCATTTTGGAACCAAACCATTATGAACTTTGTCTCAACAGATTGACATTTTACTTTGGTGGTTTGTGCTATTGTGATCAGATGCATTTGGTTCATAACTAAACGATGCAAGTGATTTAGTACTATCCTTATTTTGGTGGTTCTCCTTGTTACTCTGTTCCTTCTTCTCCCTCCTTGTAGACCCTTCATAAATGGGATAAGCTTGGAAGCTTCTGTACCTATTTAACTAATCTTGGCGGCTTCTTTCTGGTACAGCCACAAACCTGCAGAACTGCATTTTTCAAGCTGTCAGGCAAATAGCTTGGATTTAGCATGTTAAATGATTTTTACAAGATGTGATTTATCTTCTTCCTGCAGGGCAAATCAATGGCCCTCTGAAGTCAAAGCCATGACTATATATAAATACCAGTATATATTTGTGCTAATGTACTCACTAATTGCCAAATGTATTTTTTTGTACTTTGAATATGCAATATTCTGTGTGCTGCTCCAGTTGGTGAAATGAAATAAAATTGGAATAAAAAAAAAAAAAAAAGGGTTGAGTTTTAGGGGGCGGAGTCTGACCGCCAAGCTGAACAGACGCATGGGGAAGGAGCTCCCAGCGGGCGAGCAGAAAATAAGGCGATATCAGCAGCTGTGTAGCCCAAAGACGTACTAAGGTGCTCTACCCACGCTGGGGGAGCCCCAAAGAATCGGGGGATACCCTTTTGGATCCTGTAGGGGCACATAGACCGCAACGCAAATTGAGGCCTGCGGGAGTTGGAGCCGGGGAGAGGCGGCCGCTCTCTTTGACTCCAGACACCTCAGAACACACGATTGAACTCCTACCCCCCCCCCTGGACCGGTGGGGGATATCCCGGTCCCCACAAGACAAGCAGGCTAACGCAGAAAGCAAGGGAGACAACCTTGACAGCGGCAAAGACACGAGCCAGACAGAGTGTGCCCAAAATGGCCGCCCACCGACAACTAAAGAAAACAAACAAAATCACCCAGGAGCACCCTCATCCTCTGATAGCCCTAGACCGGCTCTGCTCGGCTTTCTGCAGGATACTGTGCGACAGGGGAGTGCCCTACCCTCATGCAGCACGGGTGGTAGCCTCATGGATTCGTCCGGAGACCCGCCGACGCCGATATAGAGACCCACTGCGGACCTTCAGGGAGGCAGTCCGGCCACATAGGCATCGACCCACGACAGGGCGAGAAGCGAACCTCTCCGACCCAGGCATACACACCCACCTCCACAAACGGGGTAAGGTGAGGGACGGGTACCCCCAAGGCCCCGGCACCACGCCAAAACACAACACCACAGAGCAACACGCTCCCATGCGGCGACCCAGGGCTGAAACCGAGCAGCGCGCTGTGGCAAGGGCAACAGACACGCCACACCGAGCCGCTGGGGGAGCCGGACTTGCAGAAGCCGTACAGACACTTCAGACGCCAAGCACTTCCCTGCCCAGTATAGGAATCGGCTGACCACCGACACACCAGGCAATGGGGCAAGCTCACAGACGCCATCGGCAGAGAGCCTCAACACTCACCTGGAACTATGCTATATATGTACCAGTAAATTGTGCCTTGGAACATTATTTTGCTTTTTTCACTATTATTTTTCGGTCTCACTACCTAGTCCTGTATATTTTTTGGCAGCCTTTTATTGCACACTCTCTCCTCCTGCTGCTTTTTGTTGTTTAGATGTGCAGTTACTGGATAGGGCAACGCAAGCCTCTCACCTGTCGGAGCTAAGCAAGCGATTTATATGTAACAAAGCACAGTGTTTATAAAGTACAGCTCAGAGTAAAGGGGATCTTTATCTGTTTTACTGAGAGATCACCTGCTGCAACGTTAGCGAGAATGCCTAAAATACTACTACGTGTATATGTGTAACCAAACATAGTGCTTATAAAGAACAGCGTAGAGTAAACGCGCTCTCTGTTTGTCCTACTGAGATATAACCTGCTGCGATGTTAGTGAGAACGACTGAAACACTTATTATATTACTTATTATAGCGAAACTAAAACAACGCAAGTTTATGCCAGTTTAACTTTTAACTTACTACAGAGATGTCTAAGCCTGAAGAAACATTAGCAAGTTATTAAATCTGATTGTCAACTTTCTAACAAAGTTCTGTCATATCCTAACACTACCTAAGTAACGTAAAACTAGATTGTGTATAACTTTAAAAAATGTGCTTGTTTTATTATGTACCTCTATGTTTGACTGTTTTAATGCGCTGGAGGATTGCCTTTGGGGCACCTTTAGAGTGATTGTTATAAACTTACACACAAAAAAAATAAAGAATTATAAAAAAAAAAATAGGTTGAGTTTTAAAACCTTTTGTGTTAGTGTCCCTTTAAGGACACTTTCATGGTAACATTCCTTTACGTTTCCGTAGGACTACACAAAACGAAAACTACAAAGTTTTATGCGTTTGGGGACATGTGACATTAACTGAGGGATAACATGAGGAAGTGTTTAAAACAAACAAAGTTGCTTGTTAAATATTTTCTTAAGAAGAAAAAAAAAAGCAATTGGTTACACTGGATTCTTTTTTCCTGTTTTCTTCATGATCTGCAAAAATAATGGCTCAATTAAACCCACAAGTGAAGCAACCTAATTGCTGAAAGAATAATTTAGAAAATGAACAAATTTGAGAGGTGTGCATAAAAATAAATAAATGTAACCATAGTTATGCCACCACCTTTCTTTTTTAAATGTGATTTAGTAAATATTTCACATTAATTAAATGTTAATACTACAGCATTAGTTTTCTTCAAGAAAACTGTGGAATTGGCTTTAATACTTATAGCAGATGTCTAAATGACTTTTGGAACTCGAACAGGAAGTTGTTACAGAACCAAGAATTTTATTTAGGATATTATATAAAATGTTACAATAATAAGCAAGTAAAATAAATGTGTGAGGAATTTAATTATATTGTATGGCCATACAAACACTTAATCCGGTCATATCTCCAAGAAGCCACAATGATCCTAATTTAATAATCATGATGTAAGATACTTTTTACTCAGATTCCACCCTTCTGGGTCTCAACGTTTTCTGAGTAAAATGCCCTTTTGGGCACTAGGAACACGCCTATTTGTGTTATTCTCCTACTGATTTTGTGCCGATCCCCTGTAGTTCATATAGCTTTAGGCTGACACACAGCTAGAGTGTAGATTAAAGTCTTCATTTTATCTCTTTGGTTATATGGACACTGTGCTAAATATATCTTTCACCATTTTAAAATGTGCAAAAACATCACTTTGTAAAGCTTGATAATATTCAGTGTCTCTATTCTGTTGCATTGTTAGGCTATTGCACAAAAAAAGTAAAAAAAAAAAAAAAAATTAAAAAAAATATATAAAAATCGTTTTCGTCCTAATGTATGATGGTTATAGGGGTTGTTCATGCTGTTGTGGCAGTGCAAGCCAGTTTGTGATCTTTTGCACACACAAGAAAAAAAAAAAAAGTTTTCGTGAATTATATCATAACCCAGTACAAAAGGCACAACCAAGGCAAACATTGCATATGATGATGATAATCAGAAATTTTGTTTAATTTCACCTCTTTGCTGTAGGTTTTCTGTATGTTGACTGACCGGTGCAAAGGATACAGCATAGAATGATGATTGACAGGGAGCCAAGATGAGGCAACATTAATTTATTTATTTATAATATTAAAGGAACACTATAGTCCCCAGAACAAGTACAGCTTATTGTAGTTATGGAGAGTATAGTCAGTCACTGCATGCTTTTTAATGTAAACGCTGCCTTTTCTGAGAAAAGGCAGCGTTTACATCGGCTGCCACTGGAAGTGTCCCTAGGTAGCACTCAGACAGCCACTAGAGGTGCTTTCTGGGTCAGTGCTACACAATGTGCAGCACAGATGTTCAGCGTCTCCACGCACTGCATGAAGCCACTCAGAGATGCATGGATTTAATAAGAAGATGCTGCTGGGGCAGCGTAGCATTTTACTGCGCATTCAAGATAGCTTCCCAATGAAGAAGCATTGGATTAGCAGAGATAGGCAATTTTGATTATCTCAGCCAGGGGAGAACCAGCCGTGGTGGACCCGCGCGGCGCTGGAATAACGGTGCGTTTAAAGAGGGGGAAGGGGTAGGGGGCGGCCACCTAAATGGTGTTTTTAACACTGTAGTGACAGGAATACATGTTTGTTTTCCTTTAATAATAATAATAATACAAAAGTCTTTGAGGGAAAAAATTAATTAGGTTAATTTCACCCCTGGCAGAAAAAGATTAAATAACTTTCACAAGGGCTGCAGTGGCCGCATTGCTGCTGAATGGAACACCCACAGATCACCACAGTCACATGGGCCTCCACAGGATTAGGAAATATCCAAACCACCAGAGCCACATGGGTTTCCGTGACCTCACTGCAACTATTATGAAATACCCACAACAATATAGACATCTGGGTATTAGAAAGTTAATCATCATAATTTTGTTGTTCCTAACATGTTATTTGAATCTTTAAATGATACAGTCCTTTTTAACCACAGTGATGCACTGCAATAGATTACCATGTGGAATGCAAGGGGTTAATAATATATTCAGCTCATTTTGCACGATACTATGTACTCTGCTTTTACATGGCTTTTCCTACAGAAAATCAGAAAGGAGAACAGATCTAACGGACAGAATCACACACTCCTTGATAATTCTGTTATTGACAACACAGATTGAGTTCCAGAGACAGAAGACATAAATAACCATGCTGCAGTACATAAAACCAGCTATTGTGTCATTTCAAAGGCCTCTCATGTCATAATGTACCGGTAAGGGAAGGGTCTGAATTAGCTTACTTTGAACAGGCTGTACACCATTTCTTTGAACTTCTGCACCGTTGTACCTCTTGTTGGTTTATCGAATAACACAATCTCTTTCCTTGGCTCTAGTTCAGCTCCAAAATCAAGTCGTAGGACATCTTCCATCTGACATTTTATAACGCCTTCTAGGTTCCCCCACATTCCTAAATACAGCTAAAAGAATGTGGCAGAAGGAAAATTAACAAGAAATATATTTAAAAATCTTAATATTTGTAAAGTATTACAATCTAGCAATCTACATTGAAAATAATAGAAAAACATAGATAGAAATGTGTAGCAAAAACAACAACAAAAAAACCCACAAAAAAAAGTCAAATGCTGGAAAAATTTAATAAACATGCAAGACATTGACACAACAATTCAATGTATAAATTTCAATAATATCTAGCGGTCATTTGAATTATATTCAAATTCTGCATTGATAAAGTTAGACCTAGTACATTTATTCAGTAGACACACATTAAAACATAAGTCTTTTAGAATACTAAAATGGGTGCTTTAAAGGGGCAGTATTAATAGATTCCAGACACCATATACATTTACAGGTAAATGCACCTCTCTCTAAATATTGCCCCTCTTGATTAGCAATGGAAAAACATTGCCTTTTTTGAGAAATTGCATGGTTTACACTTTGCCTAAAACGTCTGAGTAGTGGCACTCTGACCACCACTAGATGCAATTCTTCCTTAAGACTTTCGCATGCAAGAGGTCCACACATTCAGCATCATGCATGAAATCGGCAGCTAATGCTTCCCATAGAGAAAAAAATAAATTGACAGAAAGTGATGATTTTCATTCACGATTTCTCTATGAAAAGTATCCGATTGGACAAAAGTCATCAGAGTTGATTAATAAACCGGTGGAAGAGTAGAAATAGAGGAAACGGTCATGCTGAGGAATACGTTTTCTAGCATTTTGTATTTTTTGTAATTTTAACAAGTCAACATTAAAAATATATTTTTAATAATAGCGTGTTCCTTTAACTAGTAAGTGTCACATAAGTAGGTGGGTAACAAATGTAGAATAAAAGCCAACAAGGCAATGCCCTGTGGCTGGATATCAACCCAGACAAGCACTGTAGGCAACAACAAAATCCAGGGATGGGCACTGTACTGACAGGATAACATCTAAAGCTACTGAGAAAAGGAAGGTCAAATATGAAAAACAATAAAGATTAAACTGTAATAATGATGATTAAACTGTAATAAAGATCGATCTTTCTGTTTACATTGTTCATGTGATCAAAAGGGCACCAACGGGGCTTCAACAGAAACAAAAAGAGTAATCCTTGACTGAAGTCAGTTGTAAGGTTTCAGTAATAAGTAAAGAGATGGCTTAGACGTGAATAAATAAC
The DNA here is from genome assembly GCA_933207985.1 of Pelobates cultripes. Taxonomy (NCBI): domain Eukaryota; kingdom Metazoa; phylum Chordata; class Amphibia; order Anura; family Pelobatidae; genus Pelobates; species Pelobates cultripes. The sequence goes on from OW240919.1 coordinate 56,846,664, forward strand.
GGACTCTGCAACAATCGCCAGGCAGTGAGTAGTACTACTGCAATGTCCTGTTATGGCCATGCCACATCGGTATGATGTATTTTAGAACATATGCAGCTTTGTCGAAAGGAGTGATGTCAAGTGGCAGAGTTTCTTGATGAGCCAGGATAAGTCTGAGGATCTAATACCTTCTTACTAAGGTCTTACCCCTTACATCCTTTAGGAAGAAATGGCAGAAGTAATAGTTAAGACTTCTGACAATTCTAGCAATCATTCGAAGGAAGGGATAAGTACTCATGCGGTAAACAATCAGTAATTCACTAAAATGTTAATTGTATATGAACGCATTTTACAGTTGTGAATGTAACTGCACACGCCTAAAGGGAGGCAGCATGTTAAATTTGTAATCTTAATAATACTATTTTTTTTATTGGGGTATCTTTACAAAGTGTGCAATACAGCATTTCTTTTTCTTTCCTTTTTTTTTTTTTTTTAATACTACTCAACTTCAATGGGTATTCATCTCGGACGCTCCAAGTCACTAGATTAAAGTGTAATCAATCGCTGTGAACACTGATGCGGTAACAAAAAGCCATTCATAAGCACATATCCGACAGCCCTGCATAGTGACATTCCTGAATGCTGCAACAGATAACTGTCTGCAACGGGATCAGATTTAATTTGGAGGTTACAAGAATAAAGGGTTCATTCGCTAAACAGCGAGCTGTCATTTCTCATGCAAGTCACACGTTTTAAGACAAAAACAGCATTACCAAAAGATTTAAAAAAAATTTTTTAACTCTGATATTGCGGCCAAATTAAGTTACACGGATGGAAATTTGAAATCCTATTACAAATTCAAGTAAATTGTCAAATTTTATCAAAATTTATTAAAAGGAAACTTGGTTATTGTTCCTGGGGGTGTAACTGGGAGTGGGGGCAATTCTGTGACCAAAGACCACGCACAGTATAGCAGCATGTCTATTTAACAAGGAATTTGCTCATTTTACTTCAACTCTTTGTATTGCGCAGAGCTCTTAAAGTTTGGCCCAGCTGCATAAGTGTTAAAATGATTGCAATTACTATGGTGACTCATAACAGACTAATCTCCACCAAAAAAAAGTCAATTTCCCCAAATCTTGATTTAAAAAAAGGCCTTTCAGTAAAAATGGCATGTGAAAAGCCATAACACAGAGCTCATAAGTGATTGGAATATGGATAAGGCTTTCAGGAGTACTAAAATATAAGGTATCGGGCAGAACTGATGGATTCCAAGTACCTATTTTCCCATCAAACTGTTTCATATTAGCTATATAATGGGAGGCACTATTAATGCAGCAAAACGCAGCTTTTATAGCTCTTTGTAATTGCTTGCTGCAGGCCTTTATGCAAATCAGCAGGCAGCTTCTCCCATGATTTTTCTGTATTATGCGTGTAAGTAGCAATCATGCTTTTTTTATTTTTATATTATATATATATATTTATTCATTAGCACTTTTATACTTTTCTCTATATAAATAAATAAATAAAAATTCGAATGAATAATAAGTATTATAGGACTTAAAAGCCACAAAATATATGCAGCAATTATTTGTCTTACTCAACAATCCTACACAAAATCAAAATCAATAAATAAGTGTGTAAAAGAAATTGCTATAAATGCTTATAGCATTATATATATATATATATATATATATATATATATATATATATATATATATATATATATATATATATATATATATATATATATAAATAAAAAGTAAATACAAATAATAGCACTTTGTTATAAACGAACAAAATATTTTGTTGTGCTTAAAAATATATCATCTGTGGTGCAGGCATGTTCCAAAAAAGTGCTCCCCCCATTTTATCTCACTCACATTTGCCAGAGCAAAACTTCTTTGCTCCGATATATAGCACAGATATACAAATACTTCTCTAGTAATCAATGACACTTTCAGAAGAGAAAATGTCGGAATTTTCTTTATCAAGGTGAATAAAAATGCATGATACATGGGCAGCATTTGCAAGCTTGAAGGTTACTACTATTAGGGTTAGCTATGGTTTGAAATAGCATCAGTGTAAAGTTGGTGACTATGGTGATACACAGTGATATTGTTATGACTTGTTCGGGTTAAACAGCATTAGGGTTTGCTCGCTTTCGTTACGGTTAGCAACTGATAGTATCACTTCAACAAATCTCTTCTCTGGGATACAAGCACTGCAGCATGTCAAAACAGGCATGTGTTCAAATTAACCCTATAAATTCCCCAAAAATCTGGAAACAATATACAATTGGGGAATGCTGTACTCTGGACATGCAGCAGAATACAAATCTTGGGGAATTCAGACTATTTGACAAACAAGGCCAGTGAAATTCACTGTTAAAGTATGTATCTATGAATGTATGTATCTAACCTTGAGTGTGTGCCTGCATGTGTCTGTGTACATGCTGTGTATACATGGTTGTGGACTTCTGACCTCATTCCATTCGCAAACAGAGCAGGTGTTGTACAAACGGTAGATCCCGGTAACAGAACATTTGAACGATTGACCCATTGTACTGCACTCCCACACTATCTAATGCCTAACTAACAGAGATTACAAGGCTTGTCGCCAGACTTCTTCCTAGAGCCTATGGTCCCACTGTTACAATGGACCCAATCGATACTATGGCTAACCATCAGGTATATAATGGTTGGGACTTCCTATATTGTGTGATTGGACTTCGGTTAAATGTATTGAGTGTCCATTTTAGGTGTTTCTTTCCTCCCCTATTGGTGTCCTATTGTTTTATCGGCAAGGCATTGCAATACTGTTCCAGGACAGCGTTTCCAGACCAGTTCAAGATGGCTGCCCTGTCACTCCTACAAGTCTCCCGTAGGGTCTACAAGCCCTTGCCATGGTTTGTCCCTACCCATCCTTGTAACTAGTGTGCTCAGTCAAAACAAAAGGTGCAGGCATCTGGGTCACCTCTAAAGACCCTAAATCACAAAATACAAAACCACCAAATGATACCGCACTCAAGAAAGAAAGTGTATACGAATATAAATGTATTGCCACAACGTAATAAAATTGGAAATAGTACTCCTCTATCTTGTGTAAAGACACCAAATGTATGATGATAGTCCTATGCAATGGTTTGCCCACCACTATAAAAGTGTAGAGACAGAGTATAAAACACTTAGTGTCAAATCACCAAAACACATAGTCTACCTTTACACAGCTCAAGTACAAGAAAGAAGGTACAGTGCTTGATATACCTATACAATCAGTCTAAAGTGCAACACAAAACAAAATACACAATACTGCCTGCCAATTATCTTCTGATAAGAATAGGAAGATGATTATTCTCAGAAGATAATTGGCAGGCAGGATTGTATATTTTGTATACATGTTGTATATATTTTGTTTTGTGTTGCACTTTAGACTGATTGTATAGGTATATCAAGCACTGTATCTTCTTTCTTGTACTTTAGCTGTGTATAGGTAGACTATATGTTTTGGTGTGTCTACACTTTTATAGTGGTGGGCAAACCATTGAATAAGACTATCATCATACTTTTGGTCTCTTTACATAGGATAGAGGAGTACTATTTCCAATTTTATTACGTTGTGGCAATACATTTATATTCATATACACTTTCTTTCTTGAGTGCAGTATCATTTGGTGGTTTTGCTCTCTATATTTTGTATGGATCTTGAATAAACTATTAGTTCTGTTCTACACTTTTTATTCCTTGCTCTGGAATATGCTGGCACTATATAAATAACTCCACCGAGTGTCTGGCTCAGTGGAGGAATTCTGACGTTCTTTAACCTCTCTGCTGCAACTCTCTTGGAGATCATTGGCATTGCTAGTTGGCTAATGCTAGATGGGAAGACTCTCTGCTAGATATTACCCTGTTGGAGAAGTCATGACCACTGGGCGGAACAGGTCTAAATCCCTAGATTTGGAACCAGCCCTCAATCTACTATAATCCCCAACTATAGAACTACAATGTGCAAGCCTTAAAGGGACACTATAGTCACCTGAACAACTTTAGCTTAATGAAGCAGTTTTGGTGTATAGAACATGCCCCTGCAGCCTCACTGCTCAATCCTCTGCCATTTAGGAGTTAAATCCCTTTGTTTATGAACCCTAGTCACACCTCCCTGCATGTGACTTGCTCAGCCTTCCATAAACACTTCATGTAAAGAGAGCCCTATTTAGGCTTTCTTTATTGCAAGTTCTGTTTAATTGAGATTTTCTTATCCCCTGCTATGTTAATAGCTTGCTAGACCCTGCAAGAGCCTCCTGTATGTGATTAAAGTTCAATTTAGAGATTGAGATACAATTATTTAAGGTAAATTACATCTGTTTGAAAGTGAAACCAGTTTTTTTTTTCATGCAGGCTCTGTCAATCATAGCCAGGGGAGGTGTGGCTAGGGCTGCATAAACAGAAACAAAGGGATTTAACTCCTAAATGACAGAGAATTGAGCAGTGAAATTGCAGGGGAATGATCTGTACACTAAAACTGCTTTATTTAGCTAAAGTTCAATTTAGGTGACTATAGTGTTCCTTTAATACTAGCAAATCACCATGGGAATTGTATAACAGCTTGGGATCTGTTTGGCCACCCCCTGCTCTACAGCAAGAACATGCTGAAGGTTACCATTTTGAGATTGAACACAACTCATAATGTAATTATTGAGGTGTGTCCTTTATTTGGTATATAGCGAACACATGTCTTTAGTTTTAGTCCATACAGAGAAATACAGTCTTTTCAATAAAAATAAAGCAAAAATAAAAGTTACCTGGTTGTTGGGTTTTGTAGACAAACATTTTCCAAAATAGAGTGTCTCTTTAGCACAGAGTCCTTCACACGCAGATCCATCAATAATACCTTTCCTATATTTATCACACTAAAGAAAGGAGAGACACACGTAATTAGCTGCTTAATAATGCGTGCAATCAAATGCTACGTCGTTAATCAGAACCAAAACCATAATACACCCCTCTTGGAGCAGTTCAAATTGAATACTCAATACTTACCTTCTCGGATAATGTTCAAAGCATTATTCAATACATTTTCCCCTTGGCTTATTAACTGCAGAATAGTACTAAAGAATAGTGCGCTCTGTCAGAGGAGGTTTTTTTTTTTTTCTTCAAACCAGTGCGTCTTAAACCACCACATATTTGTGCAGATGTGGCTTCATAATATTTGTTCATTTTTGACCCTGACTTTTTGGACTCTAATTTCGACTGGCTCTTTCATCCTGCTTTTGTTTCTCTCTGTGTACTGTACTGTGTTTCTGGACTTGTGTACACTTGGACACTGACCCTCTGTTTGCCATTTCACTTGTAAGGCTGTGCTGCCTGGGCTTTGACCTTGAACAGATCTCTGAACTATGCCTGCTGGATTACCCAGAAGTAATTCATTGACCCACTAGCTTTGTGTCTGTATCCCGAATCTCTCTTCCTACAACTTAAAAAACCCCTGCTCCAACACCAGACCACATGGAACAAGAACCCCACCAAGCCAGGAAAGGCAAGCAAGAACAAGAATATCCCAAGTTATATATAGAAAAAAATATATATATGATCCGAGAGGTTTAGGATTAAGAAAAAGATCCACGGACTACCAACCCAAAAAGTTTATAAATATAAGTAGAGAATGTGATACAGCAAAAAAAACAAAAAGTGGGGAGCACGCAGCCAGTTCCTTTATCTTTCTGTCAGGCACCAAAATAAGTCTTCAATAAGTTCCTGGCAGAGACTTGCTCTCAATTAGGGTCTATATAAAGAAAAAGAAAAAAGATTGACAGCTCTAGCTACTATGATGAACATGAAGTATAAGAAAGATGATAATCTAATAATTATAACCAAGATTAAAATAATTATTGCAATCAATAAGGATTGATATAGATAGAAAGCATGCAAAGATGTAGCAGCCTTTTTGAAAATACCATTTATGAACATGCGATACTATGCAATCATGCTGCCAAGGTCTAAATGTCCCAGAGCAAGTTCACAATAGAACCTAATGGGAGTGGTGGTCTACAATGGCATCTAGGAGTTGCCTGAGCCTATACTGTGTCCTTAAACCAAGGTCAGAGTACTCACATTTCTGATGTATCAAAGTAACTTAAACAGCTGATAGGGCACTCTCATAAGCCCTTGTAAACTAGAGGTCTCACATGAATTGTAACAAAGGAAGAAAAATATCCTGCCCAAAGAATGCAATGATGATTGCAAAAGTGAAAAATAGAGCACTTCAGCATATTTTATATTTAGCCTTTACATTGTAGTGCATTAAAAATTGTTACGTTTCCAGGTAAATGAAGTAAAGTCTATCCCATCAGATAGTTAAAAAATAAAATCTAGAATATGCAAAAATCTAGTGCTAGAATGGTTAATCTACAGAAATTTAACTCGCAACCATAATCCTTTTTCATGGAGGACTAAGGAAACATTCACTCAATACATTATACTTCTACAGAAAGGTTCTTTAAAGTTACAAATTGTTCTATTTATATGCTTCGGAATAATAGGCTAATTGAACCTTGCTAGTACAGTGCACTGGTTTATAACAAAGCCCTGAGGACATATTCAGACACCAATTTGTCATGGTCTACAAGTCACCGCAAGGCCCATAAATGTATCGTAGACCTTGATCTTTGGCAATAAACTTTGTAGCAATTTTACATATTACCAAGAGAAAGTTAAAAGGGAATTAATAGCAAAAAAAAAAGTCAATGCACTGTATACGAAAACCAAGTTTCAAGTTTTACAAATTGATTTTCTTCAACATAAAATGAGCACTATTTTAGTTTTTATTGTATTTTTTGGAATTTAAGATACACCAGGACATAAGACGATTATATATAAAATATTCTATCAGGAAGGATACATTGGGATTTCTCTTATTTTCAAGTTCACAAAACATTGCATTGTTACATTAGGGTACAATAAAATATAAAAACAATATAAATACACAATATATACAATATTTAACACAGAACAGGTAGTAAATATACAATCAACCATGACAGGTGCATTCTGTTTTGAATGTATGTAGAGAGGGAGCTCTTAAAGGACTTTAGGCTTGGGGAAGAATTGAAAGTGAGCGAGAGGTCATTCCACAATTGAGGTGCTCTGTAGGAAAAGGAGGATTAAGCTGCTTTTTTTTTGTATTGAGGTAGACTAAATAAAATGCTGGTACTGGATGGGAGGTTATAGGAGGAGGGAAGAATGGGGAGAGTATTCTGCTCATGTAGGGTGGGAGCTTCCTAGAAAGCTCTTAAACACAAGACTGGAAAGATAAAGGGTGCGTCTGGATTCCAGCGACAGCCAGTTTAGTTATTTTAGCATGTCACAATGGTGAGTCATATAATTACATTGTAGTACAAGCGTCAGAACGAGTTATACAATGAATTAAGTTTAAGTAATACGTAAAGGCATTTGATGACATCATAGCAAAACCAATACATGTCAAGAAATATTTGACAAAAACTTTGTGAAAGAAATTGCACTTGTAGAACAAGAAAGACACACGATCTGTCAGAGGTTGGAAAAATTAAAAGGGGAAATGTAAATTGAAGCGACAGGTGTATCTGAGGAATCAAGATTGATAAAATAGGCATGCTTAAAATAGAACGAATTACTGATAGTGCGGAAAGAGAAAGCAAATAACTAAATAGAAAGGTGAAGCTAAAGGAGCCACCCAAACTGCATGCAATATATAGTTTGATCAAGATCCTCTGTGCAATTTGAGACCAATAAATGCCTGTTCTGCCGTGCAATCTCCATATGAAAGACCTCATAGGCCAGGACCAGAACACTGTTCAGTGACGTCATAGATTCTTCCCAACAGCAGTAGCCACAAGATCTGAAGGGTGAGTCAAGTGTATAGTCCTTAGAGTGGTAGCCTTCCAAAGAGGTTGTGGGTCCAAAGCCAGGAGTGCCTTGCAGGTCGGCCACAACTCTACTGTCCAGCAAGAATGGACATGGTGTAGGATTCCGGCTGCCCAGTACATCCGATGCTGATAGAGGCGACTTCTCTATTCTTGGCAGCATGTAGGAAATGGCTCAGAGGGCCACTCTGCAGTATTCATGACTCACATGGAAGAGTGGGCACAAGAACCACGGTGGGAGCGCTCCCTTCATAGTTCTAAAAAGCAGGCAGACTGTCAGTGGGTGGGGCAGGTCCACCCATTGGGGGCATTGCTAGATAGGTGGGTCGCGTCACGTCACTGCCCTACTCAACAACGACTGTTAAGGATGACATACAGGAGTTTTCAGACGTTACATTTTGGACTGAGAATTGGCTACAATCTGTTGAATCTGCTTTACACCTGCCCTTAAGCTTGGTTTGAGATGTAGGTCTGGTGAACACCATACGGAGTGTTGTCAACAGGGAAGATATTAGCTCAGGGAAAGGATCTACAAGTTTGTCTATCAACCTATATCATACAAATAGCTACAATATAAATGTCTGGAGCATCTTAGTGGAAGGGGGATAACGGTGTGGAGAGGCCCAACAAGAGATAGTGTTTGGTAAAATGGCTCCTGTCACAACCACTGTGGTGTCAGTAGAGTAGAGGGTGTTGCAGAATAAATACTGCCAACAAACCCAAGAGCTAAAAAAAAAAAAAAAAAAAGACTGACAAAGGCATTTTCATTGTGTTGGGCTCACCCTTTTCACCTAATTTTGGAGTGGGGAACAGAAGGGGATTTTGTGAGGTGGAGATCTAGATACACTAGAGAGTGAATCAAACTGATATTGTTGCTGCAGGCAGATATATCGATGGGATGTGCCTGCATCAAGTAAAGTAAGCAGTGATTTTCAGGACTCGTTAAAAATAGAAATGAATTAATGACATCATTCATGAAATTAGTGATATTTAATTTCATCTCGGGCAAAACTATGGCAAGGCGAGTAGGGGAGATATAGGAGGGGGCACCCACGACTTGCTTGGAGATGAGCAACATCTGAAAATGAGATTCCAAAAAAGACCCACAAATAAAATTTGTATTAGAAAAGCAATCCACGAGTATAGGCAACTACAAAGAACAAGACTCATCCAATTTTCTTGTTTCTGTACACACACACACAAAATATAATTCAACAGTATAGCTTTGCCTCACATAATTGGCATTCTTTATTATTACTATATATGCTAGCAGTATTAATTCTGCTCTAGCAAAGATCTTTCTAGGTTAATGCCAGTGCAGCACCCTGTACCCAGTCTTCTGTGCTCTTCCCACAGTCACTATGTAATTCACTCTGGAGTCTTTCAAAGTTTCTAACAGCCTGCCTAAGGACGCATGTTATCAAATTACTCAATTTACGGTCAGCAAAACCTTAACATCCAGAGTCTGCAGGATACATGGCCAGTGATTATGGACTGGCGAGGATCTTAATCTACTTAAATGATTTTATCTTTCACGACAGACAGCAGCTTGATATTGTCATAGGATATTATTAGTAGTAATATTTATATAGCACAACCATATTCAGCAATGCTGTACCATATCATTTCGAGTATCCCTCTATGCACCTGGAATGAATTCTAAATTCTGCAAACAATGGGAGTAACCATATTCCAAATTCTCTGTACAGTTACATTCCCTAAACTTTCCCCATTTCCCAATATAAAATAACTTAAGAATTTCATTATTTTTGCCCCTCTGTCCTTTGCATGCACATCCCATTATTGTATGCTACAAGTATCCATCACAATTACCGGTACCAACCACATGGGAAGTTCTACCTAGGAATGAAAAGAAATTACCGGTAGGCCATTTTATTAATCTGGTAGTAGAGACTCTAGCTCCCCAGTTTGTAAAGATTAGAATTTGGTTGTCTATTTCACAAAGGCAGTTGACTGGATTTTTAACCAGTCTTCCAATATGGACAGTGAGGATTGGTTTAAAACATCTCTCATCCACATCATCATTTGGTATTAGGACCCAGATTTAATATTGTTGCATAAACTTTTCAAATTATTTAATATTTTATGAACTTTATATGAACTTTAAAAAAATTAGTTTTTTCCCTTCAAAATATAAACATTAAAAAACATTTTATATTTTAATTTTTTTTATAAGTATTAAATCATCAGAAAAAGCTCATCCGAAATTATTAAATTGAGGCCCAAATTTGGAGATTGAGGTTAGTACATTCCAAGTTTTGCTCTCACCATCTTGACAAAAAAATTTAAATACATTAGTAACCTGTAATGTAAGATATTGCAGAATGTGTCAGTATAGAAAATTAAAGGACCACTATAGTGCCAGGAAAACACTCGTTTTCCTGGCACTATAGTGTCCTGAGGGTGCCCCCACCCTCAGGGTCCCCCTCCCGCCCGGCTCTGGAAGGGGGAAAGGGGTAAAAACTTACCTTTTTCCAACGCTGGGCGGAGAGCTCTCCTCCTCCGATCCTCCTCTTCTCCTCCCCGTCAGCTGAATGCGCACGCGCGGCAAGAGCTGCGCGCGCATTCAGCCGGTCACATAGGAAAGCATTCATAATGCTTTCCTATGAACGCTGGCGTGCTCTCACTGTGAAAATCAGTGAGAAGCACGCAAGCGCCTCTAGTGGCTGTCAATGAGACAGCCACTACAGGAAATAGGGGAAGGCTTAACCCATTCATACACATATCAGTTTCTCTGAAACTGCTATGTTTATAAAAGAATGGATTAATCCTAGCTGGACCTGGCACCCAGACCACTTCATTAAGCTGAAGTGGTCTGGGTGCCTAGAGTGGTCCTTTAACCCAATTTCAAAACACTGGGCCTGCAATCTATATGGACAAAGTAATCAGTTTGAGTTTCTGCATTTTTTTTTTTTATTACATACATTACTTTGTTTTCCAGCATTTTACATAAATTACTGCAAACAATGCCAGGGACTGAAATGCACACGAAGTGTAAAAAAAACACAAAAAAAACAAAAACAACAAAGTATCTTTGTTGTCCCTTTTTAAATATTTTTATGATTATAATTGTTATTCTTTGCCTGGCACCGTTTATCTGAGCACAAAGTTGCTATATATCACTGATACATCTGTATTTTAAAAACTAGAAAGAATTAATTTGTTTTTTGTTTCCAAATCTATTGCTCCAGACAAGAAAAGTAAAGAATCTCTTATGTCAGGTTCTAGTAAGAAAATCCTATATTTAATATTTAGGATAAGTGTAATTTTGCCAGTACTTGTAGCCACCCGACCTAATGAAATGCAGTTATCCAATTAAGACATTGTGGACAAAATAGATCTGTTTGTAGAACATTGGTATCTCATAGAAAAATCTATGCCAATATGAATGGTGCAATTTCGAAATTGTTCTATACCTCTATACAAAAATCACTGATAAAATAATACTTACTATAGTTGATTTACAATCATGTCCCCTGCAGAGCTCTGTGTAGGAATTGTACCGAACATATATAACCCAGCTGCCAATAAATACAGCCAGCCATGATAAGAAGAGATATTTTATCCGCATATAGGACAAACGAGCCTGTAGAGATATAGAAAATAATTAGGTTAATAAGAAAAGAACGCTAGACTCCATAGTGACCAATTTTAAAACATGGATTTTATTCATTAATTATTAAACTGTGAACTGTGGAACATTTACAAAGCAGTACAATTTGTGGGCCAGAATAGTTCAAATTAAAAACATTCTACAATTTAGCAACTGAGGTCCAAAAAAGTCCTGCTCAATTCACATACTTCCCAGTTTGGTGGATAAATCGAATGTGGAGAGTCTATCACTCAGACAAGGTTAATCACTCAAGTGAAAATTACTAGAAATCTCACATTCCAGGTCAAAATCTCAAATTTTAGGTCATAACAGTCATGTAGAATTGACTTTTTCTAAATCCGCTATTTAGGTCTAAATTTCGAAATTCCCAGCAATTCTCTCTTTAACAGCCCTGACCATGTTGATGTTCTGAACTGAAAAATAGGTAATCTACTAAATTCTTAAAGGGAAACTAATAGCATTGTAACCATTACTACTTATAGACCAGTACACGTACTCACTCAGCAGCGTTTTAGCAGATTGAAAAGCCCTAGATGTTATCAAATGGCTCTTAAAGAGTCCCCCTAAAATTCTGCTTTAACAACCAACGTGATATATATATATATATATATATATACAATTTATTTTATTTAAACCATAACGGCCTGTTGCCGCTACACACCAATAGGCTTATCTGTCTTTTTCATTAACTGAAACAATATTAATTACTAACTGTACTACATGAGTGTTAAATTGAACCACATTTACCAGCGAGTTGCTATTTTTTTTTTATATATATCCAATACAGATATATCTTTACGAATACTATGACAATTCTCTGCTTGAAGCTATATCCAGAGGACAGTGTTGCAGATTTTCAGGATGCCAACGAGGTCTGAACTCCTTTCATGCAACCTATATTGCAGTGTGCCTGTTTTAGCTGTGAAGTGGTTGCATTTGAAGCAGTCTGTCTAACTGAAACATTCACAGTTACCTAATCTGCAGCACTTTGAGAAGTCTGCACAATGCTTTCAACAGGTAAACAAATGATTTGCCAGAATCTTCTTTTAAGCATTAAACTTTAAAAACTTAACAGTAACTACGGTCAGGAAATGCTAAGATACAATGTTGTTAAATGTCATGACTGATCTTCATTAAACCTCATTCACTGCAAAGCACTATTTTTCTACATAAGAATAACGCAGTAGCCAAGGGCAGCCACCTATTCAGGTGCCCGGATATATTAATATAATGGCTGTTACAAGCAGTGAATCAGACTAATGCTCATTGATCTGTGATTGAGTGCCTCAAATCAGGTAGGAGTTGGGGAAATTCTATCAAATGCTCTGTGGATAAAAGACAATTCTTTCTCCGAAGTAGCACTTCATCAGCGACTTTCCCAGACAGAAGCTTTTTTTTTTTTACTTTGAAAAATAAATGTTTAGGAAGAGGCATCTGAATGTGCATTTCTTATATATGTCACGTAACACTGCAGTATGCGGGAAGTAGGTTCTCTTCTAACAGATGAAGACGTTGATGTGCACAGTCTCTCACCAGACAGTGATCTCCATCACTAACGAAAAGGATTTCCTTACCATTAAAGTGGTCCTAATGTTCACGCCTCAGATTAGTGATGTTACAGCAATGGCCGTCACTCTACGACTGATGGCACAGAGGCATCGGTCCTGCAGATAAACAAGATTTTTTTTTGTTTAGTGTAATTAAAATGATGTTTTAACAAGACATTCACAACAAACACTCCAACTGTAAAATGTAACTAACATGACTTAAAGCAGCCAGATACACAAGGATTTAATTAATCCCTTGATAAAAGAATTAGAAAAACTGGTAATTTTAAAGATACTTTGGTATGCACATACTGACCTTGTGTGCATTATTAGCAGCAACCTGTTTACAGCATTCTAATCAAAAAACACTGAGATTTTATGGGTTTTGATTTTCTCCCCCCCCACCCCCCTTTAAAGGGACACACCAAGCACCATAATTCTTACCATTTTCATAAATGATGGTTCAAGGAGGTCCTCTTTTCTTATCTCCCTGGACAAATTAACTTATAACGGTGACAATTTGTAAAAATCATTGTTATTACAAGACTACCCACAGGGAAAAGCTAAACTTCCTCTACTAGCTGGTCAAATATTTGTACAGTGTGTGCATGACAAATAAAGGTGTACCCAGTGACAGGTCCTTCACACCTTACAAAACTGTGAATGAAGCTGTGAGACCTGACACCAGCTGAGACAGAAATTCTATTCAGTTTATGTGATAAATAGAATTTGCTGACAAGTGCTTAAACAAACACCCCAATCGCCATATGTTTCTAAGAGCAACCTGGTACCCCCTTGGCAAGTATTCAAAGCACTTAAAAATGCTGGGCGTCGGTCACTTCCTCCATTCAAAACCAGAAGGTTCATGGGGTTCCTGTTACATCTCCTGTGCCAGGCCTTGCCATGTGGTGCCTTCTCATCTACAGTGTGTCAGATGAGCACTCTGCCAATAAGCCAAGCCCTGCCCTGCCTAGCTTCGTTCAATACAGAGAGATTATATAGGATATCACCACACCCAGCAGATCCCAGGTGAGTTCTCAAACTGTTTGAAAAAACAGTTTGCCTACTTACATTAAAGGGTGGCAGCGCACTCCAGGCATTTAAATCTTCCTTTACTTACATGGTCCCCAGGAATGTGTTTACGGTACAAGCTCTGCGGACTTCCTTGTCTGAACTGAGCTCAGTGCAGATGCAATATAGCCAGGGGATTTGTGGTGAAAGCACAAACATTTGCTGTAACTTTGTTACATACTTTCTTTCTATATCTTTATACTGCATGGATAATATATCTATATCAGGGCTTAAAAGTTCACGTTGTACCCTTCTGGTCAGATAGCGTTAGTCGCCTGCAAGATCCATAGCACACGCACTAGGTTTCAATTTCCATCCACCAGTGTCTAGCGGCAAGTGGAAAGTTTGAACTCGGTCTATGCAGTACTCAAACAAGAAAAATTAAGATTTCATAAATTATTTGTTGCTGTGAAGTTATGACAGACTTCAGAGAGGAAAAATTCACGTCAAATAAAGGAGAGAAGAAAAAGGAAAAAAAAGGGAAGAGAAAGATTTAGGGAATGGGAAGATCATAAATTAGAAAAAAAAATTCTAAAATGATGAGAACTTTTTGGAAAATTCATAAAACTGAAATACATTGCCAACATATTTTCTTTAAAGGCCACATGTTTGATCAAGTCACTTAAACAACAACAAAAAAACCAAACACATTAGCCAGTACATAAACAAATCTTTCACAGTACATAAAATCTAAGTGGGAGATACATTTTTAACATTGCTCTTATATGGGTACAGAGAGTTTCTCAACTGCAGAACAGTCACAGATTATAAAAGTATATACAGATTATAAAAACGTACATTTGTCGGATACATGGTGCATCAGGAAAAAATAAATAGGTAAAAAACTAATTAAAATATATTTTACATTTCAATTTTCTTCTTTTTCATTGTGGTAATTACCAGAAAAGAAAGAATTCCTACTTAAATTTACCAAATTCAGGATTTCATGCAAACTCCAATAAGCCAAGTGCATTACATACATGACTAACAAAATGTAAAAGAATATTGAGAATGGATTGCCCTGTGGTTAGTTCCCACACATATTTTAGCTCACAAGTGCCATTACAGATGTAATTTGCTTATAAAAATTGATGGAACCCAATACCAGGCCTCCATAACATGTGTTCCTTAAAGGGACACTATAGGCACCCAGAACACTTCAGCTCCCAGGCCACTTAACCCTGCAAGGGTAATTATTACAGTTTTAAATGAACAGCAATTACACCTAAACAGGAGAAGGGACTATCTTTAGATGGACTCTACAGAATCCCGGGAAGGGTCAATGCCAACACCCTGACACCCAAAGATGTCATGTTATGCTTTAAATCCAGGTCTGATAAAGACACACTACTGAAAGCAATCAGGGGCACAATGCCTTATATCTTTGAGGAGCACTCTTTAATTTTTTTTCAGGACCCGAGTCCTGCAACACTGCAATGGCGTGCATCACTGAAGGGGGTGACAGCACAGCTACAGTCAGCCGTCATCACCTACAACCGGGCATACCCGAGAGCCTTGATAGCTGAAAAAGATGGCCGACGCTTCCGACTGACTTTGGCATCGGAAGCCGATATGTTCCTACACTCAATAGGACTTTCAGCCCCTGCAACAGTGGCCAGCTCCACCAAACCGGCACACCAGTGGGACGTGGCTAATGTGGAGGTCTTCCAGCCAGCAGGATCATCAGCCCCAGGTTGAAGCTACTTACAGGGGCACTTATTTCACCTGCACCACAGTATTTAATTTTCTGTTGATCATTTAATATGTTAGTATTGTTTACCGTTTAGTATGTGATTTTACAACTATACCCTACTGGCCCCACTGACCATTTCACTACCCAATATGGGTAGCACCTAATTAATCCTGGAGATGTTTTGCGATCACCCCCAAGCTCCAGGGATATGGAGCTTCTTAATCTTCAGACCAACCTCACATCACACAAATGTAGCAGCCTACACTAGCACGACACTGGCTTTAGACCTGTTTGCAACCAGCCGCATATAGTCACAGTAAAACCCTGAAGCAAACCAGACAGCCACTTGAGGGACTTCCGGGTCGTTAGGAGACTTTTGGTCTATACCAATTTATTGTGGTTTAAAGACACATTATTGTATTTATAATTGTTGTGGAGCTCTGGTATGCATTTAGACACAACAATGTGGAGCTTGTAGTAAAGAGGTACATGGAGATTTGGGACCAAAATAGGGACTGACCCCCTAAAAAGGGATACTTGAAAGGTATACATCTTTCATTCTAGAACTCCTTTACTCATCACAGATACCACACAGTCAAAGATCTGAGAACAGTCTACTTTCACTACTCAAATGGATTTGTCTCGATGGCTAATCTTCCTTGGTTAAAGAACGGATTATCCTATAAGAACATCCCATTTATCACGTCAGTAAAATGTGCTTGTATGACTTTGGAGGTGACCACAGGTAGATATTTGAGGAGTTTTGGGATAGTAATGTCACTTTTATTATAACTACACTCACTATGCAAATATATCTGCTCAATTGAATTCATTTAAGTACTACTACTTTAATTGTTTATATTTGACAGTTTTTAATAGCTTTTATTACATTAATTGTGCATTCTATATACTCACAATGCTATTACAATAGGTGAATTGTATCCATTTTGGCTTATTTAGCACTTGTACTATTTAAATTGTCCCCCATGTTTGGAAATGGTGTAGGACCCACCAATATTGGGATACTGTAAAGTTGTTGTGGGCTTAACACTATATGGCCATATGATGAAACTGAATCCGCATATTTGTTTTTGGAGATGGGCGATGTTTTTTAGCCTAGTAAAACTTACATTTATTTTTATGTGTGTACTATAACTTAATCCAGGGCTTGACAAACTGGCTTGAAATCTAGGAGCCAACAAGTAAAGTTAGAAGCCAGAGAAATTAACGCCAAAAAAACAATTCTTAAAGGGACACTATAGTCACCAGAACCACTACAGCTTAATGTAGTTGGTCTGAAGTTTATGTCCTGCCCCTTAATGCTGTTCAATGTAAACACTGACTTTTCAGACAAAAAAAGTGTTTACATTGCTGCCTCTAGCGAGAGTCACTCAGACGGCCTCTAGAGGTGCTTCCTGGCTCAGTGCTACACACTGTGCGGCACCTACATTAATGTTCCCTACAGGGATGCACTGATTCAATGCATCTCTATGAAGTTAAATTGGCACAGTGGCATTTTGCGTGCATGCGCAATAGTCTCCCAATGCTTTCCTATGTGGAAGCATTGGACTGGCTGAGATAGTCAGGATTGATAATCTCAGCCATGGAGGTGGGGCCAACCGCGGCGTGACCAGCACGGTGTGGGAAAAGGGGGGAATAAAAACACCTTTCCCATGTGATTGGAGGAAACACAAACACACATACAGACAGACTGACACTCACAGACTGACTTAATCCTAATTTAAATCCACCCAGCCTCCATACCCGTTGAGAGCTGTGGTGTCTAGGCTTCCCCTGGGGTCCAGTGGGGCTGCTTTCATCTCCCTACTCTGCTCCCACACACGCACCGTTTAGTGAGCCGGGGTACAGAGTGAGGTCATAACCTGGCTCCCGGCATCACTGCAAGGCGCGTGAGGGAGCAGAGCAGGGAAATTACAGCACCCTCCCTCGCCACAGCACTAAGTCAAGCCACCCGCCCCCCTCCCTCAGCAATCCATGAGCCGTCTGCCTGCCTCGCCCTCCATGCTCCGACTCCCTCTGCTCTCAGGCAGTCACCTCAGGGGCTAAACAGGCTCACAAATCCCTGGCACCATGGCGACCTGGGATTTGTCAACTCAAGACTTAATCTGCATTATTTATGAATTTTGGTCACTACGGCAGTACCATTTCTGCAAAATGCATGTTCCAGGTGTTCCAATTCCTTTTTGTCTTTACTATGTATGCCAATTCATAACACGAAATGTGAAATCTGCAATAAGCTACAGTAAATTCCATTTTGAAATGTAGCACTGTAAGCAGCAAAATCACTACAGCTCATGGTCAAACTAATAGACTCGTAAAACATGCAATGAACCTGCTCAGGGACTCCGAAAGGCAAGAGGTTAAAAATGAATCCGAATCTAGTTTTGTGTTTAGTTTTTTTTTTAATCATTATTAGAGCTCACGATCAAACAAATGCAGCTTTTTAAACCCCGGTGTGGATGATGTATATGGGAGTTGAAATCCAATAACAAATGGAGTTGGCAGTGTTTGCAAAGCTGTAACTAAAACAATTGTACTATCGTTATAAAGTTTGTCCTGCATGTTCAGCACTTTTTTCATTACAAAGCACATCTTTAACCCAACGCACCTTCTTTAGTAGTAAAATCACAGCAATTTGGCTCGGCAATCATCTTGCCGTTACAATTTCCTTTATTCTCGCTGTAGGCAAACCATTTTGAAGAGTTCTGTTTTGCAGATATTTTAGAAGTTGAATTAAGGTAATACTGTGTTTGACCATGAAAAAGAAAAGGAGAGTAAATCTTACAGAAACCCAAGGGTCAAATTCCAAAGGAAAAGTCTGCTAAAATAGGCCCAATCTGCATTCCACATACTCCACTTGAGACAAAGGGGGGGGGGGGGGGAGTATCTTAAGGTATTCATTAAACATTAAGTTGAGGTACACTGTGAACCAAATGTCTTAATTATAGCTCAACATATTTAATTTTGAAAAGGAAAATCTAATATTTTAAAAAAGACAAAGGAAAAAATAATTAAGTGTTTGTTGCCACTACACAAATACCATCAATAAGTAAGAAAGAGAAGGGAAAAAAAAAAAAAAGTTAAAAATACAGAGCAACAGGGATACACATGAAATGCAAATGACAAAGGGAATCAACACAGTAAAGGAGGAGACTATATTTAAAAGAAGAAAAACTACCACAACAAGAGGACATAGTCTTACATTAGAGGGACAAAGGTTTAAAAATAATATCAGGAAGTATTACTTTACTGAGAGGGTAGTGGAAGCATGGAATAGCCTTCCAGCTGAAGTGGTAGAGGTTAACACAGTAAAGGAGTTTAAGCATGCGTGGGATAGGCATAAGACTATCCTAACTATAAGATAGGCCAGGGACTAATGAAAGTATTTAGAAAATTGGGCAGACTAGATGGGCCGAATGGTTCTTATCTGCCGTCACATTCTATGTTTCTACGTAACTCTTATTTATATTATTTAAGTCAATAGTTATGTTTGTGAAGCTTTGCAGAAGAAGGATAACCTAATCTGGCTTTGGACAACAGTTTAGAGCAACGGTGTTTCAATGCCAACCATAAACAATTCCCAATCTTACAAAAAATATATATGTATATTTTTTATAGGTTAATGCCATATTTCTTTCCCCTATCTCTGCACAGGAGTTTTTTTAATTTCCCTCTCAATTTATCATAAGCCTTTCCCTCAGTCTTGTCCCATCCAAAACAAAACAAACAAAAAAAAAAGGGTCACTTCACTCTGTTTCTTTGAACTACTGCCCCAGTTCCTTTCACTAAGATTTAGAGAGGCTTGTACACAGAGGCAGAAATAATGTAGTGAGGGCCCTGATGCAATACTTTTTTTTAGCAGCCCCCTCTAGTGCAAGGGTGGCCAAAAGGTAGTCAACCATCTGCTATGCATGAATTTGCTCGTCCTTGCAGGATTGTATTTGTGAGCAGTGTTTGTGCGTTTGAATGTAATCATGTTTTTGTATGGAGTATGTGTGTGCATGTAGGGGCATATTTGTATGTACCGCTGCTTTTTAAATGCAGTTACGTACTTCTATGTAATATTTTTGGTGTGTTTGTACATAGTTTTTGCGTTTAAATATAGAGGTGTGTTTGTATGTAGTGCTGACTTCTAAATACATGTGTACATTTGTGTTTAGAATTGGTGTTTGAATAAAAGGAGTGCATTTGTATAGAAGTTTGGCATTTGACTGTAGTGCTGTGTTTGTATATAATGTTTGTGTTTGATTGCAAGGATGGGGTGTTGGCATTTGATTGCTGGAATATATGCACATATAAACATACACTGCCAAATACAAATGTACAGAGATACACCGACACACACCCATTGGGTAGCACTTACTGAATGGGCTCCCCCCAGCGTGCAGGCCCTGCTTGTACACACCAGTCTATCACACTCTCTATATTAACTCTCTGCCTGACCCTCTTCACATTGTTATCCACTCACTACTCCTTAAAACTGTCCAAAACCTTGGCCTTCACAACTCTGTGCCCTTGGTGGTCCACTCGCTGTAGACTATGGTTAAAAAAATTAAAATAAATGATTAGGGGCTGTAGCTCAGTGGCCTGAGAGGGGATATGATAACATTATACAAATATATTCAGGGCCAATACAAACCATTTTGTGGAAATCTATTCACAAACCGGACTTTACATAGGACACGAGGTCATGCATTTAGACTGGAAGAAAGAAGATTTCATCTAAGACAAAGGAAAGGTTTTTTTACTGTAAGAACAATAAGGATGTGGAATTCTCTGCCTGAAGAAGTGGTTTTATCAGAGTCCATACAGATGTTCAAACAGCAACAAGATGCATACTTGCAAAAACAGAATATTCAAGGATATAATTTTTCAATGTAGGGTTCTTGATCGAAGGATAAATCTAACTGCCATTCTGGGGTCAAGAAGGATTTTTTTTTTTCTAGTTTGTTGCAAAATTGCTTCAAACTGTTTTGTTTTTTTGCCTTCTTTTGGATCAACAGCAAAAAACAAATGTGAGGAAGGCTGAACTTGATGGATGCAAGTCTCTTTTCAGCTATGTAACGTTAATGCGAGTATTATTGTTTTGGTGCTCTGTTATACACAAGACACACCAACACCTACTAACGATAGGGATGAATGTGTCATTTTTTACATTTACTTCATTTCAAATAAAATGATTGTGGGACCGAGCCTGACCTCCAAGTGGATCAGACATGTGGTGCAAGAGCACCAGATTATTTGACTATGTACTTTTATTATTTCTTTTTCATGTTTCCATAAAATATTCCACATTCCAAGTTGATATCTCATGTGATGGGCTTATAAATGCACTAAAGATTTTAAAATTTTTTTAAAAAATTTTTAAGATGTAAAAACAGCTACATTACATAAAATAGGGATCGACCGATATTGATTTTTATTTTTATTTTTTTTAATTTTTTTTAGAGCAGATACCGATAATCTGTGAACTTTCAGGCCGAAAGCCAATAATTTACCGATATTCTGTACATTTACAGTTTCTAAAAAATAAACTATTTCTACACAAATCTACTGTTAACTGAACGTGTTTATTAATTTTTTTTTTGCAAATTTTTTTTTATTAAGGTAAATGCACAAAACATACAATAATTTTTTATGTTTTCAAGAATATGTGTGTGTGCGCCTAATAAGATTTATCTACTGAACTGCTCCCTTTTTTTGCTATACTTAAATATGGTAGGCCCACATTAGTGATAGCAACTTAGAAAGTTATCTACTAAACTGCTGAAATATCAAAACTAAAAAAGCTAATTTCATCATTTTGATCTTTTAGCTGTTTAGTAGATAACTCCTTAATTTGTTATTTTTTATATATGGAATTGCCAAATTTATGGATAACAAAAAATTAGTTATCTAATTTGGTATCAATTCCACATAAGGATTGCATAGCTTGGTTGCTTCACCTAAGTGTTGCTTCTAAGTGTGTAGTTGGAGATATTCTGGAGAGTTTTACAGAAACTTCAACTGTCTAAAAGTTGTGCTAAGAGCTTTCTTTTCTACTGTTACAGGTAAGATTCATCTATAGGAAAAGGTTACTGATTGCACAAGGTTTGAATTCCTGTTGGTAATTATAAGGCATTTGATTTGATTAAGCTAGTTACTTGCTATTGATTGCTGGTTAATTAGCTATTGTTTGCAAATAAGCAGAGGCCTACCCAGGTGTTAAACATTCCTAGTGGGTGGTGATGTTAGGAGTTATATAAGGCTTGGTCTCATTAGCTTGTCTAATATAGCTTGGTGCTACTTCTAAGTGCTGTTTCTAAGTGTGTAGTTGGAGATATTCTGGACAGTGTTGCTTCTAAGTGTGTAGTTGGAGATATTCTGGAGAGTGTTGCTTCTAAGCGTGTAGTTGGAGATATTCTGGAGAGTGTTGCTTCTAAGCGTGTAGTTGGAGATATTCTGGAGAGTGTTGCTTCTAAGTGTGTAGTTGGAGATATTCTGGAGATAAACTGGAGGTAATCTTAGGTATTCAGGAGGATAAAGAAAAAAAGTTAAGATTAGTTTGAGTTAAATTATTTTCCTCATTGGAATGGCAGACATAGTTCAGTGTAATAGTTGCTATGCATTTGTTTAACGTTCTACTTTTTGGAGATTTGGTTGTTGTCTAATCTGTAGACAGTTCTCTATCTTGTGGCAGGCGATTGTATTTTTGAAGTCTGAGATTTGTAAATTATCTGGTGAACAAACTCAGACTGGAACTGCTGCAAAGCCACTGACGCAGAGACATACTAGGAATGGCAGATGGATTACTGTAGGATCTGGTAGACTTAGAGTTGTGGATAAAAGGCATTTTGCACAGTCTGTTGCTCTACATAATTCATTTTCTTCACTTTCAGAGTGTAATGGTGTTGTGGAGAGAGGCACTGAGGCTAGTGGTGTTGTGGAGAGAGGCACTGAAGCTAGTGGTGTTGTGGAGAGAGGCACTGAAGCTAGTGGTTTTGTGGAGAGAGGCACTGAGGCTAGTGGTTTTGTGGAGAGAGGCACTGAGGCTTGTGGTTTTGTGGAGAGAGGCACTGAGGCTTGTGGTTTTGTGGAGAGAGGCACTGAGGCTAGTGGTGTTGTGCAGAGAGGCACTGAGGCTAGTGGTGTTGTGGAGAGAGGCACTGAGGCTAGTGGTGTTGTGGAGAGAGGCACTGAGGCTAGTGGTGTTGTGGAGAGAGGCACTGAGGCTAGTGGTGTTGTGGAGAGAGGCACTGAAGCTAGTGGTGTTGTGGAGAGAGGCACTGGAGCTAGTGGTTTTTTGGAGAGAGGCACTGAGGCTTGTGGTTTTGTGGAGACCGGCTTGGAGACTATGGTGAGGCCTAATAGAAAGCAGTTGTTGTTGGGGGATTCGATCATAAGAGGTGTGGAGATGGACAATGGTGGTCTTGTGAGGTGTCTTCCCGGAGCTACTGCTCACAGAGACAGGAGACGTATCTGTAATATTGTTAAGCAAGCAAAGCAGTTAGAGGAATTGGATGTACTTGTCCATCTAGGAACAAATGACTTGGCTTGCTATGAGGTTTCAGAGGTTAAGGAAGTTTTTAGTGTTTTTGCCAATGATATACGGCAGGTTGTTTCCACACTGTCATTCTCTGAAGTTCTGCCTGTGCATAACACTCAGAACGACAGGCGGATGCGTATTAGGAACTTTAATTTGTGGCTTGGTGAATGGTGTCGGGAGCAAGGATTTGGCTTTATTTCTCATGGTAGCTCTGTTTGGAATGGAAATAAGCTGTACAAAAAAGATGGTTTGCATCTTTCTCAAAAGGGAACAAATATTCTCAGTGAGCAGTTCAGAGGTTTTGCTAGGATGTATTTAAACTAGGAGGGGGTGGGGCAATAGGATGATAAAACATCAATCCAATTGTCCCCCAAAACAAGGACAGAGGGTGCCTGTAGCAAGTGTGTTAAAAAATGATAAGCTTAGAGTCATGTCTACAAATGCTCGCAGTTTAGGGAAAAAGATCCATGAACTTGTGGCAATAATGGCAACTGATAGTGTAGATTTAGTCGCTGTTACTGAGACATGGTATAATGAGAAAAATGACTGGGACATAGCAATACCAGGGTACTCTTTATATAGAAAAGATAGGGAAGGCAAGAAAGGGGGAGGGGTGGCCCTGTATGTGAAGGATAGCATAAAATCTAGCCTAATAAAAGTTAGTGAGGCAAACATAGAGTCCGTTTGGGTTACGTTAGAATTTGGTAATCACACAGTAACTCGTGTAGGTGTGATTTATAGGCCCCCAGGACAAATTGAAGAGTTAGATAATCTACTAGTTGAGGAAATAGCTAAAATGACAATGAAGGGGGAAGTTATCATCATGGGTGACTTTAATCTTCCTGATGTAAATTGGAAAACAAAATTAGCTACTTGTGCCAGGAGCACACATATTCTAAACTCACTACTGGGATTGTCTCTAAAACAAGTTGTTGAAGAGCCAACTCGTAAAGAGGCCATACTAGATTTAGTGTTAACAAATGGAGATTTGGTATCAGATATTACTGTAGGTGAAAGTTTAGGATCCAGTGATCATCAGTCAGTGTGGTTTAATATAAGAACAGTGACTGAGTCACACCACACAAAAACAAAAGTTTTAGACTTTAGAAAAACAGACTTTTCTAAAATTAGAATATGGGTAGAGGAGTCATTATCAGACTGGAGCAATTTAAATGGAGTCCAAGAGAAATGGGATTATTTAAAAGTTACACTATTGAAGGCAACAGAAAATTGCATTAGGCTTGTCAGTAAAAGCAAAAAAATCAAGAAACCACTGTGGTACTCCGCAGATGTGGCCAAAATAGTTAAAAACAAAAAGTTAGCATTTAGGAATTATAAAAAAACCCAGAGTGAGGAAGACAAAATGATCTATAAGATTAGGCAGAAAGAGGCTAAGCAAGTTATAAGAGCTTCCAAATCACACACAGAAGAGAAAATAGCAGAGTCAGTAAAAAAGGGGGATAAAACATTTTTAGATACATAAATGAGAAAAGAAAAGTAAAACAAGGATTAGTTAGATTAAAAACAAAAGAAGGAAGGTATGTAGAAGAAGATAAAGGTCTAGCTGACTGCCTCAATTAATATTTTTGTTCTGTATTTACAGATGAAAATGAAGGAAAAGGACCTCAGTTGAGAAAAAGGATAAAAGAGTCATTTATTACACGTGAGTTTACAGAGAAAGAGGTTCTATTTCAACTGTCAAAAGTAAAGAGAAATAAATCAATGGGACCTGATGGAATACACCCAAAGCTACTAAAAGAGCTTAGTGGTGTACTAGCAAAACCATTAACAGATTTATTTAACCAATCATTGTTAACAGGAGTAGTCCCAGAAGATTGGAAGTTAGCGAATGTTGTGCCCATTTACAAGAAAGGTAATAGGTTGGAGTCGGGCAACTATAGGCCAGTAAGCCTTACTTCAGTAGTAGGGAAAGTGATGGAAACCATGTTAAAGGATAGGATTGTTGAACATCTAAAAACACATGGATTTCAAGATCAGAGACAACATGAATTTACTTCAGGGAGATCATGCCAAACTAATCTTATTGATTTTTTTGATTGGGTAACTAAAATTATAGATCAGGGTGCTGCAGTAGACATTGCTTACCTAGATTTCAGTAAGGCTTTTGACACTGTTGCACATAGAAGGCTTGTCAATAAACTGCAATCTTTAAGTTTGGATTCCAATATTGTTGAATGGGTAAGGCAGTGGCTGAGTGACAGGCAACAGAGGGTTGTAGTTAATGGAATATATTCGAAGCTTGGACTTGTCACCAGTGGGGTACCTCAGGGATCTGTACTTGGACCCATTCTCTTTAATATTTTTATTAGTGATATTGCAGAAGGTCTTGATGGTAAGGTATGTCTTTTTGCTGATGATACTAAGATATGTAACAGGGTTGATGTTCCAGGAGGGATAAGCCAAATGGCAAATGATTTAGGTAAACTAGAAAAATGGTCAGAATTGTGGCAACTGACATTTAATGTGGATAAGTGCAAGATAATGCATCTTGGACGTAAAAACCCAAGGGCAGAGTACAGAATATTTGATAGAGTCCTAACCTCAACAATTGAGGAAAGGGATTTAGGGGTGATTATTTCTGATGACTTAAAGGTAGGCAGACAATGTAATAGAGCAGCAGGAAATGCTAGCAGAATGCTTGGTTGTATAGGGAGAGGTATTAGCAGTAGAAAGAGGGAAGTGCTCATGCCATTGTACAGAACACTGGTGAGACCTCACTTGGAGTATTGTACACAGTACTGGAGACCGTATCTTCAGAAGGATATTGATACCTTAGAGAGGGTTCAGAGAAGGGCTACTAAACTGGTTCATGGATTGCGGGATAAAACTTACCAGGAAAGGTTAAAGGATCTTAACATGTATAGCTTGGAGGAAAGACGAGACAGGGGGGATATGATAGAAACATTTAAATATATAAAGGGAATCAACACAGTAAAGGAGGAGACTATATTTAAAAGAAGAAAAAGTACCACAACAAGAGGACATAGTCTTAAATTAGAGGGACAAAGGTTTAAAAATAATATCAGGAAGTATTACTTTACTGAGAGGGTAGTGGATGCATGGAATAGCCTTCCAGCTGAAGTGGTAGAGGTTAACACAGTAAAGGAGTTTAAGCATGCGTGGAATAGGCATAAGGCTATCCTAACTATAAGATAAGACTACGGACTAATGAAAGTATTTAGAAAATTGGGCAGACTAGATGGGCCGAATGGTTCTTATCTGCCGTCACATTCTATGTTTCTATATTGGGGAATTGTCTACTAAACAGCTTAAATATCAACATTAAGATTATAGCTTTTCTTATTTTATTCTTTTGGACTGCATTTTGTAGCATGATAGTGTTTGGGGTGTACTTGTGTAGCACAGAAGTGTGTATAAATGTGGGGGGTATAGGGGTGTATTTGCGTATTGGGCAGTGGCTGTGAATTTGGGTAAGGTAGCAGTGTGTAAATGTGGGGGTGTATTTGAACAGCATGTAGAACATAGTGTATTACTGTGCTGGGACAGCCTGTGTGGATCTTTTAGGGTCTTTGTGTGTGTCAATTTATTTTTCCACTCAATTTTCTCTACCTCTACCCTCACCCCCCTTCATTTTGCCTCTTTCCTTCTTTACTCATACCTAGATCCCTTCATGATGTCATTCCCATTTACACCTTTTCTTTGCCTGTCTTATCCAAACTACTTATGTTCTCCCTCCAGTTACAACTAAAAAAAAAAAAAAAATATTTTATATATATATATATATATAAATAAAATTTTAATTTATTCTTTTATTTTTTTCCCTCCTGTGGTCCTACCTCAGTGTGTAGCTTGGGGAGCTGGCTTGTTACCCCTACATCCTGCCTCCACACTAAAGCCACACCGCATGGGTGAGCGTACGGGAGATGGGGGCTGGGATATGAGGTCACGTCATATATCCGCCCCTTCCTCACACCAGGATATGACACTAAGATCAGCAGCGGGATAAAGGCTTTATCTTTATTTAATATGTGCACGGTAATGCTGCTGACAGGGGCCCTGAGGTAAGGGAGCCAAATGGGGAAATCTCTGACCACCCCCACTGGTTCACAACTCGGTAAACCGAGGCAGACCTCCAAAAGCCTCGGGCTTAATTTCCCGAATGTTCAGTCTGCCCCGGGGTGCGAGCTGTGTCGGGTTGCATGGCGCCCTGATGTGGCCGCACAGCTTGCATACCCTTAAGGCCTGTCCTGATTATCAGCAATATCGGTATATTTACAGGCCGATACCATATTGCTGAAAATTCTGAATATCAGGCGATAATATCGGCCAGACCGATAATCGGTCGATCCCTAACATAGAACAAGGGTTTCTCAGGTTCTTTAAATATAAAATAGGCAAAACAGTATTTACAAAAATAAATAAAACCAAATAGAACAATACAATAGGTCCACCAAAAATGAATTTGATTCAGTTTGTAGATACATTGTTTTGCCTAGTTTATATTTCGAAGACCTGAGGAATCCTTGTTCTATGTACTGTAGCTTTTGTTCGGGGTAAAAAACATTTTTAATGACATTTCTCTTTTTTTTTTGCACTGCACTATTTGGGTGAGTGTGCAGTTTGTAGTATATTTTCCATCTCACATGAATCCTGAAAATGTGCCATTATACATTTTATTCATTTGGTTAGTTTGTACGTAGGGCAAGTCTCAACTGGTTGTTGTCCTTAAAGTGTTAAAAACGGCTGTCCTCTCCTGTTTTTCTTTCGTTTGGACACGTTGTCTTATATGTTTGTTTCTCCCATTGCCAGGGTTATAGAGCATTTCATTATTATTAAGATGGACAGTTCCAGTGGAAGCTAGCATTGCAATTACTAACTGTAGCCATTCCTGTCATTAAGTACTAGCACATTGGGGTGTTTAGTACAACATAGTTCTCTGTTATGTCGCATCTACCATACCTCAGCATAGGCATTCACCCCAACTACTCATCCTTGTTAATAACTCACAAAATGTCAGTTACTGCACTTACACTAGATAGCCTATCTCTCTAATGTTGATTGACATGTGCTTTATCTTGTGCTCTCTTTCCTATATACAAATTGCTTTATACTTCATCTTATGTGCTATGGTTATGTCCGAAAGTGTAAATTGGTAACGCTTTAAATCGAACATGCACTCCAAAAATAAAGAATTTTATATTTTTTAGATTTCCAAGTTATCTTGGCATGCAGCTAGTCTTCCCTTTTTTATTGCAGCAAAAATGAGACATGTCGGTCTTTAGTTAATTTGTATGTGTTATAGCAATGTTATGAAGACTGACTACCGTTACTACCCAGAGGGTTTATGAAGTAAATGAACTGAGGCAGAAAAGAAAACTGGGAAAATCAGAAAGGATACAGAAAAAAAATGCTCATTTAAATGGAAAAAATTATATACATTTTTGGTTTTTTTTTTAGGTTCCCGTCTTTGCATTTTGGTTGGTGATTTAAATAAGAATATGAAACAGTCTGGCTGGTATGCTTTTGACAAAATTACCATCTAAGCCTTCTGTAATGCATTAGCCATCTGGTTGAAGTTAACCTTTCAAACTCCTCCAAATTAACCTTTTCCCGTTAGGCCATTAAGTCTTAATTGCGATTGAGATTTGTAAAAAAAAAAACCCACACATTTAACCACTTTAAAGGTTTACTGCAGATTTTTCTTTCTCAACTCACATGCACATTCTTGATCTAAGGTCAAAAATTCAGTGAGCAAAATTTAAAGAGACACTCCAAGCTGGAATTTATATATGGATGAGTGATTTAAAAAATAATTAAAAAAAATTCAATCAACAATAAGACCCAAAAAAGTTACTCATAGTTGAAGTTCCTGCATTTAGTGTATTTCCCTTGAACAGACACGCACTTTTTTTTTTTTTTTTTTAAACAAATAATATAACTCCATTTTGTGTTCATACATATAGTGTATGTGAGCTTGTCTGAGCAAGTGGGAAAGAAATGTGAGTGGGGATTGAGTAATAGAGACAAAAAGAGGAAGAAGGAGCAAGGAGGGACAGAAGCAAATGGAGGAAAAGAGTAACACTTGGAGTCTCCAGATTTGGACCCTTAAGAAGGGTAAAGGTGCACAGAATATAGGAACCTAGGTGCCCCAAATTGCAGGAAAATCTTACAAAGAAATACTAAGAAAAGTTGATAGGACAAAGTAGAGAGCGTCTCAGAAACACAACTTCGCTAAGGACTGTATTACCATGGTTGAGTTTTCTATGGCCCTAGATTGCAAAATACATCTCAATCACACTGCTTAGTGCTCTAACAAATCTTGTGGATGTTCACATATTCAGTTTCAGATACTCCCACACAAATATCCTGAGCATCACAAGTAGGAATTAAAAATGTCACCTGCCTCCAAAACACGCTGCACCACATCAAAAAAGTCACTAAGTTTACAATAGTCATATTCCTCACTCTATCTTTAACCCCAACATTCAAGCTAACCCTCATCTTAACACTAAGCAAGTATCCTTTCTGATCCATACAGGAACACCACCACAGGAAGTATAGGGAGCAACATTTTAACATGCAGGAACACTTTGATGTGAGATCATGGCCTATGTGTAATCAGTGAGATTCTGTAGCCAACATTTCACAAGTAGGAATTTTTATGGCTAGATTGATGGCTAGCCGTTTGCACTGGAGTATAAAAAAAAAAAAATAGGGTAGCAATCATTCCACTGCGGAGGACATTGGTAACAGCCAGCAACTTCATTATAACTGGGATAGCATTAATCCCCAACACAGTAGGATCAATATCAACCTGGATCTTCTTACACAGGTGAGTCAACCAGAGGAGATAGAAATATACTATTTTAGGGGATTGGGATCAGAAGAACTATTAAAACGGTGTGTCAAGGTGTGTGTATGTATGTATCTGACACACAGATACACACACACCTTGACACACAGTGTGTATCTGTGTGTATGTATATCTGTGTTTGTATATCTGTGTGTCAGTGTGTATGAATCTGACACACAGATAAACATACACTGGCACAAAGTAGCACACAGATACACACACTGACACACCTTGACACACAGTGTGCATGTGTGTGCATGCGCGTGCACACGCATTTATCTGTGTGTCAACGTGTGTATCTGTTTGTATGTGAAGGTGTGTATCTGTGTTTGTATGTGTCTGTGTGTGTGTGTGTATGTGTGTATGTATGTATGTATGTATGTATGTGAGTGAGACACAGATACACACACTGGCATATAGTGGCACACAGATACACACCTTGACACACAGTGTGTTTGTGTGTGTACATGTATCTGTATGTCAAGGAGTGTGTATCTATGTGTCAAATTGTGTGTATCTGTTTGCATGTGCCAGTGTGTGTATACATCTGAGCAGAGACACACATTGACATACAGACACACACAGCTTGACTCACAAATACACACACACAGATACACCCAGTGACATACACACACACTTGCAGCCACAGATATACACACACATAGGCACATACAAACACACTGATATGCACTGGCACACACACTCAGATACACACAGTGACACATACACAAACCTTGACACACAGATACACACACACACACAAATACACTCTCACTGACAAGCACACATACATACTCCTTAACAGCCACACACACAATTTATAGTTTTTTTTTTTTTTTTTTTTATTTAAATTTCACTCCCTCCAGTCTCCCAACCTTTGGGAGTGCTGGCATAGAGTCTCCATTTTCTTGGGGTCCAGTGGGGCTGCTGGGCTGAGTGGCTGGTGTGCAGTCCCCAGGGTCCAGTGGAGCTGCTGGGCTGAGCGGCTGGCATGCGGTCCCTGAGGTCCAGTGGAGCTGCTGGGCTGAGCAGCTGGCATGCGGGCAGCGAGGGAGGGAGTGTTCTTCCAGCTCAGCTCACTCGCGCGCCTCTTAGTGATGCCGGAGTGAAGTAATATTCCGGCTTCAGTATCACTGCTGTGCACGCTGCTCTAAAATATACATGATTGTCTTACAGACTCTCAAAACAATTCAGAACTGGGGAAATCCAATAAAATGCAAAAAATATTTACCTAATATTTAGGCATGCCGACAATTACCAGGAATTATAGTAATCCTAGTAAAAGGTATATTAGAATTGTGCTTAGCATAAAGCAAACGATGTATATAGCTTCATTGGGCAAAGTTCTCCAAGTGGGGCAATTACTATGGAAACCAAATAAATCTTCCTGTTGACACAATTTGGTGATGTTGTCCAAATCCTGTCCACAGACCGTAACAGGCCAAATCCTGCCAACCTGTACAAATATTTTTACATGACAGAAAGGAAGTGAAACGTCCTCAGCAGTTAGTAGATGGAAGACAACACGTTTTTGTTAAAGATTGTAGCATTCAGAATACAGATATGTATTCCTAACTCTACAGTACTGATTTGGCTGTTAAGTGTAGGGTCCCACAGATATTAAAAAATAAAATCTTTAATAAATAAAAATAAACCAATTATTCACCTATTTTCCAGCATCGAGTCTTCCTTGGTGCTGCAGCAACCCCCTTGAGTGAGGTCACGCCTCCAAGATGATGGTCCAATCCAATGCTCCTGATAGTGGTGCAATGGGGACTTTAGGCACATGCACAGCGCTCACCGTGATGTGCCTAAGATTCTGCCATAAAGAACCATTGAATACAATGATTCCATGTGGCAGGACGTGACAGCACTGCGCATGCACGTGTGACGTCATGGTATGAGCGCTGGGAAGTACCATTCCTGGGTCTCATACCCAGAGGGCTTGGAGGAGTGACTTAAAACTGCGCTTCCAGTACTATCTAGTGAAACAGGTAGGACAGTGGTGCAGGACTGAAGGCACTATAACAACTTCAATAAGATGAAAGTGCCTACAGTGTTCCTATAAAACTATTCAGAATAGCCTAACAAGCTCAATGAGAATTGAAACATAGCCTTCTTTTATCATAACTACCACTATGAACTTAGTGTGTCAAGTTAAAGTTAAAGGGACACTTCATACATTATCAACACTAACAGCTCCCAAGACATCAGATAGAATTTAATCTATACCTTGTGCTAGAAAATAGAGGAAATTAGCATTTTAATATTTTTACTTTCTTGTTTATTATTGCTATGCTATTAGCACGGCAGTGTGGGTAACTTATCTGGAACAGAACTCTATATTATCACACCCTAAACTATGGCAGCCAGTGTGTTTGGTTTTATCCATTTTGGTGTTTTGCATAAAACAGTATCCTATACACAGTGGCGTACTAAGGGGACGGTCCGCACCGGGTGCCATCAGGAAGGGGGGTGCCACCAGGGCTGGCCAGGCTTGGTGTTCAGTGAGCTGTGTGGCTGCACCAGGTGCCATAGCAGCAGGGGCGCCGGGAAGCAGACATAGCTCACACGCAGGGGCTGGGAACAAGCTAGAGACCTGCACGGAGATTTTGGGGCGGAGCCAATCCGAATGTGGGGGCGGAGCTAAATGCAGCCTCATACTGCTGCACAGAGAGGGGAAGCAGGCAGGAGTCCCTGCTTCCCCAACTACATCACAGCAGGGACTGAATCCACTCCTCCTCCAGCCCAAGCTTACTGTAAGTGAGAGAGTGTGTGCTGTGTGTGTGTAACTGTGATTGTGACTGTCTTTGACTGTGTGTGTGATTGTCTGCTTGTGTGTGTGTGTGTGTGTGTGACTGCCTGTGATTGTCTGTGTGATTGTCTGCCTGTGATTGTCTGTGTGACTGTCTGCCTGTGATTGTCTGTGTTACTGTGTGTGTGTGTGTGTGTGTGACTGTCTGCCTGTGATTGTGGGTGTGTGGGTGTGTGATTGTCTGCCTGTGATTGTGTGTGTGACTGTCTGTGATTGTGTGTGTGACTGTCTGCCTGTGTGATTGCCTGCGTATTTGACTGTCTGCCTGTAACTGTGTGTGAGTGACTGTGTGGAAATGTGTGCATCTGACTGTGACTGATGGTCTTCGCCATGCAGTGAGCCGGCAGCCAGGATATGATGTCATTGCGGCCTTGGCGTCATTTCAGGGCATGCGATGGACCTGTGCAGAAAGAGCACAGAGATCCCAGCAGCAACCACTGACTACCAGGGACTGAGGATCCACTCCAGCCCTTCTAGAGCAAGGTAGGGAGGCTGGGTGGACCTCTTATTTATTAAATGTGTGTATGTATGTAATGTTTGTGTGTGTATGTGATTGTGTGTCTGTGATTGTATGTGTGTGGGTCAGTGATTGTGCTTGTGTATATCTGTGATTATGTGTGTGATTGTGTGTATCTCTGCGTATGTGTTTAGTAGATAGCTCCCTTATTTCCTGTCCTCAAATATTGCAATCCCACATATAGATAACAAATAAGGGATTTATCTACTAAACAACTGAAAATAAGAAAAGGGCCTTTTTTTAATCATTTAGCTGTTTAGTAGATCATTCCCTGAATTGGTGCCCATATGTGAGATTTCCATATTTAAAGATACCAAATGAGGGTACTGTTTAGCAGATAGAGGATAGCAAATAGAGGAGTTATCTGCTAAACAAAGATTGAAATTAAGAGGTGTCAGCCAGCCCACAACAAGAAATCTAGGTGAACACAGCATGCTGGCATCAGACAGCCAATGGTAGCATATTACCCCATCCCCTAGTGAGAAGTTTTACTGCTCCACCTCCCCCTCCTGTTTTGACTGTGGTATCTTATGTGCCCCCCCCCCATATATATTGTTCCTAGAGTCGCCACGATGTCTGCATGTGTGTCAATGTGTATCTGTGTGTGACTGTGTTTGTGTATGTCCGTGTATGTGTATATGTGCAGACATCTAAAAATCTCGCCAACACTACACACAAATACACTTTCATTTCAACGTCAACACTACATACAAACCCCACCATTATATATAACCATACCACTGCATTCAAATACCACACAACACACAAATGCATGCTTGCATTCAAACGCCAACACTACAAACACACCGCTACATTCACTCACATATACTCCATACAAAAACATGCATACACAAACACTGCTTAGTGCTAAATACATTAAAACATTTTTTAGTTGTTTTTATATTTAAAGTTGAGGGGGGGAGCAAGGGGGGTGCCAAAAAAATAGGACCCGCCCCGAGTGCCAAATGCTCTAGGTACGCCCCTGCC
This sequence comes from Pelobates cultripes, assembly GCA_933207985.1. Classification (NCBI taxonomy): domain Eukaryota; kingdom Metazoa; phylum Chordata; class Amphibia; order Anura; family Pelobatidae; genus Pelobates; species Pelobates cultripes. Next base: position 56,881,188 of record OW240919.1, read on the forward strand.
CATACATCCTAGTGAACAGACTCTGCTCGAGTAGTTCTGCTGGGTGAGAGGGAGAATAAACTACAATAAGGATATTGTTACGACATGCCATATGATTGGCGGCGGAAAAAAATCAACACCTGTAATTTTTTATTATACTGTTGGAAAAAAAAAAACACCACCACAAATTACATTTGTTCATAGCTACTGAAGCTTAAAAGTGGGCTGCTTTGCATAGGTCTATTTTTGACTGGTCACAATCTCAGATTTAAAGTTGAAGGAATACACACACACACAGAATAGTATTTAGGCTCAATGCTCAGACTTTTAGGATCTGGGTAAATGTGTAAATGTATCATACTTTGAAGAAAGAACTCTTTTGGCAGTCTATCAGCTTTTGTAAACAAACAAAAACTTGAATAAGGACCTGCTTAACCCCTTAAGGACCGGCCTGTTTTTGCGATGTTGTACGTTAAGGACCAGAGCAGTTTTGACACTTTTGTGGTGTTTGTGTTTAGCTGTAATTTTCCTCTCTAATTTACGGTTCCCATTCAAGTTATATATTGTTTTTTTTAGGACAAGAAGGGCTTTCTTTACATACCATTATTTGTATCATGTCATGTTATTTTATTGCTTTTTAACTGCTAAATAGATTCAAAATTTTGTCCAGAGTTTAAAAACACACAGTGTTTACATGCTTTATTGCTTTTTTTTTTTTTTTACAAGTTATAGGCCTATAAATAAAAGTAGGAAATTGCTGTATATATATATATATATATATATATATATATATATATATATATATATATATATATATATATATATTTGTGTTAGGTGCTTAAGATAGTACAGTGTGAAATACCATGAATAAGCGTAGGATGATAAAAGGAGCAAGTCGGTTGTGGTGTGCCGAAACCGACGATGAGGTAGGCCTGAGAAAGAAGAGGGCCCACCCAGGAAAAGAAATAGAAAGGAAAATAAATGTTAAAAGTGGTGTGGTGGGAGGGTCATTCAACGCTGACCTCGAACGGTAAGGAGCCAGGCAAGGGGAGTGCCTTAAGTAGGCTAGGGGTAGAAAACCAGCACCTCCCACAAATGCAGGCAAATTGCCTTAATACTTGTGTTAGGTGCTTAAGATAGTACAGTGTGAAATACCATGAATAAGCGTAGGATGATAAAAGGAGCAAGTCGGTTGTGGTGTGCCGAAACCGACGATGAGGTAGGCCTGAGAAAGAAGAGGGCAAAAATTAAGTAATCCAATTTATTAACAGACAACCAATACATATACATTTATCAACCAGACATGTTTATGAAAGCATCTCTTAACTCTTGTACTGGGTTCGGTATGTACCGTGAGTAAGCGGATGACTTCCAGCGCCCCAGTGTTTTGATAACATGAGTTGGGACGTTGAAACTGGAGGCTGTGGACGCGGCTCCTATACGAAAGGAGTGTCCTGAGTAATTGTTTGCGTTGAGGCCCAGTTGTGTGAGCAAGGACCTGACGTAGGTCATGAAGGTTGTAGTGGTGAGTACTGCACCTTGTAGTTGTAATAACGGTTGCGAGGGCAGTAAGTGATGGTGCTGTATGTAGGCATCAAGAACTTTTACGGGACACCATCTGTTGTGCGTGGGGTAGTACGGAATGTTTACAGGTATGTGCTGGCTGGTTTTGGAGTGAGGTAAAGACAGGATGTAATGATCCATATGTTTTGTCAAGTGGGAATAGAGGAGGAATGGAGTGGTTTGGGTCGTGGAGGTCGTAGTGAATTCTCTGGGTCGTAGAAATCCATAGAAAGCGATGTATATTGCTGTTTTGATGATAGAATTCGTATTAGTGTCAAACGGTTTCAGGTCGAGTAGGTTAGATAAAGCTTTGAAGATATGGTTATCTATGGGTAGCCTCTGGGCCAAATGTGTGGGTTCTGATTTTTGAATACCTCTGAGTATGGTCTTAATTTGGTGAGAGGCCATGAAACTGTTGTTATTTGGGTGTAAGATGAGCATGTGGTGTTGAATGCCAGTGAGATAGAGTTTGATGGTGTTATATGACAATTTGAGTTTAAGGTGGCAAAAGGAAGCAAACCCCAAAAAAGATGTCATAACAAACGGTTGTATGATGTTATGTTCCAGAAGGAATCGTTTGAATAGTGTGAAAGCCCTGTTGTATGTTTTGTTTGTATTGTGTGAAAGTGCCAACTGAGACAATGTCCTGCTATGCTGCATGATGACGTCTAGTCCAGTATGAGTTGTTGAAATGTTGGAGTGATGGTGGCTGTGGGTGCTGCTGACGGGAGTGCTTGATGAAACTCCTGAAATTTAAAGCGAGACAAACTGTCAGCAGCTGTGTTGTATACACCTGGCACATGGAAACAACATAGGAAGAAATTATGACAAGCTGCCAACCAAGTGAGTTTCCTCAGAAATCTCATAATCGTAAGAGATTTGGAACGACCTTTGTTGATGATGTGACAGGTCGCCTGGTTGTCTGAGTAACAACGCACTGGCGTATTAGCCCATAAATGACCCCACGCTACGGCAGCCGCCACTATGGGGTAGATCTCAAAAAGAGCTGAGGTAGTGGAAAAACCTTCCAAATCCAGAACTGCTGAAGGCCAGCTGCCCCAAAGCCATTCGTTCCCAAAAATTGCTGCAAAACCAGTGGTAGATGCCGCATCTGACCAAATGGTAGGAGATGATTCAGTCAATTGAGGGAGGAACATACTTTTACCATTCCAAGTGGTTAAAAATCTCTTCCACATGTTTAGATCTGCCGTAGCTTGGGCATCTAAGGACAACCTGTGCGTGTCATGTAGAAAAAGTGAGAGAAGATGCAATAGTCGTGAAATAAAGGAGCGGCCTTGAGGTATGATGCGCATTGCAAAATTTAGTGACCCCAGCAGGGACTGTAGTTCTTTGTGGTTGCAAGTGCCGAGCTGTAGGTAGTTGTTTATGTAAGTGAGAATATTGTCTATCTTTTCGTAAGGTAGGCTTGCTTGCATTGTGGCAGAGTCTAACTGGATACCCAGAAAAGTGATAACCGTGTCTGGCCCTTCTGTTTTCTTTGGGGAGATGGGTACACCTAGTTGCTCAAACAGCTTAGTGGTAGCTTTGAGGCTAGTGGGAGGTGCAGTATTCTCCTCGACCAGTAGGAAATCGTCCAAGTAATGTAATACTGTAGGGCATCCGGCTATGTTCAATAGTAACCAGCATAGTGCTTCGGCAAATGTGTCGAAAATAGCTGGGCTACTTTTGGACCCAAAAGTTAACCGGGAGAAAAAATAGTAGTTCTCGGACCACTTGATGCCATGCAGGTGCCACAGTGTGGGGTGGATAGGGAGTAATTTGAAGGCGTTAGTAATGTCGGTCTTACTGAGCCAGGCTCCCACCCCTGCTTGTATGATGGCTGTAATGGCGTGATCTATGGTGGTGTATTGCAGAGAGAATTCCTCAGAGGGTATGAGGGAATTAAGACTGGGGTTGGCCGATGAGTGGGGAGCCGATAAGTCAATGATGAGTCTCTGTTTTTGGGAAGATTTCCCTGTGACAATACCAATAGGGTTGGTGCGCCATTCTGTGAATGGGGGAGTTCTAAAAGGCCCCAATACAAAGCCCTCCTCCACTTCTTGGTTTATGAGGGTGTCAACCACTGTGGGGTTGTGTTGGGCGGATTGTAGGTTTGGGCATTCCAGAGTGCCAGCTGGTATGTGTAGGATACCTGTGTGGAAGCCTTCTGTTAAACCAGAAATAAGAAAATCTACCAGGTGTCTAGATGGGTGCTGAGACATCAATGCTGTGAATACTGGCATATTAATGGACGTAAGGTAAGGCTTAGAATACATTTTATTTGGACACATGGTCTTAGCATGTGCCCTAAAACATTTTGAACAGACATGCAATAGTCTACATCCACTGTAATTACAAGACCCAACATTGAAATTATTACATATCTGGGACTTGCCCAGAAACTTGATTGGGCGTCCCAATTTGTCTTTGGATAGTTTCCCTGGATCCCCAGAGGAACTAGTTCCTTGTGTGGAGGCATGTCCGTCTGCCGTGTTGGGACAAAAATTAGTAGTATGGGCTGTGGAGGAGCAGTATGCACAAGCTGGTGTTCTTAGACCTGCAAAGTGTCTGCAGAATAAGACGGTATCAATCCTTCCCCAGTTGGATCGTGTACCGTACTGGGAGAAGGCTCCAGCCACTTTTGCAGAAAAAGACCTATGGTAGTCATAGAATGCTGAACCACCATATTTGTTGCCCAGGTCTACCAGCTTGTGCATATAGAGATCAAACTCCTCTCTTCTGTTGGGATAAACCGCACAGACGACATCCCTGTAAATACCAAACGCTAGTACAAATTCAGGGATAGTCAGTTTCCTGTTCAGGCGGGCATCCCTAGATCTGACAATAACAGAAACATCATCATAAGCATACGTCTTATGTTCCACAATGTCCTGGGAGGCAATCAACAGGGAAGCCAGGTTGACGTCTTTACCTTCCAGGATATCCCTTTTGATATGCTCAGGTATCATGTGGGCCGGGCTAACTTCCTGGTCATCCAGGGGGCTGGCTGGAGCGACTAATGGCAAGGCTGGTGTTTGTACCGCAGCCGCGGGTGGCCCTGCTAGAGTGAGGGCCGTGGTGACCGACTCAAGTTTCTCCAGCCTGGAGTTGACCTTGCCCATGGATGCCATGAGTGAGGATAACATGGCATGTATGTCCCCTGGGTTGGACTGGCTAGATCCTTCCCCGGCTTCCATGTTATTGGTTGATGTGCGTAGCAGTTTGAAAAGTTCTGCCTTCCTTGCTGTAGCGGGGTAGGGGATTTGTCGTCTCCTTAATTCCGTGGTTATGCGCGGGATTGTCCAGGATCTAATTGATGCTGGACTAGCTAGCTCTCCTCCTTGTGTGGGAGTGACAGCTCTAGCCGGGGTGCTAGGCAGGGAGAAATCCTCTACCCCTTCCTGAGACATACTATAAATAAAACAATAATTAGTATATAGAACCACCAAATTGTACTGGCAGGCTAGCTAGGCCGGATGGCGAAAGTATTATGCTTGTTTGGTGACAGGTGAGGCCCTACTAATTGCCAAGCGGCTTGAGAGGCTCTATCTATGCGTTGGCGCGAGGGGTTATTGAGGCCACTTGACGTAGTGGCAGGAGTTTTAGGCCTCTCGGTGACTGTACGACAGAAAACAGGGGAAGGGAGTGACAGGTGAGGCCCTCTCTTTGCAACATGCGAGGCGGCTAGCTAACGTGTGGCCCGATGGGTGTTTGCCTCCGAAACGTTTGAGGCGGGGTGTTGGCCTCGCGGGACCACTAACTAATGGCGACAGCCAAGATGGGGTAAATACCTATTGGGAATCCTGTGACCCTATTGCCAGTACTCTAAACTAGGGGGATGAAATGAAATGTATGGTAGAATACCATATGAGCAGGTGTACGTACCTGGTAGTATGATAAATCACAGGAATAAACCGTGTGGAGCAATTATATAAGCTCGACAGCCTAAAAATGGGTAAAAGAGAGTAGTACGATGAGTGTGGGGTGTAAAAAGAACCAGACTTATAGTCTGTAGCAGCAATGTATAAAATTATGTTGATACCATGGGAATAGCTATGAGTGGCTCAGAAATGTTTGCATGCTTGAATAAGACATCTGAGGGAGGCCGTGGCCTATGTACAAACAATCTATGTGTTACGTGATAATGGTGTGTAAAGGAAAACATGAAACGTAGGTTATATACATATGTATATGACTGTGTAGGGGACGTATGATTGGTTGGATCAGTACGTGTGATTCAACCCGAGTATGCATGCAAAAGGATTTAAGCCTTATGTGTCATCGTCATGACAGAGAAATGAGGCCTGTAATGTAGGCTGAGTAAATTGAAATGAAATGGATAGTTATAAAACTCCTGGCGTGGGAGTTCAATGATCTGTACCGAAATGTAACTGGTTTTATAGAAAGGGACATGGATGAGGTCATGGCCTAATTAACACAGCGTTATGTATGATATGTAGCAGAAAGACCAAAGGCAGGGATACCCCAAAATGATTTAACATGATGTAAAGTGATGTATATCTATATGATATGTATGTATAGCAAAGACGTATCAACCCGAGAATTATTGCTTAAATGAACCTATCCTTGTATATGTTGTATTAATAACCCAGAAATGAGGCTTGTAACATAGGCTGAGTCCATTCGTATAAATGGATAAGTAATGCAGACCCCTGAAAGCGTGGGAGTCAAATGGTATACACAGAGAAGTGGACTTGATTTGTGGACGTAATACAATACTGACAATTTGTTAAAAGTAATCACCAATAATCTATTTAAGCAAGCAATACTTTAACCGAATGTTATATACACATGAAATGGTGAATATAATTCATGAAAGGATTATACGTGAACACACAGAACAGCCGAAAGCAAATGTGAGGGGAACACAGAAGTTAGAATAGTTTAACCGTATGATTTATGCGAACCAAAGCGTGTATGAGCGTATGTAAAATTTGCCGAACGGCAAAACAACCGAATGAACATTCGTTTAAATAACATGAATAGGATATGCGAAATGACTATTGAACGATTTAAAACATGTTCAGCCGAATGACCGTACGAATGAAAAGCCCGCGAATGGCTTGAAACATTCGTGTCATAACCAGGGAAAAGCCGTAAAGCGAGGACCCGTGCTGTACCGTACGCCGTGGGAACCAGTCCTGGCGTGACAGGAAGGTCTGACTTACGGTTTAGGAGTCCCTGGGACGCGATCTACGACGGAGAACGGAGTCAGAAGAAGCTGGACGGGCGGAAAGGCCTGAACAGGATTCCTGGACACAGCTTAACGTGGTGAAACCTCCTGGATACTGAAACCAAGATGGCGTCTGAGAGAACCCGGAAGTGGATCCTCATTCAACGCTGACCTCGAACGGTAAGGAGCCAGGCAAGGGGAGTGCCTTAAGTAGGCTAGGGGTAGAAAACCAGCACCTCCCACAAATGCAGGCAAATTGCCTTAATACATATCTCTATCTCTCCGGTCTTTTTTAGTAACCGCCTAGTCACAAACATGCCAAAGCTGGCATTTATATTTGCTTGAGTGTTAAAAATGCAAAAAAATGCTAACTTTGGCCAGTGTTTGTGACTAAGTGGCTACAAAAAAGGCCGACCATACCCCAATTGCAATACCTTGGGTTGTCTTCTTTTGCAAATGGTATGCCATCATGGGGGTAATTCTCATTCCTGGGCTACCATACGCTCTGACGTTTACGTGTATATTTATGAAATTATTTATGTAATTATGTATATTTCGTATTATTTTTATTTATTTATACATAGAGATATATCATTACATTCTAAGTGTATTTTGATATAAATATATATATATTAATATCAAAATACTGTTAGAATAAAATTACATATCATTTTTTAATTAAAAATTATTTTTACTTTTTTGTATTTTTTTTTAGTTGTTGGTTCGATTATTTATTTAGTTCAGATATTTAATTTTTTAAAATTTTTTGAATTAATTTTTTTAATTTTATCTTTTTATTGTTTTGTACGTTTTACATAGTTAAACATAAGCTTTGGGTATTTCACTATTTTAAACAGTACTAAAACTTCACTGAACGTCAGGTACAGTTTGTATTAGAGTCATCACAAATATTTTGGTAGATGAAACTTCTGAGAGAAGATAACATAACAAGTAAAAATACTGTAGCAATAGATAATTGAAAAGAAACAATACATTAGTTCAATACTATGTGTCCTGGTATACACTGGTGCGCTTCATGTGTAGATAAAAGGATAACTCCCCTCAATGGGTTGGAAAACCAAGGCTCAGCGGGGAACTATTGAATAGTAGGAAAAAAACGGGGGTATAGAGGTAGGGGTGGTGTGTTGCTATCCCCTCAGGGAAGCCAGTTTGAGTGACGGTTAAATGTGTCTTGTCAATTGGTTACTTTCAACCCATTCCCACCTCAACAAGGGAGGAGGGAGAGGAGGAGAAAGCAGCAGTGGTAGTGGAAGAAGCAGAGGTATATGAATAGAGCTTGTATTTTCGATGTGGATAAAGGTATGTGTTAGATTAGTCTACTGTGATAGGGGAGGTTTGCTGTGTATGTGTTTAATCCCATATGGACAAGAATTTAACATGTCTCCCTACTTTAGCTAAGGTGATTTCTTCCATCAATTTAATATCGTCAACTCTCAGTATCCATAATCGAATTGAAGGTGGTTTGGGTTGTTTCCAATATTTAGGGATTAGTTGGGAAGCCGCCATGACTAAGTGACGAAACAGGTCTGTCTCTAGTGTCGTGAGTTTGTGGGGTGGTAGGAAAAATATATAATACTCCGGGATACACGAGAAAGTCTTATGAAATATTAATTGTATGATTGTGTGAATCCTCCTCCAAAATTTATGTATCATTGGGCATTGCCACCAGATGTGGGTGTGGTGAGCATTTGAAGTATTACATCTCCAGCAGAGATCTGGAGATGAGTGGTAGAATTTGTGAAGTTTAGCGGGCGTATTATGCCAGCGGGTTACTTTTTTGTAATTACATTCTTGTGCATACGTTGAGATAGAGGATTTATGGATGAAAAAGGCGTTGTTCCATTGTTGGATAGTGAAGTTAGTTTGTAGTTCTTCTGTCCACCTTAGAGTGAAGTTAGGGAGATTTTGTGGGTATGCCTCTCTAATTATTGAGTGTAAGGTGGAAAGCATTTTTACCTTTGGTGGGTGGGTGGTGAATAAAAGCTCAAATCTAGTGAGAGGTCTACTGCCTTCTGGTAAAAGTGACTGGGTTTTGATGAAGTGGTTCAGTTGGTCATGGAAAAAGATTTGGACCCCCGTGTGAGTGTTAGACAAGGTAAGTTCGTGTAGGGGTTTTAGTTTATTTCCTTTTGTTGCGTCGCTTAACTTCAGGAAGGGGCCATCATATTTAAGTCCAAGTTGTTTCCCTGTGGTTCCTTTGTGGAAGTGAGGATTTAGAGTTAAGGGATATATAGGAGAGGGGAAGGGCGAAATATTCGTTTGCGTCCTTAACCTGAACCAGATGCGTAATGTAGGAGAAATCGTTGGGTGTTTGTTTCGTTTTTCCACGAGTCGGGGGTCCTTATGAAGCCAGGGATATGCATGGAGCGGGGTGTCTATAAAGCTGTTTTCTAGTTATATATATTGTATATATGTGTGTAATTTAAATATAAGTGTATTTTTATATTAATATACGTATATAGGGGGCGGAGCCTAACCGCGAGACAGGAGAGACGCCATTTCTGGTAGCTCCCGACAAAGCAGCGAAATCCAGCACAATCCCTCTGCTTATCAGACCCATCCCGCTCCAATACCTGCAAGAACGGACCTGGGATCATCCGCAGCACCCATTGATGCCGTTCCTATACTCCCCACAACAGGGGAAGCCAAAACGCAAGCCTGGGGCCTACTTCCCACAGGCGCCCGCTTACCTCGAGGGGATCCTCAGCAACCGGAGCCTGTACAGTGCCGCTGAGACGCCTGACTGCCGCATCCCCGCACACACACACCAACCTCCAGCAATGGGACGCAGATCCCAGAAGCCACAGCCTGGCAACAACACGGAGCAGCGGGACATCGGCACTTTCATGAGGCAAGTACCGACCAAAATGGCGACCACAGACGGCCCTGAAGGCCCACACCTCCCAACAACCCCAGATGTGCCAAATCTGACCCCCAGCCCGACGCCAGGAACACAAGGGGAAGCACAGACTATCTCCACAGACATCCCTGGGGGGACAGCCCCTGCCACTAAGCAGGACCTCCATAACATGCAGAATACACTGCTAGAAATACAGAGGCTCCTCACTGCAGACATGGCTACCCTAAAATCAAACATGAGACAGATCAGTGAGAGGACGACTGCTGCTGAAGGGGACATGGGGAAAATACGCGGTGAACTAACAGAAATGCAAAGCACAATGCACCAATTCCAAACTGCACAGCACAACATGGCGCTACAACTAATCGCGCAGGAAGACAGACACCGCCGCAACAATGTTAAAGTCAGAGGGGTACCCCCCACGATAACAACGGAGGAATTACCCCACTACATAAGGAGGCTTATTGCCACGCTATTACCTGCGGCCCTAGCCAAAAAGTTCACCATGGCTGGACTGTACCGCCTACCTACCATCACCAAGACCTCAACCCCAATCACGGGCGATGTAATTATTCAGTGCTTGTCACCCCAAGACAAAAGCTACATCATGACAGCAGTGAAGGGCAAGACCCCAATGTCATTCGAAAACTCGCATCTAACATTCTACCAGGATCTCACCAAGGCCACGCTACAATGGCGTAAATCTTTGGCAGCCCTCACTAGCCACCTACGCTCAGCGGGAGTAGCATACAGATGGGGGACACCAAGATCCCTTCTTGTATCCCATAATGGAACTGTTCACAAGCTCGCAGCGGAATCGGAAGCAGGAGCGCTGCTCCAGGCTCTGGGCCTTCCAGACGCCACACCGACCACCTCTACTACACCTCTTACCCAAGCCTGGGACCCAGAAGCAACAGTACCATTTGTGCCATGAAGCACGCCAAGACCCACACCAGCCACCTGACTGATAAGGGAGAAGACACCGCCCCACGTTTGGAAGCAATCTGCAACAGTTCATCTATGTTATATATCTGTACTTTCCGCTTTAGTTCTCTGTTCCACAACACTAACATGTTACCCTTTTGGTACTCATACCTTCCATGGCCAGGCCCTACTGGGAGCAGCTTAAGCCCTGTCTCGAAGGTACATATACACTAGGCACACCCACCAGAGGTGTACAACCCCCCCCCCGACGCCCCCTTGGTTAGGGGCATGTACCTCTTTTGGGAACCAAATAGCCCGCCTGACACTACCTACTCCACTACTCCGGCTACCCAACGAATACCTCACACCCAACCCTCATGAGCCACGCAGCTACAAACCAACACTCTACAACCACCCTCACGTCACTTACTCGTTATTAACAAACACCCAGTATGTTAAAACCCCGCATCCACTCACTCTAACTAGCCCACACATACTGCCTCAAATCAACCTGGTAGAGGATTACCATCACACAATCTAAATACGCTACTATGCACCGACTCCTCAACCGGGGCTACAACCCTACTACATTTATAAAAAATGTGTGTAATGCCCGTAATGTTGTACTAGTTCTTGCAAACCTCATGCACTGTATGATTAATGTTATAAAGTACTATCACGAATAGGGATCGACCGATTATCGGTTTTACCGATATAATCGGCCGATATTCGGTATTTTCGGCAATATCGGTATCGGCCAATTCAGATACCGATATTGCCGATAATACCTCCTAGGACCGCCGGGCTCATTACAAGCCCGGCGGTCCTGGGGGGGCGGGCAGCAAGCGCTTACTCACCTCCCAGCAGCTCCTCCAGCTCCCCAGTGTAACTCTCGCGAGACCCGCAGCCGTCCGAGCGTTGCCATGGGTTACCATGGCAACGCTCCGCGCGGCACGCTGGCCGTGAGAGTTACACTGGGGAGCTGGAGGAGCTGCTGGGAGGTGAGCCAATACCACTGGACCACCAGGAACTGCTATATCCCCCATCCCTGGCCAGGTATGAAACAGGGAGGAGGGACAACAACAATAAATAATTAAATATATATTAAAAAAAAAAGTAATAAAAAATGCCCCCCCTCACACACACACACACTCCATTATATACACATACACACTGTGTATATAATGCAATGTGTGTTTGTGTAGTGTGTGTATATAATGCAGTGTGTGTGTGCAGTGTGCGCATATAATGCAGTATGCGTATATAATGCAATGTGTGTAGTGTGCGTATATAATGCAGTGTGTGTAGTGTGTGTATATAATTAATGCAGTGTGTGTTTGCATAGTGTGTTTATATAATGCACACTTCACAAACACACTGCATTATATAAACACTATACAAACACACACACTCTGTATTATATAAACACACTGCATTCATTATATACACTACACAAACACACACACTTTGCATTTAGTATATACTGCATTCACTTTACGCACACTACCCACACACTACACAAACACTCTGCTTTCATTATATACACACAACACTAATACACACTGCATCCACTACACACTAGACAAATACACACTGCATCCACTACACACTAGACAAACACACACTGCATCCACTACACACACTACACAAACACACACTGCATCCACTACACAAATACATACAGCTTCCCTGTCTAAACACACTGCATCCACTACACGTGGCATGTATATTTTGTGCATTTACCTTTAGAAAGTTTTTATTTTCCAAAATGGTAAATGTACAGAATATCGGCAAATTATATCGGCTATCGGCCTGAAAGTTCACAGAATATCGGTATCGGTATCGGCTCTAAAAAATCAATATCGGTCGATCCCTAATCACGAATGTGCCCGTCCTTGTTGTTGTGACAAGGCGAGCTTCTGTATAATTCGATGCGCACCAAAAATAAAGAATTATAAAAAAAAAAAAATATACGTATATAAAAACACACTTAGTATGACATTATATATACACATGTATATATCATATCTCTCTCTATATATATATATATACACACATTGTGTATATATATATATATATACACACACACACACACACACCATGTGTTGCATAGAGCTTTGCCGTCTCTATGCAACACATGGTGATTTCACCACACGTCACTTTACGGCAATTAACATAACGATCCACAATTTGCGGCTTCACTCATATGGCAGATTGGACACACAGGGAGCACTTGGTGATTGGGTAAGTTTAACAAGCGTTTATGTATATGTTTGAGGTTTTTGTATATGACAGCATCTTGATAAAGACCGCTAGACGGTCGAAACGTCGATTTTTTTTTGTGCTATTTGAATACAGTAATTTGATTTACCAAATCCATGGAGTGCTCTCATTTTTTGCTTTGTTTATAGTATTTTGCACAGAGAAGCACCTGGTATGTATTATTATTTGGGAAGAGTGCCAGAAATTGTATATATATATATATATATATATATATATATATATATATATATATATATATATATATATATATATATACACATATATATATATATATACACACACATACATATATATACACACACACACACACACACACTTTTTTTACACTTCTTGCTTTATTTTTAACTTTATTTCTGATTTTGCAGATGCAGGGAGACTGCCTGTCAGCACAGACAGTCCCCCTGCAGGCAGATACACAGGCACCTATTGCGGCCACGTGATCTGGTGATCACGTGACCGCGGGGTCCTGATCTGCCGCGGGGACACTGCCTAGGCAGACAGGCAGTCCCCCAGGACCGGGAGGAGCGCTAATCGCCGCCGGGAGACCGACGGCGATCAGGTAAGTACCCCCAGACTGTCATGACGGTTCAGTCATTGGTCCCCAAGGGGATGTTTCCGATGACGGTCCTGAACCGTCATCGGTCGTCAAGGGGTTAAAGTAACACTACAGTTTTAAGCAGGGCCGGTGCAAGGATTTCTGTCGCCCAAGGCATTAGATCCATTTTGCCGCCCCCTCATGTCACTCACTCACTGGCAGACACACACACAGACACACACTCGCTGACAGACACTCACTGACATGCAAACACTTATTGACAGACACAGCCCCTCACTGACATTCAAACACTCACTGACACAGACTCAGACATTCAGGCTCCCTACCTCCCTGGGGTCCACAGTGTGGGGCAGCTCCTCTCTCCTCCAGCTCGCTGTTTAGTATGCTGGTGGCGGAATGTTGTCATATTCCGTCTCCCGGCATCACAGAGGGCATGCGAGGAAGGAGTGGGAAGCTGCAAGAACAGCCTCCCTTGCCGCTCACAGTAGAGCAGCCTGCCTCCTGTCCCCCTGTCGTCCGCTCATTTCTCCGGTATTTCTTGGCGGAGCAGACACCTGCATATCAAGGTAAGCAGGTGCCTGCTCTGCCTTACCTAGCAGAGCTTCAGGGGCCCCCACTTGGCCACCTCCTGGGCCCCCTCTGACAGGGATCCTCTGGGCGCCCCCACTTTCGGGCGCCTGGAGTATCGGCCCAGCGCTGGGGAGGTGTGGCTCAAGAGCCTAGTTCAGAACGCTCTGGACCTCAGACAGGGCCGAAAGGTCACCTTCCAAACAGGTCAATGACTCTAATCCAACACCCAAGACAACCCAAAAGTAGCTAGAGACAACACAGTGTATATCCTTGAGAACCTAATCGAATACCTGTGGACAGACCTTAAAATGGCTGTCCATCTACAGGCCCCATCTAACTTGACAGAGCTTGAGAGGATCTACAAAGATTAATAGCAGAACCAACCTAATCCCGGTGTGCAAAGCTTGTTGCATCATACCCAAAATGGCCTGCGGCTGTAATCACTGTCAAAGGTGCGTCAACAATCACTGAGTGAATGGTCTGAATACTTAGATCAATGATGTATTTCGGTAATTTTTTTTTTTTACATATCTGTAATGGTGTCAAAATTATGTTTTTCGATTTGTCATTATAAAGTATTGAATATAGCATTTTAGCTACAGCATTTTAGCAAATGGCTGAAACATAAAAAAATGAAAAAAAAAAAATGAAGTGGTCTGAATACTTTCTGAATGCACTGTAAAATATAATACATTGTGGGAACAATAGTTGACGAGGGCTCACCACAAAAACTTACAGTTCTTATTAGAGCAGTCCGAGGGAGGCACATTTTCATAATCCTTTCAGACCTATTTTAAAGCATGTTTCCTTAAGAGAGACTTTAATGATTGTTCCAGGTTAGCCTATATTATTAAAAAGAAATCAAAGCATTCTTTTGTGTTTTATTAAGTATATATGTCCTAATTAACCTATGTGTCTACACTACAAATGATAAACATGCAAAGCTCCATAACTTTCATTTAATCCATTTAAGTAGCAAAAGAAAAGACTACAGATTGATGTTTACCATAGAATTTCAGCATCTAAGGAAATATGTCACTTAACACGTAATCTACTAGTCAGGAAGCCAAGGATGGAATTTAACAATGCAATATGGTGCATAATTAAACATAGCACTTCAATTTGCTAGGACAAATGTACTCTAATTTAATTAGTATCACGCCTATTTCTCTGCATACTTTATTGATTCATCTGTGTACTGCAGCCAATTTACATTGCAGAATAATGTAGGCAGATATAATCCCTTTTCAAATATAATTAAATAGGAAAAAAAAAAAAGATTTGCTAAGGGGACCATTTCTGTGAATAAAAGCATTAATTCTAACTATGGTCCACTTTTGAAAATGAAAAACAAGCAAAAACCTAAAATATAAATAATCAAGACTAACCCTTTATTGGCCATTCCCGACATGTCTTTGGTCCCAAATTGGTAAATTTACTGCCATGCAAAAAGTACAAGGTCAAAATACATATTTTATTTCTAAAAGAGCTATTCAATTTTTTATACTCTATTACAACAATATACAAAGAAGCTATAGCAGTAGGGATCCAATAAATCCATGTTTTATGTTTATAGCACAGTTTTATGATGTCGTGAACACCAGAGTGAAGGTGTTGGGCTGCTAGGTGCATGACGTCTTTCCCCGAAAATAAGATTGGGTGCTATATTCATTTCCCCCCCCGAATATAATCCCTAGTGCCTTATGTCTTATTTCAGGGGGAAATGGTAGCAATATGTGCTAGAAAACAGGTCTACGTTAGGAGGAATTCCCCCGAAAATAGACCATTTCACTAGGGCATGAAATCCAGCTAGTCTATGTTGGGTGAAACTTCCCCTAACATAGATTATCTTTTTCGGGAAATGGAATCCCGCGAATCTATTTTTGGGGAAACTTCCCCTAACATAGATTAACTTTCTCGCAAATGGAATCCTGCAAATCTATGTTCGTGGAAAATTCCCTGAACAGATTTAAGAGAACTAGCAACTAGTGCTTATTTTCAGGGGATGTCTTATTTTCGGGTAAACAGGATAGTAGCTAATCACTTGGTCACAAAGAATGGAGATTATTATTGTACTATGCAAATATGTCAGACTCCCTCACCACCTTCTTTCTTGAATAATGCAACTTTATTCCTGCTGTTTTTCCCCAACACCTAGAATGATAGAGAGACTAAATTCGCCAAGCTGGGGGAGGCGTGGGGCTTAACTTATTTAAAAAAAAATAATAATTTTAAGTTATGTAATAAACCAGGTTGTCTGTACACAGTCAGAGCAAATTATACCAATACCTCAGATGTCACTGTAGAAAGATATTGGATACTTGCAAACAATGGACATAAGTATATGTTACTATGATTACTTTTTAATGCATTAAAGAAGATAAATGAAATCACTGTTTAGTAGATGTACTTCAGATGACAATGTGCATTCATTTAATTATGCACTTTTTAAGAGGGGTACATTTAAAAACAGAACTCTTGTTTGCAGTCTCTGCCAGCCCTCCCTTTCAGACCCCACCCAGACTTTCTGTGGTTGTCCAATCACTGACTTCCCAATGCAGCTCAAAGAGAAGTCTTTGCACAGCAAGTGCTCTGATCAATTACTGCCTCTTGAGTTTAGCTCCACTGAGCTAACTAAACCAGGAAGTAAAGTCTGATGTCTTCTTGAAAGCCAAGGGGTATAACCAGGTAATTTATTACATTTCTTTTGAAAGCTACACTTTTTGCAAAAAGCAGGACACCTTCACACAAGGGTTTTCATCAATCTAAAGTGCTTTAGAGGTCTGGAGTGTCCCTTTAACGCCATAATTCACTGAAAATTGGTTCAGCTCCATCATTTTTTGCAGTATTTTCACAGATTGCAATCATCTTCCTCATATGTTGGTTGACTGCTTCAAGCCAGTTCATAAGTTTCCAATAAATCATGCAGATGTAATGCATAAGATTATATAAGTGCTCATCAGGCATGCACATTAGGCCCCCAATGCTCATCTTTGAAGAGCATTGGAGAGGACCATCACGGAGGAGACCCTGCTTCTTATGAGACAGTGGCGGGAGAGAAGATGCCAGGATCATCAAGGGAGCATTTTCATTGGATAGGGGAGTAAATCGTTATCTTTTTATTTTTTGAATTAGGATAGCAATTCAGAGGACATGAGTATATGAGTATATAAGGGGCATGAACCCAATTTTGAATGCAGCAATTACAATGAATATGAAAAGTCCAGCCCAAAGAGCGGGGGTAATTATTAAAACATAACTTTTAATATATAATTTAAAAAGAAATTATTATTAGAAGTAAACACACAAATTTTTTTTATTTAAAAGCCTTCGGAGTAGAACAACAAAGAAATCAACCACTGGCTTAAAGTGCCGTTTAGTATACCATCCTTATAATAATCAAAACCTTTTCACATTCAAAAAGTCAACCAATAATCATACGTCCAAAACAATAGATGTCAATGTTTACCAAAAAATAAAGGTAAATAGTGCCTGTTTACGGTTAATTCAGAGATAACTTTGGTCAAGTGGGATTAATATATGAAAAATGTTCGATTTTATGTATTTTAACAGTGAGAGACAGAAGAACAAAAAAACAAAAAATTCCAGAAAAACACATGTCAAAAAAGTTATAAATTGATTTGCAGTTCTAGGAGTGAAATAAGTATTTGATCCCCTATCAATCAGCAAGATTTCTGGCTCCCATGAGTCTTTTATACAGGTAACGAGCTGAGATAAGGAGCACTCTTAAAGGGAGTGCTCCTAATCTCAGCTCGTTACCTGTATAAAAAAAAAAAAAGAAAAAAAAAAAAAACACACCTGTCCACAGATGCAATCAATTGGATTCCAAACTCTCCACCATGGCCCAGACCAAAGAGCTGTCCAAGGATATCAGGGACAAGATTGTAGACCTACACAAGGCTAGAGTGGGCTACAAGACCATCGCCAAGCAGCTTGGTGAGAAGATGACAACAGTTGGTGCGATTATTCGCTGTTGGAAGAAACACAAAATAACTGTCCGTCTCCCTCGGTCTGGTGCTCCATGCAAGATCCCACATTGTGAAGTTTCAATGATCATGAGAACGTTGAGGAATCATCCCAGAACTACATGGGGGGGATCTTGTTAATGATCTCAAAGCAGCTGGGGCCATAGTCACCAAGAAAACAATCGGTAACACTACGCCGTGAAGGACTGAAATCCTGCAGCACCCGAAAGGTCTCCCTGCTCAGGAAAGCACATGTACAGGCCCGTCTGAAGTTTGCCAATGAACATCTGAATGATTCAGAGGAGAACTGGGTGAAAGTGTTGTGGTCAGATGGGACAAAGATCAAGCTCTTTGGCATCAACTCAACTTGCTGTGTTTGGAGGAGGAGGAATGCTGCCTATGACCCCAAGAACACTATCCCCACCGTCAAACATGGAGGTGGAAACATTATGCTTTGAGAGTGTTTTTCTGCTAAGGGGACAGGACAACTGCACTGCATCAAAGGGACGATGCATGTACCATCAAATCTTGGGTGAGAACCTCTTTCCCTTAGCCAGGGCATTGAAAATAGGTCGTGGATGGGTATTCCGGCATGACAATGACCCAAAACACACAGCCAATGCAATGAAGGAGTGGCTCAAGAAGGTCCTGGAGTGGCCTGGCCAGTGTCCAGACCTTAATCAAATAGAAAATCTGTAGTGGGAGCTGAAGGTTCGAGTTGCCAAACGTCAGCCTCTAAACATTAATGACTTTGAGAGTATCTGCAAGGAGGAGTGGGACAAAATCCCTCCTGAGATGTGTGCACAGCTGGTCTTCAACTACAAGAAACATCTGACCTCTGTGATTGCCAACAAGGGTTTTGCCACCAAGTACTAAGTCGAAGGGGGTCAAATACTTATTTCACTCATTGACATGCAAATCAATGTATAACTTTTTTGACATTGAGTTTTTCTGGTTTTTTTTTTTTGTTATTCTGTCTCTCACTGTTAAAACACACCTACCATTAAAATTATAGACAGATCATTTCTTTGTCAGTGGGCAAACGTTCAAAATCAGCAGGGGATCAAATGCGTCCCCCTCCCCCCCCCCAGGCAGCTTCAACATGGATGCTGTCCAGGAGGTGAGAGGGTCTGGGAGGGAGGGTCTGCTGGAGATTGGCCGGGATGTGTCAGCTGACCAGAGTTCACCGCGAACGGTTCATGGCGAACGGTTCGCAAAAAGTTTGCGAAAACACTACATGGGAGCTCTTATCCCATCCTTCTCCCTTGTTTTTTTTTTCATTTCCTTCACACCCCCCCCCTTTTTTTGCTTTCCTTTTCACTTTGGCATTTCATTTTGGAAAGTACACAAAACTAAAAATTTGTGAAATACTGCTGCACTCTAGTCACATAACCTTTAAAAACATTCTGAAGATTTTATACAAACATAAACCTAAAAACATACATAAACCATTTGTTCTTTTAAAAGAAAAATGAATAAATCAAACATGTATAAATCTTTTAGCGACTCTTAAAGACTGGTACTCTGATAAGGCCTTGGCCACAATGCGAGAAAACTAAGACTAGCGCTGTACTAAAGGAACATGGCAAGATACGGATAAAAAATAATAATAATAATCCTGCTTAACGCCACCCACGCTGCTCTTGGAAATGCACACAAAAGGACACTGCAAATTTTATTTAATTAATGAAGTTACTGAGCTGTACAAAACATGCCAGTGTCATACTATGAGGTTTCTTAGTCATTAATTTTCCAATAAACAGAGATAGAAAGAAGGGGGCTGGAGTAGATCGTACATCATTACTATATTAAACACATACACACAAAGACAGAGAGATAGACAGACAGAAAATTATGGAATTGTGCCATTTTACATACACCATGAAAGAAGTTGGTATTAAAATATTCAATGAAGCATATATTTTAGAAAATAAACTATAACAATATAATTTACATCTATGCACTCAGGTTCATTGAAAACCCAGCCAGCTTTCAACCAAAAAAAAGCATTTATCTGCGACACGCAATCATTGGTTGTTAAATGTTTTTTTTTTGCTTGCACGTTCGTTTCACACAAAAACAGCTATACAGATCAGGGTCACGTGTTTGACAAATAATTGCATGTTTTTTTTTGAAAGCATATAAACACTAAATTATGCATGATTCCAAAGTATTCACAAAAGGAAACAGTTATCGACATTGTGTTGTCCCAATATCTATTGGAAGCATGTGGAGTATTATACATTAGATATGCTTTATAATTGTATAGAATGTTTCCACATTAGCAAAAATAATTATTCTGTAACACCCATCACATCAGTGTCAAGTTTAAAGTTAAATAGCCATGAACCCCTAGGGGTAAAGGACATTAACGGTTTCAGGCTATATCTGTATCGATGTGGCATCATTACAGTTTGATCCATAAAGACATTATGGAAGCATGGGACTTGCTGCTTAGTTAGTCTTAGCAGATCATTTCAGACAAAGTGAGTAAGCTGTAGTACTGCTCTCAAGACAAGATGAAAACTATATGTGGCTCAGTAAAGTATTTCGGCACTCTGTTATTAGGTCATAGTCAATAATAGTATAAAGACAGAGCTCCAACATGGAATGCTTAGTTCATTTAGTAGAGGCATTCCATGAAGCTTTATGGTCAGTATCAAACAGATTCTGATGACAATACACATTGGCGACATTAGTTCTTAAAGAGACATTCCAACACCAAAAATGTTTAATACACATATGTAAAAAGCTTTTAAAAATCAGGATTAGCACATATACCCAAAATGAAAACAGGCATGAATTAAATTATACCCCCAATGAAGTGAAGAAAAAAAATAATAATAATAAAAAAAAAATCATATCTAAAAACCTCTTGCAAAAGCTACAGCTCTCTTGTCTGCAGCCTTCGCAAGCATCCCCTTCTTCTTCAGCTCAAACGTTGATGCTGTCCAATCACAGACTTTGCAATGCAGATCAAAGATAATTCTTTGCAATATATGTGCTTTGGGCAATTGCCTGCCTCTTGAGTGTAGCTGCACCGAGCTAACCAAACAGGACTGGTTATATGATTGACAGTCAGAGGTGTGTATTGAAATATGCCCTTTTTGTTACAACTAATGATCTCAGCCAATCCAATGCTTCTCAAACTAAAGCGTCGGGAGGCTATTGCGCATGCATGGCAAACATGGCTCTGGCCAACCATCTCCTCAAAGAGATGCATTAAATCAATACATCTATGGGGAGCGTACAGCATCTGCACAAACACCAGTGCTGCACAACCCAGGTACGTTTTCCTTTGTTTTGAAACACTAATATTTGTGTTCAGCAAAGTCTCCAGAGTATAACAGTACCCCCCATGTACAGGTTTTATAGCGTTTTTGAAAGATACAGGGTCAATTATATAGGTCAAATATTTTTACATTGAAAAAGGCCAGGTTGGTTACATTGCCTTTGAGAGCGTATGGTAGCCCAGGAATGAGAATTACCCCCATGATGACATACCATTTGCAAAAGAAGACAACCCAAAGTATTGCAAATGGGGTATGTCCAGTCTTTTTTAGTAGCCACTTAGTCACAAACACTGGCCAAAATTAGCGTTCAATTTAGTTTTTTACTTTTTTCCACACACAAACAAATATGAATGCTAACTTTGGCCAGTGTTTTCGACTAAGTGGCTACTAAAAAAGACTGGACATACCCCATATTGAATACCCTGGTTGGTCTACTTTAAAAAAAAAATATGTACATGTGGGGTGTTATTCAGAGATTTATGACAGATAATAGTGTTACAATGTCACTATTGATACATTTTAAAAATGTATGTTTTGAAACCGCAATATCCTACTTGTACCTATAGCCCTATAACTTGCAAAAAAAAGCATGTTAACACTGGGTATTTTTAAACTCAGGACAAAATTTAGAATCTATTTAGCAGTTTTTTCATTCGCTTTTGTAGATGAGTAAAAGATTTTCCAAGTAAAAGTAAAAAAACATGTATTTTTTTAAATTTTTCATCATATTTTTTATTTATTTTTTAATTAAATTACATGAGATTATATAAATAATGGTATGTAAGGAAAGCCCCTTTTGTCCTGAAAAAAACAATATATAATTTGTATGGGAACAGTAAATGGGAGAGCGGAAAATTACAGCTAAACACAAACACCACAAAAGAGTAAAAAGAGGCCTGGTCGCAAATGTACAACATCGCCAAACAGTCCAGTCCTTAAGGGGTTAAAAATGAAAGACCATCAAGTTCAATTGTGAAGCCCATTCTTTTATGCTGTTAATTCAAAAGAAGAAAAGAAAAAAATTGGTTGGCATATCTTATAAACCACCTAATGTTACTATTGATGAGGAAGAACAGTTCTTAGAGCAAAGGAAAGTTGCACATCTAGGTAACACGATTATTGGAGATTTTAATTACTCGGACATAAATTGAGATAGATGGACTCGTGGTTCAGCAAAGGGAAATCAGGTTTTTGAATGTTAAATGACACCTTCATGTCACAACTGGTACAAACAACAATTAGACAGGATGCTTGTCTGGATCTAGTTATAACAAACAATGTTGATCTTTTGACCAACGATGAAGTAGAGGAGCACTTGAAACAAAACACACACACACACACAGGATAAACGGAATATCTTCAAACAAATGTAAAAAAATAAATAAAATAAACAAAATACAAATACATTTCTCTGTGTACCATTGGGTAATAAATGTAAAAGAAACAAATTAAAACAAATGTGGCTTTGTGGGAAATGAAGCCAAGATATTAATAATAAGAAAGGGGCATTTAAAGTGTTTCAATCAGACAAATTAGAGGCATCCTATTTAAGATAAGGAAGCCAACAATTCATGCAAAAAGGCTAACCTAGAAAATGAGAAATTGATAGCCAAAGAAAGCAAAACCAACCCTCCAAAAAAGTGTAGGTACACTAAAATAAAAAAAAGAGATGGGAGTGTTAGTAAATGAAGACCATGAAAAGGCTGACATTTTAAACAACAGTTTTTCTCAGTATGTACAAAGGATGATACTATGGTAATAGATATGCATAGGATTGCTGCAAACAATTGCAGAAAAAATGTGATTTGATTACTCAAGACAAGGTGCTACAGTAGCTAAATAAAGTTAATGCAAAACAAAGCTCTGGGGCCTGACCGTATTCACCCACGAATACTTAGGGAGCCAAGTGTGAAACTAAGTGAACCTCTGTATTTAATCTTTGAAGATTCTTTTCTTTCACGAGTTGTACTGGAAGATTGGAGAAAGGCAGATGTGGTTTCTAGATTCCAAAAAGATTCAAAATCTTTGCCTGAATAATATAGACCTGTGAGCCTAAATTCTGTACGTAGGAGAGTATTTGAATGGTTATTAATGGATAAAATTCATTGGGAGGAGCAGTGTTATTAGAAAATATAAGCATGGTTTTATGAAACATAGGTCATATCAAACTAACCTAATTGCATTCAACGAAGAAGTAGGTAGAAGTATAGATCATGACGTTGCTGTGGATGTGATCTACTTGGATTTTGCCAATGCATTTAATACGGTTCCTCACAATAGGTTAGTCTTCAAACTAAATGAAATTGGTCTAGATGAATATTCTTGTTCTTGGGTAGAACATTAAGGATAGAGTACAACGAGTTGTCATTAATAGTACATTTTCAAGCTGGACAAAAGTGGTAATGGGTGTCCCTCAGGGTTCTGTTCTGGGACTGATTCTATTTAACATATTTATAAATTATTTTGAAATTGACTTTGAAAGCTACGTTTCAGTGTTTGCAGAAGACATAAAATGCTGTAAAAGAATACAATGTGAGCAGGATATTGGTTTGCTGCAGAGGAATTTATATAGATTGGGGACTGGGTAATAAAATAGCAGATGAAATTTAATGAAGAGAAATACAAAGTTATGCACTTTGAGGTCAAGGATGCACAAGCAACCTATGCTATAAAATGGTAGTGGATTAGGGATAACACACAGGAAAGATTTGGGAATTGTTATAGAAAAATTAGGTAACAAATTGCAATGTCAATTGGCAGTTGCCAAGTTCAGGAAGGTATTGTTATGTATAATTAGGGGCAAATTAATTCTTGTAACGAAAATATAATTTTGCCTCTTTATAAATCAGTGGTAAGACCACACCTTGAATATGCTGTGCAATTTTGGGCACCTGTTCTAAAGAAGGATATTATGGCAGAAGAAAAAGTGCAGATTTGAGCTACAAAATTGATAAAAGAAATAGAGCATTTTAGTTATGAAAAGAGGTTAATACATTTAAATCTCTTTAGTTTGGGAAAAAAATGTGCATCAGAGGTGATGTTATACAAATACATTCGTGGCCAATACAAATCATGGTCTCGAAATCTATTCATAAACTGGAATATACATAGGACAATGTCATAAATTTAGACTGGAAGAAAAGAGATTTATTCTAAATTCAAAGGAAAGGGTTTTTTTTTACAGTAAGAACAATGGGTATGGAATTCTCTGCCTAAAAGGGTTGTTTTATCATAGTCTATGCATATGTTTAATCAGCAAATAGATAAATACTTGCAAATAAATATACATGGATATCATTTGTAATTAGTGGGGTAATAGCTTCTTGATCCAAGGCGATATTCGACTGCTATTCTTGGGTCAAGAAGGAATTTGTTTTCTAATATGATGCACAATTGGGTGATCTTCAGACTGGGTTTTTTGCTTTCTTGTGGATCAACAGGAAAAACAAATGTGAGAACGGCTGAATTTGATGAAGGCATGTCTCTTTCCAGCTATGTAACTATGTAGTCAATATCAATAATGTCACAAAAAGGCAGGGGGATTCCTTCTTGATTCCATAATGGCAGGTTTCTCCTTGGATCAACCACCAGATGACATACATATCGGAGGCTCCTTTATTTCCTCAGCAGCAAAGAAAAAGAACATTAAATCAATATCAAAGAAACCAGTAAATAACATGAGAGGTATATCTTCCTAGCAACAGGAACAGACAATCAGCATCATCTTCATAGCATAATAGGCAGTGTCCAGTATACTACTTCCTCTTTCTTTGCTGCTCCCTCAATTTAGTGACACTGGGTCCCATGGTTCTTAACTGTGGGACCTTTTACTTTTATTCATATTATTACTGTGGTTAATATTATTATAGTTATTACATTTTAATTAGAATATATTTAGCTACTTCATTTGATGTATTTACTTGATTTGTTTCCGGTAACATGCTTTATTGTATATCATTTTATAATTTCTTTCCTCTCTGACCTCCTTGGCCCTAAGATGACCATCAATTAGGGATCAGGGATGTCTTTGAGGACCTTTATCCCCTGCAAAGTGCTATCGCGCTGTTTTTTCCCCTTCATTCATCTGTCTGGCCGCTGCACTGACCCCAACTGTCTGAAATCTAAGTTGGGGTTTAGTTATAGTGGCAGCCGGACAGCTCCTGCATTTTCCTATTACAATTGCTATTTCTTTCACTACTGTGAGTACCTTCATTCCCTTACCCTGTTTATTTATTTATTATTTGAGGGTTACACCCCCTTTCATTTTGGTATTATTTTACTTTATTCATTCCCTTAGGCTTGTCTGTATATTTATGATGCAGTCTGAAAGGACCTTTCTGTGCCTTCTAGTACTACAGCAAACATGCAGTTTACTTTAGAAGCCTCTCCAAGAGAGAAGGCTGCTTTTTCTGCGGATTCTACTGATCCTGCTGATATGCAGACTTTGACACTTCCATGGCAAAAGCAATGACAAATGCCCTTGTGTCAAAGATGGAGGTTATGTCTAATTCACTTTCACAGACATTTGCGCAGACCCTGTTACAGGCACAGAGATCGGCTCAGCTTACTACTCAGGTGGCAGTACCTGTACTCACACCTTCTCTGCTTTAGCCTGGCCGCAAGCCACATATAAGGCTAAACACTCCAAAATAATAGAGATGGACAGCGCCATACCAGTCACAGATGGCATGATTAATTTACCATCGTACAACAGAGCCACTAGTTGGGCAAAATCGACCAAATTTTGGAAACGGGCAAAAGCCCAACTTTACTCTGAATCTGAGCTCAGTGATATTGAGGAGGAGTCCCCTGGATCCTATATAGAGGATTCAGAGGATCTTTCTGATCCAGATTATGAAATTACTGATGGAGAGGATGCTAATCCCATGCAGGATACACGTCCTATTAAAGCTACCAAGATTGAGGTAGATCATGCGGCTTCAGGTAACACAGATAGGATCTTGGACACTCAAGGTGAACCCCTATTTGAACCCGACTACCTAGGTCACCCAGTGGTCTCCTCAGACCACGTAGCCAAGTATTTTGCATCCAGAGTACACAAGCCTTTTGAGAAGGCAAAGTGAAATAAATTGCAGGTTGAAGGCCCACGTCAAAACAGTCCCTGATGACGCATGTAAAACGCTATTAGTCGATCCTAAGAACATTTAATTCCTGAGTAAGACAGGATGAAAGCCGGTAAGAATGGCAGGACTTAACGTACCAGAGAATAGTCAGAATATTTGCCGAGGTCAGGGACACAACGATAAGGGAAAGCCAAAAGTCAGGGATACCAGAATACAGGTAAGTCAAGTCAAAAACCAGATATAAAACGCTCAGGAACACACTCTCTGACCACCACTAAGGGAAACCACGACAGGGCAATGAATATGTTAGTCTTCGTGGAAATAAAAAAATAAAAATAAAAACTTAAGCGCAAACAAGCCTTTGTAGAGATTCTGGTCCATACCCTGGGTTACGTGAGAAACCTTTTCTTGGTTCCCAAAAAAAGGCTAAGGTGTCCGTCCAGTGATAAATTTGAGACAGCTCCATTGTTAGGAGGCATATCAGCACTTCCAAAATGGAAAGAGGGCATTGTTCAAGGGATCTTCTCCAACCAGCAGAGAGTATTGCCAATTGGATCTGCAGGATGCATATCTCACAGTGCCTATCGCAGTCCAACATCAAGATTCCATGAAGATCAAAAACTTCCTGCAGTTCACATGGTAGGGCAGGAAATGGAGGTTCAGGTGCCTCCCATTTAGACTGTGTTCGGCTCCATGGTGCTTCACCAAGCTCATGAAACCTATGGTCGCCCTGCTATGGAGTTGGGGAGTACGTCTTCTAATATATTTAGACAGCATTTTCATTCTGGCTCAGTCTATTCAATTAATCCGGACATACCTTGAATAGACTTTGGCTCTGTTAGAGAACCTAGGCTTCCTGATCAATTGGGAGACATACATTATCGTTCCCATGCAACAAATCCAGTTTCTGGGTTAAATTGGATTATTGTAGATTGTACCCTTCAAACTCTACACCTTCCGGTGGCAAAATTAGCCAATATCAAGAAGGAGATAGGCGAACACTAGCAACCTCTCAACCAACTGTCGAGAATGTTAGGCCTTCTAGCGGCATCTATACAGGCCATTTTTACAGGTCTTCTTGGCTATCGAGCCCTACAACGATTACAAACTTCATCTCAAGGGCAGCGCATCATAAACATAAATGGTAACTCAGGACTCAGAAGCGAAGGACGAACTCCAAGGGTGGCTTCTTCACATGGAAGCTTGAAATGAACACACCATATTCTGTACAGCTCCAGATTTGATCATCAAATCTGACGCACGTTTGCACAGTTGGGGGCGCTGAATGCAGAAATATTTCCACCAAGGGCAGATCTGGAACCAACACTCCACATCAATTGTTTGGAACTTCTGGACGGTTCCTTTGCAGTCCAAAGTTTCTCCCCAACTCAAGCCCAATGCGCTATCCTTCTGAAGATGGACAACGTGTCAGCTGTCCGCTACATCAATCACCTGGAGGCACAAAATACAAAATTCTGACCTACGTGGCTCGCGATTTCTGGCAATTTAGCCTGATACACGGCATTTCAGTCACGGCAGAATATATTCAAGGTCTCTCTAACACTACGGCAGACTGGTATTCCCGCCAACTCAGATTCCAGCGACTGGCACTTGGATTCCACGGTCTTCCAAGACAGCTGGAACCTTTGGGGCCTATCGGAAATAGACCTTTTCGCTTCTCGTTTGAATGCTCAACTTCCCTGTTTTTTTCAGTTGGAGACCAGATCCGACAGCACTGGCTACGAATGTTTTCTCCTAAGATTGGTCTTCAAGGAATTACGCTTTTCTGGCCCTTTGTACTGATTCCCCATTTCCTTTTTCATCTACGTCGCCAATCCGGCACCTGGTGATCGTGGCTCCATCGCCGTCCCAACCATAGTTCCCTCTTCTTCAGGAGATGGCTATCAACCTTAAACGTCTCCATCTCTTGAGTGCCTTCTTCAGGATCCAGACGGTCTGCCTCATCCCCTTGTTCTTCAAAAGTCTCTTGCATCTCATGGTGTGGTTGATTTCAGGGCACCTTAGTCGGTCGAGGGAGTTTCGCAATCAACTCTTTGACTTATTG
The DNA here is from genome assembly GCA_933207985.1 of Pelobates cultripes. Lineage (NCBI taxonomy): Eukaryota > Metazoa > Chordata > Amphibia > Anura > Pelobatidae > Pelobates > Pelobates cultripes. The sequence continues at coordinate 56,909,566 of OW240919.1, forward strand.
AGGGTGAATCGGCATCCGACACAAGACAGGCTTATAAATCTGCTTGGAGCAGATGGCATAGTTGGTGCATTAAATAAAATTTGGATCCCATATCGGCTCCTTTTAAGTCTCCTCCATTTTCTGATTTCTTTGTATGATGAAGGTAAAGCCTACTGCTCTATGAACCTTACCGGTCTTACCGATCATCCCTTTCTGCTGAGCATCAAAGTTTCGATGGGACGCCTGTCGGTTGACATCCCGTCATATGTCGACTTCTCTAAGGGATTTGTTTTGCTCATCCACCCTTACCATGACACTCTGTCTTGTGTGATGTCTCTATTGTTTTGACATTTTTTATATTTTTTTCATGCAAGAGCACAAGCTCTTTATACTTGGATATTGCAATATTCTCCTTTCTCTTCCAGCTTAAGGTTCGCATACCCTCTTATTGGAGCCCCACTTTTTATTTGGCTTTGTTGTCCTTGTTTGGGATTGCAAGAAAGAGGAAGTAGTATACTGGACACTGCCTATTATGCTATGAAGAGGATGCTGATTGGCTGTTCCTAGGAAGATATAACTCATGTTATTTACTGGTTTCTTTGATACTGATTTAATGTTATTTGTCTTTGCTGCTGAGTAAATAAAGGAGTGCAGCATAATAGGAGCCTCCATGTCATGAATAAAATCATGACTTTCTGTCATGTTAATAGTAAAAACTGTGAATTATATACTTGAATATTCTGTTCATGCGAAAAATAAAAAAATTAAAAAAACATTCAAGCCTTTTTTAAATGTATCTGATAGAACAACCTCTCAAAGCAATGAATTCCACATATTTATTGTTCTTACTGTAGAGTACCCTTTCCTCTGCTGTAGGTGAAAAGATCTTTATTTCAGTCTCAATGGTTGACCTTTTGTTTGTTATACATTTCTGCTAATGAACAGGTTAGCACATAACGGTTTCTACTTAGATAGTAGCCAATATGCCAGCAAGGCCTACTAAATTTTAACATTTATCATCATCATCAGCCCATGAACGTTCTTATCCTTACGGAAGGCATAATATCTACGAACAATGGGAGGTATACAGATCGAGATTGGTGGGCAGCCTCAGTCGCCCACTAAAGGACAGACAGCAGAAGCACATATAAAATGCAAACACAAGGGAACCAAATCGGGACGGCAGGACAGAACTCCAATATTGTGACTGTTATACGAAAATTGATTGAGGGGCCTCAATGTATCACAAATTGTACTTACACTCCACCAAGCTGAAATTCCCCACAGCTATCTGGAATACAGCCCAGGGTCATGCACATCTACAAGTAATAATCCAATGGTACTTTTATTATTTACAACCATTTTAAATTAGATACAAATATTCTATTTTATTTATTTATTTTAAGTATTGAACCATTTATAACCGGTAATTTTTTCAAAAAAGTTGGGAGTTTTGCAAAAACATTGTAATCATTTTATAGGGACAAACTAAATTTGCTACTTTTCATAGGTTACGGTGTAAGTATTAGTCCCCTTGTAGCGGTAGAGATTTGATAACAGATTACAACCTATACAAATCCACTCCTATTTAAAAGTTGCCTAATACAGCATACAACTAGTGTGCTGTTGCAAGATAAATATAACAAGATGATGCAAAACAGTTTCCTAAAGAGGGATTAAAGCACTGCATGCTGGACTTTTACAAAAATAAATTATTCATCTCAGTTTCACAAGAAGATTTCAACATAGAAGGGGAACATTAGTGTTTTGTTCAGTTGACTTAAAGAAACAATCCAAATAAAGTAGCTTGTGGTTTGCACTACAATTCGATAAGATGCCCATTAACTAAAACCTGCACTGCAGATTCGAGGTAAAAAGTCAAACCGATAAAAATCAGTTTGGCCAGTTACAATGGGGGGATGCCAGGGCACCAGGACATTATGACTACTATAGGACCCACCAAGGAAGGCCACTTGAAAGCAAATAAATAAATAAATAAATAAATAAAAACTTAAACAGACAAAATGCACCTTGCTGGGGATAATAATTTCCATTTTCAAAATATGTAGAATAAACCAGCCAAAAAACTTGTAAAATTAACAGTTCCAACAGGACGAAATTTTATAAAGTAGCCCACCAGACCACCAGGGATCTACTAAACAAAATAAAGGAGTTAAAATACTTTTGTAAAAGGGGCATCTAATGCCTTTATATAGTCCTTCAGCCTACTCCAAAACAGAGTCTCAACAGCTAGAAATGTTCAACGTATGCCGCTCCAACTCCAACAGCCCTAGTGTGCCCGTATCTGGCACCCACAGATCTGGCTCCTCAGAGATCCAGCATTGGAATCCCAAGAAATGCCTTTCAAGCGTCACCCATGCATGCGATGAACCAGGCATTTGGCTGTGATGTGGAGTTTTTCTCAGCTGGGCTGGAGGACTAGCTGAGTGGCTGCGGGCACCAGACCTGATGGACTGGTGTTTTGTATGGAGCCCTCTTACTCTGCCACTGCCTGCTAGCATGCTTTGGAGTAGTTTGGCCCTTTGATCCTCACATGGGTCTTCCCATGTCTTCACAAGCAATACATATCGTGTAAATACAGTTAACCCATAGTAGTGGATAGCGCTAAACGGGTTTGTTAAAAAGTGTAGCACTTATGATAAGAGATCTTAGAAATCAGTAGCAATCACCAAATATGTGTAAAACAATCCAAAAAAAGATGTTGCGCTAGGATATTACTATGTGTATTTAGTAAGAATATATATCTCACCAGTAAACCTTCATAAGAATCATCTTACTAGATATACATAGTAATACTCTAGCGCAACATCTTTTTCTGGATAGGACACATCAAGGGCCCAGCAACTTGGTCGGATGTGAAGGTGCCTGTTTGGCGGCCATTTTAGGATCAAGATCGTTACAAAATTCACTACTCTTCTTCCTAGTAGACAGCTTCAGATCCCTCCAGTGGGGACTGGGATAACCCCACCAGTCCAAAGGGAGGGGGAGGGGAAGAGAACATGACCAGCCAGACATTCTCATGCAAATGGGAGTTGGCAAGTTGGCAAGGCAGTGGCAGTCCACACCACTCTGGTAGGCCACAATATTGGATCTTCCACCAGGGAAGAAAATAAAGTATTGTGGGCCAATTCCATTGGGAACTGTGTCGGTCAGTGAAGATCTCCAAGTCTTGTATACCCTTTTCCCATAAGAATAACAAGCCAATGATCCACAGGTTCCAATATCGCTGGTGTCGCATAATAACCCACACATGAGCCAAAGCTTAATGCTGGGACAAGACTGGTTTAATGGAAAAACAGGCATTCAATTTATATAGTACATAAACTCTTCCTCTGAACCAGCAATATAATAATAAACTCAATTATCTTCTGGTCAGAAAAAGATAAATTTTCCACAACACCCCCAAAATACATGGGAACCGCACAAAAGTCACATCTCTGGGTAGCCTGGCTCTGAGGAACAACATAAAAAAAAAATCAGACAGATCCGTTCAGTAGTTCACGAACGGCAATGCAGGGAGAGTTGACCGGTCTGCCACGAGGTTGAAGCAGAGAAACAGTTCCATGAGAAATGTAGCAAGAGCTCGTCTCCGTTTGTGGGGTTTTGTATGAATACCACAGTAGATAAAGTCAAACTGGTTGGTGTAGAATGCTCCCTGTGTTTGGTATTCTGAAACTCCCGAACGCCGTTCGTCTGAGTTGATTGGAAGAGGAACGTAGAGGAGATCCGTAAAGACCGGTGTTTGTGCTAGTACATTGCCAAAAAAAAAAAAAAAAAGTTCCAGGCACTCGACGACCAAGTCCCGCAGGCAGCGTTCGGGAGCACTCAATTAGTCTGAGGTTTTCGTACAAGATGCACAGTGTTCTAAGTTCTAATTAGTCTCTGGGGTGGTCTCGGTTCGGGAACCGAACAAAATAACGAATAAAGTGGGACAGGATAGTAGAACTGAATGCAAATAGCCGAATAGTGAAGGGGCATCCCTTCACAAGAACTATGTCGTCTTTCTGGTTTGTTTAGAGAGCCCAGTAATGGTTTTCAGGCCTGTTGGCTGGCTGCACTGGTCCCTGATCCTCGGGACAAGTTAAGAAAGAGCTAGGCCTGAGATCCACAAGTGCTTTGTAAAGGCAGTAGTTGGAGACAGTGTAGGCAGAGGAACAGAAGAGACAAAAGCACAGGGAACGATTACCTGCCTATAAGGAGAGCTGCAGTTTGGTCCAATGGAAGATGGCCTCAGAGACCCCAGTCAAGCTTCTGCTACTGGATCTGAAATGCTCCAAACACCCTGGTAGCAGAGAGGAAGCTGACATGGGGGAGGTATAGAAGCTCAGTCACTATATCCATTTATCTATATATCTCATGCTCAACACACCTACTGCGCGTACACCACAGCCACTATATCCCCCTATCCCTGCGCGTGCACGCACACACACACACACAACAGCTATTTCCTCCCTACACACATGAACTACAGACTATTTCCCCCAACACAGACTACAGTCTCTATCCCCCTCCACATGTGACCACACATATTACACCACAAATGCTATTCTCACACTACAAAAAAAATGTATATATGTGTCTAAACACTTATGAATTGCACCAGATATAACATTTACGGACATAAATCAGCCAGCCTGGCTCATACATTCTACAGCCATTCTGTACTATATTGCCCCATCTCTCTAGCCCCACCCCTCCCCCCGCCACTTCCCTTATTTCTCCTTAGATGTAGGCCCTCATTTACCCTGCTTACTAGACTGACAATTTGTTACTTACTTGCTTCTATCATTATATTGCACTAATACGTCGTCTACATCATATATTGTTGGCGACAGGTTAACCATATTAAACTGGAATAGGGTATGTTCTGTTTGTGCTACTGTTTGCATATTTGTTAATTACTTTATAACATTATATTATCCATGTGCACTTTCACTCTTCTTGTATAACCTTTTCCTTTCCTAAATCAAAACACTTAGAAAACAAAAAAGGTCTTGGACATTTACATCAGACAGTGCAACTTCGAACAATACTATGCAGCCACTGAGGCAAGCATGGCCTGCAAACCAGTAAACAGAGTTACATTTATAGAGGGCTGTGTAAATAGGCCTTTGAAGTCAATAATCCATTTGTAAAATAAATAAAGTAGCTTGTGGTTTGCAGTAATCTAAGGACATATTAATTTGCTGTATGAATATTTAAACAGAACTGCTTTCTCATGAAATCACTCTGAGAACTCAAACTTAACAGTGCTAGCTTGAAGAACGAAGACGGGGACATTTTTTGACAATGTTATACGGCAGCTTTTTAAGGTTGAGACACGAATGCACCTAAACCTCTACTTAAATACAGAGCCTGTATTAACGTTTCAAAATATCAATAAGCAATATTATATATATTATATACTATTATATACTGAACGCATACTATTATATAATGAACGCATTGCAAATGTGTAATGTCTGATGGATGGGTTGACATCAAATGCTGTTCATACCATGCAAGCTTATGAAAATCAACCTGTGAAATGGACATAGGTGACTTCTTAAAGGACCACTATAGTGCCAGGAAAACATACTTGTTTTCCTGGCACCATAGTGCCCTGAGGGTGCCCCCACCCTCACGGTCCCCCTCCCGCCCGGCTCTAGGGAGAGGAAAGGGGTTAAAACTTACCTTTTTCCAGCGCTGGGCGGGGAGCTCTCCTCCTGTGTTCCTCCCATTCGGCTGAATGCGTGCGCATTCAGCCGGTCGCATAGGAAATCATTCTCAATGCTTTCCTATGGACGCTTGCGTGCTCTCACTGTGATTTTCACAGTGAGAATCACGCAAGCGCCTCTAGCGGCTGTCAATGAGCCGCTAGAGGCTTTGGAGGAAGGATTAACCCATTTACAAACATAGCAGTTTCAGAAATAATGGGTTAACCCTAGCTGGACCAGGCACCCAGACCACTTCATTAAGCTGAAGTGGTCTGGGTGCCTAGAGTGGTCCTTTAACCATTTAAAAAAAATAAAAATTGTTTTGGTAGATTACATTTATGAATCTTTGAAAGATGTATAAGTGTATGTTAATTTTGCTAGTGCTTACTACACATAGTATGAATGTATGTATTATATGATATGACTTATGCCTTTTACATTAATGTTTTTTTTTGGGTGCTATGCAAAATGTGAGCTGCCAGTGGTGAGCCAAAGTGGGTGCACTGCTCTGGGGCAACCCAGCTTTTAAATAAACACTCAAAGCATCATCTGGTTAAGGTGCCTAGGGAGGGTGCCAGGGCACTCCTGAGGATGAATTAGAACAGCTTGACAACTAACCATTCATAAAAGGGAGCACTCCAGAGAAGACAGCAACCACTAGCTGCAGCCCCTTCTGGAGTGCTCTCAGCCACTTCTCATTCAATCACCTGATTGGCAAGAAGAGAGTGTGACTGCAATTAAAAGCAGCAGTAGCTCTCCTTAAAGGACCACTATAGTGCCAGGAAAACATACTCGTTTTCCTGGCACTATAGTGCCCTGAGGGTGCCCCCACCCTCAGGGACCCCCTCCCGCCCGGCTCTGGAAAGGGGAAAAGGGGTAAAACTTACCTTTTTCCAGCGCTGGGCGGAGAGCTCTCCTCCTCCTCCTCTTCTCCTCCCCGTCGGCTGTATGCGCACGCGGCAAGAGCTGTGCGCGCATTCAGCCGGTCACATAGGAAAGCATTCATAATGCTTTCCTATGGACGCTGGCGTGCTCTCACTGTGAAAATCACAGTGAGAAGCACGCAAGCGCCTCTAGTGGCTGTCAATGAGACAGCCACTAGAGGAAATAGGGGAAGGCTTAACCCATTCATAAACATAGCAGTTTCTCTGAAACTGCTATGTTTATGAAAAAATGGGTTAACCCTAGCTGGACCTGGCACCCAGACCACTTCATTAAGCTGAAGTGGTCTGGGTGCCTAGAGTGGTCCTTTAATGTGATCAATATCAGAACAACAGGCTGAAGTGGTTACAGTACTTCCTGTAATCATTTGGCGGTTAGCTGAGCGTCATATTTACCTCCCATGTCTCCCTATGTAGAAGGGATAGTTCCCATATTGGGTCCAAATCTCTGTTCCTCTATTCTAGGACTTCCATATTGTTGGTTTGTCTAAATATTAAACATGGCACCACAGCAATGAGTTTTTAAAATACAATTAAAAATAAATAATATCTACACACATGTGAGATATATATATATATATATATATATATATATATATATATATATATATATATATATATATATACACACACACACACACACACACACACATATACACACACTTTTTGTTCTAAATTACATTTTATTTGCACAAATTAGCAAGTCACCTCAAATTTCTCTGAACAGCTCTTCCCCTGGCCACACCCCCATTCACACCCAAAATGTTAAAGTGTCCCTCTAAGTTCATTTGGAATGTTGGGAGGTATATATCATATCATGAGAGATTTGGTTCAACAACTAGTTTTATGTTTAGTCCCTGTAGATAAGGGTGAATTGCAATTCTCTGTGTAAGCATAATGGGTACTGTGGTTCACAAACAACTATACACATCCATATGTACACTTTCCAGCACTTACACAAAACAAGTTACTTATCCCAAGCATAATCGCCCACCTAGGGTTACCCACCAAGCCAGTCACGAAACTCCTGTCATCTAATCACATATTAAATCACCAATCAGCATTCAGCAAAGCAGTCACATTCAACATAACCATACCCTGCTAGATTGGATTCTCTCCACTTCTCCTGATAGAATCCAGGAGGTTGGTGTTCTCCCAAACACGTTCAGTGATCACTGTTTAGTGTACTGCGTGCGCAAAATAAAGGCTATTAAATAATCTCCCAAGGTTAAAATAACTAGGTCCTTCAAAAAATTTAAGCTTGAATCCTTTTTAAATGACATCAAGAATCTCTCATGGCACAAATTAAACATTATCCCAGATCTAGACTGTGCTGTTGAATACTTTCAGTCTGAATTCCTACAAATTTGGAATTTGCATGCCCCGCTGCGTAAGGTGAGGGTAAAAGGAGCGCATATGAACTGGATCACAGCTGACCTCATCCAAATGTACCAGTTTCAGGATTCTTTGTGGTCAAAGTTTAAGCGTACTGGCTCTATGAATGATCACGGTGCATATAGACAATGGCGAAATATATGCACAAAACAGACAAAACTGGCCAAGGCCCAATATTTCTATGAAAACCTGAACAGTAACATCTCAAACCCTAGAAACTTTTGGAAAGTAATAAATAAACTACAAACTCCCCCAATCCACTCCCAACCCTCCACTGTCAAAGTGGGTAACCAAACCCTGCAACTTCCCTTAGATGTAGCAAATGCCTTTAACAATTATTTTGTCGGATGCTCTACTGCCCTACTGCTCTACTGCTAATAAATGACACGCATCCTGAAACTACAAATGTGGATCAGGCCCCACTAAATTTGCAAAGGCCCAATATAGATAAGTTTAAATTTTAGACCTGTACCTGTTAGTGTCATTAAAAAACATCTTAATAATCTAAAAATGAAAAACCAGTCCGGACCTGATCAAATCCCAGCAATGCTGTTGAAGCTCAGTGCGCCGGCAATTGCTAAACCCGTCTCAACTCTAATTAACGAATCCTTGGTGTCTGGATACATACCCAAACTTTGGAAGACTGTGAGAGTAGTGCCTATCCATAAAAGTGGTGACACTACTTTGGTTTCTAACTATCACCCAATATCATTGCTCCCGGTATTGTCAAAAATCTTAGAAAAATGTGTCCACACGCAACTTTGTGGGTACTACCAACAATTAAACTATCTGACCCCTGATCAATCGGGCTTTCGCCAGAATCACTCCACTACAACTGCCCTCCTAAAAGTTTGCAATGACAACCAAACTGGCATGGAACAAGGAGCCCTAACTGGAGCTATTTTCCTTGATTTTGCTAAGGCCTTTGACACAGTAGACCATGACATTCTACTGCACAAACTCGAAAACTCAGGTATTGGTGAGCATTCTTTAAACTGGTTTCGATCGTATGTATCGGATCGCTCGCAATATGTGTCCATTTCTGACAGTGACTCCCTCCCTCTCCCAGTCACGTGTGGTGTTCCCCAGGGTTCCATTCTCGGCCCCCTACTATTTACATTATTTATAAATGATCTGCCTAATGTCTGCCAATCCTCAAATGTACACATGTACGCAGATGACACGGTAATCTATGCAAGCAAATCCAATCTACCGCAACTTGAGGCTTTGCTCCAAGACCAGTTTACAGAGGTAAAGTGGATCGCAAAAAACAAACTCCTCCTGAACAATGACAAAACTGTCACAATGATCTTTGGAACAGTACCTAAATTACACAAACTACACAATCCCCACCTATCCATCAAAACAAATTCAAATGGCACACTGACCACAGTCCACTATTTCAAATACTTGTGTATGTTGTTAGACTCCAATCTATCTTTTGGCCTCCACATAGAAAAACTTGCATCTAAACTTTATCCAAAACTAGGTGCCCTGTACAGAAACAAAGCCTGCCTAAGCCCTACAGTAAAGGAAAAGATTGTACAGCAAATGCTGATGCCAATCATTGATTATGGGGATGTAGTATATGCGTCTGCATCGCAATCCCACATTAATAAACTCAACACATTGTATAACTCGTTCTGCCGATTTGTGCTACAATGTAATTACAGGACCCATCATTGTGACATGCTAAAGGAACTAAACTGGCTGTCGCTGGAATCCAGACGCACCCTTCATCTTTCCAGCCTTGTTTTTAAGAGCTTTTCTGGGAAACTCCCACCCTACCTGAACAAAATGCTTTCCCCAACTGTTCCCACTTTCTATAAGCTCCGATCCAGTACAAGCACTTTACTTAGTCTACCTCAATACAAAAAGAAAGCGGCCCGATCCTCCTTCTCCTACAGAGCACCGCAATTGTGGAACGACCTCCCGCACAATTTAAAATCTTCCCTAAGCCTAAAGTCATTTAAGAGATCCCTCTCTACATACCTCAAAACAGAATGCACGTGTCATGGTTGATGATATATTTCCTGCCTGTTCTATGTTAAATTTTGTATATATTGTGTATTAATATTGTTTTTGTATTTTGTTGTACCTAATGTAACAATGCAATGATTTGTGGACCCAGGACATACTTGAAAACGAGAGAAATCTCAATGTATCTTTCCTGGTAAAATATTTTATAAATAAATAAATAAATAATTAAAATGCATGGTTATCACAATAGGGCATTTAAACAATGCGCCATATTAAGAATTACATGATAAGGCATGAGGAAATTTTAAAAAAATCACTACCTACCAGATAAGGACTCTCCGTTCTGTAAATTGTTAATAGCTTAATATTTAAGTTGAAACAATTCCATTAGTCAATCTTATCATATTGAACAGCCTTGGAGATGTGTTCCCAAATATTATGGACAAGCAGACGAATCAGCAGAAATTAGCCCGACTCAACCACACGAGACGAAAGACGGTAGAGCCTGCAGTTTATTAAATACATCTAAATTCTAGGGCATGCATTTAATTTATATAACAATGGTTAGCAAAACGTACTTACTGTCTCAGCTAGAGACCACTTTATGCACTGCAGGCTTGCATATTTTAAAGCAGTGCTGTCATCGAAAATGCATGTGCATCATTGTGTAACAGTTTAAAAACTGCTTATACCTTATGTAGATCATTTTTATATCTGTTCAGCATTTAAAAAATAATAAAAAAAAAGGTTCAAAATGAGTTTAACATTCTAGAGGACTTCACATACTGTCGACATACTGAGCATTCAGCATTACCAAGGAGTTAAAGGGACAGTCCAGACCCCTGTAGCCCTTTAGTGTGATGAGAGCGTCCTTTCTTTTTTTCATTTTACAAAAAGTGTAGATGTCAATAGAAATTAACACTTTTAAAAATTCACCTAGTTACACCCCCTGGCTTTCAAGCAGACAGCAGGTCCAGTTACTTCCTGGTTTGGTTAGCTCAGTGGAGCTAAACTCGAGAGGCAGCAATTTCCGAGAGTACTTGCACTGCAAAGACTTCTCATTGAGCTGCATTGGGAAGTCTGTGATTGGACAGCCACATAAAGTCTTGGCGGGGTTAGAAGGGAAGAGCTTGCAAAGGCTGCAGACAAAAGATATGCAGGTTTTGCAAGCTGTTTTTTTATACACACAATGCAAAGTGCATGCGAATTTGCATTTGGGGTACATCTACTAAACAGTGATTTTTATTACTTTTTTTTTTTTATTTGGGCAGTGGAGTGTCCCTTTAAAGATCCCCCCCCCCCCTCTTCCTTGCACATGGGAAAGTAGGTAACTACTCATGCCAGTCAAACGGAACTTGGAGGGGTGGCTACTGCTGAAGATCTCACGTGGGCCGCGTCTTGAACGCCCAAAACTTTACTCTAGTGTCAGTGGATCCATACAAGCAGGATTATTTACTCAAGTGAGAAATCCAAATGAAATTTCAAAGTTAAGGTGAAAATAGCTGAACCGGACAAATTCAGTCAGCTATGCTTTCAGTTAGACTACTCTGGTCTTAAATTTGAAATTCACTTTGGATTCTCACTTTCGTCAATAGCCCTGATAGAGTTAACAGAGGAGGTAAAGCTACTATGCCATTACTGTATAATGCTTGCAACTCTGCTAAATTTGTTCCAAGCATTCTCATACAATTTATATGCAGTACAAGAAACAGTCTGTTCTTCAAGTACTAATTACAACAGCTTGGTTAGATGTAAATAACCTATTTGGCATATTGTTTTAAACAAATGTGTTAAAAAAAATGCAATTAAGCTACTTTAAAAAAAGTTCTCACCTGACCGTTCTTTTTAATCTTCTCCTAATTTTTTCACATCCACTGAAAATTAGACCATAAATTTGAATCACCACTGATTTGTGCCAAATATGTGTCTCTTTCAACACTCAATTCTGTACTTTTGCATATCTGCACAGGTTTGGTTAAAGGAATCCTCTCCCTCCTTCCACACTCTTCAGTAACCTTTGTAGGCCAAACTGTATTGCTACATTCACACAGACAACAAAGGGAGGGTTACCAAGAACACAGAGTAACTTACAGGCATTATCTAAACTCTGTTGTAGTAGCTTGCAATGCCCTGAACAATAGAGATGATTGCTTTTTTTGTGTTTGTGTGATAATATATGAGACCTTGCAAGGCACCACCGAGCCCTGAAAACGTTCCAAGACAGGCTATAAATTATGTCATATTGTCAGTAGAATTTCAATGATAATCAAGATTCCAGAAAAAGAACTCGTGATCCATCCCATTTTATGATACACACTAGCTATTTTTTTTTTTATAAATTCTTTATTTTGGTAGTGCATACATAAACAATACGCTTGAATAGCCACGACAGCTATAGCAAGCTGCAATCAATAGAATAGTATAACAATAGCATGGCATGTGAGTATCGGCACAATTTTTTAAAAGGGTTATATAAAAGATTCAACATAATGCAGCCACTGAAAATAGGATAGAAAAAGAGCAATTTCAATCCTGGTCGTATGGTTAGTGTCGGCGTATATGCTTATGGACTGGAGTATGCCTACAGTGGAAGGCAAGGTGCATGCTTATGTGCCTCTTGAGTCAAAAGTGAAATGGGACCCTGTGTTCTGAGGGAGTATGTTAATACGCCCGTGTTGTGGATCAGTTAGAAATTCCAGCTATAGGCCGTGTGTAAGGTCGTAAGGCCTTGTGGACAGAGAGGGCTGTGCACGGCCTAAATTGTCGTGTGAGTGAGAGGATAAAAGAGGATACTGACGTGCAACCTGGTAGTGTATTTGTGCAGCTCCTAATTAGTGATCTTGTGGTAGAGTAAATGCGTTGGAGCTGGGGGGGTTTTGGTATTAAAGGGAGCCAATTAGTCCGGGTTCTGCCCTGTTCGGCGGCAAATAAAAGCCGTATAGCAATCCTGCTATGTGTGTGTAGGGGTTTCTGGGTTACCCCTCAATAGGGCCTATGCCCTGGGAGTAAACTTGTACGTTTACAGCGGTGTGTATAAGAGGGAGAACATTAAAACAAAACAAAAAGCAAAACAAGAGTAACTCAAAAGTCCCGGTTCAGGTAGTCTGCTCTCCAAGCGTTCCCCTGGATGCTGGAACAAATGGGACAACTTTAGTCGGATCCCAGGTTGTAGCGGTTGAAGATGGCCGTAGTCCCATGTCGGTCAAGACAGTGTCCATTTCTGCGACGTCCGTCGCTTTATATTCCTTGCCTTGGTGTTGGATGAGGAGTATGTGTGATGGTCCCCAGCGATACTTCACTCCCTTAGCCGTCAATGCCGCTGTAAGTGGTCGGAGAGATTTCCGCCATTGCAGTGTTGTGCGTGAGAGGTCGGAATAGAACGTTAAGTCCATGTCCTCAAAGCGGTATGGATTTTGTCCCCTGATGGAGCCCATTAAGGCAGTTTTGTCTTGCCCATTTTGAAATTTGACCAGAAGGTCACTTGTCGCTGAATTTGCAAGTTGTGTCGGCTTGGGTAAGCGGAACATGCCATCTAGCTGCACCCCTTTAGCTTGTTTGGGGGACAGGAGGGCTGTGAAAAGCCTTCTGAGTAGGTGGGGAAGTTCGGCTGGGGCAATTGCGTCTGAGAGGCCTCTGATTTTAACATGCTTCCACCTCCTTTTGTCTTCCATTGCTGCTAGTTGGTGGGTGAGTGTGATGTGGGCTGAGGAGAGGTCTTTGACCTGATTCTGCAGCTCTGTTATTTGTGCTGTTTGTGCCTGGGTGGATTGCTCCACTGCTGAGAGGCGATCAGTGAACCCCTTTACATCCTCCCTTACCTGGGAGATCTCTGCAGAGAGCGACTGGCGTAGGTCAGTCAGGAGAGAGGTAAGAATCTCCGTAGTGATTGGGGAGCCCATCGGCTGTTGTTTGAGTTTAGGAGGTCCCTTGTACCCCAGTGTCTCAGGGCAGTGGAGGGATGTGTCGTCCGAGCTTTCTGAGAAATCCTCATATTCGGCCGCCATGTTGGGCGCCGCCGCGCCATGCGGCCTCCACAGTAAATCGCCGATATCGGCCGTAAATCGCGGGCGATCGGGCCGCGGCTTTTTGGTCTTTCTCCCCATATCAGGGGGAGTAGTTGCAGGCCGTCTGTTACCAGAAGGGAAGGCTTTTGGGGTCTTTTTCGTCCGGTTTTGGGCTGCGGTCGGCAGAGAGCAGGAGAAGTGCGACCGTTCATGCCGAGAGCTGGCTCCGCCCCCCCACACTAGCTATTTTTAATAACCAATGCAATATTCCATTGAAATAGTTTGCCCAGGTGAAGTAGTCTTGGTAATTTTCTTACTTGAGCAGTATCCAAAGAGAAGGCATTATCTCACATAATTCCTGTTAATGCATTCCTGAACACAGTGAGAATGAAGCTTGCTGCACCGCCATTTATGAGATATGTATTTGTGCAATCACACATTTGTGCAATCCATAACACATGGTTTAAATGACCCAGTGCAGATCAGGGCATCTAATAACACAGTGCAACACCTACTCAAGATTAGCAACAGCTAGGCTCCCAGGCAGCAGTTCCCAGAGAAAATAATGACATCTCAGGGCTCAGGATATATTCATAAACCACTCAACCTGCATTAACGTGGTTTACGAAGATGTCTCCAAATCCCCCCAAACTACATTATTTTTCTAGAATACAAAGTTTGTGTGTGTGTGTGTGTGTATATATATATATATATATATATATATATATATACATACATACATATACACATACATACACACCACCCCCACCCCCCCCAAAAGAAACCCTTGTCAAGGTGGCGTAGAAACATCTAACAAAAATGTACAATCCCTTTAAGATGTATCAAGTGCTATTATCTCTGCTATTTGTGAAGCTCTAGAAAACTGCCATGATTGAAGCTTCTCTGTGCCTCATAACAAGGAAGGACTAATGCTGAATTAACACAAATCATTTTACATTGAAGAATGTCACAAGGCTAATTTACAATAGAAAGAACCAGTCTTTGCATAAAAATTGTATCGTTGACAAAAAAGGTGAAAAGCCACAGCGCAAGATAATTACGGCTTCTAGCACTCTAAACGAGGCATTAGGAAACTTTGTAGCATTCAGATAGGTGTAGGGACCATATGAAAGCAGACACACAACGGAGCCTTAGATTCAGCAAAAGGTAATACAGAACACGATAAGACATTTCGCTTTCGAATCAGCAGAGATTTGGCTGAAAATGGTCACACTAAGCAGGAATCAGAATTAAATTACTAGTCAACCTTCTTAGAAATTTAGGAGTATAATTCTACATCTCAAAAGGTGTAGAGTGCTCACATGTAGATAGCAAAGAGTAAAAGTCCTAAGGCTTGTAAAGAGGTATCTTATCCCCCTGATAAATATCAGAACGATGGGGACACTTTGTTACCCGGAACTTGTAGCAGAATTATGTTTGAATAGTTTACTATAGGTAGCAAAGGTAAGTAAAAAGATCTTTACCGGGGTGAGAAAAAAAAAAAAAAGAGAGAAACAGTCACTAAAGCATAGTCAGCTAGATTAAAGGATCACTATAGGGTCAGGAACACAAACATGTATTCCTGACCCTATAGTGTTAACACCACCATCTAGCCCCCTAGACTCCTCATGCCTCCATAAATATAGCAACATCTTACTGTATTCAAGCCAGAAGCTGTAACTCTGCATGCTGTTTGCCTAAAAAAAAAAAAAAAAAAAACAAGCAGTCTGCTGACATCATCATAAGTTGTAGCCTGATCCAATCACAATGCTTCCCCATAGGATTGGCAGAGATGGACAAAGAGGCAGATCAGGGGCAGAGCCAGCATGATTCAAACACAGCCCTGGCCAATCAGCATCTCCTCATAGAGATAAATTGAATCAATGAATCTCTATGAGGAAAGTTCAGTGTCTGCATGCAGAGGGAGGAGATACTGAATGGTTGGATGCATTTTAGGCAGCCATGACCCAGGAAGGATCTCTAACAGCCATCTGAGGAGTGGCCAGTGAAGTTATCACTAGGCTGTAATGTAAACACTGCATTTTCTCTGAAAAGACAGTGTTTACAGTAAAAAGCCTGAAGGTAATGATTATACTCACCAGGACAAATCCAATAAGCTGTAGTTGTTCTGGTGACTATAGTGTCCCTTTAAATAGATAATAGGTAGACAGAAAGATATACAACCAGAATGTCAAGGTATTTTAGAATATAAAAATATATATTTCTCCCATTCTCCACGTTGTTCCTGCACTTCTAACAAGCTTTCTAAATTTTTAGGGCACCAACAGGATACTTTACTATCTATCTATGGCATGGGTCGTCAACCTGGTCCCTACCGCCCACTAGTGGGCGTTTTAGGATTCCAGGTGGGCGGTAGGGATTTCTGAGGCTAAATCCTCTTTTTAAGAGGATTTCTCCTTTTGGGCGGGCGCGAGCGGCTCTGCATGCGCAAGTCTTCAGTGACCGGCAGGAGGAAGCGCTCCCTCCTGCCAGGCCACCTTCTGGACCCCCGGCATGGCAGCGTTCTAATCAGTCGCGGCGAGGGAGCTCTAACCTCTCTGCTCTGCTCCCTCGCGCGATGTTTGCTGATGCCGCGGGAGCCGGAATATGATGTCATATTCCGGCTCCCGGCATCCGTAGACAGTCCGCGAGGGAGCAGAGCAGAGAGGTTAGAGCTCCCTCGCTGCGTCTGATTAGCCGCCCGCCTAAGTGAAGCCCCACTGGACCCCAGGGACAGATCCACACCAGCTCTCCAGGTAGGGAGGCTGGGTGGATATTTAATATTAATAATTTGTGTGTACATGTGTTTGTCTCTAAGTGTATGTGTGTGTGTCTGTAAGTGTATGTGTGTGTGTCTGTAAGTGTATGTGTGTGTGTCTGTAAGTGTATGTGTGTGTCTGTGTCTGTAAGTGTATGTGTGTGTCTGTGTCTGTAAGTGTATGTGTGTGTCTGTGTCTGTAAGTGTATGTGTCTGTCTGTAAGTGTATGTGTCTGTCTGTAAGTGTATGTGTCTGTCTGTAAGTGTATGTGTGTGTAAGTCAGTAAGTGTGTGTGTGTCTGTGGGTCTGTCTGTGCATGTGTGAGTGTCTGTAAGTGCATGTGTGAGTATGTGTATATTTGTGTGTATGTGTTTCAATGTGAGTGTGTGTGTGTGTGTGTATGTGTTTGCCTGTGAGCAGAGTACTTGTAGAATAGAAGAAAGAAGGTGCAGAGTACTTGTAGAATAGGAGAAAGAAGGAGTAGAGTACTTCTAGTATAGGGGAAAGAAGGAGTAGAGTACTTCTAGTATAGGGGAAAGAAGGAGTAGAGTACTTCTAGTATAGGGGAAAGAAGGAGTAGAGTACTTCTAGTATAGAGGAAAGAAGGAGTAGAGTACTTGTAAAAAAGGAGAAGGAAAGAAAAGGAAAAGGAGAGAATTGTTGTTGACTAATAATAGTAAGTGGGCTACCTAGCTCAGCCTTCCTACTGGGCATTGCTATAAGGAAGGTTAAAAAATAGAAAAAAGGGGAAAAAGGTGGGAAGGGGAATTGAGGAGGGAGAGGAGGGGAGCTGACGCACAGATGAGAAATCATTTTATGAGCAAACAAAGAAGTCTTCCGATTATCACTGAAAGAGGAGACCTTCGTTTGTTCCTTATGAAAATCGAACCAGATATCAAATATTTAGTCTCGCAGCATCAACCTCAAGGATCTCATTAATCACTAGTAAAGGTAAGTTCAATTTACTTTATTGCTTCCTCATTAAACTTTATAAAGTTAAAAACATTATAAACATGCATAAAGTAGAAATAAAAAGATAAATGTACGTTCATTTATGTATTTTTTAAAACACCCTCCTTTCTAAAAAATATTCCGCGCTTGCGCGAAAACTGGTGGGCGGTAAGGAAATTTTTCCATCAAGAAAGATGCATTAGTGGGCGGTAAGTGGAAAAAGGTTGACTACCACTGATCTATGGTCTCTCTCTCTCTGCAGTAACCATATTAACATAAGGTCTCACAGGAATACCACCAGAGCTAAAAATAAGTGATTGAACTGATAAGCTCCCAGTCCTCATTTGTACATTCAGCATGACCCTTAGAGGTAATTATAGGCACCTTATTTATTACTGGCATTTATAAAGCGACAACAAATTCAGCAGCGCTGTACAGTTGGGAAAAAGACAAACAAACACAATAAGAACAGACCGATACATCAGGTAGAGGGGCTGCCCGTGAGCTTACAATCTAAAGGTTAAAATGTGGAGATGAGGCAAGAGGTAGCAGAGGAATTTGTATGTGATGGCAGAGAGAGTTAATGGTATAACTGCAGAGCTGAGAACATGTGAAGGTAATAAGCTGTGGTTCCAAACAGCTGGAGCTGCATGCTATATTGTTAGAAGAAACGCAGGTGGATAGAGCCCGGTAATATCAAATGGCCTTCCTGTTGCTGGGATAGATAGTTTGGGTCTAAGGAATAAAGATATGACAGTTACTTTACTTAGAAGGAATTTACTGCTGGGAGTGGCAAGCAGGGAGGGAGCAGGCCAGCCATTTGTTATAAACGATAAAATATTTGCCAACCAAAATTCTATCAGCCAGATTATTATTAACTACATGTAACAGCAAGTACAAAAAAAAAAAAAAAAATACAGTAGTACACTATATGTAACAATGGTAGAATAATTATAGTAAAATAACAACCTGATAAAAAAAATTAAAGAAGTCCAGTTGACTATCTTCCGCATCGGTTTGTACCTTTTAAAGCTGCAGTTTTCAAAATTAAATGGCCTTTATGTTGTCCCCACATTTTCTACGGTTTTACAAAGATAAATGCCCTCCGGTCTTCTAAACAAACCAAACAATCTCTCAGCTTTGCACGAATGTATATACAAGTGCAACATAAATGTGTATAGCCCAGGATACACAAACTAGGTCCACTAAATTGCTACATTAAAAACCTTATAACAAAAGTCAAGGAATCGGTCCAAGTAGTAAATGCACTCAGACTTGTATATAACCAATCATCATCAGCGTGTTAGTAAAACATCAGTGGCAGGTCTGTGGAATTATTATGGGCCTTCTCATTGATCATTTAGCGTCAAAGAGCTCAAACATCTATGAAGTCGTCCTTTCTCATGGAAAAATGTTAATTTTGAAAGGTATGCACCCCAAATCCATTAGTACCCTCCAGTATAGCTAAGCAGAGGGCACAGGAGTGTCACTGTGGATGGGCTGTATATTGTACATTAAAGGTGAAAGCAGTCATTAGAGTGTATGCGATACTGTATTAGTATTTCTGCTCTGACACACAAACTTTCCCTAAACTTTCGGTGACTAGATCAGTTATACAAATGAAAATATTTGCATGCCTCTAATCACACAAGCGGAATTCCCCACCTTTATGTTTAAACACAGATGAAGAAAAAAGTAAATGAAGTAAAACCATTGCAGTCACCAGCTGTAGTTTAAACATAATTATTAAAAAAAAAAAAAAAAATATGACTCTCATACTTTATGCTTGAGTAGTTCATTTGCCATTCATTTTATTTTAAGCATTCATCACCTGTGTGTTACTGTACTTGTTAAATCCCTGAAGAGGAAATGTAATTGCAAAATGAAGTCTCCATCTCTCTCTCCCCCACATGCATGCACACACCATCTAGACTACTGGGTGCAGAGTTTTAAACACAAAAAGAAAAAAAGTGGATTGATTTGGGGATTGAATATTTTTTTTATTATATATATTCTATGTAATCCTTCCATAATCTAATCAAAGATTTAGCAATTGACATCACAATCCAATTCAGTCCAAGCACATTACATTGAAGAACCAGAAACACTGGGAGAGATTATCAAAGTGTTGCAGACAGTTTTGTACAATTTACTAATACACCAGTTTGTTCTTTTGCGCCCCAAGCCCCACAGGCTTCCCAACTAACCCCAATTTTAGAGTCCTGTCCCATCACATCAATGTTATTCAATTATGCACCACATACAGGGACAGCACAGAACAGCTCCAGTCAGCGCAGTGTGAACACATCATTAGACACATTGTGCCAGGGTAATGCCCCAGAATCATGGTTCTGCTTTGAGCCCAAGTGTCTTTGTTCAAAATGATCATATTAAACATACGGTTCTTAAAATACAATAAAACACACACTTTTTAAATTTCTTGCACACCTGATCTTTTGGTCTGCCATACATCTCAACATTGGGCGGTAAGGAATCGGGTGTGCGTGCCCATAATGCAGCCCACTCAGAAAGTGTTTATGCCCAACCACTGAAGGCACGTCAGCCTGGCATCAAGCACGCCAGGATGACAGACAGCCTCCTGGTGCAGCTCTCTACATACAGGACCATGCAGACAATGCTGCTTTAGTGTTTCCACAATGGTCCTAGTGTCCACTGCAGAACATGAGCACCCCATGCATGCACATGCACACAGTGGGCTGCACAAAGACAGTTTCCCGGATGTCCATGAATGCAGGACACCAGTACAGGACAAAAAGCGGGACAGTTGGTAGGCTTGGTCTATCTGTGCTAGGGGGTTACTTTCTAAAATCTACAACAATATTAGTAATATCACCATTTCAATTCTGGAATGAAAGTTTTAACAACTGAAAGTGACTAGAATACGGTACTGATCCAATAAATAAAGTGGTAGAAATCTTTTTCTTTTTTTTTTCCCCCAATGATATGTAGGGGTTAAAATATAGATCACAAAATTTACATTGAAAGCAAGATGAACCATTTGTTCAGTGATGGCTATTTACATGTTGCGCTGCGTAAATTATGAGTAAATATACATGGAAGAGGGGAAAATACGGAAAGCAGAAAATAAAGGGGACAGTCGAAAGAATGCAGAGTACAAGACCACACAAAAAACAACTATTAAGCTTTTATTCTTGTGATTTATGTGATTAAACTTGCTGTTATTTCTTAATCTTGCCAACAATGTGGTTTGATTTTTTCTTACAGCAGATGTAATTTTGTTTACTAGTTTTCTATTCGGTATTAACGTGGTTGTTGGGAATTGTGCATCATACGGATCACTACTTTCACTGAGTGCTTCCTTGCTTTTTTATTATTTATTTGTGGCTTGTGCATTTTCCTTGTGTCCCCCCCACTCCCTCGGACTGTAAGCATGTTCTTTATCCAAAATGTAAATAAGCCAATCTTAAATCCTTTCCAAAGGTCGGCGTACAACTAATATAGATCTTTTGATTAGAACATCCTGATTTAAATTCTTAAGAACGAGTATTAAAAACGGACATGCTGGAGGGCGGAGCCTAACGCCGCACGGGAGCAGACACCATTTCCCAGAGCTCCGTGATTCTGTAACCCAATCCGGGGTAAATCGCAGCCATCCTATCACATAGACGGCAATGACATACGCCATCAACCGCGGCACACCCGGCGGACTCCGCAGATGCCATTCTTTTTGTCCCCGGGCTACAAAACTAGACCCCGAGGCGGCAGGGCCTACCTCGCGGGTGGGAAACAGCGAGACGTCACAGGAGGACTCCTGCAGTGGCACACACTAGATCCGGAGGAATACATCCACGGCACCCCACCTAGGAGGTGAGATGGGACGCAAGTCACAAAAACTGCCCCAATCCACCCCAAAACCCCAGCGGGACATAGGCCAACTACTGCAAATGCCAAACGCAGCTAGGGCCCAGACCCCCTGGGAGACCTCACCCCCACCATCACCACCAGAAGATGGGGACCCACTAGACAGCCCTCCACAGAGCCCCCAACCCCTGGAGCCTTGTCAGGGTCCTCAGGACATTACACCTGCCTCCAAAAGCGACATCCAAGCGATGCTGACAGGCCTCCAACAGACCTGGGAAGCTGATCTGGCAAAGCTCTCTACTAAAGTGCAAGAAGTAACAGCACGAACTCAAGCGACAGAGGCCGAAGTAACAGACCTGAGACAGTGTCTCAACACAATGGAAGACAGTATACAACAACTGCAATCCACACAGACTAATATGGCAAAACAAATAAACAAACTTGACGACAGGGGCAGACGCAAGAACCTCAAAATCAGAGGGCTAAAAGAGTCAATAGCGATAGAAAAGCTACCCCATTTTATTAGACGCCTGGTGGCCACACTACTACCAATGAGACAGGCCAAAACGTTTGGGTTCGACGGGGTACACAGAATCTCCAAATCGCCAAAAGCTCCTCAGACAGCTCCTCGGAACCTCATCTTGCGATGCCACACAATGTCCGACAAGTTGGGACTGCTAGCAGCACTCTGCCGAAACACACCTTATGAATTCGAAACGTGCAAACTTTCCTTTTTCCAGGACTTAAGCAGGGCAATGTTGGTGTGACACAAAACAATGCAACACATAACCAAGCCCCTCCACACAGCAGGAATCGCTTACCAATGGGCAACACCAGGAACACTCTGGGTAACAAATGATGGACAACATTACAAGGCCACTGATCTTAAGGATGGTCCGGTACTGCTGGGAATCTTCCAACATGCAGAGAACTTAATGCAACCACCCAGCCCTCAGACCGCAAGTACTACCACGACGAACTACGCACCCAGAGAGAAACGGGGAGCCAAGAGCTGAACCAACCCCCACCGGCTACATAAGCCTCTCAAGTTTCTTCATGAAGAAATATACACATATCCCATACCTCCATTGTGTTTAACCATTACCACCTTACCTGTTACGAATACCTTTATGCCGCCACACATTCACACAATAGGCTCAACACACACGATATGACATACCCTACACACACACACCATCTCCGGGGTCATGGGGTACAACTGACATTGGAGCCCGACCTCCTGGGAAAGCGCTATGCAACAACATAGAGACGCCCCCCTCAAGCAGGCACTTTACCGCGCCAGTTAGACTAGATAACGTACCCAAGCTCCTACATGACCGAAAGTCTACACCTAAACTCTCACCAAACGACTACACCTCACCATCAGACCTAGTCCAGATTAATTGAAGCAACACTAACCAGAAATCAGCACACTATATACTGAAGTGTCCCACAGCGAGCCAAAACCAATGACACCCATGGACCAGGGTCCTGATCACTACATGGCACCCGGCAGAGACACACTCTTACAGACCACTACCCAGCCTAGACAACACTCTTACAAAAATAAATATAAAAAAAAACACTCAACCATAACGACCAGGGCACCTCTATTCTATTGGCTCCACAGCTAACCAAGTGGAGTGCTGATACTCTCACTTAGACAAGTGGTCCACACTCCCTAACATCCAGACACACACCTCGCTATAACCTATCAGTCCACACAAAAAAACAAACATTGGGCGAATTTAACCACCACAATGACTTATATTGCATCTGTTTTGTTACGATGTCACGGGGAACAACTGTTGTGGCTATACCCGTCAGTTTGTAATTCTTTCGCTCGAAAAATAAAGAATTAAAAAAAAAAAAAAAAAAAAACGGACATGCTGGGCACCATAACAGCTACAGTTCCCTGTAGCGGTTATGGTACCAGGAGTACCAGGCGCTGCCCACTGTAAGTAGTCAAAAGTTTGCAACCTACCAGGGTTTCCCATTTGTCCTCAATTTTGCTCCTTTTCAGATAGACATAACATTGAAGTTCCCTTTCTACAGTAGATTTAGCCATATTTGGAAGAAGATCATTGGCTGAGGACATCAGCGGGTGGATGAAGTCATCCATCATGTTCTAGGTTGCTGGAGTTGGGCAGTCCTATTTCTTCACGAATCTTTTGTTTTAATGGCAACAATAAACATGTTTTACTAGGCCCAGCCTATAATCTTCGGAGGAATGGTAGATGTTTAAGTCTCACTCCTAGCGCTTGGAGACACCTTCAATATAATTCAGTCATCTATATTGAAAACGAGAACTCAGCTTGAACAAGCTATTATGGAAGGGTTATCATATCACTGTTGCATTAATATAGAGGTCATCAACAATTTGTGACCTTGAGAATCTGTCCCTTCATCAAGACATTGGAATTAAACACTGTGGGAGTCTACAGTCATGATTTATTGTAAAGTTTAGGAACCACACTTACAGTATTTACTGTAGTTGAGTCACTAATATATAGAGTAAAAAAATTAAAAAAAAATACATAAATTATTGGGTAGCAATTGCAAGTGGCAATGATTTAACATGTGGTACTGTGATCAAAGGTTGACTTTAATGGGATTCTGTCATGCATAATTTATGTGTTATTACACAATAAAAAAAAAAGGGGGGGGCTCTATACATTATGCTAGGCACACTAATAAATAACTAGATTAGAACATCTATTAAATATAATTATAGCACATTCTCACATCAGGAGCTTCCTCTTTCCGCACAAGTAGGTTGGAAATCTAGTGTAGTATCCTGCAGGCAATCTTTGTAAAAGCCTCAAACACACCCCCTATTTTTTCCTTCGTTTCTCTTTTTCTTAATTCATCTCACAAAATATTGTATTCCCCACAAATGACCTCTTTCATCTTACAAAGTACACAGGTGTATGTGGTATTTTCATGCATGTGCAATGCAGCAAGAAGCGGGCTATTTAGTTCATTTTTTAAATATTCTAGTAAACTCTGAATTTGTCAGCTGGCACACTATGTATACATGTACAAACAATTATTTGCAGAGTAGAAAAGGTTGAGATGCCCGGTCAAGTATTGTCTAAAATGTGCTCTATCCCATGAAGAGATTATAAAAGGAGATATTTTGTTGACCAGTAGAACAAAAGGCATCGTGCTTTCCCAGGTCTGGGCAACTACACAGGGACTGTTGAAGTTTATAATCTCATGATAAATGAATATCTTGTGGTTTGTCACAGGAAAGAAACATTTGTTCTCAAAACAACAGTACTGCGACGGTAAATTCTGAATATAAAATCAAAAGAATGTGCGTTGCAGAACAGGATCTAGATCTCAGAGTAGCATTTTTATTGCTGCCAAGAAACCTGATCAGGCAATAAAGGCGAGAATTTCTGTATGTTGTATGTGTATGTGTATATGGTTGGGAACCTGCCTGCGGGGTAAAACATGCCTAAGAGTGTGATCTCCAAAAAAATGAGCAACAATTAATCACACAGACAACCAACATAAGTACTATATCGTTCAATATTTTAAAGAAATGTAAAATAAATAATATGGGTTATGCTTGAAGCAGAACATGTATTAAAATATTCATTATTAAAAGGAACATTCTAAGCACCAGAACGACTACAGTAAAACTATATTGGTTGTGATGCCAGAAGTGCTCTCTCCAGTGTAAGAACTCAAACCATTTTAGAACAGTTTGACATCTTACCTGAAACCATCATGCGTCACTACACCCCTCCACTAATATTGAAAGATTTCTGTTCAAGTCAAGTCGGGAGGTGTAAGCTGTAGAGCTTATGAAGTTTCGATTATTCCTTTAAAGAGCAGTCTAAGCACCAAAACCACTTCAGCGTAATGAAGTTGTTTTGGTGCACAGATCACAATCACTAAACCACATTATTTGCGCAATCCTAGCAACACTTACCCTGGCTGTGACTCACACGACCCACAACCTCACTACACTCTTCCTTAAAAAAAAAAAAAAAAAAGTTAATTTTACAAAATTTTATTTCAGGAGCGTGCGCATATTTAATAAGTCCTTCAAGTTCTTTGTATCATTAAATTGGTATTTATAGGGCAGCCAGGAACCATTCAGTGATACTGGCTTCTGTACGACTTGACTACGCTAAGCTGGAGGCTATTTCTACTGTAAGTCATTTGGATGATCTCACTCATGAATTAAACAAAAGGAAATTAGAATTTTAGAACCGGTGGTGGAATCCTAAATATCTCTTTATTACATTTGGGTTTGAGTTAAATATGCGGACTGTCTGTCTTGTCTAAAATCAAAAGGTGGCAGCTATACATTTACTGCACACCATAAAACACTGCAATGGCAAAGTTTGTTTAAGTTGCTTAAATGTTGAACGTATTTCTAAGTTGGAAATGGTCATCAACCCTGATGACAGCGGAAGCAGACTGAGTTATTCAGCGGAGGCTGCATCAGTGCTGGATTACAGGAAACGCATTAATCAAAGGGTTTTGTAGTGCAAAAAAAAAAAAAAATTTCAAATTTAAATAGCTTAACTAATACTTTATAAACACTTGCACTAGTGAGAGAATTCAAGTTAATTCCAAATTTAAAGGAACACTATAGTGTCAGAAAAACAAACATGTATTCCTGACACATTAGTGTTAAAATATTTAGCTCACTGCCCCCCCCCTTGCATCACATTGGAAAGTTTTTTTACTCACCTTTTCTCCCCTATGTCTCCATAGTTGGGATCAAATGATGTCCTCAGCCAATCCAATACTTTCCCATAGGAAAGCGTTTGAAGGCTATTGTGCATGTGTAGCAAAACACCATGCTGCGCCAATCAAATGGTCTGTGACCATTCTGACCATCGTGTCTCAATAACAGAGTTTACAGGACGGCTCAGCTCCTGCTACCTAGAATACGATGGCTACGCCAATCAGCATCTCCTCGTAGAGATGCATTTAGTCAATGCCTCTCTATCGGGGAACGTTCAGTGCCTCCATGCAGAGTGCGCAGCACTGGGCTAAGAAGCACCTTTAGTGGCGGTCTGAGTGACTGCCACTAGAGGCTGCCATTGCTGAGCCTGCAGGGATACACTATACACACCAGAACAACTACATTAAGCTTTACTGGTTCTGGTGATTATATAGTCCCTTTAAAGTGAAAACAGCCAAGCTAGAAAAATGCCCAATGTTTCAATATCTGGATGCTATGGCCCTGTGGTTTTAACCCCCCAGTCCTCATGGTATACAAATAGTGCAGAATTCAGGCATTTCCCAATGATAAGATGTTGAAACAACGGATGTTGTGCCTTGAGGACTTGGCTGAGAACCACTGAACAGATAATCTATTCCAGGATATATTTAGAGTAAAAATGGCAAGTAAATTGAGCTTCATAAACACGGGTACGCAGAGTACAAGAAAACAGACAACTCAAATGGCATCCCCTTCGATGGGTCCACACTCAGTTCTCATGTTGGTTTTTGCTCATCGTGTGTCATTACAGAGAAAACTTAAAACACGCGCCTATAAGGCTAATCTCAACTTAAAGGGCAATGCAGATCTGAAACTTCTGCCGAGGTGCAGGTCGAAATTAAGCTTCTGTGTGTCTACCAAGAGCTGCAATGGGATATTTTGTAAATTATGGTAATCTATACGTTTAAAAGTCATTGGGTTAAAAACAAAGTATAGCTGCGGTTACCAACAAATAGCAATGTCTATGCTTTTTAGCATGACAGAGCAAAAAAAAAAAAAAAAAAAATACACACTAGACATGACTTCTTTTTACGTCATTTATCATTAAGCTTAAATAAAAGCTTGGAAAATATCTTGGATGCCAGCATAGAGACTTGCGTTGCTTTCTTACAGTTTGCTTATGTCAAGAGCTCTTATCTACTTTGCTATGCTAAGAAAAGCTTATGGACTTATCGTAAGGATTGGTTCTAGTCAAAAAAAAAAAAAAAGAAAAAAAAAAATGTACCGAGGCGGTTAAACAGTCAACCATATTCAAAAATAGAAGCCAAACAAGTTTAGATTATTGCCTAATAACCCATGTCAAAGCTTATTGTTTAGTGAATATATTCCTTTATTTTATTTGTTACCAAAAAAAATAAAAAAATAGGCCAGTCACATCACTAGCTAGGGAGTAGAACAAATTCACCTATACAAACTTATGTTTTACAATACTTTGTTTCAAAATAAGAATGCTGTGTAGATCTCTTCTCTGGGCTATCTGAAAAGATTTTACAAATAAGTGAATTCGGGATTAGAATGATGAAATTATTGATTTTGAGATTTTGTAAAAATGACTATGTATGAACATAAGAGTTTGCAGTGCTGCAAGGTATTTAGTCATTTTAACCGTAGATTCTACTGTCCGCAAATTGCCAAGTTAATAGATGAGCTCAGAAATCAAAAATTGACACGTTGCGTTGACTTTCTAAAATATCACCATTCCCCCAACAGACACTTCTTCTACTTTCATACAAGGAATTTATCTGATCTGCAAATAATTTTAAACATCTGGGGGAATTGGTTCTGAAGTTTTCAGAAATAACGCATTTCAGGCAAAAGAATAATTCAATATTTACTTGCAACATGTTGAACCACCAATTCAATTTGCAGGAAGACAAAATTAGTGCTATATTGATGTTAATAATGCTTTTCGTCCCAAATATGACAAAGTTATGACAGTCAACTATACGGATGTGACCACACACAGAGATGCCCCATGCTATTAATTAGGCTTTTTTCCTTTAGAATGGAAAGAATCAAGAACGAAAATTGTTCCATCATTTCAGGGAATCGGAGTTTAGTGTTGTACAAACCATGTGCTCCGCTATAGCCCATAGTAAAATTTAAATATTTGAGTATTTAACCCCTTAAGGACCAAACTTCTGGAATAAAAGGGAATCATGACATGTGACACATGTCATGTGTCCTTAAGGGGTTAAAAAAAAAAAAAAAGTTTGTCTTGTGTAACAAATGAAGGTTTTTCCATGACATTTCACAATCCATGTAAAACATGGTTATATTATGGGCTATAGAAATTGGAAACTTAGCCCTCCTACAAATGGATAAGAGATCCAGCAGTCTCTTATTCTTTAATAATGATGGATACTATCTGTTTGCTGCTCCACTGGGTATCATTATCAAGAGGTCAAACAACATAAAAATGCCCGTGTTATTCCCAGAAGATCACTTATTAGCTTACAAATAAAGCTCCATTGAATCCTTGCAAATATTTATATTATAAAATCTAACATATACAGTGCAGCACTGTGTGAATAACATCAATTTTAACAAAAGTTGGATAGAGAAAAAAAAAAAAAGACATAAAAAGATAGGCATTGAAGGAAGATCTTCTAGTTAATAGCAATTCTGAAATATATCCTCTAATTACAAACAGATTCACTAGCAGTACATGCTCCTAACGGCTTTTATAAATGGTTAACACCCACACTGCTGGCATTACAATCAGATCATCAGAGTGTTATTTACTAAACTGTGAATGATGTGAAATGCCCATTGTACAGCGCTGTGGAATTTGTTGGCGCTATATTAATAATAATAATAATAATAATAATAATAATAAAATAATACCCATACTGTAACATTTAGCCTAGAATAGATAAACTGGAGATTTTTTTATTTTTAATTAGGACAATTAGTGTATAACATTTTACAATTTGGTTGTCAATTTACAGTATAAAAAAAAAAAAATAAATAAACTATTTTAGCACCGACAAACTGAATACGTCATTTTCCAATTACGATGCTATCCTCAAACAATATCTTACTACAGGCTATTAGATAGTATTTACGGCGTACTATTTCGGCTACATACAACAAAACAGAATTGATTTTTAAAAAAAAAAAAGGAAAGTTATAAACAAGTGTAGCAAATGTCATGGGAAACTGCATTAGTTTCTATGGCACTTTTAGAACTCAGAATTTCATTTTATATTTTAACAGTTGGAATCATAATATAATAGCGAAAAACAATGCATGACAGCAAAGTGACAGATTGTGGGGAACAATATGTTCAGATTTCAGTGATGTCCTGCAATAACACAGATTAGATGTACTCACTAAACCAGAAACCACAAAAACTGACAAATGTTATGCTAAAATAGTTTAGAGCTTTCAACTGGGCTATTTTGGCAACAAGTCACAGATGTCTTGTTGATAAACCAGAGTTCCCAGTTTAGTGAGTCATACTACAAATCCAATTGAGATTAAAGCTGGATTAAGCATACAATCATATTAAGTGATACTCAAACACAGGTTTTACAAACACCTAAAAGTGAAATCAGATCACCTTTCTTTTATCCCAGACACATTTTTTTTTTTTTTTAAATGATATGACAGCCCTCTTTGTGGCCAATTCAGCAAGGTTCCAAATAGATGTCTGTTACTACTATACATGTACCTATTATGTTGCAGAGTGACAGGTCAAATGATTTGCCATTGCAAATGAATGCAGAATACTACCACCAATTAAAAAGCCATCCACAGAGACACAATGTTACAAAAAAAATTAAATTTAAAAAGTCCTCCTTACCTAAAAGGTACCTATATCTGCTCAGATATAAAGCAAAACAAAATCCTCTTGAACAATGTATTTGTGACATCAAGACAAATTACTGATGATAAGTTTGTGGTGTATAATGACCAGTTTATTTTCTACATGTCCTCATACACCAGGATCTCATCCAATATTGTAAAGCGCTATGGATTCTGTTGGCGCTATATAAATGGCAATAATAATAACAGAAAAAAAAAAAATCAGAATTAAATAGCCTATTTAGTTAGCCCTGCAAAACTAAGAAACAATATAATTAAAAAAAAAAAAAAAATCAGATAAAGAAATACACTTTACATTCATCTTTAATAAATACATTTATGAGATAAAATACATTTAAAAAAAAAAAAACTTAAATTACCCAATAAAATTTCCCTATGGGGGAATGCAGTGAATGATAGAAAGAAAGAGAGAAATGCAAGAAGATTTCTTGACAAATGCATCCCATACTAATGGCTGACTGGAGGTGTAAAGACCTGTCTTAGCATAGTTTCAGTCTATAGAGACCCCCCTAACACTGGCAGCCCTGTGATGACAGGACAGGGGGGTATCTGAGGAATGTAAACAGTGAGAGGTGAGCAGTGAAAGGATGGGAACTCAAGCTGGCTTAATCTCTAATGCAGAGACATGCACCTGCAAAGTCAATGAGCAGACAGCTGTAATTAGAGCAGGAGCTGATACTTTGTAACCCTATAGGATTACCTGGGCTGCAGCTGGCATGGTCAGCACGCACTGCTTGCTGCTGGTGTCTTCCAACACGTTAGGTACAGGAGCTCTGGGGGAAGATTCTCTCTCTCTCTCTCTCTCTCTCTCTCTATGCTGGGAGCCTGCTGTGAAGTCTCGCGAGATGGCGCTGCTCAGCCGGCTTCTCGCGGTGTTTTGCTGCCTGCCAAAGCTAACATTCCCAGCACAGTTGCTGTGTGACCGCTTGGGGCGCTGTTTGCCTGCTTTAGGTCACATTCCAGCTCAGACAGCTGCTGGGCTTTAATTTCATGTGATAATTTACATGGGGAGAATGCAGACAAGCTCTTGGGTAAAAAAAAAAAAGCAGGTTGGGTCTGCAGACATGGGCAGAACAGCTTTTACACCATGTGGACAGTGCATGCATTGATGAAAACAAATAATAAGTCAATTATTTAATTCTAAGGAAATTTGGGTGAGGCTGGGGAATTGAACTAATCCTTGATCTTATTGTCAGTAAATGTCCTTTCCTTGCATGCAGCTACCCTTACATTTAACCAACCATTGTTAAAAACAAACATGTTTGTTCTGATATCACACTCCTATTCATAGTCTTAAATATGGTCCAGGGTGATATGCTCTATACTAACTGCTTTAGCACTTTTGTTTATAGCATGTATATCTATTCAAACAGCTACTCATGCACATACAACAGAAAAACAACTTTTAAGCAAACTCCCTAAACTCAGTTTCACTTCTGCCAGAACCCATTAGTCCATAACCCTTTAACAGTTCCCCCACGTGCGATGGCCTCACAGTCCATAATCCTTTAACAGTCCAAATAAAATCAAGGCACAGACATGTAGGTTTATTCACTAAACTTTTACTCATTCCTGTATCATCCATTAGAAAAAAGGGGTAACTGCCCAATAGAACACAATGGTCATGGGCCAATGGCCAATTGTGGAGACGAGGCCTCTCTAACTAGTCCTCTTGAAAGAACATTACAGTGTTAGGTGTACAAAACTGTATTCCTAACACTATGGTGTCCCTCTGCATTCGCGATACCCCCACAAGAGGTACCTGGGAGCTGGATCAGGATCCTACGCCCCTGTTGTCAGAGATAGAGGGACCAATGCACATGCGCAGTGATCACCGCACATGCATTAGGGCTTCCCCATAGGAAAGCACTGAATCAGTTCTTTCCTATTGGGTCTTTGAAGATGCTGGAAGTCCTCATCCAAACCATGAGGACTTCCAGCATCGTTTTACAGAGTAAAATTCTGTGAAACACCAGGAAGCACCTCTAGTGACAGTCTGGAAGAGAGACACTGGAGGAGGAGTTGACCCTGCTATATAATTCACTCTCACTTTAAATACCGCTAATTCCTAATACCTCCTATATTTGTCCAAGGCAAAACTTCAGTTTATGTCTTAAAAACAACTAGACCATGTCATTAAGTGACTTGCCCTCTGAGAAAATAAATCTAATGCTTTTAATGGCCATCGGGAGAAGTATTCCCTAAAGAGGCACTGTCAACCCTGCTAAAAAATGAGTATTTAATAAAGACAGGCTCTTTATAAAATACTCATTATGACGGTGTTGGAATTTCACTGAAATTCCAAACCAATTAAGAGATATACAGAGACAAAGCAGGGATCACAGGGAATTGGCTGTGTCTATTGAGCGTAGACCTCAATGTTGTACTCTTGCGAGTACAGAAGTGACAGCGCTGCAGAGAATTCTGCCGGATCAAGATGGCGGCACCTGCGAGGGACAGGTTTAGGTAAGCCTTTACATGCCCTCCACGGCCAGTGAAGCACCAGCGGCGATGTCACAGTCGAAGGACTTTGCAAATTCAAAACTGTATTCCTAACACTATAGAATGCTACTGTCCCTAATGTGTGTTGTTGTCCCCCCGCACGCATGAAAGGATAACCTAGAATAATGCTATAGCATTAGAAATTCATGTTTGTATTCCTAATTCTATTGTGTTCCTTTAATTTTTGCATTTTACTTTACTTAACCTACCAGACTGGTTTTGTTGAAGGGTTGTTTTAACTCTGTTATATTACAAGCACTCAGGCAGTTATAACACAGGATAAAGTAATTCAAATGTATATAATGTAACAAAGAGCATTAAAATATTTTAATAAGATCATTCTCCCTGTTATGAGGTATTTTATGACTGAGAATAATTTCACGGTTTCCACCACTGAGAGCTCTCACATCATATAATTTCTGGTCCAAACTGAGCATTGAAGCATAGCTGACCATTATCGGATGAAATATATCACGGAAACCCCTGCCCTATGCAAATAATAACATAGACAAGAAAAAAGTGACCACATATAAGGAGCTGGATAGCTGACAGATGAACATCTCTCACCTTAGCACGGGATAACCTTGGCATTCCTCATGTTTGGGGACTGCAATCATGTAGATGTACATAAGACAAACTTAAGGGATACTGTATTCCTGGCACTACCGATCCCTCTGCTTTCCCCCTCCCTCGCGCCCTCTCCTACCCAGTAAATAAAGGGTTAAAAACACTTTATTTACCTTATCCCAGTGCTGATGTCCCTCGGCGCTGGGTCGAAGCTCCGCCTCCTCCTCCGTCCTGCGACGAGAGGGGTCTATTGCGCAGGCATTGAATTGAATCAATGCTTTCCTATAGGTAAAATCTGATGCTGGAGGTGCTCATGCAGAGCATGAGGACGTCCAGCGTCAGATAACGGACCAAAAGTCCATTACGATTCCGGAAGCGCCCCCAGTGGCTGGCTGTCAGTTTCTCTGGAATTACAATGTTTTACATTGCAGCACTACGTGCAAAAGGGACACAGCACCCACACCACCTCAATGAGCTGAAGTGGTCTGGGTGCCTACAGTGTCCCTTTACATTATATATGTCCAGGATTTGCATGTGTTTTACAGCAAATTTCATATACAGGGTGGCTCATCCATATATCTTATGTATCCAGTGTATCTTTGTGCTGGATGGGTAGGGGCTTATGTGCCACCCTGTAGTTACATCGTACTCCTGTTTGTTACAAACTAAGGTTAGTCTTGGGAGAGATAAGTTTATCTCTGGCATATATCTCGTATAAACGTTTATTGTCATACCCCAATAAAGCGTTTTCTGGATCGGTGCAAATCAGAAACACATTGCAATAGACAAAACCCAGCATGAGATTTCATAATGTCTGCAGGTGATCTCATGAAAGAGGAGTAAATGCCTCATAAAAACAAGATTATTCACAGAACACAGGCTCTTCTTTTCAATGAAAAAGTATTAGAAATAGACATTTATACAGTATAGTAGCAAAAAAATTACGGGTGTCAAAAATAAACAACAGAATATTTCACACCCTTTGTTCCCGCCAGGCAATGATTTCCCATTAGGCAGAATATGAGCCTGACTATTAGGGGGCTTAAAGGGACACGACAGGCAGCAAAACAACTTTAGCTCAATGAAGCAGTTTTGGTGCACAGATCACGCACCTGCAATCTCACTGCTCAGTTCTCTGCCAATTTGAAGTTAAATCAGTCCGTTCATACAGCCCTAGTCATTCGTCCCTGCATGTACCTTGCACAGCTTTAGTGTGAAAAGAGAACTAATGTTAAAACTTCATTTAATGCAAATGCTGTTTAATTTAGAATGTATTATGTCCTGCTCTGTTAATATCTTTTTAGACCATGCAAGAGCCTCTTTTGTGTGACTGAAGCAAACGTTTGATTACCGAGCAGGAGATAAAAATGCATAAAGTAAGTTAAAGGGACACTATACTATAAGCACCCAGACCACTTCATCTCATTGAAATGTCTCTGTCATTTTATCTCTGCAGTGTTAAATTGCAGCGTTAAAGGGACAGTTTAGGCACCATAACAACCTTATCTAAATGAAGTTGGTATGGTGCCAGGAGGCCCTTGAGCGCACTCTTACCTCAAGGGGTTAAACCGTCAAACCAAGGGACCTTGGCTTTAGAATCAGGTATGTGAGACAAGGATTATTTAACCCTTTATTTGCCTGGGGTGGGTGGGTAGAGGGACACTATAGTGTTAGGAATACAGCTTTGTATTGCTAACACTATACTGTTCCTTTAACATATGATTGAAAATGAAACCATTTTTCATGCAGGCTGTGTGAGTCACAGCCAGGGGCGGTGTGGCTAGGGCTGCATGAACAGAAACAAAGGTTATTTAACTTCTAATTGGCAGATAATTGAGACGGCAAGGGCATGATCTATACACCAAAACTGCTGTATTAAGCTAAAGTTGTTTTGGTGCCCATAGTGTCCCTTTAACTAATTAAAGACTAGCTAGATAGAACCTATTTATGGTGGGCCTTCTGCTTGACACCATCTGTTTTCACAGAGAGAGTCGCTGGTCCTCTGTGATCATGTTTAGTTACCATCGTCTTCGATCCTGATTACCAGTGTTTTTTAGACAATCTTTATTTTTTTTTTAATTTTCAACATTAATCGTAAAAAAGTATTCTGTATACAGCAGACATGTGCAATTCGTTTCGGTCCGAATTTGAATTCGGACGAATTTCGGGCAATTCAGACATTCGGGTACTTCCGAATGGCCGAATAGCTGAATTGCCGAAGTGACGAATTCCTGAAGTCTTGAAATCTCGAAATTTCCCTAGTGTCAAAGTTCAGAAGTGCTGAAGTGTCCTAGTGCCGAAGTTCCGAAGTGTCGAAGTTCCGAAGCACAGTATTGCCTAAGTACTAATATACTTACCCAGTGGAAGAATGAAGAATGTTACACTGTATACAATTTTAAGTAAAAAGTATACAAACATAGCCAGGATTCAGCTGTAAGCATTTGCAACACTTACAACAATCAAGTAACATACATTCATATAAAATGTAAGTTACTTAGCCTGTCAATGTAATGACAGGAATGAATAAGTAGATAACTCCCTAAATATCAATAAGGGGGGGACCTATTGCCCTCCTCCCGGCCCCAAACCCTGAGCGGTGGGTGGGGGCCCTAAATATCAATAAAGGGGGGGGAACTAATGTGTCCCCCCTGGCCCCCACCTCTGAGCGGTGGGTGGAGGCCCTATCAATAAGGGGGGACCTAATGTCCTCCCCTCTGGCCCCTTCCCCTGAGCGGTGGGTGGGGGCCCTATCAATAAGGGGGGACCTAATGTCCTCCCCTCTGGCCCCTTCCCCTGAGCGGTGGGTGGGGGCCCTAAATTTCGAATAAGGGGGGACCTATTGTCCTTCCCGCCGGCCCCCAACCCCTGAGCGGTGGGTAGAGGCCCTGACTATCAATAAGGGGGGGGACCTAATGTCCTCCCCCCTGACCCACACCCCTGAGCGGCAGGTGGGGGCCCTAAATTTAGAATAAGGGGCGGACCTATTGTCCTCCCCCCTGCCCCCACCCCTGAGCGTTGGGTAAGGGCCCTAACTATCAATAAGGGGGGGTCCTATTGTCCTCCCCCTGGCCCCCACCCCTGGGCGGTGGGTGGGGGCCCTAAATAAAAATGTAACCCCCCCGGTCAATCCCTCAAAAATAACCCCTACCTACCCCCCTCATCCTAAAAATAATGCGGGGGGACCCTTATCTAAATACCTGTAAAAAAAATAAAAAATAAATAAGCTTACCATTTGATGTCTTCTTTCTTCTAAACTCTTATTTTTTCAGTCTCAAAAAAGGCCAACTAAAAATCCATAATAACCGATGCACTTAAAAAAAAAAAAATCCATCTTCACCCATGGAGGTAAAGCTTTGCCCCGCCCTGCAATTAGGCTCAGAGCACTCTGATTGGTGGGTTTAAGCCATCCAATCAGGGTGCTCTGACAGGTAAATGAAGAGACTAAAAGGTAAGTCTCTACATTGACCTCTCACAGCACTCTGATTGGTTGGCTTGAAATTCACCAGAGTGCTCTGTGTTATTTTACACAGTATGGGAAAGTTCTTTGGATTTTTCCCATGCTGTGTAATTTGACTCATAACTCTCCGATTGGTGGATCGAAAGTAACCAGTAATGTTCTTATGAGTAAAATTACACAGCGTGGGAAAATTGCAAAGAACTTTTTGGGACTGAAAAAAGAAGAGTTTAGAACAAAGAAGACATCAAATGGTAAGCTTATTTTTTTTTTTTTAAAGGTAGTTAGATAAGGGTCCCCCCTCATTATTTATAGGATGCGGGGGGAAGGTAGGAGTTATTTTTTGTGGGGAAGGGGATCATGGGGGGTTAAATTTTTATTTAGGGCCTCCACCCACCACCCAGGGGTGCGGGCCAGGGGGAGGACAATAGGTCCCCCCCTTATTGATAGTTAGGGCCCCTATCCGCTGTTCAGGGGTGGGGGCCGGGGGGGAGAACAATAGGTCCCCCCCTTATTCTAATTTAGGGCCCCCACCCACCGCTCAGGGGTGGGGGCCAGGGGGAGGACAAAAGTTCCCCCACTATTGATATTTAGGGCCCCCACCCGCTGCTCAGGGGTGGGGGCCGGGGGAGGACAATAGGCCCCCCCTTATTGGTATTTAGGGCCCCCACCCACCGCTCAGGGGTGGGAGCCAGGGGGGAGGACAATAGGTCCCCCCCATTATTCTAACTTAGGGCCCCCACCCACCGCTCAGGGGTGAGGGCCGGGGGGGAGGACAATAGGTCCCCCCCTTATTCTTCTTTAGGGCCCCCCACCCACCGCTAAGGGTTGGGTGCCAGGGGGGAGGATTATAGGCCCCCCCCATTATTCTAACTTAGGGCCCCCACCCACTGCTCAGGGGTGAGGACCTGGGGGAGGACAATAGGTTCCCCCCCTTATTCTAATTTAGAGCCCCCACCCACTGCTCAGGGGTGGGGGCCGGGGGGAGGACAAGAGGTCCCCCTTATTGATATTTAGGGCCCCTACCCACCGCTCAGGGGTGGGGGCCGGGGGGAGGACCATGGGTCCCCCCCTTTTCTAATTTAGAGCCCCCACCCGCCGCTCATGGGTGGGGGCCGGGGGGAGGACAATAGGTCCCCCCATTAGTTTACTTTAGGGCCCCCACCCCTATAGTTTACAATAGGTCCCCCTATTAGTTTACCATAGGTCCCCTCCTTATTCTTCTTTAGGGCCCCCACCCGCCGCTCAGGGGTGGGGGCCGGGGGGGACAATAGGTCCCCCCCCTATTTTTTTTTAGGGCCCCCACCCGCCGCTCATGGGTGGGGGCCGGGAGGGAGGACAATAGGTCCCCCCCCTAATTCTTCTTGAGGGCCCCCACCCGCCGCTCATGGGTGGGAGGACAATAGGTCCCCCCCTTATTCTTCTTTAGGGCCCCCACCCGCCGCTCATGGGTGGGAGGACAATAGGTCCCCCCCTTATTCTTCTTTAGGGCCCCCACCCACCGTTCAGGGGTGGGGGCCAGGGGGGAATATATATATTTATTTTTTTGTAATTTTTTTTACAGTGAGCAGCCATAGGCTGCTCACTGTTTAATAGACATGCCCCTACTCGCAGTATAGCGAGTAAGGGCAAAATTTACTAATACTAAGTAATTTTTACTTAGTATTAGTAAATTTGGCTGAAAGACCAATTTAAATCTTTCAGCCTTTTGGTAGATAGCTCCCTAATACCGTGGGAATTAGGGAGTTATCTACTTAGCAGCTGCAAGAAAAGTCCCGAAGTGCCGAAGTCCCAAAATTCCGAAATGCCGAAGTGCCGAAGTCCCGAAGCGTTGAAATTCCGAAGTGTCAAAGTGCCGAAGTTCCGAAGTGTTGAAGTGCCGAACCGAACCAAATGGTTGAAGTCCCGAATTTCAGAATGCCTAACAGAACCGAAATTATTCCCCATGCACATCCCTAGTATACAGTGTTATACAAATTGGATTATGAACAGGTAACATAGTGTATACATACTGAACAAAAAAAGAATGTATTCACGTTGTTAAATGCATCGTATAGG
This sequence comes from Pelobates cultripes, assembly GCA_933207985.1. Taxonomy (NCBI): domain Eukaryota; kingdom Metazoa; phylum Chordata; class Amphibia; order Anura; family Pelobatidae; genus Pelobates; species Pelobates cultripes. Next base: position 56,948,297 of record OW240919.1, read on the forward strand.
TTCTCAACCTGGGGTAAAGATCTCTAAGAAACATTGAGCGGCTATGGAGTCACAATGTGTGACAGGCACACAAGAGCTTGTGATCTTTTGCTTGTTGGTCTAGTGATGGTTAAAACCTAGCCTATTGGAGTGTGGTAGCACAAATCCCTGAGTCGATCTACAGCTGCATGTGTCTATACGTCATGAACTTCAAGTGAGCAAAGCAATCACCCAAGTTCCCTATTAAACTCATCTCAGCCTCCCAACCAGCCTCACATCCAGTAGGATAACCAAAAGTATACAGGGAACGATAGCGAGACAGAGAAGGAAAAATAAGTGGGCAGGTGCTGAAAGAAGGGAAGGATAGGAAGAAGAGGGAAAGGCAGAACAAGGAAACTCCAGATTAATTCTGTTGCCTCCGCCATCACGGGGCCACCATTATTCCCTGCGACTGCCCACCACAAGTCTCGCCTTTTCACTAGCGTCCGCTCGACTGATCAGTTGCATCTCCTGATCTTCAGCTTTTCTGACACCTCATATTACTCCAGTTTCCATTCTCACCGGGAGTCTAAGATGATGTTTCCAGGTCAATCATACCTTCATGTTTTCTCAGGTTAGTTGCACATTGGGCTGGTTACCTGTACTTACATGTTGGCTTGATACTAATAATAATAGTATCTGACCTAAGAATGTTTTAAGTTTATTTCCATCTCACTCATTCCAAGGTTCACCTTAAACATGACCAAATCTTAAGGACCAGGTAAACATCTTATAATCTTTATATTTTCATTGGTAATTTTGTTATCACTGCTTTTTGTACACATCAGTCTATTGCAGCTATAAAATGTACTGCCCATTTCTAGGCAGACTACATACTTCCATTTTCTCTTGGAGAGATATCTGTGGAATGGAGCCTCAGATAACCCTAGATATGGTAACTATGACAACTGTTTTTGGAAGGACCTCTAGATCCTGCCTCTTTCTTTTCTTTTATTTCTCTTTCCATGCTTCTATGCCCCACGTTCTCTAACGCTGACACAAGCACGTCTATAATAATAAGCTGCTCATAGTTTATAATAAAATGGTTATGTATTTTTAAATACCATAAAAATGTGAAGACATATATGTAAACAAAATCAGAGGTGGGGAGATAGAGACTTAATTAACACTGAAATATCACAAATGGTAACACACAAAGGGCAGGTAGTGGGGACAGAAAAGTCGCACAAATGGGCAACCCAAAAAGAGACAAACAGATGGGGGCAGAAATAATCAAACAAAGGAGGGGGAAAGAAATTAACACAAAAGGGAAGAGTAAAAAAGTCCCACAATGTTAAATTATATTAAATATTATAATAAATAATGGTGGGTGGGTGACCTATGTTTTGCACAGAGTGGTCAAATGCCTAAGGCTGGCCCTTCTCATGACAAAGAATGAGTGGAACAGCTTAAAGGGACACTATAGTCACAAAAACAACTTTAGCTTAATGAAGTAGTTTAAGTGTATAGATAATGCCTATGAAGTCTCACTGCTCAGTTCACTGCCATTTAGGAGTTTGTTTCTGCCAATGCAGCCCTAGCCACACCTCCCAGCATGTGACTGGCAGAGCCTGCATGAAAAGAAAAATGGTTTCACTTTCAATCAGATCTTCCTTTAAAAGTTTTTATCTCCTGCTCTGTAAAGTTAACTTTAATCACACACAGGAGGCTCCTGCATGGTCTAGCAAGGTATTAGCAGAGCAGGAGATAAAAATGTCTAAAATAAATAGAGTTTGGAATACAGGAACTGCAAACATTAGATGACTATTTACAGGCATGATCTATAAGCTAAAGTTGTTTCGATGACTATAGTGTCCCTTTAATAACCTAGCAGCGGGAGTGTCAAAAAGATAACCACACCCCAGTTTTTTTGTAAAACTACAACTCCCACGATACTTTGTCAACCTAAGTCATCATGGCAGTTGTGGTCATACAAGAACTGGGGGTCTACACATATTGTGATAGGAGGAAAATAATCAGTATAAGCAGGTTATTGGAAATGAAACATGTTTAGATAACACACAGAAGAAAATATGTGTTTAATCAAGCAAGGTTAGTTTTTAATTAATATTTTCAAGTAAAATAACTGTCTGTATGCAGTGCAATAGATAAATGATATTTAAAGGCACCGTGGATGCGTTTAAATGGTCAAACAATCAAGGCGTCTAAAATTGCAGCTTGTAAACACTGAGCAACCAGAGTGAGCTCTGCCACTCTTACACTAATATCTGTAATTAAGCTTCCCTCCTATACGTTGCATTAAAGTAATTAAATCAAATTAGGCTGCATTATGATGTTGTGTGTTTGTTAAACAAGGAAAGTGTTTATCTTTAAAGGGAGAAAAACTGTCATCATTTATATTATTGGAAATATCATTTTATAAATAGGTTTCCCTTTGTGTGTATTATTTTGAAATGTATACCTATAGATAAAAAAAAACTCTTTTCAGTTGCATGACTGCTGACCAATGTAAACCTTCCCGCTGCCCAATAATTACACAGACACCTGTATAGTGGGTAAGGGCAACGGCCACAGCTTTATTAACTTTGAACCAGCATTAACATCCAATTGTCAGCTGATGGGGGTGATTATTCCACATGACAGATATCACTTCCAGTTCCCAAAGTCCGAAGCCGCCTACCTTCCGCCTTCAGCCCAAGCAGGCTGCAACTCCCCAATCCAAATTGGCACTTGCCTTCACATGCGCTGGCCGGGTATCCCGCCACTGCGATGCCGGCCTCCTTCCCCCTTCCCCAGCATCGCGCCCCCCGCCACCAGCGCCCTCTCAATCCCCACAACACCTATCAGATTTAGGTGGACCCCATTCTTCCTCATCAAGTTGCCGTTGTGACCCTCCAATTCGATATGCCTGACCACGATACCCCCATGCCACCATACAAACCTAGCAACCTGGTCATGTTGAGTTTTCGCCTACTGCGCTCAAGCCCTTTTGCATGAGGCAGGCGCTGCCAACATGACCTGGGAAGCACCTCCGACCACACCACTGTAACGTCCCAAAATAACGCCATACACCGGGCAACGTCATCCTTCATGGAGTGAATCAAGTTAATCGTACTCACTCGGCCCAGATCATTACCCCCTGCATGAATAACCAGTATAATAGCCCCGGGGATGAACCTGCTGAGAAAACAACACTCTGGATACCCTTGACTCCAGGACAAACCCCGAATACCCCTCCACCGAACAAGAGCCGTGTCGTAGGAAAACCCCAAGTTACGGCCAGAAGGGCGCTCCTCAGCCCGCCTTGCCGCCCAGTAGACGTATGAGTGCCCTAATATCCAAACGTAACAGGGAGGAGGACCTAAAAGAAATAATAAGAACCGTAAACAACCACACCCACCCCCATCCCCAACTACCAATGCACTATAACAGATGAGGCCGAATTAAAAACCTACCAGAACTCCACCTACCCAACCTCTGCACTGATGCCGCGGGATAACCCAGCACGCTAGCCTACGAGGCTGCCCCGATACGGAAGGAAGGAGCTGAGTAACCTGCCAGACTCCTCCTGCTAGCGACCAACGACTCCCTCAACACCCTAGAGAACTGATACAGCGTCAGTGGAGACTAATCCCAATGAACCAGCAGCGTCCCTACGCCCGCTGGTCCGACCTTGAAGAAGCAACGAAACAAATACACCGGGCAAAACTCCCCACCCGCTATACCAATTCAAACCCATGCATTCACTTCCACTTGATCCATCTTAGATTTGCGAATTCTTATATCCACAAACCCATCTGACCATCGTACGTCAGCCAACCGCAGCGGAGCCCCCGCCCGTCGGCTCACAGCCACCAAATCCAAAACGCCACTCTAAACAACAAAGCCTCATAATTCGAACTGCACACTCACCGTAACATCGCCAACAATTCCCAGAGCAACTGAACCGAAATTGGCCTTCGAGGATCTGGAAACCTCCTAATGTGTCATCCCCTCAGTACCTGTTGAATACTAAACTCCATGATGAGGTCCCGCCAACCCTGGAGTCAAAACAAAAATGACAGAGCAGCCAGAGCCTTCTCTGCCGAGGCACAGGACCAACCCCCCTCCAGTAAACTATTCAAGAACAGAAGGGTTAACTTGAAACGCCCCATGTCTGATGCCAGGTTCCTGTCCCCAGTCATGAACCCCAGCCATTTGGACCAGACCACCCGGTATGCTTTCCATTATGATGCTGAAAACGACTCAGACACCATACCCATCATTCCTCCGAACAGAGCTTCTATAAAGACTTCAGGCAAGGTTGCCCCTCCTGGTCCGCCTCCGGCACCGCTTCTTGGAAACGCTGCCACTGGAACCGAGAAAGCGCATCAGTGATGAAATTTTTCACGCCCTAACCCATACAAGGAACGATTAATCACGTGGACAACACTCATGTTGTCCGTGTGAAAATTAACCCTCCTGTCCCTCAAGTCCTCACCCCACAACTTGAGAGATACCACAATTGGGAAGAGTTCCAGAAACATGAGCTTCCACATGAGATCCCCACCCTTCCAAGCCTCCGGCCAAGTCCCGGCACACCACTGACCCTTAAAGTATGTGGGGCCCCTAACACAGCTCAAGGTCTGGGCCCCCGTGTGCCCGCCTCTAAGCCCCACCCCCAAATCCCACCCACAGGAATACACACACACAAAAGGACACAGACACACAGAAAGATACACACATACTAACAGACACAAATACTGAAACAGACATACATATACAGATACACGCACACACACACTGACATACAGACACACACACTGTTGTACATACATACTCACATACTGACACACACATACATACTGACAAACAGACATACATACACATAAATATATACTGACATATATACATAATTGCATACATACACATACATACTGATATACATACATGCATACACACACAGACACACACACAGATATATACATACACAGATACACACAGGCATACTGACATACACACACAGACATACATGCATACTGACATACATACTTGCAGACACACATACAGACATACATACACACTGACATACACACTGACATACACACTGACATACTGACATATACACACAGACAGACATACACACAGACATACATACTGACACACACACAGACACAGATATACTGACATACATATACACACTGACATACACACAGACATACACACACACAGACATACACACTGACATACACACACACAGACATACAGACACTCACACACACAGACAGACATACACACACAGACATACTGACATACACACACACAGACATACATACTGACACACACACAGACATACACACACACACACACACACATACTGACATACACACAGACATACATACTGACACACACACAGACATACACACACACACACACACACACAGACATACACACAGACAGACAGACACACACACACAGACAGACATGCACAGACAGACATACACACACACAGACATACATACTGACATACACAAACACACAGACATACACACACACAGACATACATACTGACATACACACACACACACATACTGAGATACACACAGACATACATACTGACATACACACACAGACACATACACACAGACAGACAGACACCACACACACACAGACATACATACTGACATACAGACACACAGACATACACACACACAGACATACATACTGACATACACACAGACATATACACACAGACATACATACTGACATACACACACACACACACATACTGACATACACACAGACATACATACTGACATACACACAGACACACACAGACATACATACTGACATACACACAGACACACACAGACATACACACAGACAGACAGACACACACAGAAAGACATACACACACACACACAGACAGACATACACACACACAGACATACATACTGACATACACACACACACAGACATACATACTGACATACACACACACACACACACACACAGACATACATACTGACATACACACACACAGACATACTGACATACTTGCAGACACACACACACACCTCATTTATCAGCCACCCTCCTCTTACCTTTAAGTTGCAGGAGGGTGGCTGGGGATGATGGGAGTGGATGCCTCTGGTGTCCCTCTCCTCTGCTCTCCCCCCGCGCGGAGTAAGCTGGGAGGAAGTGACCGGCCGTCACTTCCTCCCAGCAGCCCTTGCGGTGTTTAGCCGCAATTTTTGTTTTTTTAAAGGGGCCCGGTCGCGCAATCACCCGGCGCAGCGCTGACCGGGCCCCTGAAGATACAGGGCCCATCGGGTGGCCCTAAATGCTTGGGCCACCTGATGGGCCCCGGTGCAGATGCACCTGCGGCAGTTTCGCCGCTCCACGTGGGGCCCGGGCGGCCGGGCCCCCCAGGGCCGCCGGCCCGTGACAACCATCACGGTTGTCACCCCCTGATGGCGGCCCTGGTCAGTAGTGTGTGTGAGTGGGTGCACTGTGTGTGTGTGAGAGGGGTGCAGTGTGTGTGGAGGAATGCAGTATGTGTGTGACAGATGCAGGGTGTGTGTGAGGTGTGCAATGTGCGTGTTATTATTACAGTGTGTGTGTGAGGGGTGCAGTATGTGTGTGTGGGGGAAGGGAGTTAGTGTGGGAATGTGTAAGGAGTTATTGTGTGTGTGTGGGGAGGTAGGGGGGCATATTAAAGCAAGTATATATTTTTTTTAAATTAAAATAAATGTACTTTATACCCCCCTCCCTTCTTACCTCTGCTCAGGGAGTGGGGACTACCGGGTCCTCACTCTTTCCTGCCGACTGCCCAGCAAAGTGCCTGTGGGCCAGTGAGGACAATCTCTGATCTCCCCTGTGCTCCGTGTAGGCACACAGCAGGGCCAGCGCTTGAATCAATGCTTTCCTATGGGGATTTTGCTGATGTTGGATGTCCTCATGCAGAGCGGGAGGATGTCCTGCGTCAGTTAGACGACTTAGTCCAGGAAACTCTGGGAAGCGCCTCTAGTGGCTATCTTTCTGTGAAACTGCAATGATTTACACTGCAGAACTAAGGGGAACAGTGACACTGCACCCAGGCTATTTCAATGAGATGAAGTCGTTTGGGTGCCTATAGTGTCTCTTTAAAATTGCATCATCTCTATATTACTGAACATGTAGTGACATTACCAATGCATTTTCCAGCTGACAAATGTCCAGCATTAAGAAACCATTGTGCCTCAGTAGAGATGCCTTCTAACGAAATTACAGATAAATGTTATGGTTTATACTCTTTTTTAAAAAATTTTGCCCCTCTCACTTTCGCATTGCATTGTCCATGTATTAAATTTAAAAAATATATATATATTTTCCATTTATAACAATTGTCTGTTTGCCATATATTTCCACCACTAGTGGCTGGCTTAGCACAACTGGACAAATACCTGCATCGCCAAGGTTAGCCGCCGCTATTGTAGGTTCTTAATGAATACAGGTTTTATTCCAAAACACTGAACTGTAATAATAGCTGATTTGAATAATTTTTTTTACTACAAGATGCTGTTTAGTGAATAAACTACTCTGTTTTTTGGGTGGGTTTAGCTGTGTGGCATTACATAATTACTGCCCAGATATTAAATAGGAACAGAGCATTTTTTTTTATTCACAGATTTAATGCAGAGGCTCACTTTATTTCTTTTTGATTAAGGGGGTAACATTGTTAAAAATAAAAATAAATGTTTTACTAAATCATGGTGTAGTTGTTCCAATGTAAATAGATTTTTATTTAAATCTGGTTTATTTAAAGATAAAAGTGTTCCTGCAATGGCTATAACTATGGCCTAAATCTAAAGGATGAAAAGAACAAACAAGAATATGCCCTAACATAATCCTGATGAAGCCTAGTTAAATGAACGGCATCTGATTAAATAGTAGATCATGTCCCTTTGGAACACATTTATGAGCTGAAATATTACACCAAAGCCATACTGAGCTATTTGCTAAATGATCTTAGAGTATAAAGTGCAACAGTTCCATGGGAATTCACATTTCTCTGAGCACATCTGCGGTTTTCAAACACTATCACCAGACGATTATTGGATGAACTCATTTTCTCAACTGGCGTTTCTCAGAAGCAAGAGTCTTTTAGAACTGCTGCCACAAGAGATCTGCACTTACTAGCCAATGGCACCAGGGTAAATTCTTAAACTCCAAAAAATGTTCCCCCTCAGCAGTTTTTTTTTTAACTTGGCTATTTTGGGGATATTCCATATTTGCAGGTTTATTTAGTACATTTTGGATTTTGTCAAATTAAATCACTATGAGAAAACTTGGGCTAAAATGTGGAGCTTAGTCAATAACCCTTTTATTGAATATTCTCATCAAGGTATTCTTGGTAAAACAGAAATTAAATTATGCTTTAATTCACCTTGCCTTAAAAGGACACTCCTGGCACACTTGAGGTATAATTACAACCTGCGTGCATTTATCATGTTTTGGCCCAATTTCCATTCTCTATTTTTCTCCTTATTCAAATCTTTCTTTTTAGATCCTTACCTTTTATGATGAGAAGTCCTAAAGCACTTCAGCTTGCTAGACAGCAGAGAGGTTTCCTTTCTCAGTATCTTTGCACACTCACACAGGACTTCTCATAGTTCTCTACCGTGGTGAAACTAATATAGAGATTCTGACACAGATACACAATGACACACACACACACACATTCTAATACAGAAACACATACACATGAATGCACACACAGATACACACACTGTCAAAGCAAACACAAGGCATAATTTACACATTTTAGCCTGCTTCCATACCATTTGGGGGCAGGAGGGTAGCTTCTCTTGACCCAGTCTTGGGATCTGGATGTTGTGAATCTGGGGCTGATGGGAGTCTGTTCGAGGTACTGTCAGTCTGTTTCTTTCTCTCTCTGGGTTTTCCTATGCCTCCTCGCGTGGCGCTCTGCACCCCTGGCAAGAGATACCTATCAGGTTTACATTGAGCCCCTCAAGCATGGGGGCTCCAGTGCAACCGTACTGACTGCACCACCAGTAGTTCCGCCAGTGCTTTTCTATGAGAAGCACTGCTTGTTGATCATTGTAGCAATTTCTGCACCTGTGTCCCAATGTTGTATGAGAAGCATTGGATTGGCGGGGATATTATTATTAGTGGTAAGTAACGTATTGTTTTAAAAGAAACAGTGGAGGGCCCTAAATTTAAAATAGCTCTTTTTACATAAATATATATAGATTTTAACACTGGAATCTTCCTTTTAGTTCGCAATATAAGGACTTAAAGGGATCCTACAGTGCCAGGAAAACAAAGCTGGTTTCCTGGCACTATAGGGTTAATAGGTCCCCCCCTCCCACGGGGCTGAAGGGGTTAAAAACCCTTCAGCTACTTACCTGAATCGAGCGCCAATGTCCTTCGGTGCTGGGTCATGTTCCACCCACACTCCTCGCTGACGTCGGCGGGGGAGACCTAATGCACAAGCACTGCAATGACCGCGCCCACATTAGACCTATCCATAGGAAAGCATTATTCAAGAGGTCCGTGAGGTGTGTGTCAGACATACACATACACACACTGGTACATACAAGCACAGATATACACACCTTGACATACAAAAATGGCACAGTTTTCCTTTTTTTTTAGACATATGGAGAGGCTGGGGGGATAAATGAGAGGTATGGAGTGGCTGGGTGTGTGAATGAAACACATGGAGGGGCTTGGGGGGGAATGAGATATATGAAGGTGCTGGGGGTGTGAATGAGACACATGGAAGTGCTGGGGGGATAAATGAGACACACGGAGAGGCTAGTGGGAATGAGACACAAAGAGGGGCTGAGGGGGAGAAAGAGACACAAAAAGGGGTGCAATGTGCACAAAGGTGTTCAGGAGGAGAAAGAGACACAAAGAGGGGATGAGGAAGGCAAAAAAGAAATACAGAGTAGCTAGGGAAGGGGAGAAATATAAAAATGAGTCAGAGACTAAGAGACACATGAAAGGGGGAGAAAGACACACACAAGGGACTGGGGGAAAGAGACATACAGACAGTGGCGTACACACAATCCATGGGGCCCCGGTGCAAAACTGATCCGTGGGCCTCCCCTCTCTCCCCCGATCCGTGCTCCCCTCTCTCCCCCGATCTGTGCCCCCATCCCCCTGACACATACATACATACATACATACAGACACACACACAAACATACACACAGACAGACACACACACATACATCCCTCGACAGACACATACATACAAACACACACACATATATACACACAGACACATACATACAGAGACACAGACACACACACACATACAGAGACACAGACACACACAGAGACACACACACATACATAGACACACACACATACATAGACTCAGACATATACATACATGACCCCATGGATTGTGTGTACGCCAAAGCATACATAGACACACACACATACAAAAACACACACACATACATAGACACAGACACATACATACGGGGCCCCATGGATTGTGTGTACGCCACTGCATACATAGACACACACAAATACAGAGACACACATGTACATACAGAGACACACACACATACAGAGACACACACACATACAGAGAGACACACACACACACACATACATACAGAGACACAGACACACACACATATAGAGACACAGACACACACACATACAGAGACACACACACAGAGAGACACAGACACACACACATACAGAGACAAACACACACACACTTACAGAGACACAGACACACACACATACAGAGACACAGAGACACAGACACACATGCAGAGACACACACACACACACACAGAGACACATACACACATACATACAGAGACACAGACACACATACATACAGAGACACACATACACATACAGAGACACAGACACACATACAGAGACACACACACACACAGAGAAACAGACACACTCACATACAGAGACACACACACAAACACACACATACATACAGAGACACAGACGCACATACATACATACAGAGACACAGACACACATACATACAGAGACACACATACACATACAGAGACACACACACATACAGAGAGACACACACACACACATAAACATACAGAGACACACACACACACAGAGACACACACACACATACATAGAGAGAAACACACACACATACACAAAATGTTTCCTACCTTGTTACTTTCCCTGGGGTCCAGTGGTGGCTCAGCCTGATGGGAGTCAGAGTTCCCACACTGACTCCCTCCTCCTCCTCCTTTCACCCGCGCGGGCTCTCAGTATGCTGGGAGGAGTGACCGGAGAATCACTTCCTCCCAGCTCTAATGTAATCACAGGGTTGGTCCATATCCATCGGGTGGTCCTGACAGCATGGGCCACCCAATGGACCCCTCCATATGCGGCCCCGGCGGTTTGCCGCGCGGGCTAGGGCTGCAAAATGTGGCAGCAGGCTTGGTACACGGTCGCAGGGGTCCGCAGGGCAGCCGGGCCCCCTGGAGTGCCGGGCCCGGTCGCAGCTGGGACCCCTGCGACCACGGTATGTATGCCGCTGCATACAGAGGAGCTGGAGAAGGGAAAAAGAGACACACAAAGGGGCTGGGATGAAGTAAAAGATACACAAGGGGTTGTAAGAGATAAACAGGAGGGGTGTACAACACACAATTATTTTATTATTATTATTGCCATTTATATAGCGCCAACAGATTCCGTAGCACTTTACAATATTATGAAAGGGGATTTAACTATAAATAGGACAATTACAAATAAACTTACAGGAACAATAGGTTGAAGAGGACCCTGCTCAATCGAGCTTACATTCTATAGGAGATGGGGTGTAAAACACATTAGGACAGGAATGTGCAATCAAATAAGGTGGGCTGCCCTTTAGGAGAGGGCAAGAGACGGGTATGTGAGGTAGGGGTTAGTCTTGGAGGCCATAAGCTTTCCTAAAGAGATGGGTTTTAAGGCACTTCTTAAAAGATGCAAGACTAGGGGAGAGTCGGATGGCGGTAGGCAGGCTATTCCATAGGAAGGGAGCCGCCCGCGAGAAGTCCTGCAAGCGCGAGTTGGCCGTACGGGTGCGGACAACGGACAGGAGGTGGTCACGGGCAGAGCGGAGAGACCGAGAAGGGACATACCTGTGGATCAGTGAGGAGATATAAGAGGGGCTAGAGTTGTTCAGTGCTTTATAGGTGTGAGTTAGTGCCTTGAATTGACTCCTATAGCACACAGGAAGCCAATGTAAGGACTGGCAGAGGGGTGAGGTGTGAGAGAACCGACTAGAGAGGAAAATCAGTCTAGCAGCAGCATTCATTACAGACTGTAGGGGTGCAGTACGGCTTTTGGGAAGACCAAGCAGGAGAGGGTTACAATAATCCATGCGTGAAATTATTAGAGCATGGACAAGCTCCTTGGTAGTATCTGGTGCAAGAAAGGGGCGGATGCGGGCTATGTTTTTAAGATGGAATCTACAGGATTTGGCATGTGGATTACAGGATGTGAGGCTCAAAGGTGAGACCAGAGTCAAGTATGACGCCAAGACAGCGCGCTTGCAAGGATGGGCTGATGTTGGTACCACAAACTTGAAGGGAGAGCGAGAGAGGAGGATCAGTATTAGGAGGAGGAAAGACAAGGAGCTCAGTTTTTGAGAGATTGAGTTTCAGAAAGCGGGAGGACATCCAGTCAGAGATGGAAGAAAGGCAAGCAGTGACACGTTGCAGGACAGCAGGGGAGAGGTCCGGGGTGGAGAGATATAGCTGGGTGTCATCAGCGTACAGGTGGTAGTGGAAACCAAATGAGGTAATAAGTTTGCCAAGAGAGGCAGTGTAAAGAGAAAATAGAAGGGGACCAAGGACGGAGCCTTGGGGGACTCCAACCGAGACAGGGTGAGGGGAGGAGGTATCATTAGAAAAAGAGACACTGAATGAGCGTTGGGAGAGATAAGAGGAAAACCACGAGAGGACAGAGTCACAGAGACCAAGCGATTGCAGAGTTTGAAGAAGGAGAGCATGATCAACGGTGTCAAAGGCCGCCGAGAGGTCAAGAAGAATTAGTATGGAGTAGTGGCCTTTGGATTTAGCTGCGATTAGGTCGTTAGTAACTTTGATAAGGGCAGTCTCTGTAGAGTGGAGAGGGCGGAAGCCAGATTGAAGGGGGTCAAGGAGAGAGTTGGAATTGAGGAAATGAGACACACGGGTAAAGACGAGTCTTTCCAGAAGCTTTGAGGAAAAAGGGAGCAGGGATATGGGACGGTAGTTAGAGGGGGTGGATGGGTCAAGGGATGGTTTTTTTAGTATAGGTACTACAGTGGCATGTTTAAGGTCAGCAGGGACGATGCCAGAAGAGAGCGAGCAGTTGAAGATGTGTGTTAGAGAAGGCACGAGACAAGTGGAGAGAGATCTGATAAGGTGAGACAGGACAGGATCGAGCGGGCAAGTGGTGGGGCGAGAGGAGCAAAGAAGAGCGAAAATAGGAGATAAGATACACTAAAGCGGGTAATACAATCAAAACAGAAACATAAAAGGGGCAAGAAATTCAAATGGGTGGTTAAGAGAAAAAGGTAAAGATGCAGTGGGGTGGGCAGGATGCATCGACACCTGTGTCTCCTGCTCGCCCCGTAATTCAGTTCTTCAGCACAGAATCTATGCCGAAGAGTTCATTGACAGGTGAGAGGAAGTTTAATGTAGTGATTCTAGTACCTATAACCTGTCCCTGCAGCCTGAGCACTGGAAATGCTGCCTTTTTAGAAAAAAGGCAGCCTTTACATTGCTGCCTAGGGACACTCCTAGTGACAGTCACTCAGACGGCCACTAGAGGTGCTTCCTAGTCAAGTGCTGAGCAGTATGCAGCACCTACGTTGAGTGTCTCCATGCTCTGCGTGGAATCGCTTAATGATCCCCGTAGAGATGCATTGCTAGACTGATCACATGGCCGCAGTAGCTGGCCATGCTGTGCCTTTGTTGTCAGGCAGTCTCCCTGCTGCTGAAAAGTAAAATACATTAGAAATACAAAAAATATATATGTAGCCATATATATCATATATAACATTATACTTAATGTATATATATATATATATATATATATATATATACATATACACACATGTTGGAATAAAGGAACCTTTAATAAGGAAGACCGTGAGTGATGCAGCTTGTTATATTTAATTCTAACTTTACTTTGATGTTAATATACAGGGAGTGCAGAATTATTAGGCAAATGAGTATTTTGACCACATCATCCTCTTTATGCATGTTGTCTTACTCCAAGCTGTATAGGCTCGAAAGCCTACTACCAATTAAGCATATTAGGTGATGTGCATCTCTGTAATGAGAAGGGGTGTGGTCTAATGACATCAACACCCTATATCAGGTGTGCATAATTATTAGGCAACTTCCTTTCCTTTGGCAAAATGGGTCAAAAGAAGGACTTGACAGGCTCAGAAAAGTCAAAAATAGTGAGATATCTTGCAGAGGGATGCAGCACTCTTAAAATTGCAAAGCTTCTGAAGCGTGATCATCGAACAATCAAGTGTTTCATTCAAAATAGTCAACAGGGTCGCAAGAAGCGTGTGGAAAAACCAAGGCGCAAAATAACTGCCCATGAACTGAGAAAAGTCAAGCGTGCAGCTGCCACGATGCCACTTGCCACCAGTTTGGCCATATTTCAGAGCTGCAACATCACTGGAGTGCCCAAAAGCACAAGGTGTGCAATACTCAGAGACATGGCCAAGGTAAGAAAGGCTGAAAGACGACCACCACTGAACAAGACACACAAGCTGAAACGTCAAGACTGGGCCAAGAAATATCTCAAGACTGATTTTTCTAAGGTTTTATGGACTGATGAAATGAGAGTGAGTCTTGATGGGCCAGATGGATGGGCCCGTGGCTGGATTGGTAAAGGGCAGAGAGCTCCAGTCCGACTCAGACGCCAGCAAGGTGGAGGTGGAGTACTGGTTTGGGCTGGTATCATCAAAGATGAGCTTGTGGGGCCTTTTCGGGTTGAGGATGGAGTCAAGCTCAACTCCCAGTCCTACTGCCAGTTCCTGGAAGACACCTTCTTCAAGCAGTGGTACAGGAAGAAGTCTGCATCCTTCAAGAAAAACATGATTTTCATGCAGGACAATGCTCCATCACACGCGTCCAAGTACTCCACAGCGTGGCTGGCAAGAAAGGGTATAAAAGAAGAAAATCTAATGACATGGCCTCCTTGTTCACCTGATCTGAACCCCATTGAGAACCTGTGGTCCATCATCAAATGTGAGATTTACAAGGAGGGAAAACAGTACACCTCTCTGAACAGTGTCTGGGAGGCTGTGGTTGCTGCTGCACGCAATGTTGATGGTGAACAGATCAAAACACTGACAGAATCCATGGATGGCAGGCTTTTGAGTGTCCTTGCAAAGAAAGGTGGCTATATTGGTCACTGATTTGTTTTTGTTTTGTTTTTGAATGTCAGAAATGTATATTTGTGAATGTTGAGATGTTATATTGGTTTCACTGGTAATAATAAATAATTGAAATGGGTATATATTTGTTTTTTGTTAAGTTGCCTAATAATTATGCACAGTAATAGTCACCTGCACACACAGATATCCCCCTAACATAGCTATAACTAAAAACAAACTAAAAACTACTTCCAAAAATATTCAGCTTTGATATTAATGAGTTTTTTGGGTTCATTGAGAACATGGTTGTTGTTCAATAATAAAATTAATCCTCAAAAATACAACTTGCCTAATAATTCTGCACTCCCTGTATATATATTCATATCAAAATAAACTTAAAATGAAAGTGTGTATATATATGTATATATATATATATAAATTATATATGTATATTTATGTAATCTTTTTACATAATTATGTGATTTTACTAATTATAATTTAAGGGACCTGCCTGACAACTAAGGCAGAAAGTCCAGAAAATTTAATTTGCAAGCCTTATATTTAGCATTGTAACTTTCCAAGACACCACAAAACCTGTACATTGGGGGGTACTGACTTACTCATCAGACTTCGCTGAACACACATATGAGTGTTTTAAAACTGTAAAATGTATCACAATGATGACATCATCAGTGAAAGTGCAATTTTTGTGTAAAAAAGGCAAATAAATATGAACACTAACTTTGGCTAGCGTTTGTGACTAAGTTGCTGCTAAAAAAGAAAGGACATATCCCAATTTAAATACCCTGGGTTGTCTACTTTTTCAAATGGTATGCCATGTTGGGGGTAATTCTATGTCCTGGGCTGACATATGGTCTCAAAGACAGCATTACCAATCTGGCAAATTTCAATGTGCAAAAGCAGAAATAGGCAAGTCTTATATTTGACCCTGCAACTTTCCAAAATACCATAAAACCTGTACATGGGGGTACTGTTTTACTTGTGAGACGACGCTGAACACAAATATGAGTGTTTTGGAGCAGTAAAACATATACTGCTGATTATATCATCGGTGAAGGGGCAGTTTATTTGTGAAAAATGCAAAAAACAATTATGAACACTAACTTTGGAGAGTGTTTGTGACTAAGTGGCTACTAAAAAAGACTGGTCTAACCCTGTTTTGAATACCCTACTTTTTCAAATGGTAAAACAAGATTTCAATGTGTAATAACTGGAAAGGGGAAAGCCCTATATTTAACCCTGTAGCTTTCCAAAACTACATAAAACCTGGACATGAGGGGTACTCTTGTATTCGTGAGACATTGCTGAACACAAATATGTGTATTTTACTGCAGTAAAAGCTAACAGTATTATGATAGTTACAGTTAAAATGCTATGCAGAACTAAGAAAATAACATTTATTAATTTCTCACATTTTTATAGTTTTTATTCCAATAAATTCATGTTTCATATCTAAATATTTTATGTGAAATGAAAGCCCTTTTTCTCCTGAACAAAATGATTTATAATAAGTGTGGGTGCACTTAATATGAAAGGTGAGTTATGGCTAAACAGGCATATAGCTCAAATGAAAGGTTTTGTTTAAATTTTGTTTTGAGCAATTGCTTTCATCCTTCAGGGGTGTAGCGGAGCTCCTATAAGTTGGCTGGGTATCTCCGCTGGAATATCCCTTGTGTTGGAAGGAAGCGCTGAATAGTGTTATAGCCTTTATTCCGCCCTTACATCAGACGACATTTGATGTTGGGACAAACTTTATTGGGACAATACAACCTTTTATACACAGATCCCCATCAGGGTGTCTCCATTGAGTACATGGGTAGTTCCTCCCTGGCATCTCTGTGTGTGGGAAACGATTTAATTTTCTAGCGCTTAAACTAATTTTTTTACATAGAGAAACCCAAAACATAATAACCCCGAAAACACTAGGATGACAATCCTGAACCCCCTCACATATAATACATAATTGGAAAGGTTTGATCCAACCGCCCATTCTGGCAAAAGAGTGCTCGGATCCGTAAAGGATTGGGAAAATGCCATGGGGACAAAGTTTTGGCCGGCCGTTTGCTGGATCCTAGCTGAAATTAGTTCCACAAGTTCAGTGCCTACAGCTGGTCATTTTGTAGGAGCTCTTGTGCAGGAAGTGATTGTTCAGCAGAGTCCATTGTACCTTCCCTTCAATTAGCGCTTTACAGGACAGAGTAGAAGTAGGGGAAAACAAGGATGGAACTTGACCGGAAGGTGATGCTTATTGAGGCTAAGCTGAAGTTCCAGACAATTACAGCTCGATCCCTCTAAAGACCTAGTGGCTTACTCCGGCTTCCTAGAACTGTACGCAGGCACGGTTGGGAAGAGCGCTTGGATGTAGTACAGGGATGGAGGGTATAAAAAGACAGGGTTGGTGTCAAAGTCTCTTAGAAGTATTTTATGGTCACAAGACAGGTACCTTGGTAAAGGGGTTAAAAGATACTATAGTGTTAGGACTACAAATCAAGCGGCTGACTTTGTGGTGCAATGTAATTATTGCAGTTTTTCAAAAACTGCAATGTTTTAGAGTGCAGAAATGAGGGCAATAGGGACACTGCACCCAGACCACTTCAATAAACTGAAGTGGTGTGAGTGCCCACAGTGTTCATTTACAATGTTAAGGTAGTTGGACTGAAACATTTTTGATTATATGCAAATGCATGTCTGCTTAAAATAAATTTGTGCTTTTGTTTATTTTGAAGCCCTATGAGTGCCTACTTTCACATTAGAGTAATAGTTTTTAGTTTTCAATTTTAAGTTATCTTTTCCGCCTCTATATCTGCACACTATGCTGGCGAGATGCATGTAGCGGATGGCACTGGGCTGTCCTGCAAATGTCTTTGAAATAACTGCATTCGTGTGATCTGCTAGTTTTCTATGTGTTTTAAAAGAATTGTATTCCTCTGATTGTTCGGTAGAATCATTCGAATAAACTAAGGGAATGAAACTACCGAACAATCAGACCTCCCCTGTGTTAAGTGTGTCCTCAATCACCCGTTGCAACATTGTTGCGAACGGGTAATTGACAAGTTAAGTAGCCGTCCTTTGTTCTCGGGGGTGGCCGCCATTCGACAAACGAACACGTGGCGGCGGCCATTTTAAAACTCCCGAACAGCGGTGTTTTGCCGTCGAGTGTCTGGAACTCAAATCGGATACTCGACTAGGTGAACACCGCTGAAACCTCCACAAGCCCGGTCCGTTCGGTTCCAAACTACCGAACGGCCCCTCGTTCGGTAGATAGAAAGAACCGAACAAGGGGATTCAGGCGAACCATCCCTAGCCTCTATAGCTAGAGGCTTTCGTGCAGTTTGTTCCCTTATTCCAGGACCGACCGCAGGGCCCATTCGCATGGAACTGTATTCGGCTATTTCAGTCAGTGTGGTCGGTCATTTTATTCCCTCCATAAATTTCCCGAACCCCTGGTCTGATCTGGGTGATTTTTGGATATGTTGTTCACCCAGATCAGGGCTATCAGGGGATGTAGGATTTAAAGGGGTACCCCTACATTTAGGGGTACATCCAGAAACGGGGGGAATTGCTAGACTGGATAAGGAGATTATGATGCTGGCTGAGGGGAGGAGATGTGTGGGAGGTTACCAGGACAGGATTGGCTACTGTACTAATGAGGCTATATCCCTCCCTTGCATGGGAGCATGCCTTAAAAGGCCACTGTGGATTAAAGCTTTCAGTTCTGCTCCTGAAACTGTGTGTCGTCCAGTTATTGGGATTGCTGTGGGGATATTGCTGTTATTTTACCTGCTGGAAACCTTGCCTGTGGATTTATTATTTACTTGTTCCTGAGCCTCACTTGGATCATAAGCGGAGATAACCTGGGGAATATTGCATCTCCGCTACAATGCATTATTGGGCTGGTATAGAATTTTTTATCAGGGCTGCTTTTCATTCCCAGTCCAGCCCTAGCCTGCTCCAGTGGCTATAACTACTGATAAGATTGATTCTCTCTTTATTAATCAACATCAGCTACCTCGATTTCTCTCAGCATTAAGACTATTCAATGCAAGAAACAGAATGCATTCCAACAGCCAATATAATGCTCCCAGTCACTGTCTCAATGTTCCAGCAACAGAAAATTATAAACTAACAGACAGGCCTGTTAACAGATTTTCAGAGCAAGCCCTTTAAAATTCAAGGTTGGTCTAAATTTGCAGGAACTTGACATTGATTGACTCATAAAACAATCAATATCAACTAGCATGATGATTAGACGTCACGTGTAATTACCAAATGAACCAAATGACAATCTGTCAGTGTGCCCTTTCGTCATTCGGTATATGGTGAGTTTGTATTCTTTTTTTTTATTAAATAAGTGAACATTTTGATTTTGAGTCATTTTGCAGTTTGTCCGAAGACAAATGCACATGTCTAACAAGAAGATGGAAGGTAACTGAACAATTCTACAAAATGGTAAAATAAGATATAAGGTAATTTACTAAAGTGAGAATTGAAAATTAATTTTACATTTTTTAGCAAAAGTTGCCAAACTGAAAGCAGTGCTGACTTATATAATGTTTCCAGTTTGGCTCCCCTCCCAAATGTAAAAAATACATGCAAAATTGAAAAAATGTTTATAATGTATTGCACAAATTTGTAAACATTGTAAAACCCCTGTCTGTCCCCTTCTACAAAACCCCTTTCTTGCTTGACACTCCTACAAAATCCCTGTCCTGCCCCCCTTCTTCAAACCCCTGTACTGCCCCTTCTACAAAACCCCTGCTCAGCCCCCCTTATACAAGACCCCTGCCACCTTCTACAAAATCCCTGCACCCGCACACACACACAGTTACAGGCAGACAATCACACACACATAGTCACCTGAAGATAGTCACACATACAGTCACAGGCAGTCACACACAAACACACAGTCACACACACACACAGTCACAGGCAGTCACACACAGTTTCAGCCAGACAGTCACATATATAATCATACACACAGTCACAGGCAGACCATCACACACACATAGTCACATGCAGTCACAGACAGACAGTCACATATACAGTCACAGACAGACAGTCACATATACAGTCACAGGCAGACAGTCACAGACAGTCATACACACACAGTTAGAAATATATAAATATAACACACGTGCTCACAACAGTGGGTAAAAAGATATATAAAATATAATTTACCCTGATAGGAGAATAGATTGTAAGAAGATCCCTTGGTCTTCTTTAGATAAACAGAAATACAATCTAAAGAATTGGGAAAAGAAATAGCAAATAATGGTGCAGAATTAAGGACACCAGAAAAAGCGCTGAGTTAAAATGCACTCACAGAATGGTCATTGACTGCATGCATATAAATAATGTATAGATGAAAGGAGCTCAATCTTCTTCTCCTTTTTCCTTAAGAGAGAGACACAGACAATAAAATAGTATGTTTAAAATTTATTTAGATTACACTCACAAGACGTGTGATTAAATCCAGCATATCTCAATGTAGTTCATATCCAGACCATAAACGTGAATGGGATCCCTCCAGGTCGGAAACGAAAAACAGAATTGCCAAATAGAACACAATAAAAAAATAAACCGTTTTGCCCTCAAGAGGTTAAAAACCGTTTAGGCGATATTCCCCCTTTCAGATGTACAGGCACAGCTACTGCAGAACACCAAACTCCCGAACTGCATACAAGGGAATGCTCCAAACACCCGAACTGCATACAAGGGAATGCTCCAAACTCCCGAACTGCATACAAGGGAATGCTCCAAACACCCGAACTGCATACAAGGGAATGCTCCAAACTCCCGAACTGCATACAAGGGAATGCTCCAAACACCCGAACTGCATACAAGGGAATGCTCCACACTCACGAACTGCATACAAGGGAATGCTCCAAACTCCCGAACTGCATACAAAGTAGCACACCAAACTCCCGAACTGCATACAAGGGAATGCTCCAAACTCACGAACTGCATACAAGGGAATGCTCCAAACACCCGAACTGCATACAAGTGAATGCTCCAAACTCACGAACTGCATACAAGGGAATGCTCCAAACTCCCGAACTGCATACAAAGTAGCACTCCAAACTCCCGAACTGCATACAAGGGAATGCTCCAAACACCCGAACTGCATAAAAGGGAATGCTCCAAACTCACGAACTGCATACAAGGGAATGCTCCAAACTCACGAACTGCATACAAGGGAATGCTCCAAACTCCTGAACTGCATACAAAGTAGCACTCCAAACTCCCGAACTACATACAAGGGAATGCTCCAAACTCACGAACTGCATACAAAGTAGCACTCCAAACTCCCGAACTGGAACCTCACGAATAGCTGCTAGCAGACGAACAGGAAAAGCACCCAAGCGGCTTACACTCCTGGCAATCAGTCTGTAACAGCATACAGTAAATCCCCCCCAAAGACGAGACAGAGCTCCGTGTTGAGGGTCAAGCAGTGGTCTGTTTAATGAGGGCTACCTGCCCAGTATTTATGCAGGTCTCCCACCTGGTGGACACTCCCCTAGGGGACCAAATGGGAGACTGTGACAAAAGACAGACAAGTAGACAAATAGGACACACATTCACATTATATTCCCACAATGCATCCTGGCTTCCTCCCCTTTGCCTTGGAGATAATTGAGAAGTAATTCAATTATCTCCGAAGACAAAGGCAAATCGCCATTATGCACGTGGGGATACTAAAACATGAATTACTATTAAAATACACTATGTAAGACACATTACATTAAAACTATACATTTAACATGTCCCCAGATAGCCCAGGTCTGAGCGCACATTATTAAGCGAATGGCGCTCAGACCACACGAATACAGTGTAATCACCATGGAGTCAAAGTCTTTACACAGTCAGTTTCTCATGCGAATGGGCTCCATGGGATTCCTATCTGGGGTATAACTGTGTCCGATTTTAGTTCCATGAATTAAGCGTCGAACACCGCTGTGCGTTTGCATGTTTAAAATGGCCGTTTAAATGAAAATAATTTAAAATGAGTTCAAGTGCTGAATGGGTCTCTCCGCCCTACGTGTTCCGCCCTTGGGTCGGACTTCGTCAGGGGCAATAGTGGACACACAGTTAGAGGCAGACTGTCACACACAGTTAGTGGCAGACAGTCACACACACACCTACAGGCAGACAGTCACACACACACACACAGTTACAGACAGACAGTCACACACACACACACACTCACATACAGTCACACACATACACTCACATGCAGACAGTCACACACACACACACAGTTACAGGCACACAGTCACAGTCAGACACACACATTTACAGGCAGTCACACACACACTCACATGCAGACAGACAGACACACACACACAGCTAGAGGCAGACAGTCACACACACACACACACACACACACACACATACACACACACAGTCTCACACACACACACACACAGTCTCTCTTCTCACTTACTTACTTACAGACAGTATGGGCTGGAGGAGGAGTGGATTCTCTGAAGTCCCTTCATGAAGTCTGTTAGTTTGGGAAGCAGGGACTCCTTGCTTTTCCTCCATGTGTAGTAGTAACAGCAGTGGGTGGGGGTTGTGTTAAGCTCCACCCCTCTCAGTATGGCCCCTTCCCCACTGCCAGATTGGCCCCGCCCCCACTTTCCTTCTGTGCGGCTGGTTTTGAAGTGGCTGCATTGCTGGTCTCTGCTTGTGTGAGCCCCCCTTAGTATGCCACTGGTTCTCACTTTAGTGAACAAATCTGACAGTGTTCTCTTGCATACACAAAAAACTGCCAAGTAGCTCCAGTACAAATGTTGCTAACCAATAGCTTTTCAGCTGTTAAAGTAGAACTCTGAGTAGACACAACCAGGCATTTTTTGTCTGGTGGAGAAGGAAGTTGTGGTTCTACAATAGTCAGGGAGTTATCTGTTAACTACACCTGCTCTAATATTGCCAAGAAAACTAATATAGACTGTTTCTGAGGGTAAACGTAATGATAAGAATATCAAAGTGACAAATTATCTTTAAAGAGATGCACTGGAACATTGAAAAAAAATATATGCATGGAATAATAAATGAAAATGGCAGATTCTCAGAATGCCATCCTGTTGTTGGTTTTCCCAGGAAATATACAACTATTTTAGTTTCTTCTATCTTGTCTTTCGCTTTCTACTTATTAAGAGAAAATGTGTGGTGCTATATTCTGTATGTTTAGTGCCACCATGGCTTCAGCCCTGTCTTTAGCTCTTGGCAACTTTATGCGAGGAGCCTACATCACTGGTGTACGTACACATAAATAAGAGCGGAAAACAGGAGTCTTTGGAAGATAATTCAAAGTTGATGAAAATGATAGAAGTGCCAGTTAGAGCCATGCTGTTTTTACACTATGTTTTAGAACTGGACTGCACAATCCCGTCATTGAGGGCTAACATTTCAGCTTCTCTAACGTACAATAAGATAATTAACCGATTGTATCATGGAGCAATGAGCCTTTTATCACCTGGGAATTTATTCAATAAAACTGGGAATTGTGGGTGCTTGACAAGGAAACTGCAAATTCCACAGGAACATAGCATTTGTTTAATATTGGTAGCACTGAGATTGCGCAATGCTTGTTTTTAGACTAATATCCCAAACATCCTAGGAATGGTTAGCTGCAAAATGTAAGAGGAGAAACAAGATTTAGGTTGTATGAACATATGCATGAAATGTATACAAGTTTTTTGAATGAAAAATATATCGAAAATTATGCACATATGTTTAAATTGATTAGCACCATAAAAAACAATGGTCTGGCAAATGCATCACAATGTAAATATGATCTACTTACCATTTAACCTCTTAAGGACACAACTTCAGAAATAATAAGGAATCATGATGGAATAGTTCCGTCATGTGTCCTTAAGGGGTCAAAGGGACACTTTGAGTATCATGGTAGCACATGTTCCATGGTTCTTATTGATGTTACTCCCTCCACTGCATTCCATTCTACCACTCAATGCAAAGCAGTTCTGTTATGTAAGAATAATATAACTTTTCTGTTATATATATATTGACTTAAAAAAAAAAACACCTACCAAATAGCCCAAAACTGTTGTGCCCGAAAACTGGCATTGACAAAAAAAAAAAAAAAACTAGCAATGTTTCTTAATCTTTCCCAGTATGTTCAATCAAGCTTTTGACTTCTATTGCATAAACTGTGTATACGTACCTACACAGACATAATGACAGGGCCGGATTAACATAGAGGCTGATGGAGCTGCAGCTCCAAGCCTATGGAATAGGTCCATTCCTAAAGAATAAATAAAAATATATTTTTTTTTACTACTTCTCACATGTGGATGTAGGGAACCAAAACTTATGTGAACTGACAATGAAATTAGTCAAGGTGAAGCTGATTTTGCGCACTATGCAAATGCTCTTGCTCCTTTAGTCTCCCTCTAACACTGTGGCATGTTCCCTTTCTTCTACACTCACTACATACACCTTTCCTGTAAGAAGGTTAGGAGAGGAATGGACAAATGAATGGCAGGAAACAGCCCTTTGATAGTGTGGATCAAGTGCATCATTAGACGCATTTATGCCAAAGCTCAGGGTGCTGTCTGCATAGTATGCCCTTAGTTGGCCAGTCAGCATGATTGGCAGGCAGCCTGACGTGCATTCACAGCAGGCTGACCTTCAAATTCCTCTGGTAGATTTATTTGGGCGTTACTGGTTACGTGACTTGTGCCACCCTTTTATCCCACAAACTGAAATCCTGCTTCACCGGACACCGCTGTTAACGGTTATGGATTTACTTGAAGGATGAAAGCAAGACACTAGCATAGGGTATGTATTTTCTGGTAGCAATATCCTGTGAGTTTCCCTCCAGCGGATTGGGAGGTATAACTGATATGTATCTAATACTAGAAACAAGACAAGATTAGAATAGGCACCAAACAAGATAACAAGACAAGACCAGAAGAACCCAGAACCAGAGCAGGACAGAAAACAGAACCCAGAACATGTACACAAGACATGAGGAAAACAAGAACAGGGCATGGACAGGACAGGACTGTACATGAACTGGGAATACATGACAAAATAAAACAAGATAAGAGATACAAGGCAAAACAAGAGGATAAATAACTAACTACTATATTATTATTATTATTATTGTTATTATTTATATAGCGCCAACAAATCCTGCAGTGCTTTACAGTGGGTGGACAAACAGACATGTAGTTGTAACTAGACAAGTTGGACACACAGGAACAGAGGGGCTGAGGGCCTTGTTCAATGAGCTTACATGCTAGAGGGAGTGGGGTAAAGTGACACAAAAGGTAAGGATAGTATTAGACTAATGAAAGTTGCAAGAGGGGAATCAGTCAGGAGCTATTAACAGTTCAATTGATTCGCTTTTATGAAGAAGTGGATTTTTAATGATTTTTTGAAGGAGTAGAGACTGGGTGCGCATTTAACGGAGGAGGGAAGTGAGTTCCACAGGAATGGTGCAGCCCTGGAGAAGTCTTCAAGGCGAGCATCAGAGGTGGGAGTACGGACAGAAGATAGAAAGGGCCCAGACGGGACATACTTGTGTATTAGGAAGGATAGATAGGTGGGAGCAGCATTATGTAGAGATTTGAAAGCAAGAACCAGAATTTTAAATATATAGAATAATATATGTAATAAACATTGGAGATTTGGACATATATAAATGGCCAAGATGTATGCAGCCCACCACTGCGTCAAAGTACTCCAATTACAGTTGGTCCTAACTGCCTAGATATGCATGACTAAAAGTACACTAATAAAACAAGCACAGTACTTACCTGCAAGGAAAGCAGAGGAATGAAACAACTGATAGCAGGGAACACTGAAACAAAAAGGATAAATGGCAAAGGAACTGGTGTGGCAACAAAAAACAAACATTTAAAGGAATCCAGGACACTGGGAATTCCAGGAACGGAATAAAGGAATTAACCCAGAAAAACCCAACATTAAGAATACCAGACATAGAATCAAGAACCAGATCAACCAAGAAAAACTAAACAAGAATTGTAACAAGAGTACTGGATACCAGAAGCCATGGCCATAACAGAATGTGACAACATAACCCTGACTTTTTTTTTTACTAGAGGTTTGGAAATGTTAGTAGGTAAGTTTCCAAGCATTGTTATAAAACAATGCTTGGAAACTTACCTACTAACATTTCCAAACCTCTAGTAAAAAAAAAAGTACATCATCCCTCTTGAAGGTCATGAACAACAGGATCTTCTCAGCAAAAGCTTTGCCATTCTCTGGACAAGTTTATGGAACCATCTTCTAGCATTGGATCATTGAATCTTCAGCCTTCCAGGTTGGGTTGCTCAGGATCCTTAAGAATTTCAGGGATGACTGTTCCATCCCATTTAAATGCTGTCATATTTGCTTTATAATGCACTTATGGTAGCCTACAAAATACCACCTCTGTCTCATTTCTACAGAGTGCAGTTTATTCCAAATATACCTCAGCCTTGCCTTACTGCTGGGCTGCACAACTTATGACTCATGCAGGAATCAATCACATTGCTCCATGTCTTGCATTACTCATTGTTGCCAGCCTAGCTACATGATGTGTGCTAACCAGCAAGGCATTCAAACATGCCAACCTCCGAACTTAAGTTATTTGCAGTGTATGAGTAGAACTGCAACAGGCCCCAAGAAAAATCAATCTCCAAAGACACCTCAGGTGAAATTACCCAATACTCTGCTAGCCCAGGTTTGTCACAGGACAGTTGGAACTTCTCAACAAGGAATAAATAACTGGCCTAAAAAGTATAATGAGTAATTTGTCAGCAATATGAATAACCATAGATGATCAAAAGGTGAACTTTATAGGACTTAACCATAATGAAGATTTTGGGATTAAAAAAATTTAGATAGCTAGTCTGGGAGGCAACAGAGAGATGTTAGCAGAGGAAGGGGAAGAGCAGAATTTCCCACTCAGTCTTGGCAGGATAACTCAAGAAGCTAAGACAGAGAATCTGTTTGGGCCTAGGAAGCCCAAAGATTCACTGTCGAAGAACAATATTCTAATTGTGGCCGTTGATTCGGAGGGAGAGATAGAGAAAACAGACACTTGGAAAAAGAGAAATTGACAGGATGATAGCCCTGCGGGGTCTGACTTATTTGCTACCCAAAGCAGATCTGATTCAGGTCGGCTGCAAAACCTCAACATCAGGCTGACAAGAGTGATGCAGAAGATGAAGATTGGGAGTCAGGCAATATCGTTTGTGATACAGAGAATGTTTAAGCTTAAAACAGGGTCCACAACTCCATATGGATTAAATTCCAGTATGTCTGTAATATCTTTACTTAGAAGGGACTATGAGACTTTCAAAGGCAGAGATTAACCACAAGATTGGAGTTCACCAAAAAACATTGATCTTCAGAAATCAACAGTAGTGAAGGTTCGAAAAGGAAAAGAATCTGCTGATGGGTCTGACAAAGCCCAAGGCACTGCTTTTGATAAGTCCCCCAAGGGTTACTTTTCAGAAATGGTTTACAATACAGAAAATGGGAATGAAGACGCCTCTGAGCAAATAGAAGTGGAAGACTAGATGGGCAGACTAGATGGGCCGAATGATTCTTATCTGCCGTCACATTCTATGTTTCTATGTTAAGAAACTGCAGCCAAAATTCCACACATAGGAGACAGACCCTCCACCATTGTTCCTCCAACAGAAGAAACTATGAATCATGTTCAGCCTGTACAAAGAAATGTGAGACTTTACTGGAAAAGTAGTAATATAATTCAATCAAGAAAATTGAAATGTACATCTGAATTTCAATTGTCAGCATTTTTAATTCTTTTAACATATCAGAATGATGAATAAAATAACCACAGAGAAATTTGCTGAGATGGATTTGTGGTGCTGAGATATATTACATTCCTCTTGTCAGTTATTTGGCATTTGCTTTTATTTATTGTAGGTTCAATGTATCAAAGCATTTTGGCATATCTGGCTAAAATAGTGTGCAACATTAGTTTTTTTTGTTTTGTTTTTTTTAAGTGTTTTATGAATCGAGAATACATTGTGTTATTGCTGCAATGTTTATGGGGCTTTTTTTGCACTTGATTAACATGTCATTTCACATGATTTAAACAGGATTTGTTTATGAACTTAGGAACAATTTTCTGTTGAAGGCACGTTGTAAGTGCCATAACCGTTACAACATGATGTAGTGGTTATGGATCCTGGAGTGCTCTGGCATCCAGCCAGTATAAGGAGTCAAACCGTTTGCTGATACTTTGACAACTTACCTAAGGTTCAGTCACCAGCTCCATGACAGCCGTAATCGTTCTGAATGAGCTAAATCCGGTGATCCAGGGCTTAGTTCATTTACTGAGTGGTGAGCTGACAATAATACTCAATGTGCTTGTCCAGCATGGCAGGGCTTAGCCATACATCCCAACGTTGGGAGGAATGTAATCATGATAGATGGGCAGGCCTTTTAGATGTCTGCCCACTGAAGGTGGCATGTTAGCAGGAGCGGCGCAATCATAAAAAAGATAGGCGACCCCTTTAGGGTGCAATGGCCTCGGGGGCACAATCTCCAGGTGACCGAGAGTCGCACCATCTAGGTGGAATAAGAGACATACAAGGGGGTAAGACACACAAAAGGGGTGTCATGGCCACCCTGCTGCATCAAGGCTGCCAGTACACTGGCAATGTTTTTTAATGCAGCAGGCCAGCAGCCAGGAGGAGTGAGGGAGAACTGTATGTCTTGTGCTCCGGCTGTTTTAGGTTCTGTCTCTCATGCTACCTCGCAGTTCCCACACTTCTCATCACAGTGTGGCTGTGCTGGGAACCATGATGAAGTATGATAGAGAAGGGTGGCATTCTGCCCTTTTCATCTGAAGTATGTGTGACGACTGGGCAAGTGGTGTTCCTTTAGGCAGAATGTTCAGCGCTGCTTGCTTCTGGTAGATGACCGTATATAATGTAATAACATGAATAACACTTCCGTTTCGCATCTTATCCCTGAGACGTCAGTCAAGCACGATTTGGGGTTACAGAGATGAAGACAGACCAATAAGTGATTCCCATA
The DNA here is from genome assembly GCA_933207985.1 of Pelobates cultripes. Lineage (NCBI taxonomy): Eukaryota > Metazoa > Chordata > Amphibia > Anura > Pelobatidae > Pelobates > Pelobates cultripes. The sequence goes on from OW240919.1 coordinate 56,977,716, forward strand.
TCATGTAAATAGGACAATTACAAGAAAACTTACAGGAACGATAGGACCCTGCTCAAATGAGCTTACAGTCTATAGGAGGTGGGGTATAAAACACAACAGGACAGGAGATAGCAATCAAATAAGGTTTGAGTGAAGCAGAGTTGGAGGAGAGAATAGGATGCTGCCCTTTAGGAGAGAGCAAGAGACAGGTATGTGAGTTTATTTTGGGAGGCCATAAGCTTTCCTAAAGAGATGGGTTTTAAGGCACTTCTTAAACGATTGAATACTAAGGGAGAGTCTGATGGCAGTAGGCAGGCTATTCCACAGGAAGGGAGCTGCCCGCGAGAAGTCCTGCAAGCATGAGTTGGCCGTATGGATACGAGCAGCGGTCAGGATAAGGTCATGGGCAGAGCGGAGAGACCAAGAAGGGGCACACCTGTAAAGAGATATAAGAGGGGTTAGAATTGTTCATTGTTTTATAGGTATGGGTTAGTACGTTGAATTGACTCCTATTATTATTTTATTATTTATATAGAGCTATCAGATTCCGTAGACTCCTGTAGGATACAGGAAGCCAATAAAAGGACTGGCAGATGGCTGAGGTGTGAGAGGACCGACTAGAGAGGAAATTTAGTCTGGCATACTGCAATTACTAGAATAGAATAATTATAAAATAGCATATATTTAGTACTGTGCTGTGAGGCAGGAGCCCACACACCTTCCTATACTAGTGGCCCAGGAGGAAAATACCCCTGTTCCATTTGCCAGCCCTCCCCTGGTTTCCATAACTATCTGTATAAACTATATCCAATATTTGTTTTGTGCCATGACACAAAGATGTCTTCGGTAGTTAACAAAATAAAATAAAAATTAAACAAAATGGTGATCTTGCAGTTGTACCAATACATAGACGTAATCACTCAATAAAATAGGAATACTAAAAATAGTCGAGCAAATGACTGGACCACTTGAGATGGAAAGACCCAGTAGCATAGTCCATAGATTAGTTTTTTTTAAGCTGTTTTTAGTTATAGACGTCATAGAGTCCTGCTAAAAGACAACATGGGACAGCTCCCCTTCTAACATGCAATTCATTGGTTATCTGAGATCCCTTTAAAATACATATTAAATAGATATTACTATATTTTTATGTTACCATTCAATGTGCCTGTGAAATGGGGGAGTGAGGAATCATAAAAATGTAATATTTACAAACATATATCTTCGTTATGCCTCTGAACCTATGAATTAATATTCATGTTAGTGGGTTATTATTTTCCATGATATAACCTCTATGAAAAGGGGGAGTGAAGTGATTTTTTTTTTTGCCCTTTTCCAAGATGGCCGCCCCACGTTCACGCGATGCTCCCTCTATGGCGCTGCCCGGCGGCGGTTGCTGAGAGCTAGCTTTTTTGTATTGATCTCCCAGAGTGCAGTGCGCGCTCCGCGGGAAACCAAAATGGCGAAGGCTTGTAACCGAACCGGGTCCTCTGTGTATGTTTTGTAAGCCGTGACCGGCGCTAACCCCACCCCCCCACCACCGCTCCTCCACCCGAAGGGAGGACCCGGCGGCCGAGGCCCAGCCTGAAGCGCCCGCTCGAGTTTCAGCCGTGGGAATCGCTGTCACCGCGGGAGTGACCGAATGAGGTGAGCGGGCCAGGGCGGCGGTGAGCCTGGGATGGGGAGAGCCAGAGCGGCCATGTTTTACTGGGCACCATCACCACATCGCATGCTGGTGGGAAGGACACGAATAGCGCTGCCCTAGGCTGCGGCGTGCACACTCCACGTGTTGCAGTATAGTGCATTCACAATTTAAACTCTCGGGTTAATGAATCCCCCACGCTGCCGGGCAGCACTTTCTCGTGTTGCCAATCAGTGTGCAGAGAATAAAACATGGGTCTTCAAACACTCGGTGGATCTGGCAGACCTCACAATTGGGCTCTTTTTTTTTTTTCTTCTTTCTCTGTCCTTATTTACCCTTTCTTCCCTGACTTTCCCTGTGATTCATGTTGAAGTTTTGGTTAACCTCTGGCACTCTAGTTGTGTTGAACTATCCCCCAACCAGCCCTGGGACCTTAGTCCAGTAATAACCATTGGCACTCCAGATGTTCTGCACTGCATCTCCCATGATGCTTTGCCAGAATTATATAGTAGAGTAAGTGCATCATGGGAGATGTAGTCCAGAACATCTGGAGTATCGAAGGTTGCCTAACCCTAAAGCTTAGTCCATTGAAGGCTAGGGTGCCAGAGTTTAGACAACACTGATCTGTTAGAAGGTATAGACATTGGGCAGTGGTTAGGACTGCCAAACCCACAATGGTTTTCCAGGGTTTGTTTACTACATGTTAATGGGCAGCTTTTGAAAAAAAAACATGCAACAATGTACAGTAGAAAATATATACTGCATTATACATGACTAATGACCTGATTTGTTGTCTGCAACAGTTGAGTTCTACAAGGCAACTGTAAACTGTAGTTGTATTTAAACAAAGGCCATTTTATAGAATCTGGACACAAAGGAGCTTTTATTTTATTTATTTTCTTGAGTATTTTTTTTGATTTGATTCTCATCTCTGCAGGATATTCACCAGAGTACCAAATTGTGTGACATCTGTATACTTTTTTTTTTTTTTTTTTTTTTCCTTTTTCATTCACATGTCATGCATGGATATAATGCTACTGTGAAATACAGAAAAACATGTGGGTAGCAGGGTTTTGTCATTTACTAAGAGAATGTTACCAGTTCAGGGTAGTGATAATAGTTCTTTAAATATTATGAGTACAGATTGTCCATCCTTGTTTTATATAGTATTTTTTATAATGGGGAGGGGGGATAGAGAGGGTTTCAAAGCAAGCCTGAAAGTGACAGGCTGATATTTTTGAGCATGTCTTGCTGGCAGCTGATGGGTTAATCAGGTCAGGCGCGGTCACTGTTCCTGTTGCATATAAATGCAGTCAAGGACAGCACCTCTTTGTGTTCTGCTAGGAAGCCAGGTTTTGTATGGGCTTTGTTGCTTTGTATAGTTTAGTTCCTCTTTTGCCATGCTCATCTTTAAGAATAGCCACGTGAAATGTAAAAAACACACCATGAATATATAGATTTTCTTAAACTAAACCAGAAAATAATGTATGTACAGAGATCCTGATATTGTTGGGAGAGCTTGCATCACAGGGGAAATATAAAAACATATTGTATTTGGTTGATTTATTTCAGTTCTATTTCTCTGCTGTACATCTATTTGTGAGCTCTTATGTTAGAGAGACAAACTGCTTTGAATCCTCTTCAGATGGAAACAAGTACTCATTAAATATACGTATTGTAACAATCTCACTATAGTTAAAGGTTAGAATGGCAATATCCAATAACAATCTATAATAAATCTGACTGCAGTGAGTGTAGTGTGATAGTTTATAATATTTAATGTGGATCTGTCACCTGGGAAACCTCTTATGGTCCAATGCAAGAAAGGTTTACTTGTCTTAACATTTTTTTTTTTTTTTTTAAATAATTCAGCAGTGTAAGGCATTTTCATTACCACATTTTCACTTACGTTTCCTGTGATCAGGAAATTTCCAAGCATGCATATGATTTCCTGACTATCTTCTCATTTTGTATCCTTAGAAATGTTTTAACATTTTGGCTATTGCCAAAAAAAAATGAAAAGCAAAAGTGGTAGACAAGTGCCCATTGCATGCTGGTTCCACTATTTAGATACGTATAGTAATAGTAGGAATCATCTGGGAAGATAGAATAAACACAACATGATATTGGTAGCAAACGTTTGATAATCTTACACATTTTATTCTGAGAATAAGCCAGGTGAATAAAAGCCATGCTTTGTTGATACTGACAAATCTGAAGTGACCTTGTCCTATGAAACAATGTAGTTTATTCGTTACTCTTGTAAATAAAGTAGGAGAGTTGGCCTGCTGTTAGAAAAAGGGGAATTTTAGACCAAAGCTGCTGCGGTGCCATATGTTTTATCTGTGACAAATCTACAGTTTCTTAGGCTATGATATTGTTAAACTGATAAATTATTATTGGTATTTATATAGCGCCAACTAATTCCGCTGAGCTTTACAATATTATAAAAGGGATACATTTTAACAATGAGATTACAAAATGTTTTAGAAACAATAGTGATGAGGAGCCTGCTCAAAATAATTTATGGCAAGATACTTATGAATGTTTCTTCTGCATTAAAGTGATTTATAGTGCCAGGAAAACACACCTGTTTTCCTGGCACTAAAGTGCCCCTCTGGAGGGTGCCCCACTCAGGGGCCCTCCCTCCCGGGCTCTAGGGGAGTGAAGGGGTTAAACTTACCTCTTCTCCAGTGCCGGGTGGGGAACTCTCCCTCCTGCTCCTCCCTCCATAGCGACAAACATCTGCTGAATGCATGCTGGGCAGGAGCCGCTACAAGATAGTTAGTCCATAGGAAAGCATTCTCACGCTTTCCTATGGACGCTGGCGCCTTATCACTGTGAAAATCAGTTAGAAGCGTTTCTAGTTTACCGTCAATGAGACAGCTACTAGAGGCTGAATTAACTCCTATTATAAAACATAAGCAGTTTCTCTGAAACTGCTGTGTTTTTATAGAAAAAGGGTTAAATTGACCTGGCACCAGACTTCATTAAGCTGGAAGTGGTCTGGGTGCCTATAGTGGTCCTTTTTAAATTCATGTCCTGGTAGTTTTGCACAGTGAGAAATGGCTGAGATGAATCAGTCTGCTACTCAACTGAGCTGCATGTATCCCAGAAACACCTGTCTATCAGTGGATATGTAGAAAACCTCATTTATCTTTTTAAATATTTTATTCTTAGTTCTATATGAATTATGGATTTGTACAATTTACTGCAGATTTTTTTTTTTTTTGAAATAGAAAAACAAAAACTGTGAGTGAGGGCTAGAAACCTGAAAAAAAAATAAATTAACTGCAAGAATATAACATGGTCAGGATATCTCCACTTAGTCCCAGCAGTGCAGCTGGTTGTGAAAACTCAGAATCTTCCACCCCAGACCCTCATCGCAACTCATTGTTCATATATCATTTAAGAATAGTTTATGCAACCATGTATGTCAAAACCACACTGGCGTCGCTTCTTTAAAAGCTGGTAGCACAGATTTGACTGAGTACTTTTCTTTTATGGAGAACACATGGTTGACTTTTACTTGATAGTTAATAAATACCTTCTATAGCTCCTTTTGCATCCTGAGTGAAATCCTCACTTACATTTCTTAATAAAGCAAGTAAAGAAAAGGACCTATAGCTCCTTATGTGGGCTTTTTGCATATTCTGTCATAGAAAGCTGTCATAGAGCCAGTACAAGTCACTTCAGCATTGTATGGTGTTTTAGTGCTCAAATGTAATCATGTACCGGACAGGATAAGATGTTTCCCCTATGATGTCACAGATTGCTACTTCTGCCATTTTAGCCATGTTTGTAGCAGTATGTCGAAAATGAAGGGAGACAAACATAGCACTCTTGCCTTCGATACAACCATTTAGGATATGTGTACTTATGGTGATGGATTGACACTTTAAGAGAAAGCAAATGGCAAGCTCCTAAAGAAAATAAAGCAAGCTAACAATGTTTTCACACAGTGTACAAGGCTTATTTCTTTTTAATTCCATTATATACTGGAACTGCAAACTTTATATATACATTTTCATGGCCTATTGTAATATTTTTCACTGGGCCTTTAGCATTTCAGCTTTTATCCATTTAAAGTGCATATTATAAAAATGCTGTTCTCCATGAGAAATCTGTCCTTTTTATACATGCAATCAGAAACGCTTACCCAGCTGTAACTCAACAAGCTATTAGGGACATTCAACTTCCTCATCAGTTAGTCTACTCCACTCGTCGCTCCCACCCTCATCCCCTCTATTGTATTTGATCATCCTGTTTCTCAACTGTCGTGCGAAGAGCTTGTGTGCATGCTGGTGAATCAATATGGAGCTGCAACCCAGCCATTTCATAAACAAACATGGCAGGGCTGATGCAGCACTACAGAGCATACAAGGTTGGGGAGACGCAGACTGTCACACACGGGTTCTCTTGATTGTGTACAATACCCTGAGCTCCATCGCGGTATTACAGCTCAATGAAAAAGTCTGCGATTTGACAAGAAGTGTTCACGCCAAGACAATTGCAGACCCCAAAAGGCATTATTATATTATGAGGCCCCCAATGAAACTCTCTTAAATGAAAAGGGAGTGCCTCCAAAGGCTACAGGCATAGAGATTGTAAGAACTGCAGCTTTGTAAGCTTTATTAGATATACAATACTGCAACATGTTTCAATAAATGAATGTATGTATTCATTGAAGCTGTATAGGTACTAAATAGTGCATTTAGAAAAAACAATTTTATGTGTGGAGTTTTTCTATAAGTATTTTGTTACTATTACTCGGCCGAGGAGAGCAAGGGGATCCAAGGAGAGGTCCCTTTTTGCTAGTAGGCAGCAAATTTAATGTGTCATGGTCATATTTGTGCCCCCTCATTAATCTGATGGGCCCTGATTTAATGGACAGACTGTTCCTTCCATGAAACTTAATGTTTTTATTTAGATGTGCTGCAACCTCAACTGTAAGTTTGAGTGAAGGGGACTTTGCTTTGTCCATGCAAAATGCATTGTTCCTGTCTGAACAACCGTATTTCTGCTTTTTCAGTAAACAAACGTAAAAGGTTCAAGATTGAAGTCGGAATAGGTTATTAAAATAAAGTTCTAGGAGCAGAGGCTTAAACATGAAACTGCAATCTGTTTGTGAGATTTTGGTTTGCTGTGTTTCTTCTAAATTGCTGCTTTACGTACATACATATAACCCAATATCCTAAACCACTGATCTCTCATAACTGACAATAAGGAATATATTGTTTAGATAAATGTTAGCGGCCTTTGCAGTGATGCTTAACCTTTTATTTTGAATGGTTCCACCTATATTAAATGTACATTTTATATATTACAGTCCGCTTTGCTCAAGGGTTTGTAACGCTCTCTTCTAAATGATCCTGTATGATTTGTTCATTACAAATATATATAGAGCAACTTTAAGAATTACCCCTCATATATAATGCACTTCAGTTTTGCTAAACCTTGCCATTGTTCAATTAGAGACGAACTGTGGTAAAACTCATTGGTCCTCAAAAGATCCTCTTTCCATCGGCATCCAAAGGCCTTTGAGCAATTGACCAAGCTGTCTGTACGGCATGGACAGAAACACAAGAAACAAGTGTGTAAATTTGAAGAAGGTCAAGATGTCCTAGCAAGATGGTCAGATGGACTGTTTTATCTTGAACTATCAAAAAAGGTACATTTGCCACTGTCCCTTTTTCTTAAAGGGATACTCAATGTTTAAAAAACTAGAGCTTCAGTTTTATAGCCATTCTGCCTCGCCTTTAGACTTTCTTTTATTCGCTTATTAAATTCAGGTAGACTGTTTCCTTTGCTTGTGTTGCTTTTAAGGAACACTATATATGAGTTTAGCTCTGTATAAGTGCATTACAGAGATAATACCTGAAGAAATGCAAACTACAAAATCACCTCTGAATATCTATTTTCTGCAACAAAAAAAAAATCTTCATGATTATCAAATGTTGTATTGATATCTTCAGAGACCAGGATACATGACTAAGAACCCTGATAATCCAATTTTTCTACATTTGTCAGTGGGTAGTTTTGATATAAGTACCAAAAATATGCACTGGGCTAAGCATAGTTTATGGCTTTTCTACCAAAGCTGTTCAAGCCTCAGCTTGACAAACCAGGTAGTTTCATGTGATCTATCAAACACATTTTAATAGAAACTGCCTGGTAGTTTTTCTTAGCATCTGAGTAGTTTCTCCCTTACCCCCAACCCACCCTAATTATGCTTTATGATAGCTCTTGTATATGCTATAATCCCTTATATGAATAGATTTATGGTCAATATAAAGCTGCCTGTACACAGCTTTCCTATTAAAGGGACATTCCTCTGCCAAAAATACAAGATAAATAAAAGATCACTGTTTTATAGGTATATCCCAAATGACAACATGCATGCATTTAATTATGCATTTTGTCTTGGGGGTGTGTTTAGAAACCTCTGGCAAAACCTGCAGTTATCCTGCCTGGGGTTGCAAATACTCAACCCCCTCCTTTTTTTTTACCCCGCCCAGACTTTCTGTGGCTGTCCAATCACAGACTTCTCAATACAACTCAATGAGAAGTTTTTACAGGACAAGTGCTATGAGCAATTGCCTCTCCTGTTTTGCTTCACTGAGCTATCCTAACCAGGAGGTAACAGGACTTAAATTGAAGGTGGTGTAACCAGGTTAATTTATAAAAGTGTAAACAAAGAGAACACTCTTCATTTTAAGACTGAGTTGCTCCTTACTTGCATAAATCATGATGGTTTAGTGAATGTATTCACTCATTTTAGATGCAGAAATGTACTTTCTTAGGTCGAGTTCATAAGAGATCCCAGGATGTAGTTTTCCATCATGGAATTATCAGGAGAGATTTGTCCAAGATTATATCAAAAGTATCTAGAAATAGACTGACATTTGAGTTCTTTTTGTGAGTGAAGGCATAGGTTTGGCGTGGCAAGGCATGAATGGCCTAAAACTACAGTTCTGTAGGTTATAGCTAACCTTCAGTGACATTTAAATCTGTACTTCTACTGCATAAACTATTATTGTCTCAAATAGAGGAAACTAAATTATTATAACCGTTTAAATACAGCAATATAATACTACTAGATCTTTATTTTTTTTCCACCCCATAACTTTATTGCATATTTGAAATGCAAATCCTCAAATGTTAATGCGTATTTCTAAAGACAAAATACACAATAGACACTTTTCTGTGTATATATATTTTTTTTTTGGTGCATGCTCAGTGTATTGTCTTTTGGACAGTTTGTTTCTGTGCTTGCTAAAAACAGACCACACAGGAAAACATTAAAGGGACACTATAGTCATCTGAACAACTTCAACTTAATGAGGTTGTTCAGGTGAGAACTATAGCTCCCTGCAGCCTTTCTCATGTAAACACTGTATTTTCTGAGGAAATACAGTGTTTACATTGAAAGCTAGGAACACCTCCAGTTGCAGTCACTCAGAGTGAACCAAAGGGATTTCGGAGTTGATGGAGGCACAATATGCCTCCATCCACTCAGATCTGCTGTCAGCAGAGCACAGGGCAGCACTGTGCACAGCATCGTGTGATTCAATATTTCCTTCCTCTGCATGCAGACACTGAACTTTCCTCATAGAAATTCATTGATTCAATTAATCTCTATGAGGAGATGCTGATTGGCCAGAGCTGTCTTTGAATCATGTTGGCTCTGCTCCTGATCTGCCTCTTTGTCAGTCTCAGCCAATCCTATGGGGAAGCACTGTGATTGGATCAGGCTACCACATGTCAGCAGACTGCTTATTTTTCTGAGTCTAACAGCATGCAGATTTACAGCTTCTGGCTTGAATACAGTAAGATTTTTACTATATTTATGGAGGCATGAAGGGCCCAGGGGGGCTAGATGGTGGTGTTAACACTATAGGGTCAGGAATACATGTTTGTGTTCCTGACCCTATAGTGATCCTTTAATAGTACCAACAGTGCCAAATGTCTGCCGCTAATAAAAATACCAACAGGTTTCCATGGCCAAGGTCCAAACCTTTTTGTAAATTGAACGTTCATCAAAAAGTTGTTTTCAGTTCATTGACATAGCTACTCAGCAGGACACTTCAATTACTGCATGCAGCCTTCACCTGCCATTAGCTGAGCAATTTGCCATTAGCGTTTGTATACATCTGTTTTGCCAGTTTTCACATGTATTTTTTTTTTAATTACATACATCATGCTTATAGATGGGTCTTAGAGCTTTAATTTATTTTTTGTAAATATAAACTTTGTATATAGGAGAGGCACTTTTCAAAATCCAAAATTTGGTACATGTGCCATTAGTCCCTGCTCCAAGGGATCCAAAATATATCCAAAGCAATAAGGGTACATTCTAGGTGAATTGCGGGTTTATTCAGCCTGTTTGTTTGGATGGCTGAATAAACCCACATTGCACCTGACAAATTACAGAGTCCTGCACACTTATTGCTTTAGATTTTTAAAAACATTTTTTTTGTATAAAATAGGGATGTGGAATCCCTATAACCAGACACCTTTGAGATGCAGTTCTGGGCCCCGGGTAGGTAGATTTTTTTTTTCTTCTTCTTTGAGTCCTGCAGCAGGCAAGCGTCAGCACTGCTACAGGGGACCCTGGGTTGCGTGTGCTGAGATAAGAAGCATGTCGACTGTACTTCTGGTCGGACCACTCCTGTTGGGTCACCAGGGAGACTTTAACCATGCCACACCCTCCCGCTGGCCTACCAGGGAGACTAAAGGGCAACTATCACCTCAATTTTTCATATAACAATACTGAATGATCTGCACTGCATTGTAACCTGCTCTAGAAGGACACGCAGGAAAACCTATAATAAAGATATTGCTACCTGTTTATAGTTTCTCTGATTGTCTGCAACCAGCGGGTAAATTAAAAGCTGCTGCTCTCAGTACTGTTTAGTTTGAGCTATGTGCGTACATATGATATGGAAGTATTTCCGGCATGAGCTAACATGGCTAAGTAGGCAGGTTTATGGTGCAACGTTCGAAAACCTTTTTTTTTTTTTTTTTTGCAAAAAAGACCACTATGTTGAGGCCAAAATGCTGAAAAATGCAATAAAGTTGTATTGGTGTTCTTTTACTTAAGGTTTATTGTGCATGACTATTTATCTTGGAAGTCACAGTGCTTTTCTAAGGTTGAATATTTTTGTTTGAACTCTGCTTTTAAATTTTATAAATACCTATCAGAACGGAATCAGAAATCCTATATATGTCTGTATTGTGATAAACATAAAAGTTACTAATTATTTACAATACTTCTATCTTAAATGAAGTGCAAATGAACAGTCTTGTATTCATTGCTTAGCATCATCTAATGTTTATTATTTTTATATTACATTTTGCACTGTCACTTATGGTGGTAATTACAATATATTGTATTTTTCTTGCATGGTGGTAGGCATTGGGAGAGTAGGTAGAAATATGCATTTTCCTGATGTTCTTTCCATGGTGCTGCTATCTTCTCACAGCCATTTATTTCACCTGCTGTCAAGTTTTCTTTTAAGCGATTCTGTTCAGGTGTAAAAGGTAAATCTAACTCCTGTCCTAAGGCATATGGGACTGTTGCCCCACTAAATTAGCAATTACCGTTTTGTCCAAATTTTTAAGTCAATTCAGCTTATTTTTTTCTTGTTTGTTATATGTACATCTAAATATATTTAGACACATTTTTTCTAGTTTGTATGTGCATATAAATATAGCTTGGAACTTCTCATATATAGAAACAATTTATGAAATGAAAATATAGTCTGTTCAAAAGTATTTAATTCAAAATGTCCACCACACAATGTGAACTTGACCCTGATATTGTTTTTGATGGTTTTTATTAGGACATCAGTGGAAGTTTCATTAGCTCACTGTGCAGGGTTGATTAAAACCAATAATTAATATACATACACACACTCTCTCACCTTGTGTTGGAATTTCACTGAAATTCCAACCAAGACAAGATATCATATGACGAAGTATGGACTACTTTTGTCTTATGTATTTTTTCCTACCCTTGACATAAAGGCTGAGATGCTGCTGCCAAGTTTAACCATCACAAAGGGAAAAAGCGTCTGTGAAGGATCCTGTATAAACTTGAGTTTTGTAATTATGAGACTAGAGCACTGGCGGCAGGTGCTAGCATATGCAGCATCTGAAGCTGAAGAAAACCTTGTGGAAGAAGATGTAGGTGGTTGCAAGGGACAGCTTCATGTAAGTACAACCTACCTTCCCCTGCACCCTAAAGCCATCGCAATGCAAGCAGAACAGTCATGTGAGATCTTTGCAACTTTCCATTTTTAATTAAACGAAGTAGTTCCTCAAATCTGAGTGATTAACCTATTGAACTGGTTCACCTGACAATAATCTCATAATTATCTATGTATTCCTCGTTTTATGTAACTAAATCAAATCCACCCTGTCATTGTAACTCTCTTACTAGTCATTAAATCTAAATAAACTTGTCAAGATTGCAGAATGGCAATTCTTTTTTTTTTTTTTTTGTGTGTGTGAATGTTTTTAACTTTTTTTTTTTCAAAAAAGGCTTGTCTAACACGCTAGTGAGATCCTGTCTGTGTGACGGGTGTCGGGCACACGCCACTTTTGAACAGTTGGAATGTAAAATCACATTTCAATTGTTTTTGTCAAGTAGTTTGTATTTAATTATAGGTTAAAAAATATAGTAGACGAATCGTAATTCAAATCATTACAATAACTTTGCAGCCACCTAAGATGTAGATGTGTTAGAGATGGGAAGTTTATGTGAAAACTTGACTATTTAAAAGAAAAATTGAGTACATAAATTCTGCTTCAATTTTACATCTAGACAATGATACCAAAATATTTTTCTCTTTTTCCCAATGAACTGCTTTACATACAGGAATAATCTAGTTTTACTGCTTCCAGTTTTTGTTTACTTTATTTTTTATGTAATTTTTTTTTTTTTTTAAATGCTCATATTTTGCAAAGACCCATCATGGTGACATTGCTGCTTGCAGTGAGGTGACCACTGGAGGGAAAGGTTAGTTTTACTTACCTGAAGGTGTGTCTCGAGGCCACTGCCTTTTTTTTTTGTGTGGGATCCTATTCGGTTCCTGGCACTTCAGTGCCAGAAATATTGCATTGATGTGCATGAAGGATTTTGCAATATCACTGTATCTCCGTACACTAAGCCTTTTCCCCCTCAGCCGTTACTAGTGGGCTTTAGAAAGCTTGACTGTGAAAGCTCCACCTTTTTGTCAAGCATAGGAGAAATACGTAAGGCGAAGTAGTCCCTACGTTGTCTCTTTTGTCTGCTCTGGAGTTTTAGTACAGCTGTCTTTGAGTATTTCTTAATGTTTTATCTTTGTAAAATTCTCATGGAGGTTGGTGGGACTGTGCAGAGCTGTTTTTAAATTCAAAATGGTGTCTAGGCCTCTCTACAAACCATTTTCCACTCCACTTTTGGGCTTGGTATCAGAGTGGCTTCCTCTAAGTGCAGTACCAAGTAACCACAGTCTTTGGGTTGGCATTGTTTCCTTTCTACCATTGCTTTGTGTTATTTTTGATAATTACCGTGACTAATTTTAAGCCCACTGAAAAGCACCTGTTTGGAGGGGGGGCGGGGTGGACACTTTCTAAAATGTTTTTGTGAATGAAAACTTTTGATGTCTGTTTTTGTGTATAGTATTTCAACCCATTTGTTTGCTTTTGAAAAACAAAGAAGTTTAATAAGTTTGGGTAAAGTAACTCCTATTATTTGATAACTGAAACAATGATATTAAATGAACTGGATAATAACGTGTAAAAAAAAAAAATTACAAAATCCCCAACCCAAAAAGCATAAACTGACCCTATGCCTATCATAAATATGAATAAAAAGATCAAATTTTACAATGCATTACAAATATCCGTATAGCTACATACAATTTTAGAGGGATATGTAAGTCTGAGGTAAACTTGCAATGTTTGCTTTTCAGCTGGCTTCATTTAGAAACCGATTGTTATAAGGGTTTGTGAAGATCTTGGAATATAGAATATTTAGGGTACCTTGCTTATAACAGTCTTTTGGTTATTGGGCCCCACATAAAACGTGATGTCAGATGTTTCACAACTGATGTTGCTGCTCCGTATTTGCAAAAGTAGGTCAAAGAATCAAGCATTACAATATAACTAATACCACAGAGTGCTTTGCGAAGTATCAGGTATCCGTACTGATCAATGCTTACCTAATGTGCATTATATACCACCAAGTGAGATTTTCTTTCATCTACACACTGTTTATGACTCCTTTCATTCTGAATGGCTATCCTCTATCTTACAGATAAACAGATTTAGGCAAAGCTGCTTTATCTTGTTTGAAGACAGCTCCAAATCGTGGGTACTCTGGAAAGACATTCAGACAGGTGAGAATCACAAATTATCTATCCATTGCATTCATTTTTAAGTTTAAGTTCCTGGAGGTTGTCACTGCCAAAGTTGTGCCTGTTATATGATAATGAGCTGAAGCCCCACTATAGACTATATTTAGCTGCATAGATGTTTCATATGTCATCTTGTGAAGATGAATTGACATCTTCATTCTTTAATTTTTGCTGACAGTTTTGCCAGTGTACAATTAATTTTAATTATTGCCTGGCCCCTTTTCAGCCACAGTACAGAAACAACACTTCCATATGGGACAGAATCTATTTGTCCAGTACTTTTAGGCTATCGTTGTCCAAGTTGGATGGGAGGCAATTGTAGAGGTGGCAGCACTGAATGCTGAGGATTCCATTTTAATTAAAAAAAATTTTTTGTCAGTGTGCTTCGTTCAAAAAAACAAAAACAAAAAAAAAAACCCACCACATATGGTAACCATAGTTTTAAAGAAACATAATGAAAGCTTTGTGGCATAATATATGTACATTGGTAAGGATGGATAACTAGGAAGAGAAACAAGCTTCTCCTAGTTGTAGTTAGTGTTTCCGGGTAGACTGAAGTTAGTGTCTAAGCAGAGACTCTAGGAAACTGGTCAGGGACTGGGTCAAGGTAAACCGCTAGCACATTTTATTAATGTCACTAGCCCAAGCTGCTTTATTTGAAGAAAGCTTAGCTGCCGGACACTCACCCTCCCTCCCCTGTTTGTTTTATAATTGTCATGGTGATTGTGGAAGTTGAAGAGGCAAAGTCATCCTTGGGGTTAACAGAGGATGGGCTTAATGCTGAACTGTTTTAAAGGCAGTCTGGTTACCTATGACTGTTTGGTACTTTTTTGAGTTTTAATAAAGTTAAGCTAAATGGTTTATAAATGTTATTTGTGGTTAATTTGTTAGAGAACTGCTTCTTATGCCCCTACAATTAAATTGAATAACCATCATGGCATACTAAATGTTGGTTGTCTGTGTTTGTGTGGTCTGCTTTTCATCTTTTCAAATATAGCCTACCATACATTTGACAACAGGGAGGTGTATTGGCTGTTGTGCTTATTGTGCCCCCTTAAAGCACATTTTGTGACTTTACTGTAAATTGGTCTATAAACTTGCATAGTTACATATTATAAAAAAAAAAAAAAAAAAAAAGATCCTAAACTGTTAAACCTTTGATTTCTGTATACACAGCATATTCTTCATATTAAAACCTATACAACACTCAAGTGACTGGTGCCTCTGCCTTCTCATGACTTTGATGCAAGATAATGCATCTTTGATGTAAAAACCCAAGGGCAGAGTACAGAATATTTGATAGAGCCCTAACCTCAACATCTGAGGAAAGGGATTTACGGGTGATTATTTCTGATGACTTAAAGGTAGGCAGACAATGTAATAGAGCAGCAGGAAATGCTAGCAGAATGCTTGGTTGTATAGGGGGAGGTATTAGCAGTAGAAAGAGGGAAGTGCTCATGCCATTGTACAGAACACTGGTGAGACCTCACTTGGAGTATTGTACGCAGTACTGGAGACCGTATCTTCAGAAGGATATTGATACCTTAGAGAGAGTTCAGATAAGGGCTACTAAACTGGTTCATGGATTGCAGTATAAAACTTACCAGGAAAGGTTAAAGGATCTTAACATGTATAGCTTGGAGGAAAGATGAAACAGGGGGGATATGATAGAAACATTTAAATACATAAAGGGAATCAACACAGTAAAGGAGGAGACTAAGAAGAAATACTACCACAAAGAGGACATAATTTTAAATTAGAGGGACAAAAGTTTAAAAATAATATCAGGAAGTATTACTTTACTGAGCTGGTATTGGATGCATAGAATAGCCTTCCAGCTGAAGTGGTAGAGGTTAACACAGTGAAGGAGTTTAAGCATGCGTGGGATATGCATAAGGCTATCCTAACTATAAGATAAGGCCAGGTAATAATGAAAGTATTTAGAAAATTGGGCAGAATGGATGGGCTAAATGGTTCTTATCTGCCATCACATTATATGTTTCTATAATGCTCTGCACATTTTTGTACACAATTTTGGACAAATTAATTTTCTTTACTACCGTGCATTCTTATTTTTATTCTTAGAAACAGCTTGAGGTTTTGGTTCTGGTGTCCTCCCAGTATAGGTGGTCAAACCGAATTTAAAAATGGATTGACAACTTGCATCATGTTTTCCAGGTGCTCACTGCCTCTGTAAGCTTCTGCTACTCAGCTAAGCCTGCCCTGCCAATCAGTATAGCCCTGCATTCCAGTAGTTGGTTTAGAGAAGCCAACTAGAAGCTCCTTGCAGGTGGGAGGGCACTCTTGACTGTAGTGGTTATGGGACCTGGAGTATTCCTTTAAATGCACCTATCATGGGCAAAACTACTATGACTGTTAAGAGCTTTAAATTTCATTTATACATAAATTTAAAAACAGGGCCTGTGCCCTGGTGTTATGGGCAAATGCAAATATTACAAGTTTTAGAATGAAATGTTGTATTTCTTAAACTGTGTACTTTGTCTTTAAGAGATATTGCAAACTGACAAGGTGTTAGAAATGGAACATATTGTTTTTCATAGATGTTTCTTTAAGCAATAACCTCAGTGCATAATATATTTGCGCCATTTTGTCCCAGACGAATTACAATAACGATAATACATAAACAAGCTTCAAGGCTATACTACGACACTTGCAGTACACAATATACTGTGGTAACCCAAAGTTAATGGAACTTCCCCAAATCCGGGAATCTCCCACGACTGTACACTTACGACTTAGTATAAACAACAGGTAACCTATTCAGACTTTAAGATGCCATCTTGAACTAATTCAGGAAAATTTCCATGACGTTTGCACCCTTTAGTTATGGCCTTGTATGTTTGCAAAATTAAGGGATGTCCTAAAATGAATAAAGTAAATGAACTACGGTAACACGAAAATGGAGACACATAAGGTATAAATAGGTGTACTTTTAAATGTTAAGACACAGAGGAGAGACTTGGAGACAGACACTGCTCCATCTTAAAATGACAGAGAGGCTGACATGATGACATGTTCAGAAGGGTATGTTAACCTATTAATGATATTTGCAAGCATTTAATTTAATCTTATAAACTCTGCTATAATGGATTTTATATTTTTATATAATAAATATCCAAAAAGACAAAACGATTGCTTCCAAGACAATCCTTATTTTATATTGTATTCTCAATTATTTATATATGTTAAATAGAGGATCTCTTACACTATATAAAATTATGGCTAAGATATCTGTATGGTTAGCCCTACTAAGTTCTATGCTTTAAGACATTATAGTGGTAAATAAGGGAACCACCCACGGTTACACTGGGGCTCGGGTTGTGGCCCAGAGGGTGACCACACCAAGGCGCACCTGCCTGCCTTACACGTGAGGCATACGCCTAACCGGGAGCTGAGCGGCTGGGTTCACACAGTTTTACCCTACAGGATGCAATCGCGTGCAATACCTGATATTGAAACACGGTTGCATGCACTGGCAATATATATGTATTGGGACCCATATGTCCCCCCTCTTGAAATTTTACGGGTCCTATGAGCCCTCTGCTTTATTTCCCTAACTGACAATAAAAACAAACACCCTTAAGTGAATGTGAAGTTAAAAAACCTTAGAAAATGTGACTGAGACCCGCAAGTTTAGTTGGTTATAGTGTTAATATGTGCACTGTTCGACAGTTAAATATCCTACACCCTACCTCTATTAGCAATGTATGCAACACAACATTGAGTTATTTTAAGGAGGTATTACTCTACCTCAATGTGATGTAAGGTTCAAGTGTTTGCAATGTAAGGGACCTGCATGTCCCAATGTGACGCTGATTGTTTGGAGACCTGCGAGTCTCACCAACACACATCCGATACAAGCTCCATTCTGAAAATTAAAAATTGAAAAAGCATTTGAGAAGGAAATCATATGAAAGATTTTGTTTTTTATTGATGTTGATGCACGTTTGGAATATTATTTTAACCTCCCTTTTTTTTTTTTTTTTTTTTTGCAGGAGTCATAGATAGGGGGGAAATGGTTTGCACAATATGCCAGGGGGAATATTCTGATGCACCAAATGAAATTGTTATTTGTGACAAGTGTGGACAAGGCAAGTTTGCTGCTGATCTTTCAAGCAAGGTCTTTTTACTTGTTAGAAATCCTATAAGAAATATGCTTGCTGTAGATGCCAACAGACATGCTTGCTGAAACCTCTATTCCTTTACAGATGTCTATGAAGGATGTGAGAGTTGAAAGCTTTTATATCACATGCTCACTTTGTAGGTACAATAATTCTTTGTGCCTGGTCTACGCATTGCCTCCTTCAATGACATGTTTCAGAGAGATATTAGGGTAGTAACAGTGATTTCTAACAAACCTCTGCAGTTACATGCCATTGCAAAAGAGAGGAAGATATAGGTAACCTACTGTAACCTGTGCAAGGAATGTACACTATGGGTCATTGTCCCCCTTTTAATATCAAGTACCTAGTATCATGTCCTAGGACAGTGTGTAGTGGGCCTTCACAATATTCATCTAGAATAAAAGCCTGAAGGTATAAGGGCATGTAACCCTGTTAAGTGGCATCTTATTTATTTGTTGACTTACTAGCCCACCGTATTGCAGTTTTTAATGGTCTAATAAAATGCACATATTGCTGTCCATTCTATTCTAGTACCCTTTAGAGTTGCTAGGTCCACATGTGGCCATGTGTCTGTTTATAACTCATTGATACTGGCACATGTAGAGCTCTAAGGGGCGAAATGCATCAGAATTGGAACTGTGTAACGTCTGTCTTGCAAATGACAAATACTGTGCTTTGTCACTTATGGCTTGTGTATGTAGTTTATATATCTATATTTCACTTCTACAAAAAAAAATAATGTATAATAATACAAGGCATTGTAATATGTTTAGGTTACCATCAGTTGTGTCACACACCGAAGATCGACCCCAGCGTAATTGACACTGATGAGAAATGGCTCTGTCGACAATGTGTTTTTGCCACAACAACAAAGGTATACAAATCTGTTTCCTCTTGTCCTGTTCATTGCTTGTATTTGTGGTCTCTGGTAAATCATTTTGTAAAGTAATTCATCCTCTTTCCCATGCTCAATTAGTGGATTGGCCCATTAACTATTAACTTTGTTTTTCTGCAAACTGTGAAACTAAAAACTGGCCACTACAACTGATGCTTTTTATCTGTCATCTTGAGTGAAAATGCTCCGTTGGAGATATTTAAAGTTATTGCCCTATGCCCTCCATGTGGCAATTCTCAGATATCCTGCGCACACCTCACTCACTGTATTCTCGGTCAGACTGCACTGCCTCGTATAGAACACAGAGCAATGACTTCATCACCTTGTTTCATGTGCTCTGCATGAAGCACGATCTACCATAGCGTATAAATGGCCAGTGGAGGGGATGCTCCGGCTGAAGGTGGTTAAATGTGGCAGCGAAAAAAAAAGAAAGTTTCTTTCAATACACATTGAAAGCATTTATTTGACAATGTTTTTTAAAAAATTTTTTAGGTGACAGTTGTCCTTTAAGGTTACAGGTTTTTCAAATAGCCTGACCACTTTTGTGTATGGTGTTTTTTTATTTTTTTTTTTTTTTTTATTTCTGCCACCAGCGTTTCATCCTGACTGAAACAATTTTTGATCCATAATCAGAGATGCTGAGGCTGTATCGCACAAACAAATTATGTATTTGGCTTCTACTATCAGCCAGAGCTTACAATTGCAAGTTGTACACAACTGGCCAGGCTTTAAAAATTACTTGCCACTGCAAGCCTGGAAGATGCATGGCCCACTAATCAGGGGTGATGGGTTTCCAGAGCTGAATATTCACTCGCTAGTGAAAAATAGAAATTTAGAGCCTTGCTGTACAAAAAACCTGGATAAATGTCAAACAGAATAGGTAATCCGACATGCATTATATTCAATTGAATTCTCCTTTTATGGATAACGTCGTATGAGCTGCCTATAAGATTTGTAATAAACAAAGTATTTTAGAGGAGAATTATCGGAGTCATGATCTGAAAGGTGAATAAAAGTTGTCAATTTCCATGGGAACACGACCGATGACTTTCATTGGTTATTACTTTACCTTTACAACTTTTTAGCACAATTGATGACACTTTGCAAAATGTTCCCCTCGATGTTTATACTGAAGTCCTTTTCGGTGATTAATGTTTTGTTTAATAACGTAACCTAAAAATACTAAAAAAAATTCAGCTTTTAATTAATTCTTTACCTTACTGAATATCTTGACATTTTCAGAAAATATTGCTATTAGGGATGCACCGAAATGAAAATTCTGGTCCGAAACTGAAAATTCAGGATGCCCTTGGCCGAAAACTGAATGACTTTTTTTCCCCCCGTAATGTCACACTACAATTAAATACAAAACTCTCTCAATAGACACACGTTTTATGCACATTGCAGGAAAATCAATTAGATAATGCAACAGGCATGTGTTATTACTGCCCTCCCACAAGTCATTAAAAAAATAAAGCATTTCTGCATGGCACATGCTCTGTTTCTACAGGTGCATTCAACAGGCAGACATGTTGAATATCCTGGCATAAGAAAAAAAAAAAAAGGGAGAGAAGATGAGTGCCCTAAATAGTTAATATAACCTTTTAATAGTAATAAAATAAAATCTGGTGTGAGTATCATTAATGGAGATAATATGCAAAAGTATAGTAAAAAACTAAGGTATATGCATACTTTGATAGGTGACTTATCAAATAGGAAAATATGTAAAGTAAGTCCTGTAAACATAAGATAGGTAGAGTACAGGGCTAGAATAGGTCCTGTTTCAAAGTGTTCATAGACCTTATCTTGTGGTACCTGCAAGAGATTGTTTTGCAGTTCACAAAAGCTAGGTAATAGTCACTAGCTAAGTGTTCAGAGATCTTATCTTGTGGTACCTGCAAGGGGTCGTTTTGTAGTCCACAAAAGCTAGGTGATTCTCACTAGCTACAGAGATATGTGTACATAGTAATATACTAGAGAGAATAGAACCGTGATTATACAAAATAAAACACAGAAGTTCAATCAATCTGTTTGTATAAATCAAATAAATAACTGAAGTATATACAGTGAAATAACCTGATGAATAACTGAAGTATATACAGAATAAGTCTGAACGAAGGAGTGAACTAAATATATAGAATGTTAATTGGAAGGTTCTGTTCTAAAGTTTTCAGACACCTTCACCTGCTAATGTGTGCAAAAACAAAGTTTTGTAATCCACAGGGGCGGAGTAGAGTGTTACTGCTGTGCTAACAGTGAACAAAATATCTTGGTAGATGATGTCACAAGTCTGATAGGAAAGGCAATGTAGCAGTACTGCAGTAGCTTAAGGAAAGGTATCCGAGAAAACTTGACCAAAACAATAGTATAGGTGGTACGTTAACATCTATTGCATAAATAGAAAGGTTCTGATCAAAAGTTTGCAGAGACCTTTGCTCTCTTCGTCGGCTGTTATGAGCATTGCTGCCGGAAGCACAGGAAACTGCCTCCATGGATAATAAAATGTTCAACCGCTTCTGCTATGGGGATAGGTAAGCTATTGATTTAAAGCTTCTAAGATCATACTGTCTAGTGGAATGGTAAGATACCAGATTACAGATATGTATAGCCCGATCCCCCCCCCTAACAGGAAACAGCAGCGGTGAAACAAACACTGGATCCGAGACATAGAAATAAATTATTAAATACAGATAAAGTAAATGTAAAGTCTCTTGATCTCCAAGTGCCCCTGACGCGCGCGTTTCGCCCACAACTCATCCCCTCTTGGGGGGATCGGGCTATACATATCTGTAATCTGGTATCTTACCATTCCACTAGACAGTATGATCTTAGAAGCTTTAAATCAATAGCTTACCTATCCCCATAGCAGAAGCGGTTGAACATTTTATTATCCATGGAGGCAGTTTCCTGTGCTTCCGGCAGCAATGCTCATAACAGCCGACGAAGAGAGCAAAGGTCTCTGCAAACTTTTGATCAGAACCTTTCTATTTATGCAATAGATGTTAACGTACCACCTATACTATTGTTTTGGTCAAGTTTTCTCGGATACCTTTCCTTAAGCTACTGCAGTACTGCTACATTGCCTTTCCTATCAGACTTGTGACATCATCTACCAAGATATTTTGTTCACTGTTAGCACAGCAGTAACACTCTACTCCGCCCCTGTGGATTACAAAACTTTGTTTTTGCACACATTAGCAGGTGAAGGTGTCTGAAAACTTTAGAACAGAACCTTCCAATTAACATTCTATATATTTAGTTCACTCCTTCGTTCAGACTTATTCTGTATATACTTCAGTTATTCATCAGGTTATTTCACTGTATATACTTCAGTTATTTATTTGATTTATACAAACAGATTGATTGAACTTCTGTGTTTTATTTTGTATAATCACGGTTCTATTCTCTCTAGTATATTACTATGTACACATATCTCTGTAGCTAGTGAGAATCACCTAGCTTTTGTGGACTACAAAACGACCCCTTGCAGGTACCACAAGATAAGATCTCTGAACACTTAGCTAGTGACTATTACCTAGCTTTTGTGAACTGCAAAACAATCTCTTGCAGGTACCACAAGATAAGGTCTATGAACACTTTGAAACAGGACCTATTCTAGCCCTGTACTCTACCTATCTTATGTTTACAGGACTTACTTTACATATTTTCCTATTTGATAAGTCACCTATCAAAGTATGCATATACCTTAGTTTTTTACTATACTTTTGCATATTATCTCCATTAATGATACTCACACCAGATTTTATTTTATTACTATTAAAAGGTTATATTAACTATTTAGGGCACTCATCTTCTCTCCCTTTTTTTTTTTTTCTTATGCCAGGATATTCAACATGTCTGCCTGTTGAATGCACCTGTAGAAACAGAGCATGTGCCATGCAGAAATGCTTTATTTTTTTAATGACTTGTGGGAGGGCAGTAATAACACATGCCTGTTGCATTATCTAATTGATTTTCCTGCAATGTGCATAAAACGTGTGTCTATTGAGAGAGTTTTGTATTTAATTGTAGTGTGACATTACGGGGGGAAAAAAAGTCATTCAGTTTTCGGCCAAGGGCATCCTGAATTTTCAGTTTCGGACCAGAATTTTCATTTCGGTGCATCCCTAATAGCAATATTTTCTGAAAATGTCAAGATATTCAGTAAGGTAAAGAATTAATTAAAAGCTGAATTTTTTTTAGTATTTTTAGGTTACGTTATTAAACAAAACATTAATCACCGAAAAGGACTTCAGTATAAACATCGAGGGGAACATTTTGCAAAGTGTCATCAATTGTGCTAAAAAGTTGTAAAGGTAAAGTAATAACCAATGAAAGTCATCGGTCGTGTTCCCATGGAAATTGACAACTTTTATTCACCTTTCAGATCATGACTCCGATAATTCTCCTCTAAAATACTTTGTTTATTACAAATCTTATAGGCAGCTCATACGACGTTATCCATAAAAGGAGAATTCAATTGAATATAATGCATGTCGGATTACCTATTCTGTTTGACATTTATCCAGGTTTTTTGTACAGCAAGGCTCTAAATTTCTATTTTTCACTAGCGAGTGAATATTCAGCTCTGGAAACCCATCACCCCTGATTAGTGGGCCATGCATCTTCCAGGCTTGCAGTGGCAAGTAATTTTTAAAGCCTGGCCAGTTGTGTACAACTTGCAATTGTAAGCTCTGGCTGATAGTAGAAGCCAAATACATAATTTGTTTGTGCGATACAGCCTCAGCATCTCTGATTATGGATCAAAAATTGTTTCAGTCAGGATGAAACGCTGGTGGCAGAAAAAAAAAAAAAAAAAAAAATAAAAAAACACCATACACAAAAGTGGTCAGGCTATTTGAAAAACCTGTAACCTTAAAGGACAACTGTCACCTAAAAAATTTTTTAAAAAACATTGTCAAATAAATGCTTTCAATGTGTATTGAAAGAAACTTTCTTTTTTTTTCGCTGCCACATTTAACCACCTTCAGCCGGAGCATCCCCTCCACTGGCCATTTATACGCTATGGTAGATCGTGCTTCATGCAGAGCACATGAAACAAGGTGATGAAGTCATTGCTCTGTGTTCTATACGAGGCAGTGCAGTCTGACCGAGAATACAGTGAGTGAGGTGTGCGCAGGATATCTGAGAATTGCCACATGGAGGGCATAGGGCAATAACTTTAAATATCTCCAACGGAGCATTTTCACTCAAGATGACAGATAAAAAGCATCAGTTGTAGTGGCCAGTTTTTAGTTTCACAGTTTGCAGAAAAACAAAGTTAATAGTTAATGGGCCAATCCACTAATTGAGCATGGGAAAGAGGATGAATTACTTTACAAAATGATTTACCAGAGACCACAAATACAAGCAATGAACAGGACAAGAGGAAACAGATTTGTATACCTTTGTTGTTGTGGCAAAAACACATTGTCGACAGAGCCATTTCTCATCAGTGTCAATTACGCTGGGGTCGATCTTCGGTGTGTGACACAACTGATGGTAACCTAAACATATTACAATGCCTTGTATTATTATACATTATTTTTTTTTGTAGAAGTGAAATATAGATATATAAACTACATACACAAGCCATAAGTGACAAAGCACAGTATTTGTCATTTGCAAGACAGACGTTACACAGTTCCAATTCTGATGCATTTCGCCCCTTAGAGCTCTACATGTGCCAGTATCAATGAGTTATAAACAGACACATGGCCACATGTGGACCTAGCAACTCTAAAGGGTACTAGAATAGAATGGACAGCAATATGTGCATTTTATTAGACCATTAAAAACTGCAATACGGTGGGCTAGTAAGTCAACAAATAAATAAGATGCCACTTAACAGGGTTACATGCCCTTATACCTTCAGGCTTTTATTCTAGATGAATATTGTGAAGGCCCACTACACACTGTCCTAGGACATGATACTAGGTACTTGATATTAAAAGGGGGACAATGACCCATAGTGTACATTCCTTGCACAGGTTACAGTAGGTTACCTATATCTTCCTCTCTTTTGCAATGGCATGTAACTGCAGAGGTTTGTTAGAAATCACTGTTACTACCCTAATATCTCTCTGAAACATGTCATTGAAGGAGGCAATGCGTAGACCAGGCACAAAGAATTATTGTACCTACAAAGTGAGCATGTGATATAAAAGCTTTCAACTCTCACATCCTTCATAGACATCTGTAAAGGAATAGAGGTTTCAGCAAGCATGTCTGTTGGCATCTACAGCAAGCATATTTCTTATAGGATTTCTAACAAGTAAAAAGACCTTGCTTGAAAGATCAGCAGCAAACTTGCCTTGTCCACACTTGTCACAAATAACAATTTCATTTGGTGCATCAGAATATTCCCCCTGGCATATTGTGCAAACCATTTCCCCCCTATCTATGACTCCTGCAAAAAAAAAAAAAAAAAAAAAGGGAGGTTAAAATAATATTCCAAACGTGCATCAACATCAATAAAAAACAAAATCTTTCATATGATTTCCTTCTCAAATGCTTTTTCAATTTTTAATTTTCAGAATGGAGCTTGTATCGGATGTGTGTTGGTGAGACTCGCAGGTCTCCAAACAATCAGCGTCACATTGGGACATGCAGGTCCCTTACATTGCAAACACTTGAACCTTACATCACATTGAGGTAGAGTAATACCTCCTTAAAATAACTCAATGTTGTGTTGCATACATTGCTAATAGAGGTAGGGTGTAGGATATTTAACTGTCGAACAGTGCACATATTAACACTATAACCAACTAAACTTGCGGGTCTCAGTCACATTTTCTAAGGTTTTTTAACTTCACATTCACTTAAGGGTGTTTGTTTTTATTGTCAGTTAGGGAAATAAAGCAGAGGGCTCATAGGACCCGTAAAATTTCAAGAGGGGGGACATATGGGTCCCAATACATATATATTGCCAGTGCATGCAACCGTGTTTCAATATCAGGTATTGCACGCGATTGCATCCTGTAGGGTAAAACTGTGTGAACCCAGCCGCTCAGCTCCCGGTTAGGCGTATGCCTCACGTGTAAGGCAGGCAGGTGCGCCTTGGTGTGGTCACCCTCTGGGCCACAACCCGAGCCCCAGTGTAACCGTGGGTGGTTCCCTTATTTACCACTATAATGTCTTAAAGCATAGAACTTAGTAGGGCTAACCATACAGATATCTTAGCCATAATTTTATATAGTGTAAGAGATCCTCTATTTAACATATATAAATAATTGAGAATACAATATAAAATAAGGATTGTCTTGGAAGCAATAGTTTTGTCTTTTAGATATTTATCATATAAAAATATAAATATAGACATATAAAATCCATTATATCAGAGTTTATAAGATTAAATTAAATGCTTGCAAATATCATTAATAGGTTAACATACCCTTCTGAACATGTCATCATGTCAGCCTCTCTGTCATTTTAAGATGGAGCAGTGTCTGTCTCCAAGTCTCTCCTCTGTGTCTTAACATTTAAAAGTACACCTATTTATACCTTATGTGTCTCCATTTTCGTGTTACCGTAGTTCATTTACTTTATTCATTTTAGGACATCCCTTAATTTTGCAAACATACAAGGCCATAACTAAAGGGTGCAAACGTCATGGAAATTTTCCTGAATTAGTTCAAGATGGCATCTTAAAGTCTGAATAGGTTACCTGTTGTTTATACTAAGTCGTAAGTGTACAGTCGTGGGAGATTCCCGGATTTGGGGAAGTTCCATTAACTTTGGGTTACCACAGTATATTGTGTACTGCAAGTGTCGTAGTATAGCCTTGAAGCTTGTTTATGTATTATCGTTATTGTAATTCGTCTGGGACAAAATGGCGCAAATATATTATGCACTGAGGTTATTGCTTAAAGAAACATCTATGAAAAACAATATGTTCCATTTCTAACACCTTGTCAGTTTGCAATATCTCTTAAAGACAAAGTACACAGTTTAAGAAATACAACATTTCATTCTAAAACTTGTAATATTTGCATTTGCCCATAACACCAGGGCACAGGCCCTGTTTTTAAATTTATGTATAAATGAAATTTAAAGCTCTTAACAGTCATAGTAGTTTTGCCCATGATAGGTGCATTTAAAGGAATACTCCAGGTCCCATAACCACTACAGTCAAGAGTGCCCTCCCACCTGCAAGGAGCTTCTAGTTGGCTTCTCTAAACCAACTACTGGAATGCAGGGCTATACTGATTGGCAGGGCAGGCTTAGCTGAGTAGCAGAAGCTTACAGAGGCAGTGAGCACCTGGAAAACATGATGCAAGTTGTCAATCCATTTTTAAATTCGGTTTGACCACCTATACTGGGAGGACACCAGAACCAAAACCTCAAGCTGTTTCTAAGAATAAAAATAAGAATGCACGGTAGTAAAGAAAATTAATTTGTCCAAAATTGTGTACAAAAATGTGCAGAGCATTATAGAAACATATAATGTGATGGCAGATAAGAACCATTTAGCCCATCCATTCTGCCCAATTTTCTAAATACTTTCATTATTACCTGGCCTTATCTTATAGTTAGGATAGCCTTATGCATATCCCACGCATGCTTAAACTCCTTCACTGTGTTAACCTCTACCACTTCAGCTGGAAGGCTATTCTATGCATCCAATACCAGCTCAGTAAAGTAATACTTCCTGATATTATTTTTAAACTTTTGTCCCTCTAATTTAAAATTATGTCCTCTTTGTGGTAGTATTTCTTCTTAGTCTCCTCCTTTACTGTGTTGATTCCCTTTATGTATTTAAATGTTTCTATCATATCCCCCCTGTTTCATCTTTCCTCCAAGCTATACATGTTAAGATCCTTTAACCTTTCCTGGTAAGTTTTATACTGCAATCCATGAACCAGTTTAGTAGCCCTTATCTGAACTCTCTCTAAGGTATCAATATCCTTCTGAAGATACGGTCTCCAGTACTGTGTACAATACTCCAAGTGAGGTCTCACCAGTGTTCTGTACAATGGCATGAGCACTTCCCTCTTTCTACTGCTAATACCTCCCCCTATACAACCAAGCATTCTGCTAGCATTTCCTGCTGCTCTATTACATTGTCTGCCTACCTTTAAGTCATCAGAAATAATCACCCGTAAATCCCTTTCCTCAGATGTTGAGGTTAGGGCTCTATCAAATATTCTGTACTCTGCCCTTGGGTTTTTACATCAAAGATGCATTATCTTGCATCAAAGTCATGAGAAGGCAGAGGCACCAGTCACTTGAGTGTTGTATAGGTTTTAATATGAAGAATATGCTGTGTATACAGAAATCAAAGGTTTAACAGTTTAGGATCTTTTTTTTTTTATAATATGTAACTATGCAAGTTTATAGACCAATTTACAGTAAAGTCACAAAATGTGCTTTAAGGGGGCACAATAAGCACAACAGCCAATACACCTCCCTGTTGTCAAATGTATGGTAGGCTATATTTGAAAAGATGAAAAGCAGACCACACAAACACAGACAACCAACATTTAGTATGCCATGATGGTTATTCAATTTAATTGTAGGGGCATAAGAAGCAGTTCTCTAACAAATTAACCACAAATAACATTTATAAACCATTTAGCTTAACTTTATTAAAACTCAAAAAAGTACCAAACAGTCATAGGTAACCAGACTGCCTTTAAAACAGTTCAGCATTAAGCCCATCCTCTGTTAACCCCAAGGATGACTTTGCCTCTTCAACTTCCACAATCACCATGACAATTATAAAACAAACAGGGGAGGGAGGGTGAGTGTCCGGCAGCTAAGCTTTCTTCAAATAAAGCAGCTTGGGCTAGTGACATTAATAAAATGTGCTAGCGGTTTACCTTGACCCAGTCCCTGACCAGTTTCCTAGAGTCTCTGCTTAGACACTAACTTCAGTCTACCCGGAAACACTAACTACAACTAGGAGAAGCTTGTTTCTCTTCCTAGTTATCCATCCTTACCAATGTACATATATTATGCCACAAAGCTTTCATTATGTTTCTTTAAAACTATGGTTACCATATGTGGTGGGTTTTTTTTTTTGTTTTTGTTTTTTTGAACGAAGCACACTGACAAAAAATTTTTTTTAATTAAAATGGAATCCTCAGCATTCAGTGCTGCCACCTCTACAATTGCCTCCCATCCAACTTGGACAACGATAGCCTAAAAGTACTGGACAAATAGATTCTGTCCCATATGGAAGTGTTGTTTCTGTACTGTGGCTGAAAAGGGGCCAGGCAATAATTAAAATTAATTGTACACTGGCAAAACTGTCAGCAAAAATTAAAGAATGAAGATGTCAATTCATCTTCACAAGATGACATATGAAACATCTATGCAGCTAAATATAGTCTATAGTGGGGCTTCAGCTCATTATCATATAACAGGCACAACTTTGGCAGTGACAACCTCCAGGAACTTAAACTTAAAAATGAATGCAATGGATAGATAATTTGTGATTCTCACCTGTCTGAATGTCTTTCCAGAGTACCCACGATTTGGAGCTGTCTTCAAACAAGATAAAGCAGCTTTGCCTAAATCTGTTTATCTGTAAGATAGAGGATAGCCATTCAGAATGAAAGGAGTCATAAACAGTGTGTAGATGAAAGAAAATCTCACTTGGTGGTATATAATGCACATTAGGTAAGCATTGATCAGTACGGATACCTGATACTTCGCAAAGCACTCTGTGGTATTAGTTATATTGTAATGCTTGATTCTTTGACCTACTTTTGCAAATACGGAGCAGCAACATCAGTTGTGAAACATCTGACATCACGTTTTATGTGGGGCCCAATAACCAAAAGACTGTTATAAGCAAGGTACCCTAAATATTCTATATTCCAAGATCTTCACAAACCCTTATAACAATCGGTTTCTAAATGAAGCCAGCTGAAAAGCAAACATTGCAAGTTTACCTCAGACTTACATATCCCTCTAAAATTGTATGTAGCTATACGGATATTTGTAATGCATTGTAAAATTTGATCTTTTTATTCATATTTATGATAGGCATAGGGTCAGTTTATGCTTTTTGGGTTGGGGATTTTGTAATTTTTTTTTTTTACACGTTATTATCCAGTTCATTTAATATCATTGTTTCAGTTATCAAATAATAGGAGTTACTTTACCCAAACTTATTAAACTTCTTTGTTTTTCAAAAGCAAACAAATGGGTTGAAATACTATACACAAAAACAGACATCAAAAGTTTTCATTCACAAAAACATTTTAGAAAGTGTCCACCCCGCCCCCCCTCCAAACAGGTGCTTTTCAGTGGGCTTAAAATTAGTCACGGTAATTATCAAAAATAACACAAAGCAATGGTAGAAAGGAAACAATGCCAACCCAAAGACTGTGGTTACTTGGTACTGCACTTAGAGGAAGCCACTCTGATACCAAGCCCAAAAGTGGAGTGGAAAATGGTTTGTAGAGAGGCCTAGACACCATTTTGAATTTAAAAACAGCTCTGCACAGTCCCACCAACCTCCATGAGAATTTTACAAAGATAAAACATTAAGAAATACTCAAAGACAGCTGTACTAAAACTCCAGAGCAGACAAAAGAGACAACGTAGGGACTACTTCGCCTTACGTATTTCTCCTATGCTTGACAAAAAGGTGGAGCTTTCACAGTCAAGCTTTCTAAAGCCCACTAGTAACGGCTGAGGGGGAAAAGGCTTAGTGTACGGAGATACAGTGATATTGCAAAATCCTTCATGCACATCAATGCAATATTTCTGGCACTGAAGTGCCAGGAACCGAATAGGATCCCACACAAAAAAAAAAGGCAGTGGCCTCGAGACACACCTTCAGGTAAGTAAAACTAACCTTTCCCTCCAGTGGTCACCTCACTGCAAGCAGCAATGTCACCATGATGGGTCTTTGCAAAATATGAGCATTTAAAAAAAAAAAAAAATTACATAAAAAATAAAGTAAACAAAAACTGGAAGCAGTAAAACTAGATTATTCCTGTATGTAAAGCAGTTCATTGGGAAAAAGAGAAAAATATTTTGGTATCATTGTCTAGATGTAAAATTGAAGCAGAATTTATGTACTCAATTTTTCTTTTAAATAGTCAAGTTTTCACATAAACTTCCCATCTCTAACACATCTACATCTTAGGTGGCTGCAAAGTTATTGTAATGATTTGAATTACGATTCGTCTACTATATTTTTTAACCTATAATTAAATACAAACTACTTGACAAAAACAATTGAAATGTGATTTTACATTCCAACTGTTCAAAAGTGGCGTGTGCCCGACACCCGTCACACAGACAGGATCTCACTAGCGTGTTAGACAAGCCTTTTTTGAAAAAAAAAAAGTTAAAAACATTCACACACACAAAAAAAAAAAAAAAAGAATTGCCATTCTGCAATCTTGACAAGTTTATTTAGATTTAATGACTAGTAAGAGAGTTACAATGACAGGGTGGATTTGATTTAGTTACATAAAACGAGGAATACATAGATAATTATGAGATTATTGTCAGGTGAACCAGTTCAATAGGTTAATCACTCAGATTTGAGGAACTACTTCGTTTAATTAAAAATGGAAAGTTGCAAAGATCTCACATGACTGTTCTGCTTGCATTGCGATGGCTTTAGGGTGCAGGGGAAGGTAGGTTGTACTTACATGAAGCTGTCCCTTGCAACCACCTACATCTTCTTCCACAAGGTTTTCTTCAGCTTCAGATGCTGCATATGCTAGCACCTGCCGCCAGTGCTCTAGTCTCATAATTACAAAACTCAAGTTTATACAGGATCCTTCACAGACGCTTTTTCCCTTTGTGATGGTTAAACTTGGCAGCAGCATCTCAGCCTTTATGTCAAGGGTAGGAAAAAATACATAAGACAAAAGTAGTCCATACTTCGTCATATGATATCTTGTCTTGGTTGGAATTTCAGTGAAATTCCAACACAAGGTGAGAGAGTGTGTGTATGTATATTAATTATTGGTTTTAATCAACCCTGCACAGTGAGCTAATGAAACTTCCACTGATGTCCTAATAAAAACCATCAAAAACAATATCAGGGTCAAGTTCACATTGTGTGGTGGACATTTTGAATTAAATACTTTTGAACAGACTATATTTTCATTTCATAAATTGTTTCTATATATGAGAAGTTCCAAGCTATATTTATATGCACATACAAACTAGAAAAAATGTGTCTAAATATATTTAGATGTACATATAACAAACAAGAAAAAAATAAGCTGAATTGACTTAAAAATTTGGACAAAACGGTAATTGCTAATTTAGTGGGGCAACAGTCCCATATGCCTTAGGACAGGAGTTAGATTTACCTTTTACACCTGAACAGAATCGCTTAAAAGAAAACTTGACAGCAGGTGAAATAAATGGCTGTGAGAAGATAGCAGCACCATGGAAAGAACATCAGGAAAATGCATATTTCTACCTACTCTCCCAATGCCTACCACCATGCAAGAAAAATACAATATATTGTAATTACCACCATAAGTGACAGTGCAAAATGTAATATAAAAATAATAAACATTAGATGATGCTAAGCAATGAATACAAGACTGTTCATTTGCACTTCATTTAAGATAGAAGTATTGTAAATAATTAGTAACTTTTATGTTTATCACAATACAGACATATATAGGATTTCTGATTCCGTTCTGATAGGTATTTATAAAATTTAAAAGCAGAGTTCAAACAAAAATATTCAACCTTAGAAAAGCACTGTGACTTCCAAGATAAATAGTCATGCACAATAAACCTTAAGTAAAAGAACACCAATACAACTTTATTGCATTTTTCAGCATTTTGGCCTCAACATAGTGGTCTTTTTTGCAAAAAAAAAAAAAAAAAAGGTTTTCGAACGTTGCACCATAAACCTGCCTACTTAGCCATGTTAGCTCATGCCGGAAATACTTCCATATCATATGTACGCACATAGCTCAAACTAAACAGTACTGAGAGCAGCAGCTTTTAATTTACCCGCTGGTTGCAGACAATCAGAGAAACTATAAACAGGTAGCAATATCTTTATTATAGGTTTTCCTGCGTGTCCTTCTAGAGCAGGTTACAATGCAGTGCAGATCATTCAGTATTGTTATATGAAAAATTGAGGTGATAGTTGCCCTTTAGTCTCCCTGGTAGGCCAGCGGGAGGGTGTGGCATGGTTAAAGTCTCCCTGGTGACCCAACAGGAGTGGTCCGACCAGAAGTACAGTCGACATGCTTCTTATCTCAGCACACGCAACCCAGGGTCCCCTGTAGCAGTGCTGACGCTTGCCTGCTGCAGGACTCAAAGAAGAAGAAAAAAAAAATCTACCTACCCGGGGCCCAGAACTGCATCTCAAAGGTGTCTGGTTATAGGGATTCCACATCCCTATTTTATACAAAAAAAATGTTTTTAAAAATCTAAAGCAATAAGTGTGCAGGACTCTGTAATTTGTCAGGTGCAATGTGGGTTTATTCAGCCATCCAAACAAACAGGCTGAATAAACCCGCAATTCACCTAGAATGTACCCTTATTGCTTTGGATATATTTTGGATCCCTTGGAGCAGGGACTAATGGCACATGTACCAAATTTTGGATTTTGAAAAGTGCCTCTCCTATATACAAAGTTTATATTTACAAAAAATAAATTAAAGCTCTAAGACCCATCTATAAGCATGATGTATGTAATTAAAAAAAAAATACATGTGAAAACTGGCAAAACAGATGTATACAAACGCTAATGGCAAATTGCTCAGCTAATGGCAGGTGAAGGCTGCATGCAGTAATTGAAGTGTCCTGCTGAGTAGCTATGTCAATGAACTGAAAACAACTTTTTG
>OW240919.1:57011672-57212228 GCA_933207985.1 Pelobates cultripes
AAAAAGATCCTAAACTGTTAAACCTTTGATTTCTGTATACACAGCATATTCTTCATATTAAAACCTATACAACACTCAAGTGACTGGTGCCTCTGCCTTCTCATGACTTTGATGCAAGATAATGCATCTTTGATGTAAAAACCCAAGGGCAGAGTACAGAATATTTGATAGAGCCCTAACCTCAACATCTGAGGAAAGGGATTTACGGGTGATTATTTCTGATGACTTAAAGGTAGGCAGACAATGTAATAGAGCAGCAGGAAATGCTAGCAGAATGCTTGGTTGTATAGGGGGAGGTATTAGCAGTAGAAAGAGGGAAGTGCTCATGCCATTGTACAGAACACTGGTGAGACCTCACTTGGAGTATTGTACACAGTACTGGAGACCGTATCTTCAGAAGGATATTGATACCTTAGAGAGAGTTCAGATAAGGGCTACTAAACTGGTTCATGGATTGCAGTATAAAACTTACCAGGAAAGGTTAAAGGATCTTAACATGTATAGCTTGGAGGAAAGATGAAACAGGGGGGATATGATAGAAACATTTAAATACATAAAGGGAATCAACACAGTAAAGGAGGAGACTAAGAAGAAATACTACCACAAAGAGGACATAATTTTAAATTAGAGGGACAAAAGTTTAAAAATAATATCAGGAAGTATTACTTTACTGAGCTGGTATTGGATGCATAGAATAGCCTTCCAGCTGAAGTGGTAGAGGTTAACACAGTGAAGGAGTTTAAGCATGCGTGGGATATGCATAAGGCTATCCTAACTATAAGATAAGGCCAGGTAATAATGAAAGTATTTAGAAAATTGGGCAGAATGGATGGGCTAAATGGTTCTTATCTGCCATCACATTATATGTTTCTATAATGCTCTGCACATTTTTGTACACAATTTTGGACAAATTAATTTTCTTTACTACCGTGCATTCTTATTTTTATTCTTAGAAACAGCTTGAGGTTTTGGTTCTGGTGTCCTCCCAGTATAGGTGGTCAAACCGAATTTAAAAATGGATTGACAACTTGCATCATGTTTTCCAGGTGCTCACTGCCTCTGTAAGCTTCTGCTACTCAGCTAAGCCTGCCCTGCCAATCAGTATAGCCCTGCATTCCAGTAGTTGGTTTAGAGAAGCCAACTAGAAGCTCCTTGCAGGTGGGAGGGCACTCTTGACTGTAGTGGTTATGGGACCTGGAGTATTCCTTTAAATGCACCTATCATGGGCAAAACTACTATGACTGTTAAGAGCTTTAAATTTCATTTATACATAAATTTAAAAACAGGGCCTGTGCCCTGGTGTTATGGGCAAATGCAAATATTACAAGTTTTAGAATGAAATGTTGTATTTCTTAAACTGTGTACTTTGTCTTTAAGAGATATTGCAAACTGACAAGGTGTTAGAAATGGAACATATTGTTTTTCATAGATGTTTCTTTAAGCAATAACCTCAGTGCATAATATATTTGCGCCATTTTGTCCCAGACGAATTACAATAACGATAATACATAAACAAGCTTCAAGGCTATACTACGACACTTGCAGTACACAATATACTGTGGTAACCCAAAGTTAATGGAACTTCCCCAAATCCGGGAATCTCCCACGACTGTACACTTACGACTTAGTATAAACAACAGGTAACCTATTCAGACTTTAAGATGCCATCTTGAACTAATTCAGGAAAATTTCCATGACGTTTGCACCCTTTAGTTATGGCCTTGTATGTTTGCAAAATTAAGGGATGTCCTAAAATGAATAAAGTAAATGAACTACGGTAACACGAAAATGGAGACACATAAGGTATAAATAGGTGTACTTTTAAATGTTAAGACACAGAGGAGAGACTTGGAGACAGACACTGCTCCATCTTAAAATGACAGAGAGGCTGACATGATGACATGTTCAGAAGGGTATGTTAACCTATTAATGATATTTGCAAGCATTTAATTTAATCTTATAAACTCTGATATAATGGATTTTATATGTCTATATTTATATTTTTATATGATAAATATCTAAAAGACAAAACTATTGCTTCCAAGACAATCCTTATTTTATATTGTATTCTCAATTATTTATATATGTTAAATAGAGGATCTCTTACACTATATAAAATTATGGCTAAGATATCTGTATGGTTAGCCCTACTAAGTTCTATGCTTTAAGACATTATAGTGGTAAATAAGGGAACCACCCACGGTTACACTGGGGCTCGGGTTGTGGCCCAGAGGGTGACCACACCAAGGCGCACCTGCCTGCCTTACACGTGAGGCATACGCCTAACCGGGAGCTGAGCGGCTGGGTTCACACAGTTTTACCCTACAGGATGCAATCGCGTGCAATACCTGATATTGAAACACGGTTGCATGCACTGGCAATATATATGTATTGGGACCCATATGTCCCCCCTCTTGAAATTTTACGGGTCCTATGAGCCCTCTGCTTTATTTCCCTAACTGACAATAAAAACAAACACCCTTAAGTGAATGTGAAGTTAAAAAACCTTAGAAAATGTGACTGAGACCCGCAAGTTTAGTTGGTTATAGTGTTAATATGTGCACTGTTCGACAGTTAAATATCCTACACCCTACCTCTATTAGCAATGTATGCAACACAACATTGAGTTATTTTAAGGAGGTATTACTCTACCTCAATGTGATGTAAGGTTCAAGTGTTTGCAATGTAAGGGACCTGCATGTCCCAATGTGACGCTGATTGTTTGGAGACCTGCGAGTCTCACCAACACACATCCGATACAAGCTCCATTCTGAAAATTAAAAATTGAAAAAGCATTTGAGAAGGAAATCATATGAAAGATTTTGTTTTTTATTGATGTTGATGCACGTTTGGAATATTATTTTAACCTCCCTTTTTTTTTTTTTTTTTTTTTGCAGGAGTCATAGATAGGGGGGAAATGGTTTGCACAATATGCCAGGGGGAATATTCTGATGCACCAAATGAAATTGTTATTTGTGACAAGTGTGGACAAGGCAAGTTTGCTGCTGATCTTTCAAGCAAGGTCTTTTTACTTGTTAGAAATCCTATAAGAAATATGCTTGCTGTAGATGCCAACAGACATGCTTGCTGAAACCTCTATTCCTTTACAGATGTCTATGAAGGATGTGAGAGTTGAAAGCTTTTATATCACATGCTCACTTTGTAGGTACAATAATTCTTTGTGCCTGGTCTACGCATTGCCTCCTTCAATGACATGTTTCAGAGAGATATTAGGGTAGTAACAGTGATTTCTAACAAACCTCTGCAGTTACATGCCATTGCAAAAGAGAGGAAGATATAGGTAACCTACTGTAACCTGTGCAAGGAATGTACACTATGGGTCATTGTCCCCCTTTTAATATCAAGTACCTAGTATCATGTCCTAGGACAGTGTGTAGTGGGCCTTCACAATATTCATCTAGAATAAAAGCCTGAAGGTATAAGGGCATGTAACCCTGTTAAGTGGCATCTTATTTATTTGTTGACTTACTAGCCCACCGTATTGCAGTTTTTAATGGTCTAATAAAATGCACATATTGCTGTCCATTCTATTCTAGTACCCTTTAGAGTTGCTAGGTCCACATGTGGCCATGTGTCTGTTTATAACTCATTGATACTGGCACATGTAGAGCTCTAAGGGGCGAAATGCATCAGAATTGGAACTGTGTAACGTCTGTCTTGCAAATGACAAATACTGTGCTTTGTCACTTATGGCTTGTGTATGTAGTTTATATATCTATATTTCACTTCTACAAAAAAAAATAATGTATAATAATACAAGGCATTGTAATATGTTTAGGTTACCATCAGTTGTGTCACACACCGAAGATCGACCCCAGCGTAATTGACACTGATGAGAAATGGCTCTGTCGACAATGTGTTTTTGCCACAACAACAAAGGTATACAAATCTGTTTCCTCTTGTCCTGTTCATTGCTTGTATTTGTGGTCTCTGGTAAATCATTTTGTAAAGTAATTCATCCTCTTTCCCATGCTCAATTAGTGGATTGGCCCATTAACTATTAACTTTGTTTTTCTGCAAACTGTGAAACTAAAAACTGGCCACTACAACTGATGCTTTTTATCTGTCATCTTGAGTGAAAATGCTCCGTTGGAGATATTTAAAGTTATTGCCCTATGCCCTCCATGTGGCAATTCTCAGATATCCTGCGCACACCTCACTCACTGTATTCTCGGTCAGACTGCACTGCCTCGTATAGAACACAGAGCAATGACTTCATCACCTTGTTTCATGTGCTCTGCATGAAGCACGATCTACCATAGCGTATAAATGGCCAGTGGAGGGGATGCTCCGGCTGAAGGTGGTTAAATGTGGCAGCGAAAAAAAAAGAAAGTTTCTTTCAATACACATTGAAAGCATTTATTTGACAATGTTTTTTAAAAAATTTTTTAGGTGACAGTTGTCCTTTAAGGTTACAGGTTTTTCAAATAGCCTGACCACTTTTGTGTATGGTGTTTTTTTATTTTTTTTTTTTTTTTTTTTTCTGCCACCAGCGTTTCATCCTGACTGAAACAATTTTTGATCCATAATCAGAGATGCTGAGGCTGTATCGCACAAACAAATTATGTATTTGGCTTCTACTATCAGCCAGAGCTTACAATTGCAAGTTGTACACAACTGGCCAGGCTTTAAAAATTACTTGCCACTGCAAGCCTGGAAGATGCATGGCCCACTAATCAGG
This sequence comes from Pelobates cultripes, assembly GCA_933207985.1. Taxonomy (NCBI): domain Eukaryota; kingdom Metazoa; phylum Chordata; class Amphibia; order Anura; family Pelobatidae; genus Pelobates; species Pelobates cultripes. Next base: position 57,016,375 of record OW240919.1, read on the forward strand.
GGTGATGGGTTTCCAGAGCTGAATATTCACTCGCTAGTGAAAAATAGAAATTTAGAGCCTTGCTGTACAAAAAACCTGGATAAATGTCAAACAGAATAGGTAATCCGACATGCATTATATTCAATTGAATTCTCCTTTTATGGATAACGTCGTATGAGCTGCCTATAAGATTTGTAATAAACAAAGTATTTTAGAGGAGAATTATCGGAGTCATGATCTGAAAGGTGAATAAAAGTTGTCAATTTCCATGGGAACACGACCGATGACTTTCATTGGTTATTACTTTACCTTTACAACTTTTTAGCACAATTGATGACACTTTGCAAAATGTTCCCCTCGATGTTTATACTGAAGTCCTTTTCGGTGATTAATGTTTTGTTTAATAACGTAACCTAAAAATACTAAAAAAAATTCAGCTTTTAATTAATTCTTTACCTTACTGAATATCTTGACATTTTCAGAAAATATTGCTATTAGGGATGCACCGAAATGAAAATTCTGGTCCGAAACTGAAAATTCAGGATGCCCTTGGCCGAAAACTGAATGACTTTTTTTCCCCCCGTAATGTCACACTACAATTAAATACAAAACTCTCTCAATAGACACACGTTTTATGCACATTGCAGGAAAATCAATTAGATAATGCAACAGGCATGTGTTATTACTGCCCTCCCACAAGTCATTAAAAAAATAAAGCATTTCTGCATGGCACATGCTCTGTTTCTACAGGTGCATTCAACAGGCAGACATGTTGAATATCCTGGCATAAGAAAAAAAAAAAAAGGGAGAGAAGATGAGTGCCCTAAATAGTTAATATAACCTTTTAATAGTAATAAAATAAAATCTGGTGTGAGTATCATTAATGGAGATAATATGCAAAAGTATAGTAAAAAACTAAGGTATATGCATACTTTGATAGGTGACTTATCAAATAGGAAAATATGTAAAGTAAGTCCTGTAAACATAAGATAGGTAGAGTACAGGGCTAGAATAGGTCCTGTTTCAAAGTGTTCATAGACCTTATCTTGTGGTACCTGCAAGAGATTGTTTTGCAGTTCACAAAAGCTAGGTAATAGTCACTAGCTAAGTGTTCAGAGATCTTATCTTGTGGTACCTGCAAGGGGTCGTTTTGTAGTCCACAAAAGCTAGGTGATTCTCACTAGCTACAGAGATATGTGTACATAGTAATATACTAGAGAGAATAGAACCGTGATTATACAAAATAAAACACAGAAGTTCAATCAATCTGTTTGTATAAATCAAATAAATAACTGAAGTATATACAGTGAAATAACCTGATGAATAACTGAAGTATATACAGAATAAGTCTGAACGAAGGAGTGAACTAAATATATAGAATGTTAATTGGAAGGTTCTGTTCTAAAGTTTTCAGACACCTTCACCTGCTAATGTGTGCAAAAACAAAGTTTTGTAATCCACAGGGGCGGAGTAGAGTGTTACTGCTGTGCTAACAGTGAACAAAATATCTTGGTAGATGATGTCACAAGTCTGATAGGAAAGGCAATGTAGCAGTACTGCAGTAGCTTAAGGAAAGGTATCCGAGAAAACTTGACCAAAACAATAGTATAGGTGGTACGTTAACATCTATTGCATAAATAGAAAGGTTCTGATCAAAAGTTTGCAGAGACCTTTGCTCTCTTCGTCGGCTGTTATGAGCATTGCTGCCGGAAGCACAGGAAACTGCCTCCATGGATAATAAAATGTTCAACCGCTTCTGCTATGGGGATAGGTAAGCTATTGATTTAAAGCTTCTAAGATCATACTGTCTAGTGGAATGGTAAGATACCAGATTACAGATATGTATAGCCCGATCCCCCCAAGAGGGGATGAGTTGTGGGCGAAACGCGCGCGTCAGGGGCACTTGGAGATCAAGAGACTTTACATTTACTTTATCTGTATTTAATAATTTATTTCTATGTCTCGGATCCAGTGTTTGTTTCACCGCTGCTGTTTCCTGTTAGGGGGGGGGATCGGGCTATACATATCTGTAATCTGGTATCTTACCATTCCACTAGACAGTATGATCTTAGAAGCTTTAAATCAATAGCTTACCTATCCCCATAGCAGAAGCGGTTGAACATTTTATTATCCATGGAGGCAGTTTCCTGTGCTTCCGGCAGCAATGCTCATAACAGCCGACGAAGAGAGCAAAGGTCTCTGCAAACTTTTGATCAGAACCTTTCTATTTATGCAATAGATGTTAACGTACCACCTATACTATTGTTTTGGTCAAGTTTTCTCGGATACCTTTCCTTAAGCTACTGCAGTACTGCTACATTGCCTTTCCTATCAGACTTGTGACATCATCTACCAAGATATTTTGTTCACTGTTAGCACAGCAGTAACACTCTACTCCGCCCCTGTGGATTACAAAACTTTGTTTTTGCACACATTAGCAGGTGAAGGTGTCTGAAAACTTTAGAACAGAACCTTCCAATTAACATTCTATATATTTAGTTCACTCCTTCGTTCAGACTTATTCTGTATATACTTCAGTTATTCATCAGGTTATTTCACTGTATATACTTCAGTTATTTATTTGATTTATACAAACAGATTGATTGAACTTCAATGCTGTTATATACAGCAACCTGCACTTCTCCCACTCTTTCGGCTCTCTTTGAGAGTGCACAGTGGACTGAGGAAAAAATTGCGAGGCTTCCCATCCGTGCATTTCTGGATGTGGCGCGATTTAAATTTTTTTTATTTGCAAATATTTTTTCCCCCCTCTCTCTCTATGCGAGTGAAAGAAGACCTTGTGTCATGTAACAATTAAGGGGAGCCACAGCGTGACACGTTCTAGAACCAGATTCAGTAATTTTGACCCTTTTTGGCCGAAATGGGATAGGCCCATTTTTTGGCGACCGGCAGCTGAAATATCGGTGCATCCCTAATTGCTATAGATTTTTTTTTTTTTCAATCAGAATGGCATTATTAAAATATAAGCTGCAAAAACAGTGATATGCAAGTGATACCTGAATTTGATTCTAGTTACTTGATTGAATACACATAAATTTTCCTTAGTGAACTGGTGTATCATGACCTAGAAGCTTGAAATCTTTAGGCTAATTTAAAATTACTTAAGTTAAAACTACATGAGACATGTCATTACAATATCTTCTAGCTGACGCAATGTGCAAACATTGAAGTTCATCTTTTCACTTGGGTATGTCAGTAGGAGAGCTGTGCTTTACTTTGACCACTGGATGGTGTACAAAATACAAATTTCTACCTTGTGTAACTGCAAGAACAATAAAAGCATATGGTCCTGTTTCGAGATAAGAATAGGAATTCGAATTTCATTTAATTTTTTGAATGAAATCCTGTGATACAGCAGAGCAAATGTTTATCAATGACTGCTTTTTTTTTTTTTTTTTCCTCTCCTAAGTCTACAAAAAAATTCTGAAATTTTACAGCATTGTCTTTTTCCCTCACTCATGCTTTTTAATGCTAAAATAAACAACTTTGTCTTCCACTGTTGTGGTCCCCCGGCTATTGTTTTTGTGTAAAATTGTTTTAGCAATAGAGTGCAGTAACAGAGAGAAATACACACAGAGATGGTTTTGCTGGTTGCAACATGACCTCTGTGGACATTGAGCACCTTCTAACTCCTGAAGGCAGGAAGGATTGGCCTGGGGAACGCCCAGGGTGTTGTGAACTTTGGGTGTAGGTCATCCCCCTCCCATCCCACTTCCCCATCTCTAATTTCTTTTTTTCCTGTCCCTTTTACCCGTAAAATGCAATATTTGGCTTAATGGAAAAAAACTCTAGATCTAGTGTATGCCTCCCATGGGGCCACGGTATTCAAAGAATCACCCTGGGTGAAGTCCCTTCTTGAGATTGGAAATAATAGGTTTGTTTATAATAGAACTGACAAGATTTTCTTTGGGGACATAACTAATGAATATACATTCGTTATACCGAACAGGCAGCAAGGTTCTTTATTTCCATTTATTAAAATGATATAAATTTTGCCTCCCATGCCAGGGAACGTTGACCTGTTCATTGGCAAGCACTTACAAAGTTGTAACATAATGTTTGTTCCTCCACTGCCTTGGATGGATGTTCTTCTTGTTGTAACAATAAACTGATTTCAAACGATAACAGAATATTAAACCTGCTTTGGTTTTGTTTTAGAGAGGTGGGGCATTGAAAAAAGGACCGAACGCCAAAGCCCTTCAAGTCATGAAGCAGAGTCTACCATACATTGTAGAAGACTTGGAATGGGATATTGGACATAAAACCAATGCGCAGCAATGTTACTGCTACTGCGGAGGCCCTGGAGAGTAAGTTTTAGAAATGTTTACCAAAAAAAAAAAAAAAAAAAAATCCTCTACCACATAATGACTTTGCATATAGGAAAACTGTGTTATAAATAAACAAGATTTCAAATGTAACAGATTACACCCTCTAGCTCACCCCCCCCACACACACATACTATATAATACTTTTACATATACATTGGCTCACATGCGCCCACTTATATTGTGTAAATATTGTCAAATTACATGACATTTCCTGTACTATTTCACCCTCTCATTGCAGCAATATGCTAGCACTTTGAACAAACGCACGCACACACACACACATGCATACACTCTGACATAGATATATAGATATCTGAGTGTGTGTGTGTGTATATTTATGTATATATATGTGTGTGTGTATGTATGTATATATATATGTGTGTGTGTGTGTGTGTGTGTGTGTATATACACACACACCAGAGACACGATACATGCACACATTTACTGATACATAATCACAGTGTATGCCTGGTAGTATGTAGTTGTACCTTTTGTGTGTCTCTGGCAGTGAGTATTCTTGTGATTCTGTATTTGTCTTGGTATCTGTGTCAGTGAGCTTGTGTGTGTATGTTTGCTGCTTGCAGTGTGTGGTGTGTATGGGTCGGCTGCTGTGCTCTTGCTGTGTGTGAGGGGTGACTGTGTAAATGAGGGTTATTGTTTAGGGTGGCAGTGTATGAGGGTGACTCTGGGACGGAGTGTCAGGTGACTGGAGTAGGTGTAAGATTGTATGTGTGACAGGATGAATGTTTGTTGCGTGAGTGTTAAATGGTGACAATGTGTGGGTGGATTAAGTGTGAGAAAAGGGTGAGTGACCATGTATTTGTGTGAGGGGGGGATGTGACAGGGTGAATTGTGGGGTAGAATGTGTGTGGGGAGGCTGTATTTCTCTGTCTAGCTCCCCGTGCAGTTCTGTTGTTTTTTTTTTTTAAAGCTGAGTCCCGATTTTGCTTACCTTTTCTGAAATTAGGCGGTCTCTTATACTTATTCCCTGTTGATCCAGTAGGCTGCCAACAGGATCTGCATCTCTGTCAGGGTGCAGGCGACTCTGAATGCCCCCTTCAGATCTCTGACTGGGAGAGAGCTGCTCCCAGACGGAAATGTAGCTTCCACATTGGTAACCAAATGTAATATATACAGATACATCTATTAGTGAATAAAACACACACTCAGTGGGCAATAGTTAGAACATTAGATCTCCCCACCGACCCATGCATCTGCAGGGGGAGCTCAGCAGAGAATGGTAGGGTCGGCTTTACTGTCCGCACAGCGATTGCAAACTAAACTTGCTTGCAGTAAACGAATATCATTTGTAATGGTTAAAAGTGTGTATGCACAAGCATTTTGTATGTCTGCATTGCATTGTGAGTGCCTTTAATCACCTGCATTTCTGCTTCTGGATTAGTCTCAGAGTAAACCATAAGTAATAAGAGTGCACTTGGTAAAGCAATATTAACAATGAACTGGTCACTTTATAACATTGACATTATTGTGGTTAGCGGTTTTTTTTTTTTTCAATTGGTTTAGGAGGAAAAACAAAATGTCTTCCTCTCCTAATCAGTCTTTACCTTTCTCCAGTGATTGACAATTAGATATATTTTATGCTCATTCTTTCTATTTAATTTACATTTCAGCTGGTACTTGAAGATGCTCCAGTGCTGCAAGTGCAAACAGTGGTTTCATGAGGCATGTGTGCAGTGCTTGCAAAAACCTATGCTTTTTGGTGACCGGTAAGAATTAAATAGGCTGGCTACTTTTCAGCTATCTTACAGTTTTCTAATATTTTGTAAATATTCACATGTATCTGCTCTGGAATTTATGAAAGTATGTTTATTTGCATTTTTTTCAGATTCATTCTTTTACTCTCTTATGTAGCCAATTCAGTTAGTCTCACTAGAATTGAGACCGTAGAATCTTCATGTACAATTATCACTGTAAAATGTAAATGTGCAAATCTACTCCACTTATCTTGATGAGTAGATTCTCAGCTTTCACAGTGAATGCACCTGTACAGTACTCCATCCATTTGCTCTCTTGGAGAAAGTTTGTGTGCTGCAAATGTTATAAATAAAGTGTATGAAAGGATCAAAAAGAATCCGTTAGTCAACAAGATGCTTCAGCCCTATTAGCCACTGACTATTTTAGAAGCAAGCTTGTTTTCAGCTTTCGATAGTTGTTCTGTCTCTATAGGTCTATAAAAAATGTTGAAAACTATTTACCATATTCAGCACAAAGCTGAACAATTGTATAACAGATCTTCTACATTTTGAGAAATTATCTCTTTGAGTCACAAAAATGCCAGGTCAGTACTCATTTTGTAACATTTTGAGAGTGTAATTTTACCCCTGGGGAAAATGAAATCTTATATGATTGCTGTTAAAGGCCACCACAGATAGATACCATAGATTAGAAGAGGCCTCCCAGATGTCTTCTTAATCTGAACCATCAACCATTTGACTTGCCTTTGTCCCTCTCCAGGCAGACCCATATCAAAATGTAGAAAATTTAACATTATTTTCCATTAACATTTTTATTCCTCTGTCTGGCCAATGCAGTTTTTCATATTAACTTTTTTGAGTTTAGTTACATGTGCATTCTGTCACGTTAAGATTTAGCTGTTTTTTTTTTTTTTAAGTAGACAGAGGATGTTGGCTATTTTGCTGCTTAGGGGAGACTTTTTGTGCTTTTTGTTCTCTCAGTGCAGATGTAAAGGGAGCTATGTACCTCTGAATAGAAAAGCCATAACTCAATATAGTGACCTCTCTTCAAAATATGTAGCTGTAAATCTACCTCTTACTCTCTTCTAATTAGTAGCTCCACACTCCAGTCTCACTGCAGTTCCTTTGCTTTCCACCCTCGCGCTTCTGTTATCCCAGACACTGTCCTACCCCTGGTGCTTTTATACTCCATATCTTCTAGATTGTAAGCGTGTTTGAGCAGGGTCCTCATTAATCTTCCTTTGTTGTAATTGTAAAGCACTGTGGAGTAAGTTGATAAAGTGAATATGAATAAGCACATGTCTCAATTCAAAGCCTAGATTCTAAAATAAACTGAAATAACTGTAAGATTGTTGAATTTAGTAGATTGTAAGCTCGTAAGAGCAGGGCATTCTTAATCTCTTGATAATGTCCTTTTAAATCAATTAATTGTCAAATATCCCCATTCTATAATTGCTATGGAATATGCTTATATAAATGTGAATAATAATAATATTGGGGAATGTTGTCACTCTACACGTTTACTGTTAAATTCATACTGCGTTTCACTGATCAGTTGCAACATTAAAACCACCCACCGGATATTGTGTTGGTCCCCATCGTGCGCCAAAACAGTTCATATGCATCAAGATTTCTTAAGTCCTGCATGTTGAAAGGTGGGGCCTTCATTGATTCAATTTGTTTTTTTGAGCACATCTCACAGATCCTCAATTGGATTGAGATCTGGGGAATTTGGATGCCATGGCAACACCCTGAACTCTTTGTCATGTACCTCAAACCATTCTTGAACAACTTTTACAGTGTAGTAAGGTGCATTATCTAAAAAGAACATTGCCCAGAGTATAACACTGCCTCCACCGGCCTGTGTTCTTTCCATAGTGCATCCTGCTGCCATCTCTTCCCCAGGTAAACCATACATATGCACCTGGCCATCCACCTGATCTAAAAGAAAATTTAGCAGAACAGGCAACCTCTTCCACTGCTCCATGGACCAGTCCAAACATTTATGTCCACATTGAAGGTGCTTTTGATCGTGGGCAGGGGTCATCATAGACACCCTAACTGGTCTGCAACTATGTAGCAAACAGAGATACACTGTGTGGTCTGACACCTTTCTATCATGGCCAGTATTAAGTGTTTTTTGTTTTGTTTTTTAAACAATTTAATGTAAAGTAACTCTGTATGATTGGATCAAATGGGCTTGTCTTCACTCCACACGTGCATCAATGAACATGGGGCGCCTTTGACCTTGATGTCTGTTCACCAGTTGTACTTCCTTGCACCATTTTTGGTATATACTAACTGCATACTGGGAACACCCCACAAGACTTGCCGTTTTAGGGATTCTCTGACCCAGTCGTCTAGCCATCACTATTTGGCCTTTGTCAAAGCCACCCAGCTCTTTTTGTTTGCCATTTTTCCTGCTTCCATGGCATTATATTCAAGTACGGACTGTTCACTTGCTGCCTAATAAATCCCACTCCTTGATAGGTGCCGTTGTAGCAATAGGTTATTCACTTCATCTTTCAGTGGTTTTAATGTTGTGGCTGGTCAGTGTATGTTTGCATTTTGGGCTAACAATGCTTATATTGCCTAAATTCCGGATTTGTTTAAAACAAATCTACCTGTTATCTTCAACAGATTTTATACCTTTATTTGTTCTGTCTGCAATTCTGGACCAGAATACCTCAAACGTCTATCTTTACGATGGTAAGTAAGACTCAAAGTGTGATAAATACTCCCTTAAAATTAATTTCAGTGATTGCATCCTTATTTCGATAAGTTCTCTTAATTTAGAAATTTTCCCTTTCTCTTCTAGTAGTGAAATAATATCAGGAAGTATTACTTTACTGAGAGGGTAGTGGACGCATGGAATAACCTTCCAGCTGAAGTGGTAGAGGTTAACACAGTGCAGGTGTTTAAGCATGCGTGGGATAGGCATAAGGCTATCCTACCTATAAGATAAGGCAAGGGACTAATGAAAGTATTTAGAAAATTGGGCAGACTAGATGGGCCGAATGGTTCTTATCTGCCGTCACATTCTATGTTTCTAGTAATATTCAAATATTTTAAGGGACAAGCAACTTAGTAACTTTCCATTGTTTATGGTTTTGTTTTTCCTGCTTCCTACCATTTGTTACTTTATAACTCCAGAAGTATCCCTGCTACATTTATAATCCCACCTGCTTGATGATGCACATCCCTATTAACTTGAGTGCGTTCACTCAAATTTCTTTGAGAGCCTGTGCATTTTACAGCCTCAAATGGCTGTATTCATGAATAACTAATCGATAGATTATATGAATACAGTGTGGTATTTGTATGCAGAGTTCATGAGATAATAAACCCTGTGGATAACTGAAGGAAAGAGTAACTGAACACCATTTCTTGCGTTCCTTTCCTGAGTTAGCTTTCCTTGTATTTATAAAACCATATCTATATTTACATACACACACACTTGTTGGTGCTTAGAGGGACACTTGAAGGGCATATACCCTTTGTCTCTCTGGGAAAGTGTGGGCTACGGTTTAGGATTGGTAAAACCTAAACTTAAATCTCTTTGGAAACCTGAAACTTGTTTAACCCCTTAACGACTTGTTTAACTCCCCACACACACACACTAGTGGCGCCCGGCAGTGTAGGGAGAGCATCCCTTAAAATAACTATATTGTGTGTAAAAAAAAAAAAAAAAAAGTTCCTCCCCCCTCCTTATGTACTTACTGATTGCCGCATTCCCCCGCCGGCGATCGGTCTTCTTAATATAACAATACACAGTAAAATTACACGTGTGTGTGTATATAATTTTATATAGTATGTATATATTATGACAAATAATTAAAAATAAACTAAATATTTTTTAAAAATTAAGTATCTAAATGTCATTTTATTCTCGCTGTATTTTGAGATATATATATGTGTATGTATATGTGTGTGTATGTATATTTTCCCCTTAACGACCGAGGACAAACTAGGTACGTTCAACAATAAACGGTCGTTAAGAATGTCCGCGATAGGAGCACTGGACCGACGATCTGCGTCGATCACCAGAGATCCCAGCAGTCCCCCTACAGCAGCTCCGGCCATGTGATCACCATGATCACATCACCACAATAGGACTCTAGGAGCTGCCAGCAGGGTAACTGTCTGAGCTGTCAGGCAGTCCCCCAGGCTGCTAAAAAAAAATATATTATACTTATATAGGTGGTCCTCATTTAGTGACCTACCTGTTTTACCATGGCTCGCACTTACGACCAGGCGTTGGCGCAAGCCGTTATGGGATTCCCTGCTCTGGTGCGTATGTATATGTTCGGGAAAACTTCCCCGAACATAAACGAACGACCAAATTTCCCCGAACATAGATTAGAGGGATTCCCTGCTTTGGTGCATACGTCTATGTTCGGGGACATTTACCCAAACATAGACAAATGCACCAGAGCAGGGAATCCCTTAACTCCTCACTTACCGACTGATTTGTTCTACAACCAGGTCATAGGAAGGGAACCCGCTCGATAAGTAAGGAGTGTCATTATATATGTGTAGTATATTATAAAATAATTAAATCATTTTATAATATATTATACATATATCATGCATCTATACGATTTCATTCTAAGTTTACTTTGAGATATATCTCAAAATACACTTATGAAATCATAGATGCATTATATATGTATAATATATCATACATATATAGGAAATAAGTGTGTGTGTGTGTGTGTATGTATGTATGTATGTGTATATATATATATATATATATATATATATATATATATATGTGTGTGTGTGAAAACAGGAGCACCCTCTTGTATTTCCAAAATATATTTAAATAAATACAGTGCTCCTGTTTTCATTTTTGTTTATACTATTGCTGGGAAGCACCCGAGTACAAGTTACAGGTGTGTGTGTGTGTGTGTGTATATATATATATAACTTGTTATATTTTTTAGGTTCAATTGGATTGAGATCTGGGGAATTTGGAGGCCATGGCAACACCCTGAACTCTTTGTCATGTACCTCAAACCATTCTTGAACAACTTTTACAGTGTGTGTATATGTATAATATATACATGCGCTATATATATATATATTTATATATATATATATATATATATATATATATAAATATATAATATATATACACATACACACACACACATACACACACGCATACACACACACACATACACACACACACACACACACACACACACACACATACACACACACACACACACACACACACACACATTTTATACAAAAACAAATAAAACCGCTAACTTTGGCCAGCATTTGTGGCTACTACAAAAGACTGTACATACCCCATTTTGAATACCCTGGGTTGTCTACATTTGAAAATGGTATGCTATGATGGGGTTATTTCACATTCCTGTGCTACCATATAATCTCAAAAGGCAACTACGGTCCAGCAAACTAGATCGGGCAAGCCCTATATTGACCCTGTAACTTTCCAAAACACCATAAATCCTGTACATGGGGGGTATTGTTATACTCGGGAGACTTCGTTGAACACAAATGAGTGTTCTAAATCAGTAAAACATAGTCCGACGATGAAATCACCGGTAAAAGTGCAGTTTTTGTGTTAAAAAAAAATGCAAAAAACAAAGAAAAATGCTAACTTTGGCCAGCGTTTGTGACTAAGTGGCTAATACAAAAGACTGGACATACCAAGTTTTGAATACCCTAGGTTGCCTACTTTTACAAATGGTATGCCATGATGGGATTAATTTGAATTCCTGGGCTGCTATATCATCTCAAAGGCAACATAGGTCCAGTCTGGCAAATTTCAATGTGCAAACATGGAAAAGCCCTACATTTGACCCCTGTAAGTTGGCAAAAGCCCATAAAACCTGTACATTGGGGCACTGTTGTACTCGGGAGATGTTGCTGAACAAATATTGGGGGTTTCTTAGTTAGTAACAGATAAACGGAACAAAAAATCCATGCCTAAAGTACAATGTGAGTGAAAAATAACACAAAAAAAGACTATCCAAAAGTTTGACAAAGGCTGGTGGTAGAATTAGTGCATGGAAAGTCTTAAAATACCACCATCTGAAATGCCCTAGGGTGTCTACTTCTCAAAAATATATTGTTTGATTTGGTAAATTATATTGTCCGGCTTCTAAAATGGCCCAAATGGGACATGGGTGCATGATGACTAACTGTGAAAATTCCAAGTTGGAAAACAGGAATGCGCACCCTCCAAATAAGGTCTTTTAGCCCCCAGAGAACCTGACACACCTATACATGGGTGGTATCCCTGTACTCGGGAGATGATGCTAAACACATATTGGGGTGTTTTGGCAGTAACCCTTAAAGTTCTCAGTACATATATTCTTAAATTGCTATGTGTCTCAAAAAAATCACCAATTAAGATTTTATTTTTTTTATTTGGCATAGATTGGTGGTAAAATGGCTGCATGAAAAGATTCAAAATACCCCAGGTTCAATACCTTAGGTTGTCTTCTTTTAAAAAAATATATACATGTGGAGGGTTATTCAGGGATTCCTAACCGATAAGTGTTACAATGTAACGTGTGTTAATTTTGCAAAAACATTGGTATGAAAATAGCAAAGTGCTACTTGTACTTATAGCCCTATAACTTTCTAAAAAAAGCTAAGAACATGTTAACATTTGGTATTTCTAAACTCAGAGGACAAAATTTTGAAACTATTTAGCACGGGTGTTTTTTGGCAGTTGTAGATGCGTAACAGATTTTGGGGGTCAAAATTCAAAAAAGTGTGGGCCACCCCCCCCACACACACACACACTTTTTTCATCATATTTTATATATTTGTTTTATAGTAAATTATATATGATGAAAATAATGGTATCTTTAGAACATTTAATGGCGAGAAAAACATTATATAATGCGTGGGTACAGTAAATGAGTAAGGAAAATTACAGCTAAACACAAACACCACAGAAATGTAAAAAGAGCCTTGGTCCCAGCAGCAAGAATTTTGAAAAAACATCTTGGTCACTGAGGGGTTAAAACATTTATTTTATTCAAACTGTGTCAAAATAATTTATTGTTTTTTTTTTTTTCCCTGTCACTCCTAGGGTAGATATAGCACACCTTTGCCTATATAATCTAAGTGTTATTCATAAGAAGAAGTACTTTGATTCAGAGCTTGAACTTATTACATACATCAATGATAATTGGGATCGATTACATCCTGGTGAGGTAGGTGTTTATTATTTAAAATTAAATCCTGGATTGTGCATGACCGTTTTTTTTTCTCCCTAAAAAGTTAATAAAACCTAATGCAACTAATACAAATCTCATGTGGTTGATATAGACATGATTGAATGTTCCAATCCATGGATGGAAGTTTGTGAAGTCAGTGAATGTTCCATACCATGGATGGAAGCTTGTGAAGTCAGTGAATGTTCCATACCATGGATGGAAGCTTGTGAAGTCAGTGAATGTTCCATACCATGGATGGAAGCTTGTGAAGTCAGTGAATGTTCCATACCATGGATGGAAGCTTGTGAAGTCAGTGAATGTTCCATACCATGGATGGAAGCTTGTGAAGTCAGTGAATGTTCCATACCATGGATGGAAGCTTGTGAAGTCAGTGAATGTTCCATACCATGGATGGAAGCTTGTGAAGTCAGTGAATGTTCCATACCATGGATGGAAGCTTGTGAAGTCAGTGTTTGCTTAAAAATGTATTAATAATTAGAAATTATAAAACTCCTAATTGTTAGATTTATATACACTGCATTTGACTAATGTTCTTTTTCTCTCCCTCCAGCTAGCAGACACACCAAGAGCAGAAAGATATGAACATATTCTTGATGCATTGAACGAAAATAAGACAATGTAACTTTTTTTTTTTTTAATTCCTCAATATGTTGTGCTGTCATATTTGGTTGTTGAACGGCTTGTGTAAAATTGTACGTACATACATTTGTTCGTTTTAATATGGGTTTTCAATATGCGTGCAATGAAACATGAACTGTTTAGGCTTTTGTTAAAGAGTGGTTTCTATAGTGTAGTGTCTGTGTAGATGAGTAGTTTGTAACTTTATTAATTAGATTTAGACTAGGTTTATTACTACTGGGTCAAGCACACATTTTTATCAGGCCCGGGCAAACTCCATTCCCAAGTGCTTTGTACACCCCTCGGAGACAGGGAAAAATCTAATGAAGGTGTCAGAATTTACCAATCTAAAGCTATGTATATCATTTTAGTAAGTGTCAAGAGTGACTGAATCCTTGCTATAAAAATTAAAGTGAATCTTTCACGACTTCCCTTTTTAATAAAATGTATTCTTAAATATTGAATGACAAATCATCAGAGGGATTTCGACTGATAAGGATGGAAGATAAATGGCCACAAAGCAAATTATAGAGCATGGCTTTAAATTTGAAAACTTGTGTGTTATTTTTTTTTATTTATTTTTTTTGCGGTGCCTAGATAAGAGGGTTTTTTTTGCCCTTGTTATAACTGCCAAATGTCATTTATTTGTTTATTTTTTCTTTGAACTATAGGTTTATGTCTGGCAAGGAAATAAAGAAAAAGAAACATTTGTTTGGGTTGAGAATTAGAGTTCCACCGGTTCCTCCAAATGCTGCAGTAAAGCTTGAAAAAGAAGAGGAAAGCACATCTCATGAGTTCAAGATAAAGGGCAGAAAGTCATCAAAACTTCTGTCTGTTACAAAGTAAGATTACTTGTAACTCTAAATGAGGCATATTTTTACATTCTCATTAATTTATAGGTGGAAGCCCACAAGATATTTTAAAGTAATTGAAATGGACAGAAATCGCACTCGGGTGATTAACGCTCCGAGCATGATGACATCAGACACAAATAATTTTCAAATGGGTCCTAATTCCATGAATTAGGATGTTTGCATAATGATTTTAAAAGCCACATTGCAACTTCTGTTGTCTCTTGTATGATGTCATGGCTGTGCATGTAAGTAGCAGATGTATAAACAGTTTATTTGAAAGTTGGTGATACAGCCTTGCCGGATCTTACATACGGCTGTACAGTTTCAGCAAAAATAAGTACTGCAGTTAGTGGGCATGACAGAGGGGGAAAAAATGCAAAATTATATTTCATTAAAATAACTAAACATAAGCTGTGCTTTGCCAAAAGCTTGTTTTGGTATTTGTCCTTGAAATATATATTATGTTGATGCCAAGGGGAAATGCATGGAATCGTACATCTGGTATCATGCAAAATAATTGGAGAGTGCTACAGTAAGCAAATGTAGGTTTTGCTGCAAAATAGTTTTTAAATGTGCATGTTATAATTTCACTGACATTATTCTCTGCCTGGGAGCAATACAATAAATGTTCTTTGCAATGATTCAGCAGCACTGCAACTAATGGCTATGTTAGTGTCTAAACGCAGTCATGTTTAATTTGCTTTTTATCCACAGAGAGGTAAACAATGGTGAAGTTAAAAAGAGGAAACCTGTGGGTCGACCCCCAGGCTCACACAGAAAGAAAATTCTGCTGAATGAAATGTGCAAGACTCAGGCTTTGGTAAATATAGAAACTATAATATGGACCCAAAAGAGGGCTGTAACACTGCTTTGGACCCAAAAGAGGGCTGTAACACTTCCTAGAGCTGGATTTTTAAGATGATTGTTTTTCTAGAACTAGAATAGCCAACGTTCTCAGTGTCTTGGTAAAATGTACCAGCAAAGACTTATATTCTTGTTACAATTTTATTAAACCTCGTCTGCAGAGTATGTCTCTTACGCCCAGAATGCCATTGGAAATCTACCAGTTAATTGCATATCTTGGCAAAATTGAATATGAAAGATGGTCTTGCAACTCGTCTTTATTGACATAAAATATGCAGGTCCCTGCTGGTTCTTTTCTTAGTGAATACCATTGACACTAGAAATTCTACAAGGGTTAACTACTCATCTGGGAACTGTGAAGGAAACCTTCTGAAAATTGTATATTTTTGGCCAATATGAAAATTTTCTGTTGTATTTCCAGCCAGTTTAATTTGCCATAAACTTTATCAATGCCTTTCAGACCACTTACAGTTTAGTGTACAGTAGCACTTTGTAATTAGCAACATTTAATTCACAAATATTTCCCCTAAATTGTGTTTGTAAATTTACCCATTAGTGTCCTTTCTCCATTTTTAAAACACCCCACGTCTTCCTATTGTCTGTAGAACACTGAACCTGGTCCATCTTCGGAGAATGCTGCACTAGATTTGCATGATCAGAGTCGGTAAGATGCAAACCTTCATTCACTCAGTTATTGTACATTTTGGTTTGGGTGGGGTTTTTTTTCTCTCTTCCCCTAGCTAACCTTTTAGAACTGTTTCTGCCAAACAGAAAGCCAGACATCACCACTTTCTCACCAAGTAACTCTGACTTGGAGTCCAGTGGCGCTGCCAGTTCAAAAGAAGCTACCTCAACCAGCATTTCTAGGTACTAGTTTCAGTACATTGTATGAGCTGTGTGAATGTGTACTTTTTTTTTTTCTCCCTTTTTTTTTTTCTATCACATATATACAGAGTACTCTACATGTTTATGACCTGGACAATATTTTGTGTCCTTTCCGCCTTAAAATATTATATAGGCAGGATTTTTGTGGGTGGGGGGGGGGTGAATGATGGTGGACACTCTCCTTTGTTTATTTCCAAGCCTTCTTACAGCAGATGCATGCACTTAATTTTCCTCAATATCCATGTTGCAAACAAAACTTCTCCCTCATAGCTTTCAGTGAGAGAATTACTAAATATGTGATGTTTAGTGCATGTTACACTTATTTCTCATTCAAATACATGCACTGGAGAACATCCCATACCACTTTAAAAAAAGAGGTTCTCTCACTTATTTGAATGTGGTGGTGTTGGCAGCTTCTGTTCAAGCTGTTCTCATTGATTCCTCCTTCTCCTCACTTGGTGAAGAATGCTGAACGGATTTATAGGAAAATTACAGCTCCTTATTTACTGCCAAGTGTTGCTCTGCATCCCTCTTGGAAATCGAAGAGAAGGTCGTTATAATTCAACCTTTTTAATTGGTTTGAAATATTACAAATACATTAACATAACATTTGTCTCCATAAAAGCATCCGTTGCCAAGCTTTTCAGTTTCAGGCACTGAAAATATAATTCTTACATAAAACATACAAAAGCCCTAACACCCCAGCCAGGTATAACTACTTCTTAAAGAGAAATGCAATTCTAGGATGGTGTATAGTCGACATTCTATCAAAGGAAAATACAGAGGCAAAAACAGTTAGTGTAGACAAATTTAGCTTTTTAGTGCACAAGTTTTATCTTTTGTCTGTTACTGAGGGTGGACTTCTGCAACCTTGCTATTCCTAATTCAGCTGCTGTATATATTCAAGCAGCACGTTTAGTTGATGTATGGGGTAAATTACGGTTCCTGAGAGTACTGTGAAGTCTGATTTTATGTGCGTAATTATAGTTGTTGTAATGGACTGTGACACATCCTTTCTTTCCCATCACAATTCTGTTTGTAGCCGTTAGTTCTAACTTGCTTTATTTAATTTCAGCCCTCCATCAGACTTAAGGAGAGTGACACGAACAGGGAGGTCCTGGTCGGCCTCCTTTCCACCACCGAAGAAACGAGGACGCCATCCACGTAAAGCCCTTCAAGTTCACAATTCAGACATGACAAACATTGATGAAAGAAAAGAGGACTCTCATCTTTCGGGACTCAATACAGATATTGTCAAAAACTTAACCGACCAGGATTTACAGATGCATCATCTGAAGAGTTCCATTACTAGTTATTTTGGTGCTGCAGGCAGAATAGCATGCGGTGAAAAATACCGCATACTTGCACGTCGAGTAACACTTGACGGAAAGGTGCAGTACCTTGTAGAATGGGATGGAGCAACAGCCTCCTGACCGCTGAACAGTTTCCTATTCCACTTCAGGTTCCTTGAGGAGAAGAGATAATTAACTTATTATATTGCTGTCCATCCTTTTCCAACCAAAGTGCCTGCAATACATTGTAACGCCTGGCTGCAGATGAGTAGCTTGATATAGACACATGTCTGTCTTAAATGCTTGCAACAGTGATTGGATGGAATGTTAGTTTGACCTTGTGACAAATAGTTTAAGGAATTGTGACACTGTTTACCAGAGGGAACTTTGCTTTTAACCAAATATCTGCAACAATGCACAGAATGTGGTGCAGTTTACAGTATTTTCTAATCAAACCTTTTGCTAATGTGTTCTTCATGTAATGCGGATTCCATGTTAATTAAATACTGGTTAGCTCCTTTTGTTGTGAGACTGCCCTGCAAAGTGGTGTAAGCAGTGACCTGCAGGCACCTCTAGCACAAAACAGGGTTTAACCTTTTAAAAGCCAGATGTGTATTTTGTACCCTTTTGCCACTCAAGAGGTAAATGTTTAAAGTGTCTTAACGCCACAGTGCCATTGGTTTTTGAACAATAATGCTTTGTAGTTTGGAATATTTCACTAGACTTAGTGATTCAAAGATGTGCAGTTGGTATGATGCTCCCAGCTGCCAAAAAATGTAAACTAGGGATTTGCCACTCTGGGATTTTAAAGGACACACGGATGTTAAGTGAATATTCCTTTTAAAATCATGTTCAATGTATAGATACTTGTGAATCATTTGAATAACTAGACGCAACTGAAGGTGTTGTGGAGCATATTGCTGTTTTTATCTGTACATGGAAGACATTGCTTTTGCACATATGACTTTCTGGTGTAGAAAATTTGCTCAAGAAGATTTTGAAAGCATCTAGTAGACACTAGCTTCCCCCTTCCTTCTCAGAACTGCACATACAAAATTGTGTACAATACAGTGTGCAAATATATAAACCCTGTTCTATTTTTATTATGAGAAATTAAGACTACAAACCAGACATGTACTATGTGTCCACATCAGTCAAAATGGGCACACAAACTGCTATTGCGCTCCGGTTTCTTATTGGGTAATATTTGCATAACAAACTAAAGGAATATTTTAGGGCAAACAGATGTGGTATTTTTGACCATTTAATGCAACACTCGGCCCTCATACTATGTTTTTCATTCTTGGAATTAAGCTCCCTAACATTTTCAGCATTTGTCCATTAAGTACTAGGGTTAACCGTTTTGATGTAGCATTAATTAGTGATATTTTATTTTATTTTTTTATTCTGTATTGTAGGATTACGCTGTTCTATTCACTAAAGAGCAAGTTGTGGTCCATTTAGAACCATGCCATATAATTTATAGAAGTAATAATGTCCAACTGTTCTCTGTTGGAAATTTTATCCAACTTGGCTATTTAAGTGTACATTTTTCAAGCCTCCAGAACTCGCTCTTTTGTGAAAGAACCCAATTACTACTAATCTTATAAACCACCTTTATAGGTAATTTTTTTTGTGGATGCAGCTTGAAGTGTGCCTGAAGCTTTGTAAGTCTCTACACAATTACCTTGGGTAGGTGCTTGCAAAAAAGATGCAGTGGGATAAATGAAGGTGGGGGCAGGTCAACTAGCCTTTATTTCTTCCTCAAAGGAACACTGCAAATCCCTAAAGCACTTTAGCTTTCTGTGTGAAGAGTGTTTCCTTTTTATTTATTTTAAAAAAAGTGCAGATTTCAATTAGGACCTTGTTCCACCACTCAGCTGTCAGATAACTAGTCCTGTTACTTTCTGGTTGTTTAGCCCAATGGCACAAAAGTTTAAAGTGAGACGATTGCCTGGAGCACCGGCCTTGTAAAGATCTCTCAATGAGCTGTCGTGGAAAGTCTTTGATTGAACAGTCAAAAAGTCTGGGCTGGGTAAAAAGCCATGGGCTTTCAAAGACTTTGCCTTTTGTTTTACATATGCACCCAATGGGAAAAAAAGTGAAAAGTCCATAATTAAGGCAACACTGTCACCATCTAGGGACATCGCCGGTGGGGTGGGCAAAGGTGCGTTTAACTTACTTAAACGTTCCTTTGCACTGCCGCCATCTTCTCCTGCCAGGGGTAGACATTGCTGTACCCTCGTGCATTTGCAAGAGTACAGCATTGAGGTCTAGGAAGGGTCCCATGGAATCCTCCATAGACAGTCAATTCCCTCTAGTCCTCATTGGTGACGGCTGGGGGATTGACACTTACAGAAGGAAATGGCTATGCCCAGTGTCTAAAAGTGTCAGGCGTAGGATAAATATGGAGACAATGTAGACCCTACTTTGTCTCAGTATATTTTCTAACTGGGTTGGAATGTTTGTGAAATTCCAAAACAGTCATTTTGAGTATTTCTTAAGGATTTTATTTTTCTGAAAAACTAATTTTGCGGGTGGAGATGGGCGGAGTGCCACTATGAATAAAATCAGGTTTCCTTTGGAAGCACTAAATATTCCTTTATTTTTCTTTATTTGCGCAGTGGAATATTCCTTTAACAGCTCCACTTTCCCCTGATATGCTGGAAGTCAATTTCCGTTTGTAGTATTGTGCAAACCATAGTCCTCATTGTACTCGTGTGTGTGTGTGTGTGTGTATATAAGAGAGTACAAAACAGGTGGCTGTGGGATATTTAGTTATTCCACGTTTTTATGTATATATAACATTCATATATCTTACCAGCAACTTAAAGCTTTATGAATGATACCAGGGGAACTTTTTATAAATGGGTAGTGTGTAAAAATCAATAAATAAAATGTATGCAAAGCTTGCAAACCTAGCATTCCTGAAGGGAAGTCTGTAGTGTGAGAAAGTCCCACTTTGCATCACCTTCTCCCCATATACATTCTGCTAAATGTCCTGCTATGCCAATTATATGCATTCAGATTGTAGTTTTCCTTATAGCTGCCACATTTATTTAGTAGGTGCTCAAGAATATTGACATCATGCTTAAAAGAACACTCTGGGCCCCATAACAACTTAACCTGCGTTACGTTACCATAGTGTCAGGAGGTCCCTGGTTCGACTTTCCTTTAGGTGTTAAACTGTTTATGAGGAGAGAAATATGTATCTTTGTGAACGAGGAGCTAATGATTGACTTAGAACATCAGCTGACTCTGTGAGCTGGTAGTGTCTGAGGCTTCTCTGGCTTAAAGACTTTGGGGGATAAACCCGTCACAAACCGTTTAACCACAAAGGCAAGATGCTGATAGGAACCTCCTGGCACTAGAGCCACTTTATTCCAATTAAGTTCTTATGCATGGAGTGTTCTATTAAGACAGCTTGCAATGCTTTGCTGACTACTATACTGCACGAATATGGCTGAGTGGAGTAAAATCTGAATCAAATTCCTTATTTGGTTGACTTGTATTATGTTTTAATAATCTGTTTTTGGTCTGCTTAATACAAATACCAGAAAAATAATGCTTTCTAGAAAAACTCAAATTTCAACATAGTAGATCATAGTAGATTTATTTTCTGTAATTGAATTGGAGGGGTAGGGCGGTGGGGAGTTGGGGGGGGTTGACTTTAAAGCCTTCATTATAAAAACTGTTTGACTACCAGTTTCTTACCGTGATCTGACCTATTTGGGACGGAGCTCTGTACTCTGACAGCGTACTTCTGTCAGGTTATCCTTCTATCTGCTACCAGCTACTCTGGAGCACTTCAGACCCAGTTGCTTGATTGGGGTCTCTTGGGACCTTTTTCCACCAGACCAAGCTGCAGTGATTATAGTTCAGGTCAGGAGAACTTCTCTTCTGTAAAGCAGAGGCTATAGCTTTCCCCTACAGATTAGATGAGTCTAAATGCAGGGGGTAGAATGATCTTTATTGCACAGCCCACTACTATTTATAGACAGCAATATTGACTCTCCCTGCAGGGTGTCTTCCACACAAAGCAATGTACAGTACAAATGTCCTTCCCTGGCGCCACTCTGTCTGGGGACTTAATTTCATTATCCCCAGCTAATAAAAGCCGCTCCCTGTGGTGCCCTCACAGTCTGACAGGCATCGCACACAAGATGTCAGCCAGAACCCTCTTTTCCTGGACCATACCCCTCACACACTATATACCCTAGAAGGCTAGTCACCGAGCGACCTTGCTGTCAAAATTGTTTCCTGATAGGAGAATCCACACCTGAGTTACAGCGTGTTAAGGATTTACCCGGTCGCAGCTATCCTATGATGCAGCATCTCCTGGTCAGGGGGTAACGCGAGTCCAGGTGATCCCCAGTGGACCTCAAGTCCAGCTGGGAATCACAGTAAGAGTCCAGGGGGCCCCATACACCGCCCTACAGTGACAATAGCCGCTTTCAGGAGTTCTTGGGTCCATAGTTTTGGGGACAGGAGGCTGGTCTTAAAGTCTCTCCAAAAGACAGTGCATGGTAGATCCCGTCGCACTATTCTTTTACATTCTAGATACTGTCAGTCACTGTTGCTTTAAAGAATGTATTTAAGAATTTTTATTAATTTTGTAAATTTCCTTTTGTAAGTAGGTGGTGATAAGTCTAGTTTAAAATGTGATCTATGCAATAATTTACTTTTTAATACGTTAACTAGACGACTGAACAGTTAAAAGTACAAATACAAAAATTACTTCAGGAACAGCTGCAGTATTTACACAACAACATTCTTCCTCAGGCTTTTTAGGTGCATTTGCCCAAAAGCAGGACAAATGCCTAGCCAGTCGGCGGGTGTTGTAATCAGGCAAATGAAATGTTTGTTTTTCTGTCCTAGCTTAGAAAGAGTTGATGTGATTCTCTCTCCCCCTTGTATAAATTAATTCCCATAACACTTGGATTGCTAAAGAAGAATTTACTATTGGTGTTGCTCACACCCTATGGCAGTCAAAGGGTTAGTAGTTTTGTGTGTGATATGTACATGAGTGCTTTACTGCTGAGAACCTACATTAAAATATTTGTAACGTGGGCCTCCAGCTGTTTTACTGCTGCAACGTAGTGAGTATATTTCCCCCTCGTTTGTAATGTGAATGTTGTAGCAAATTAAGCATATTCCTCCTGTGTACGACCTCTGAGAGGTCTTCTGTCTCTTCCCCATTCCCATCTTCTAGTGGTTTTTGAGCAGCTTGTAGCATCATACATTCACACATACAAATTGGTCCCAGTCACAGTGCTGCCAACAGTTTATCTACAGACTGTTCAAGTATTTACTTGTATCACTTATATTCAGTTAAGCCATTTTTTTTTTTTTGCCTGTAAATAAATTGCAAATTTTGTCAATGTTTCCATTTTTTATTTTTGCAGGTTCACACAAATATTTTCCAGCGGGAAATGGAAGTTGTAGTCCAACAGCTAGTGGCCCATTGTATCTAGTCCTGTCTGAAAGAGTATAACACGAAATCTTTGTTTCTTTTGCTAATGATGGAAATAAATTTTCATTTTTGTAAAATAATTTCTATATAACATGCATTTGTAAAAATTGTGTACAGTACATGCCTAATGTCTAATTTTTAAATGTGATTTTTCTTTTAGAATGACAAATTCCACTGATTTATGTGACTATTGTTGACTCATATTTAAGCTAAAGTAAACTGCTACACTGTAATTACAGCTTGACCATTTCCGTATTCCAAACTTTCATTAAAGTGCATTAGATTAGCACATCTGAAGTTTTATCATTTTTAAAAACTTATTGCATTATTTTACAAATGGTTAAATTCAGATAATCATGATTTTATTTATTGAACTGGAAAAATTTTAATTTTAGACCAGAATAGTCCGCTCTGAAAATCTTCCTAACTTAAATGGCATCTAAAGTGTAAGAAATATAAAAGTGCTGTCTTCGTCCAGACTCTCCTTTCCCGTGTGGCAAAGGGTTAAAATACACTGTATACATTGCAACCAATATGTCATTTTGTGAAAAGAATGAGTGGCTAAGGGGTGGAGTTATGCTGCACAATGCTCCAAAACACAAACGATTTCACATTGATAAAGAGCATGAACATATGGCCAAAACAAATGCAATCAAGTTGGGTTGGTGCTGAAAGTATTCCTTTAATGGAATGAAAGACTGAAAACCCCATCCCATAATAAAGTAAATGTTATCTAATACTAGTTTAATATGTACAGAATACGAGTCAGTCCATCCCGTGGAGGAGTGCATGCAGCCAAATTGGTCATTTAGTGTAAATTTTCAGTGTTTGCACTCTTCCCCTATCATGAGGCTTCCTGCATTTTATGTGCAATCCTGTCTGTGGCTGTACCAAGTGCATTTTACTCAAGCAGATCACATTAAGCTAGAACAACAGAAGTGCTCAAAATGGGTTTATTAGAAACCATAAAAAAATTGATTTTTGAAAAGATTTCCAATGTGTTTCAGTGTCAGAGGTGTTGGAATATTGCATTAAACGTTATTGTAATAAAATCATAAGGTAATATTTACCATGTGTAAAATGTTACCATCCTCCTTAGAATATTAACATAAATGTTAGTATAAAACAAATTGCAATATAGCAATGAAAACAAACCATCTACCAGAGGAATATCTATTGCAGAAATGTAAATGCCCTGATCCACTTATGCCTTGTGGAACCTGTACATATTGTCAGTTTGCTAAAGCCACCATAATAGTCCTGGTGCTGAGAATAGTGATGGGCCACATTACAGAATTTTAGACGCAAAATGCCTAAACACTGATACCTCCCAAGTGTCCTAGCTTTCATGGCACGGCCTCACTCCTGCCATTCTAGATTATATCCATTCTGCTTCTCTGGGACATCAGTGTTAATCTCATACCTCATGAATGTTCCTGAGAAATCAGTATGTGACTGGCCATGACCGATACATATAACGTAGTAATTCACTTTGCAGACAGGGTACCATGTGAATGTTGTGTAGGGGGAATATTACTGCCAATGCCAAGTATACAAGTTGTCAGCAACTGACCATATTTCTTCTTTTTGTAGGTACACATATTCTCTATAAATATGCATGCTTGTTATCTAAGAGGCTTGTCCTATCCACACCCATGGATACATGTTCCATGTTTTACACTAGTCTGTTTTGTCCATTTTAATTTCTGTGATTGAAAAAGAAAAAAAAAAAAAAATTCCTAAATATACATGCTCACACACCAGGATTCGATCTCTAAATTTTAAGAGCCTATTATAAGCTGCTAGAACCATTGAGTTGTTACACCGGATCTTTGAGGGGCTACCTCCAGAATGCTTGCAATTTGGGGGAAGGGGATGGAACCAGTCTGCACATATGGTGGTGGTACTGGAAATTGGTACAGAACCTTTTATTAGTGGATAATGAGGGTTGTGGAAATATGCGGTGGGAGTCCTTGACTTAGCAGAAGTACCTTTTAGTGCTGCAATGTGCGCAGACCTGAACAGTGTCCTGATCACATTTTTTGTGTATGCTGGCACTTAATTCTTCCCGTGCACATTGGGGTTCCTCATAGTCCTCTCACTTCCCTCTATTTCCCTCTTCCCCCTGTCACTCTCAGGGTTATTCTTTTTGCATACCCCACCCCAATGGTGTCTATTCTCCAGTTCTTCTGTATACAAAAAGGTTGAAACGACTGACATTGTTTAACATGTCAATTTCATGTTTCTTCTATTCTGCAAATGTGCTAACATTGGATACAAATACAGGTTTCTAATATAAGTATAAAGGCAGTACCACTAACACATAATTTATCAGGGGGCTATCATGTCATATGCTTATTTATATACATTAATGGGGACCTAAGTTTGGGTTCTGATTTTAGGATTAAGAGCCAGTATTCTCAATGTTGAGCCATTAAGTGTACACTTAATTGGTTACTATATGGATTATTCCAGTTGTTACACTATGCCCCATTATTGCTGTGTTTGTATGTGTGTATATATATAGCGTGACACAAATGCTTATTGTAATGCAAAAAGCAGACCACTTTCTTCATACATTGAAAACAATACAAAGCTTCAATTAAACCAATTTGTGCAGATCAAAAGAACCTGTAAATATTTTGATGCAAGATATGAATTCAGTGTAAAACAGCAGAGTAACAGGATTCATTCAGTGAAAACCAAGTGGATCATATTTTATAGCAATACAAAACTAGTTAGATTTCACAGTTTTACTTAACAACTCCACAACATCATTTTAGCCATTCTGGCATTTGTAAATCCCTTTTATAAAAGTGATAGGAATCTAGAAAATGTCACTTTTTTATTTTCAGATACCAGTAAAATGGAAGAAGACATAACTTGGTTAACTGTAAATGAAAATGGCCAATCAAAAGTTTGAGACTCTCTGGGGTTTGTTCACAAAAGCAATTGTGAGTTAAACTTTGAAATGCACAATGTACAAACACAAAGTACAGTTTTCAGCAATTCTACATTTAGTAAAGAAACCCTTATATGCTTAGATCTAAACAGCAATATAAAATTCTTTTAGAGCCATAAATAACACTAAATTGTATTAAGGAAACTGGAAGATTTAACATTTTATTTCTGCCAAGAGAAAAATGAAA
The DNA here is from genome assembly GCA_933207985.1 of Pelobates cultripes. Taxonomy (NCBI): domain Eukaryota; kingdom Metazoa; phylum Chordata; class Amphibia; order Anura; family Pelobatidae; genus Pelobates; species Pelobates cultripes. The sequence continues at coordinate 57,042,782 of OW240919.1, forward strand.
ATGTTCTTTTAACAGTCAGCTGTTGGTAAACGCCTTTTAATTGCACTTTACTCCAGTGTCTCCAGCAAATTTTCATCACAATGTAAGTAATCCTTCCACAGAGGCAAAATGATGTGTAAATTCACAGTTAAAGTTAAAAAAAAAATGGAAAGAAAAAAAAAAAAACACCAAAACATCTTTGTAACCTGCTCTCATTGATTAAAAAGAAAAGTTAATGAAAGCAAAAAGCTTTAATTAACAGTTTATTTTTCCCAGTGCTAATTTGCTTGATATGAAACTTTGTTACGGTCTACTTTTCCTCTTGTCTTCAAACAGATTTCGTAGCATGTAGACTTGGATAACAGACACCGTGACCATCACTACTAAGTTGACTACAGACCAAAAGTTGACCCTGTCATAGTTGTTCTCTTGAATGTTACGATCTCGTGCCTCAAAGGCCTTCAGCAGTGTTTGAAGCTGAACACTTTTGGTTAATCTTCCTTTAACGCTATTAATGGTTTCCTAAAAAAAAAAAAAAAGTACAAATATCAGCTAGTACAATACTATTGGACTACTGGCAATCTATTTTACAAAACTATCTATTAGAACAACCCTGTTACTGATTTGTGAAATCAAAAGATAATGCCAAAACTACTACTTGGATTAATGTTAAATCTGTATGAATAATAAATTAATGGAGGAAAAAAAATAAAAATCATTGTTTCTGTTTTAAATATGGTTTCCAGGCAGAAAGCTTTAAGGAGACATAAAAGCTGTAATCTTATTTCATGTGATTATTTTAGAATTGCCTTGTGCAGGTACGTAGCTATGTAGCTGGCAGCCCTATTGACTATCAAATTTCACCTGCACAGAAAAAGGTACCCTAGACCAGGAGTGTCCACTAAGTAGATCCCTAGATGTTGTAGAACTACAACTTCCATGATGCTTTGCCAATGCAAAACATCTTGGGATTTAGCTTTTGGGAACCCCAAACACCGCAGCCTGCTTTCATGCGAACAAGATGGCCGCCACCTTGTGGTCCATAGGAATTGCGGCCATTCAGATGCATGGATTCAAATTGGATGATCACAGCTAAGGAGGCGATACGACAGTGGGGCCAGCATAGGCAGACCCGTGCAGCGCTGAATATAACGTAATTTGTTTTATTATTTAAGGGGAGTAGAGGAGGGGCCAGAGACCCTACAGGTGCTTTTAATGTGTACTGCCAAACATGTGAGATAGCAAAACAGTTAAAATTTGACACTCCAAGCTGGAGTTCTATAAACAGAAAGACAATAAAATCGTGTATCATCAGAAAATTTAATTTTTTTGGTTCTGGAGACAAGATAATAAACCACAAGATTAAAGGTAGATTAGTTTACCTGTAATATATGGGTTTCCATTAGAGATCTTTTATATTGAATTATATTTTTAGGTTAGGGTTAGAGTAGTGGTTGAGGGTTAGTGTAAGTGCAATGTAGTTTGGGGATTAATGTTGACAGTGTAATGTAGAGGTTAAAGTGAGGACTTTAATGTAAGGGCAGGAAAATAGATGTGGGAGGTAGAGTCCATGCTTGGATTGCTGCTATTTCAGCTGTTGCAATTAAAATAGCAGGATATGCTTCTTCAGAGTGTAACTCCTAGTAATCTCATATAAATCAAGAACTGGGTGGTTTTTCCTTTTATGACACAAGCCTTTAGAAACTCTGAAGGATACAGGACAATTCAAGAAAGGTGGAGAACGTTTTGGGGTGAGCAGATGGTCATCCAACGGGTAGACCTAATGTGCATGGGCGGCAAGCGCACTAGGCCCTCAATGATTGCATATGGGGATTTTATAAACGCTGGATGCCTCATGCAGAGCGTGAGGACATCCAGCATCAGTTAGGGAACATTGCAGGACTAAGGGGGACAGCAACATTGCACAATGAGATGAAGTGGTCTGGGTGCCTATAGTGTCCGTACAAGCAAAGATCTAATTGCAATTTCAGTAGCAAACTACAAGCATCATAAACAGAGGAGAACAAAATGGTTATTAACTGTAAACAATGAAGTTAAAAAAAATGCCAATTTTTATTATTTATACATACACTAGATTTTCCAGTCACATAAGATGATTGGAAATGCTGCATTTCTTGTGCAGATGGGCCTGTCAGCAAATCAGGTTTGGACAGCACTTGTTGGTGGGATCAATATGCTATGCAAATGGTATGTTTTCCCTTCCTAATGGCTCTAGTATAATAGAATGTGGCTGAAACCGGAGCAGGGACTAAATGAGAGGAAAAGTGATACCTAGAGTGAATACTATATGGTTATCAAGACTGACAGAAAAGAATTGGAACTTCTTAAAGTAAGCACTCATTTGACATGTTATTTCCCAACATTACAATACTATAAAAAGTATCAACATTACCAATATGTCCTCTAGCTTCATGTCCAGCAAATCTGTCCCAATAATATAATTTTTCCAGTCTTCTTGATCAGTTCCCTCTTCATTAATGTGATCCAAGATGAGTTCAAAGAAGATCACCTTCTCATACATACGGCTGAATGTATTGTCAAAACAGAATTGGTAATCTCCATCCACCGTCTCCACTCTGTAGGAATAATAATACATTTAAAAAGAGTGCTAGCTCCTTCGTTTCCCAAATTCGACCTATATTACTTACGTGTGGACGCCGTCAGATTGTCGCGCCTCAGATATGAGGACATCGCCATAAGGAGACAAGAGAGTGAAATCAACATCTAGACTTGCACCATCCAGCACCTGAAGTGGGGGGAAAGAAACAAGAAAATATATATATTAAAAACATGTTTGGTAAACTGCATGGACAAAAAGGCTGGAATCGCCATTTTTACTTCAAAATTCAGAAGGAAATAAAATAATTTAGCAAATGAAAATACTACACAGCTGATGTTTGCAAACTAAATTCCTCATGCTGCTGTTTAGCCAATCTAGCTCACAAACATCTGCAGTGACTAATTTCACAGTTTTAGAACTGTTGCAAAACACAGGAAGTAGGGGATTTCGATTTGTGCTCAAAGTAGACACTTCGTCAAACAAGAAAGCAAGTTGGGCAGATATTAAAAATGCACCTGGGTTTATTTAAAAAAATGCGTGGTATTTCATGATCTGCACTATATGCTGGTCTAGTCTTTTTGATGAATCCTCTACAAGAACGTTAAACCCACAATTTAAATGGGTGGTGGAACGCATTGAGATACCATGTACCGTTTCCTTTGAGCCATTGAAGATTATCTCTATTCATTGTGATCTAGCATACAGGCAACAAACATTAAAGGCGTTTTGTCCCAGATAACAGTATGGTTTCTATTTTTTTATTTTTACGGTGATATACATCAATGAGACAATTATTTGTTCACAGGAAAATAGCAACTTTTTGTTTTACACTTGGTATCTTATGATTACATAATTTCCTTCATCACATTCTTCAGATAAGAAAGTGCCAGGGACCTAAGAGCACCATAACAACTTCATAAAAATATTATGGTGCCCACACAGTTCCTTTCAGTAAGGACTGAAACTGCTATCGGGAAATACAATTTATCCCACACATTTCTGCTGGGCAAGTGTGTATAGCATTGACCCTCTGGGGTGGGAAGGTCTGACAAACCAACCAGACAGTGATGAGGATGGGAAGATAGGTAGTAAGTATCTTTTTTTTTTTTTATGTTTTTGCAATTTTAATGCATCATAATAGGGATTATTTTTATACCAAAAAAAAAAAAAATGATAAAAAAAGAAAAATCGGCACAGGTATAACTTATCTACTGCAAGAACCTTGATAATGATTTAACACAACCCCCTTCTCCACAAATAGATCTCATCTCCTCTAGATTGTAAGCACCTGCAAACAAGAAACTCGATATCTGTGTCATTTTGTTTTCTTTCCAATCATCAGATGTCACCTCTGACATTGCATAAATAACAAGCTATCTTTCTATAAGCTAGACTGCATATGGAAGCTAAAGAACAAAACATCAGACCTTAGACGTAAATGGGACATGTATAACTTCATAGTAGTTTTGTTTTCTGAAAAACCATTCCCGTAAAAGCCAAGCCTACAGTTAGAATTTCAAGCTTGGCAATTTAATATGTTTAAAAACGCGGAACAAAAGATTAACACTGACTAGTGAAAATAATTGCCTGTTGTGCCTGGTAATATGAAAATATATTGTCTAGGACCAGAGAGGTATCTCAATCAATGATGTGCTATCATGTATTCCTTTATGTCTGCAAAGAACCTGAACCACTTGGGGTTTAACGTGATATGCCAGGTTCACTTTAATTTACTCATCTGACATACTCCGTCTATCACTGCTGTCCAAATATGGATGAAAATGATACTGGTAATGTGGAAGAGTATCCTCTCCGTTGGCAATGGACCTTAGTTTTGACCCAGAACCAGTGAACGATGAGCCTAACAGCAGCATGTAGTGTTTATGGTGTGGAGAGTGACCTTTTAATCACTTAATGATATTAAGTGGTTCGAAGCTGTCCTAAAAATAGTGGGCTTTAACACCATTAGGATGGCATGGAACATCCACTCATTTTGGCGTGACCATGGTTAAAGCAATTCCTGGGGCCAAATTTAGTAGCCTTAGACTGACTGATGAGCTGTATGCAGTGCTCAAAATGAGTGCTGCATACAGACTTTTAAATGCAGACAAATCACCAAAAGTGAGCACTTGGTGATTCTTAGCTGGCCCTTAGTCTTAGAAAGACCACCAGGTTTCCCTGCATGCCCCTCTGCCAAAAGTGGTCAGCGCTTTACCAGTTGTTAATGCTGGGTTAAGATTAAAGCGGTTTTAGGGTTAGGAATAATGAAGGGTTTTAGTAGAGTAGGGTAGGTGTACTGTTAGAGTTAGTGTAAGCATTAAGTTAATGGTGGCATAAAGTTAGCAATAACTATTAAACGTTAATATAGATCTTAGACATAAGTTATTTAACGATCAGGATTGATATATGTCAATCTATTTTAATTTCCTTTTCATTAATTGCACTTGATGTGTAAAAAAATTTAAAAGCAAAACTGTGGAAAATTAAACCCCCCCCTTATTTTTATCCGTTTTCTTAGCACTGCAGCACCCCTCTCCATCCCACCCCCCATCCCATGTTTCTTAAGGGGTTAAAACCCCTTCAGTGACTTACCTGAATCCAGTGCCGATGTCCTCTGTCCACGCTCCTCCTCCGCCGTCAGCCGGCGGAGACCTAACACGCATGTGCGGCAATGGCCGCGTGCAGGCGCGCATTACTCAATGCTTTCCTATGGGGATTCCGGCGACGCTGGAGGTCCTCATGCATAGCGTGAGGACATCCAGCGTCGTTTTAAAATACTAAGAACACGGAAGTCCCTTTAGTGGCAATCTGATAGACAGCCACTAGAGGATGACTTAACCCTGCAAGGTAATTATTGCAGTTTATAAAAACTGCAATAATTGCACTTGCAGGGTTAAGTGTGGTGGGAGTTGGCACCCAGACCACTCCATTGGGCAGAAGTGGTCTGGGTGCCTGCAGTGTCCCTTTACTGTTGTGTTGGCTAAACATATAGGATATTAATGGAAAACTATTTCCATCCTTTAACAAACTATACATTTGGATGCAGTTAAACTGGATCTGTAACTTTCTGGGGTCTTTGAATATTTCACAAAGGTCACTGAAAATGACAGATCCGGTGTGGGTACAGAGGTCACGGGATTCAGGGGAAGGTAAGTTTTACTTACCTCAAGCTGCCGCTCACAGCTGCCGCCATCTTCTTCCTGCTGTCCTCTACAGTTCCCGATGCTTCATTTGTCAAAAACTACATCAGTACTGAAGTACAGCACTGAGGTCTACTGAAGATCCTGTGAGACCGCGGGAGCCTCCATAGATCAATATCTGAATGCCATAGTCTTCAATTACTTATTTGATTGGACAAAAGTTGACAGCGGAGCTCTGCCTTTTGCCAACCTCAGATTTATCGTAAGACAAAGTAGGTCCTACTTCATATTATGATCTCTTTGAAATATGTTGGAATGTCAGTGACATTCCAACACAGTCTTGATCAGTATTTCAGAAAGATATCTTTATAAAATAGTGAAAAGTGACAGCCACTTTACAGAAACCCTTAAATTACAGTAGAACAAACACAGAGAACGATATAAAAGTTTTGTTTTGGTTCAGAAATTGGAGATTTGCTTGTCTTAATGGGGCTAAGAATTCTGTGTCTGCTTTCAATTATTGAAAGGGTAGATAGGATTTGTCATTATTAAAATGGGGGGAGGGGAAGGGGATGATATCTACTACATCATACCAATGATTTACAATGGTTATTGTGCTCAGGGTACTCCTCTGATCAAATTACTTGAAAATGATCATTTCTAACACTTCTATTAACACAATAGGAACATCTAGTTATTAAAAACACTACTTCCACTATCTTTTTACAGCATCTATTAAGCATACATCATGACATGTGACTTCAATAAAACCTATATTTCATAAACTGCAAAAAAGGAACATCTTGAAACTAAGTTTTTTTTTTATACTGAAGCCTAACTACGTAAAATCAGTAGGTACCTTTGTTAATGAACAAAAATCTCACCTTATTACATATACACACTATATATATATATATATATATATATATATGTATATACACACACACACACATATATACATATACACACACACCTTCCGGTTCTCACACCTCAGACGTCATTCCGCTTTTGACGCAATTAACCCAGCTTTGTTACAAACATTTTGTACGCTTTTGTGAGTATTGAAATACACAAACATTTTTTCCCGGCTAGTCATGCCTAAACTGTAAATCATATATCGCTGTAAATTTCCTTTTGTTTGAATGATTTCGTTTTCACATTTTGTTCACGTATTTCGTGGGAATCTTTCGGCTAAAACTTCCACTTGTGCACAAACGTATATACTCGTTCTCTGCATTCATGTATTAACTGCATTCGGCAGTTCGTTTGTACTCTCTGACGTACAGGTGATTTAATTTCTGTTCAGGCTCTCATAAATTCGCATTCTATTTCAGGCATACGCTAGAATTTGCAAAGTACATTGTTGCATATTTCACTTACTGCTACTATGTGTCTGTTATGCTTTCTTAATCTCTTCTTAATCTCTTGTCCGTCTGCAGGCTATCGGTGTTAAACGGCTACTGCACGAACTTACCTTTCTTTAATCAATTACTCTTCTCTCCCTCTGTCAGTATCTGTTCTTTATTTCTTCCTGTCTGCTCTAGTTTTCTTTACAGCATAAGACAAAGTAGGAACTACTTTGTCTTATGGAAGTTTCCTACGCTTGACCAGCTGAGGAGAAAAGTGTGCCCCGTTTCCGGTGATCAAAAAATTTTCCCACAATTCTCACCTTTCTTCTGTGATCTCGCAATGCTTCCTGTCAGTATTCCCAAACGTCCTGTCACTTAGAACGCAGTCGAAACTACCGAATTTCGACATAACAGAATGAGAACAGTTTCTCCATTCATGTTCGAAAGCAATTTGGGACTTCGGATCGGAATTTTATTCTAATGAATGAAACTCCGATCCTATGCCTAAAAAACAATAAAGGGGGGGAACCTATTGTCCTCCCCCGTGTCCCACTCCCCTGAGCAGCAGGGGACCTATTGTCCTCCCACCCCAGCCCCCACCCCTGAGCGGTGGGTGGAGGCCCTAAATAACATACTTTAAACCTGTTGTTAAAACACAGTAGATCTCTCACACAGGCCGGGTTGTCGATTAACACTAAGAAAGCTTACGCTAGAGCATATGATCTGTTTAAGAAGAAGTTTGTGGATGACTTTAATGTAATAAAAAAAAATTTCTGTAGAAACCATGGTTGCATTCACAACTTTTTGCCACATCTCTTTGAAACTAGCATACAATACCATCATATCCGGTTAAAAGTGTACTGAAAGGTATTCAGAGACAAAAATTAAAATAAAAAAAACTTAAAAGACTCCCCATAGACAGTAACATCTTTAGGAAAATCTCTGAATTAATAGACAAAAGACCTTTCTATGCAGGGCTAGAGTCCTGCAGGAACGCGTGGGAACGGCGTTCTTGCACTTTTTTCACAGCAGGATGGCATTCACGCTGCAGGCACTAACTAGGGGGCAGCAAAAAAAATGCCATCCCCAAATGCCCCCTGTGTTCCCCCTGTCATGGGGGGGCACCTGATGGATCCTCCCCCTCCCCCCGGTGTGCGGCTGTCTACCGGTCAGACGTGGCTGTCTATCGGTCAGAGCTGGGAGCCGGAATATGAAGTCCCGGCATCAGCAGACCGCCCACGCAGCGTGAGGGAGCAGAGCTGGGAGAACACAGCTCCCTCGCCGCGTCTGACCGGTAGACAGCCGCCCGCCTCACTGAAGCCCCAATGGACCCCAGGGAAAGGTCCACGCCAGCTCTCCAGGTAGGTAGGCTGGGCGGACATTTGTAAATGTTACAAATATAAATAATTTGTGTGTGTCTGAGTGTGTGTGTGTGTCTGTCTGTCTGTGTGTGTAAGAGTGTCTGAGTGTATGTGTGTGAGTGTCTGAGTGTATGTGTGTGAGTGTCTGAGTATGTGTGAGTGTGTGTGAGGAGTATGTGTGCACACGCATTTATATATGCATACACGTGTATAATTTTTTTATATTTTTAGGGGTGGGATGGGGGGGAAACTTGGGTGAGTTCCAACACTTTTTCCCCCAGGACTTGACCCCTGTTTCTACGACTCCACAAATCTGGTAATCAAGTCAGCCGTATATTTAGCATTTTACGGTTTCTTGAGACCCAAAGAATATTCTGTGGAAAAATAATCCGACTTTAAGTCATGCCTTAAGCAAATTCCCCACAAAAGTGAACGACCATTATATAGTGTTGATCCCTCATACCTAAACTAGCCAGACATGCCCCCCTGTAAAAATGATATATTATCCTACTTTTTCCAAATGGTGTCCAGTACAAAGCATTTGACAATTTAATAATAAAATCAGATCATAAAAAACCCTGATTACCCACTATAATCTCTACAAGGGAAACCTCTTACCACAAAACAATTCATACTATACATACACACTTTTACTCAGACTAGACCTCAATCCAGTCTCCTTCTCAGGCCATTCATTACGAATTGGGGCAGGCACGGCAGCTTCTAGTAATCATGTTCCAACACATATTAAGGACATGGGACACTGGAAATCCTCTGCATACAAAAGGTACATTCCAAAAACCAGCAAAGGAAATCAGACTTGCTTTCTAGAATATGTCTAAAAAAATGTTACTTGTGAAATATAAATAAAAATTTTTGCATATTTTTTGCATTCTTTATTGCAGGTCTAACACCTCAACCGACTTTTTATTCTTATCAAATTAAATTATTTTAATTATACGTCCTATTATTATCCCGTATACAAGTGGCAGACATATGCCTTAAAAATTGTGGGAGGGATTATTTGTCCTATTTAAACCCCCAATAACCCCTACTTACCGGTCGTCGCCATTTTCGGATGTTCCCCTCCCACCTCACCCTTTATTATTCATATTAATATCCCCAGGTGGGCCCTCTTTATTGCAGGTCTAACCTCTTGTTGGTTTTGGCATACCACAACCGACTTTTTGTTCTTATCGACTTACATTATTTTACTTATACGTCCTATTCTCCTGTACACACACACACACACACGCACACGCACACACGCACATTCCAACTGATGCCACTAACAACATAAGAAAACCATTTCACTACATTATTTGAAAGGCATCCCAGCCCTAGATCACAGTGACCCAGACAGTAGGGAGTTTTCACAATGTTACATGATAACGTGCAAGGAGTGTCTCACAGCTATGCAAGCTAGGGGACACTAAATGTTTATGAGTCCTCCGATTACACCATGGCAAATGAAATACCAACTAGGATTTTTTTTAAACGTCAGTGACAGCAGAATCAGTTGTCCAGAACTCTTAACAAAGCTGACTCTTCCATATGCAAGCATAACAATACTGTATCAATGTTTAACCTTTCCTAAGAATTGATCTTTGTATTTTTATATTTTGGTACACAGGTGTAACAGTAATATTGTATTTCTCCTGTTTTAATGTTTGAGGCAGGAATAGCTGAAGTCTTTAAAAAAAGCAGCTCCATCATAACAGAGTTATTTACTAAAGTAAGAATTCAAAATTCAACATAAAAATAACTAAACTGGAAAATTTCTCTAAACCTGCTCTACTTCCTGTTTGGCTACCTTGGCATTAAATTTGACTTTGAATTCTGACTCAAGTGAATAACCCTGTATAACAACAACTAGGGCATAAAAACAAAAAATACCTTCACAGTTCTATACTGGAAGTGCGAATCATTGGGAATTTAGTTAGGGTTACCCACTAAACTGTAGCAAATTGAAACATAAATGGCAATCGTTAGACAAACCGTGACTATATCAGAGTTGGCTATTTTAGACCTTGATTTAATAAGCTTTCCAAATGATTTAACATTATTAGAAAGACCTTCCAACCCATTTATCTATAGAAGTCACCACTAAAAAGTCTGTGGACATTTTTGTAGACAAATCATTTGGAAAGTTTTCCAACACTATTAAATCATTTGGAAAGTTTATTAAACTGAGGCCTTAGTAGTTTGAAGAATAGGTTTGAAAGCACAGTTTTTTTTTTTTTTTGCCCAAAACATCTAAACTGAAAATAGAACACTGACCTGGTATATTTCCCCCCCAATTCTGATCCAAAATGTGATATTCCCTTTCACAATTCAAACTTAAGTGAGTAGCCCTGTGCTTGCCCTTTTCTTCTTGTTTTTGTGAGAGCCATGTAAGTGGAGGTGGGGTGTGAATTGGGGTGATTACCTGGTACTCTATTTCCAGGGTTGCATCCTTCTTCATGGGCTGGAAGAAGCATTCCTTGTGTCCTGCTGGCAGGGAGAAGGTGAAGTCATTATCTACAGACTGGGTGAAGCCCACCCCCCCCTGTAGGGTGCAGTAGATGGAGAGCAGGAGGAGTACAATGTCCTTTCCCATATTTGTCCAGCACTGAGTATGTGAGCAGACACCCAGTCAGGGCCACACTAGGAACATGCAGGGGAACCAGAGCCCCAGGGAGGGGGCGTGTCAGGAAGACATGGGACAACCAATCAGCAGTCTGGGATTCCCCACCCTCCTGTGAGTGTGAGTGAGGTCAGAGGGAGCTCTCACTCTGTAACAGCCATTAACTCACATACAGCTCATTGTAATACTGGGGGGAATGGCACACACAGCAACTCACACAACCAGGGAGAGCTTGGGGGGGGGGGATCAAAGAGCAACCGCCAGGGATTCTGGGAGATGTCGTTTTTTTCGGGGAATCTAACACGTTCTAGTGATGTATTTCCGGACTACATCACCCAGTAAGCACCGCGCTCTGATATTTACACGTCCTCTCTGACAGTCTATAATATGACAGCTCGCTCTCCATTGTTAGTGAAACGCCGCCGTTTCCACAGCCACTCACTTTTCACTGACTTTCTACCCCGTCTCATTGTCACCACGGTGTGCTACATTTTTTTTATTTTTTTTAATACGCCTCAAACTTAATTTTGTATCGCACACTGTAAGCCGGACACTGGGCAGGAATCGTAAAACACGCTCCTGTGACGGATATGAAAGAAATCCTTTCACGTTTTGTTTTGTTCACATGTCACGTTGTCAATAAAGCTGCGGCAGTCAAAACATAGCTTCACGCACGGTCTCTATAGAGATTCGCTCGGCGTCTCCCCAGCCGCAAGCAACCTAACGGATTCAATCGCTATTGGTTGTTGAATCCAGGCGGGAGGTGACGTCACGGCCTACCCCCGCCTACCCTAGCCGCTTACAGAATAGGTTTCCCCAGGAGGGGCGTGGCCGTGGTGTGTCACGGGGGGCGGGGTTTGTCTTGTGTTGTTGAGGTTGGCAGTGATGGTGGCCTGGAAGGGGCTGATGGTGGGTCGTGCTGTCGCCTGCTGTTCTGGTGAGTTGAACCCCACGGGCTGGTCCTGGACTCGCTTTACATTGATTATTATTGTCCTCATTAATACCATGGCCGCATTTACTGACTCAATGAAAGCGCTACGGAATCTGTTGGCGCTATATAAATGATAATAATGATAATGATTGAAATTTTTCATTAAACCTCTTATTGTGATTATAATCCGGGCAGGATCCTGCTCATACTGCCAAGCTTTGATCAGGGAAATATAAACTCAATAATTTTATTTTATTCCATTATTATTATTATTACTTCTTTACCGGGATCATATAAATTATTTAATATTTCCTTATCAAACCATGGCAGCAGTCAGTTCCATAAACTTATTATTTTGATTTAAGACCAGGACAGTTTCCTGTTAGTGTTTGCATTGATTAATCTGGAAATTTTAATTGCAAATTTTCAGACAAAATAAAAGAATCTGTTGTGATTTCTCCACAATTCCTGGTCAATGTACACAGTAATATAATAAGTAATATAATGTCAAGTCATTTACTTCATTCCTGCTAGGAGACGTAATCTCTCTGTCCACCTGTGGGCATGTTTGTTTTAGACCCAATATGTATTCATGGGCACATATTGTGTGGCAGGTGGCTTGGATTCCGGTTCCTGGGTGGTCCAGTGGGACTGCAAATCTGCTTCCAGGTGGCCCAGTCTGCTTGTCTGCACCTTATGTGGGGGCAAGCCAGTGTGAATGCTCCCTTTTGGTCTGTGACTGTGAGGGAGCTTCTGCAGTGATCTGCACTAACTGAAGGTGCAGACCTGCAGCTCCTTTTCTATTGTGAGTGAGCGCAGGGATGTTGACGAGATGTTTAGATCTTCCCACCTGCACATGCAGCTGTAAGGGATCACTGCAGAGCCAGGACTTTAATGTTTGCAATGGCTCTACTTTATATTTCCTTTGGGGGAAAAACAGATTTATTTTTTAGTTGTTAAAAGTCATGTTAACACACATCTGGAGTTTGGATGCATACCCTGAATATAGTGTATACTCTATTCCAGTAGTGAATGGGTTAGTTTTAATATATTCATATTATGCAATGGCTAGAATTCTTTTGTAATAATTATTTGTTATTTTACATAGATGCCCACTTCACAAATGGAACCAAATTTCTCAAAGCATCAAAATCAGAAACAAGGATCATTAACTAATACTGTTCAGACACTAAAGACCATTGAAGATCTGTTCTCTAGGTATGTTTTACATCTTCGCTGTCAACCTCAAGGACATCTAAATGGATTATACATCCATTCAATAAATAAACCCATAAAAAAGGTACTCTGCAATAAATAAAAAAAGTCTTGTTTTTGTTTGCTAAAATGTAATTTATACATTGTGTAAGCCAAATGGTTGCTGAATGTATAAATTTGCAGAAAAATTTAAAAATAAAATATCAAACATGTGTGTCAACACTTGTCTGTAAGGTTTATCAACAAAAGAGCAGCGCCTGCCCTATGTTATCAGAATCAAAATCATTTCCAACAATAATATGTATTATTCCAGCAACAGATCAGTTCATGTTCAAAAATATGACAGCATAACAAGAAAGGGTTAAAGGGAAATTGTCCGTTCCGATTTTTTTCATTATTATGTTTTAATACGGCTTAATGTGGTTGTTTTGGTTTTTTTTTCTCAATCTTTTAAAAAAATTTTTATTTGAGACATGTGTAAATAAGCAGAGCATGGTATAATCAGGAGTACTATAGGTGAAATCAGCTCAAAGGAAGAAACTCATAGAGAAGTCTACCTCATTTTTAAATGATATATAAACATTGGAAAAACAAACTAGGTATACATAGCTATTCAGTAATAGAAGCCAGAAGCATGGTATAGGCTGACTGCAAAAAGATTACAGCATAACTAGGAAGATCATTGTATAACATACACATGCCAGAGACATATGCAAGAGATGTAACCACTGGAGTTAGTCCTATCACCATATTGCAGCACCAAATAAAATAAAAAATCAAAGAATTTCAACAGAAGGAGAAATAATGAAATGCATAACATGAGTGAGAAGAAAATGACATCCGCCAATATCAGATCAGGGTTGAATTCAGTTAGTGAGTCAGTTGATAGGTCAGCAGACTCCTGAAAGTGGCAAGGCTATGGAAATCTATATACATTTCAGCAAAGCAGCACTGCAATGGGACACCCCTCCAGCTAAAGTCCTGTTCAAGGGCCAGCATCAGCGCACCACAAACTCAGTTGATCTCGGAGATCAAGTCTGTTCTCCAGTGGGGGTAGTCGGGGGATCTTCCGTCTGTGTGGACAATGCAAAGAAGCCATACCTCTAATGGCCTTGCACAAAGGGAGCCCTTCCATCTTCAACAGCGCTCCTCTCTTCTCACGTTCCTATTCTTTTGCAAGCTATATTATTTTCATTGGCTGTAATCTGTATATCAATTGGATTTATTCATCCTTTATTGCTTAGATAACCTTTTCTGTATTTTCCAGGGTTAGTTCCTGTGAGTATTCATTAGACAGGGCTCCATTGGGGCTTACGCTAGAGGATCTAGAACAGCCAAGTTGTTCCAATCCAATACCGAATATGTCAAATACCAGGAATAAAATCCCTGCATCCACTGGAGGAGACTCTTTAAGGAGAATCAGAGATCAGGTATATATGTCCGCTACCAAACCGAAAAATGTCACCGTTCATTATCTCGTTCTTTTCTGCTCAGTTATCTGGTGGTCCTAACATGATGTCAAGATTGCCAACCTGCTTTCCCCTGGTCTGTAGCCATTAGTGCCCTGCCAGGGGATCTAGTGCCATTTTGTGATGGAAACTGGAGTCCTGTTACAAGTTGGAAACCACTAATTAGTACACAACCAATTTTATGCCCGGCAGTATCTATACAATAGTTCATCAGACTGCTTGTTGATTAACATAATGCTTAAATAAATTAGTAAAATATACTCTTCTCAAGTGTTTTTTGGTTTGCAGAAAACTTGTAGCATCTGCTGATTCTATTTTCTCAACCAGTCCTAGTTCGTCCATTGTTTCCAAGTACATTCTGTGGATATCACATAAACCCTTAGCCCACCCAAGTGTATATATTATATATTTTAGCTTTTGCTAATACTTTAATGATGAAAACCGTAATTGAAAATATTTGCTATGTGTATATATATATATATATATATATATATATAAAAGTGTCCGGACTGCACTCACGGTCTTAAAGTTGAAAATGTTTCTTTATTCCATATAACAAATCATTTGTTATATGGAATAAAGAAACATTTTCAACTTTAAGACCGTGAGTGCAGTCCGGACACTTTTTGATAGATATATATATATAATTTTTTTTAAATACGTGATGATATTTCCACAAGCATTTGTGGTGTGTGGCTGTAACTAGACGTGTACAAGTCATTTAGCTATTAGTTATAACACAATATTATATTGCTTTTTGTAATAAGTACTTGTAACTTATTTTTCATTAATGTGATTTTCTGTTACTTATGTCCAGACCTTCTCCTCTCAAGCTGTGTCCTTCATTAACACTGAAGAAGAAAACAGCCATTTAAGGTTGAAATTGAATACTCTCAGGGAGCAAAATGCTTCCTTGTCATCCAAGAACCACTCTCTAACAGAGAAACTAGAGTCGGTGCAAGTAAAGTTGTTCAAGTCAAAATCACAAGTATGTATGTTTTCATGAAACATTGAAACCAGGTAACAATAAAGTAACATCTGCCAGTTCAACATATTTTTATTGCCGCTCTCAGAATTTCAAAAAGTCTATTCTAAAGTCCGAGTATCTGTTTTTTGGGTTTTTTTTTTGACACCTATTAAATCAGTCAAGCAAAGATTTGCATAAACATTCAATAAACGATTTGCAAAGCTTTAAATGTATCTGATTTAAAAATCATTGTAAGCTATTTATACAATCTCACCTATGGGTAGTTTATTAATTTTTAGTTTGTTATATGCTTGTTCTTTATTTTATGATTATTTTCCGAATTTATTTTGAAAGTATAAAGGCTTTTTCTGTGGTTTTAGGTACACTTTTTTGAGACTTCCCTCGGAACCTGCAAATCTCGAATAGTTGAACTTGAGGAGCACATTGTGAGTTTGGAAGCCAAAGCCGAGGCTCATGAGAAAGCATTAAGGTGATTATATATATCTTGAAAAAAATAGAAACAAGATAATCGTTAACGTGCTTTTAACATGCAGAGTGATTGTACTGTGGAGTAAGTCACCAGAACAAATACAGCTTAATGTAGTTGTTCTGGTGAGTATAATCATTATATGCAGACATGTTCATGCAAACACTGGCCTTTCAGAGAATGGCCACTGGAGGTGCTTTCTGGCTCAGTGCTGCACAGTAGGCAGCAGTGCCGTTCAGCGTCTCCACGCTCTGCATGGGTCTGCTGAATTTTTCTCGTAGAGATGCATTGATTCAATGCTTCTCTCTGAGGAGGTGCTGATTGGCCAAAACTGCGTTTTGCCCCGCTCTCTTGCTGTTTTTAGCCAATCCAATGCTTTCCCGATTGGCTAAATATCGACAATTCTGTTTAAGTCACCAAGGGGGCGCAGCCAGTCCAGGCGGACCCCGCGGCGCTGGAAATAAGGTAAGTTTTAATTCCTTTTAAGGGGGCCGGGTGGGGACAAGCCACCTAAGTGGTGGGTTTGCACTATAAGGTCAGGAATAAATGTTTGTGTTCCTGACCCTATAGTGTTCCTTTAAAATACTTTAGACTACAGCATAAGGCAAGCAGGCAAAAAGGAAATAAATACCGTATATTTAAAGATATTACGTAACGCACTCGGGAGATAGATATGATGGCGGTTTTATTTTTGCCATAAGGAACAAACTGACCGGAATATATCACCAAGATGCTGAGTACATTATTAAAAAAACCAAAAACATTTCCATGATTTCATCAAGTGACAGTCAATAATATTCATACGATGTCATCTGTCTTTTTTTATTTTATTTTATTTATTTATTTTATACTAATAATGTAAAGTAAACATTTAATTTGACAGTGTATGGATTACCAGACTATCTTCAGGTAGATATGGACATTTTAATTTATATGTTATGCTTGCAAACTGGACACACAATACATAGATTAAAAAAGAAACAGAAACATACCTAATGATCCCTGTGTGTATGTGTGTACATAGTCTAGCATAATGTGTTTTTATGTCACAATGTTTGTTTTATTTAGTCTAATAATTGTTTGTATGTTTTTACATTACTGTTGCAGAAAAACAGAAGATCAGCTACAACAAAACCATCATACGCTGTCTGAAAAAGAGAGTATTTTGCACAGTTTCAGAGAAGAGCTAAAGAAGGTGAAGGTGGAGCTTTATGAATCGAACAAGCAGTGTAAAAGGTGAGAGAATATAAACTTGATATTTACTGGCTAAATAGTTTACTAGTTTATTGCCGTAATATAGAGCAGGACTAGGCAGGCTTGGGCACTCCAGATGTTGTGGACTACAGCATTATGGGAGGTGTAGTTCACAACAGCTATGGAAGGCTACCGACTGCTGATCTTGAGGCTATAGAAATAAGCCTGAAACATTATTCACTGGGACATTGTGGATTTGAGCCCTTTTTTCTTTTTTGTAGATAATGCATGAGATGAACATACATAAATAAGTAAATAAAAAGGTTGAACACACACATTCTCTTATTAGAAATCCTTTAACATTGGGGAAACGTGTTGAAAATTGACAGGGAACAGTCCCTGGCACTAAATGACCACAAAAAAATAAATAAATTGGCTTCACAACATGAATACTATTTACAACACAATCAGTATTTATATCTTTTGCATATTATATATTACAATGGATACAAAAGCACTTATAAATATTTGATTACCAAAACCTTTGCAAATATTCTCCTCCTTGTCCAACAAGTGGTATTGGACCAAACCCCATATGCAGACGTACTCAAGATGTCTGTATATGGCTTTGAACAACTTGTACTTTGCAAGGCCATCTCTGATTATTGACAGTCAGTGGAATTAATGTGGAAATAATTGGTCTCTTGAAAGTCGAATACACATATCCACTGAGATTGGCCTATCCAAGTACACCTATTGTTTTCAATGGGAGCACTCGGCATACCCTATGAGTGTGTTGCTTATGGGCTATGTGGCTCTGCTATTGAGAGTACTTTTTGTCATGAATATAATATAATTGAAAGCTAAGGCAGCTTCTTTCTGGCTGGACATCTTTTTCTTTTTTTTTTTTTGTTTGTTTCCTACTCATCTATCATACATTCTCCCTCACTGAACTAAACAAGGGGTTATACAAATACTTATGGAAGGAGTGTAAGTGTTTGTGGTGTTTGTAGTGCCCCTGTAATATAAGCATTTGCTGGGGGTTTCAGTTTTACATTCAATGGATAAATGTGCATACCATCCTGATGCTAATATAGTCATCCATTTATTTTTAAAATATATTTATTGCATTGTTTATTAGTGTTTTTTTTTTTTTTTTTTGTCTTTAGAGCTGAAACCCAGAGGAATGCTGCACTGCTTAATGCCGAAGAATTAACAAGAGCTTTTCAACAGTACAAAGCAAATGTTGCTAAGAAACTGGAAAAGGTATAATAATGATTTATAATGGGATTTAGCTAAGGCTGGCCGGTACCTGGTGTGCTTGGTGCCCATGCTTATCCACTGCAGTGTAAAGATGCTTCAGACTTCAAAAGTGGCCAAAGTGAATAGAAGCACTTAATATCAATTCATTCTTGCAAACCTCAAAGAGGAAAACCCACGACAAAAAGGAATATTTAATGTAATGCACGTTTTTATTCAAGTGAATTTAATAATCGTTTTTGATTTGGCATTCAGCATTGAATGACATTGGCCTATCGAACAAACATAAAGGACAAACCATATACTCTAAGAAATGATACCATTTATTAGACTATGAAACTTTTGGACTACAGTATAGATTGCAGAAATTGTTACTGGTTTTGAATTTACATATATCCTGAAAACTAGTGAACTGGCCGCCCCTTCCTCCTGCCTCCAAATCTGACCAAGTTTTAGTAGAGGCTGAAATGGATGCTGTAAGCTGGAATACACTTAATTATTTTAATATATAGTGATAGTCGAATACTCCAGTCACTTTACAGACCACGGTGTATGGAAAATAACAGCTTAGGAGCCAGAACAATTCAGTGTAGCAGTGTTTGTATAGGGCTAATGTAGTATATGATACAGTTAGTCTGAGCTCTGCAGATAATTCCACTGTTAGAATTCAGCAATCACAGGATTACTGACAAAAGTGTTAATTTTCAAAGCATCGGAAAGAATAGCTGAATTAGAAAAAAAAAATGAATTTTCAGTCTGGCTATTTTTGCTTAAAATTTGAAATTCACTCTAATTCTCAGAAGTGTACAATTTTTAGTGCATAAACATGTGATGTATTTAGAGTTGAATATGTTTACAATAGCGTTTTAAGGAACTCATTCCATTTTCACTAGGTTAAAGACGAAGAAGAGTTGCTCAACAAAAACTTCACAAACTGTGAACAACAGAGGAAAAGTCTGCAGGAAAGATGTGGAACGCTGGAGAAAGATCTAGAGAACATGAAGGAGCACTTAAGGTTTAAACCAATGTGTTTTAAAGATGCTTGTTCATTAAAATGTGAACATCGTGGAAGGGAACCTAGAATTTGTTTTTGTTTTTTGAGGACCATTTGCAGCCAACAAGCCACTATTGCAAACACACAATTTATGTAGGTTTTACTGTTCCAATGATGCTTCTGCATCATGGATCTAAAGTGGACGTGTCATGGTTCCTTTTACAGCATTGAGGTCTATAGAGGGTCCAGTGAGAGCGCGGAATCCTCCATAGACAGAGCCAATTCCATGCAGATGTCCCTGGAGACAGCTTAGGGATTGATACTTCTAGAAGGCGGTAGCTCTGCCCAATGTCTAGAAGTGTCAAATTAAATTCAGTGAAATCCCAACACAGGCAATATGAGTATTTTTATAAAGATTTTGCAGGTGGAGTAACAGTGCCGCGTTAATAGTTTTTCACTACAGTGTGAATTGTTGGGATTTCACACTGAATTTTAAATCTTATCATTGCTGTCTTAAAGAATGTTTCTAAATTTGATGATTTTGCCTACAGTTGCAAATTCAGTTTGCTTTTTACATTAAATTCATGACCATTTACACTTCTGGAAAATAACCCCAAATATTTCAACAAGCTGAAAATCCATAATTAGAGATTAGCGACTCAGATTTTACTAAAGCTGTACGTAGCCATCTTATTGGAAAAGCTTTATCAGTGTCTAGTGCTTCCGATTTTTCATCTTTAGTGCTATCATGTGATTGCACCCGCTGCATCTGATTTCAATTTATTCCTCAGGGTCTTACAGTTAGAAAAGGATATTGGACAAGGAAGACAGGCTTGTGGACAAACCAACAACACAGAACTTATTTCTCTGCTGACTCATTCCAACCAAAGAATTCTCAGGCTAGAAAACGAGCTTGAAATGAAAGAACAAGTTATAAAGGAACAAATTGGTTTCCTGCAAGAAAACAAAGAATTGAAGGATCGTCTTGCTCAACAATCCCGGCGGAATGAAATGAAAATTTCTGGATCTGAGATTGGTAGCACAGAATGTGTTCCACGGTTACTGGTAAAGCAGTTCATCGTGTCACATCTTTTATTTGTATAGATTTTAAATAGAATTTAGGAAACGTACCGTATATACTCGTGTATAAGTCGATCTCATGTATAAGTCGAGGGCAGTTTTGTGACCAACAATTGTGAAATATGCTATGCCTCGTGGATAAGTCGAGGGTAAAACTTGGGGCTATGACATTCTGTGATTTTTAGAATTATATACACACGCACACTCATACAAACACACACACTCTGCATTATATACACACACTCTGCACTTTACATAGCGCTTTACAATATACATGTCAAGTGTGTATATAATGCAGAGTGTGTGTGTGTTTGTATGAGTGTGTGTGTAGAATGCAGATTGTTTGTATGAGTGTGTGTGTATTTAATGCAGAGTGTGTGTGTGTGTGTGTGTGAGAGAACTGGGTGGGAGGAGGGCATTTTTATTATACATTTTTTTTTTTTTAATTCTTTATTTTTGGTTTGACAAAGTAGATGGTAATCATGAAAGCAGTTACATTTATGTACATGACAGCGCAGTCATACATTAGCATATATAATGCAAGTGACAGTTGTCAGTTTAGGCATATCCTATACATCAAATTTTCTGTAGGTGACTCCGTCTGAATTTTTGGTATGGGTGGCAAGCAGTGTTAACTATGTACAATAGCTTTGCTGTGAAGGGTTAGGCTTATAGAGTGGAGTGTCGGTCTCGCCGCTTCCTGGGGTATGCGACTGCGCCCTCCCTCCCTTCTACGCACCACAAAACACTGATGTGCTTTTATCTGCCTTTCCCCTTCTGCCTACTTACAGGTCTGGGGTGCCTGCCTACAAGAGAGAGATAGAAAGGAAAGTAAAGAGTTGGAGACAAGTACCTGCGTGTTTAGCTATATCGGTTTGACATGGTTACCGAGTGAGCTACCGACGGGGGTAGTCAGTTCCCTTAAGTTGTGTTTTGTGTGCTGGGCCCGGCCCCACCCTCGTCTAGCAGTGGTGCCTCTTCCGCCTGTCCGAGTGTTGATATGGTGGTTGGCGTTTGGTGGGCCCCCGCCCCGCCAGTTGAAAGTTGCGTGGATGCTGCCCCGCGCCCCAAGTTGTTGTGCTAAGTATCGTATTGCTCCCATAGGTCCCAGACTTTTTGGAATTTAGTCATGGTGTTTCGCACCTGAGAGGTCAATTTATCCATTATGTAATTGTCTCGCATTTTTGTCTTAACCAGGGATATATGTGGGAGATCTGGACATGACCACTTTTGTGCTAGGGACCTTCGGGCCGCTAAATAGAGCATGTTAAGAAGTCTTTGCTCGTGTCTAGGGAGATCCTTTGTGGGTCTTGAGAGCAGACATGCCCATGGGTCTAATCCCAGTCGCCTTTGCAGGATTTGGGAGCTAAGCTCCACAATGTTACTCCAGTAGTCTGTGACCTTCGGGCAGCCCCACCACATATGTATATACGTGCCCCGCCCCCCGCACCCGTGCCAGCAGTCGTCCGTGGGACTTAGCCCCATATGTTTCTGTTTCACGGGGGTCAGGTACCATCGAAATAGTGTTTTATACGATTGCTCTTGGAGCGTCACACATATTGTGGTTTTGCTACATGCTTCCCATATGTCCTGCCACTCCGTTCCCTCTAATACCTCCCCCAGGTCGGCTTCCCACTGGTCGGTGTATCGCAGCGTGCCCTCCTCGTTCGAGTTCCCATTGAGGTGGTTGTATAGTAGCGTAATGAGTTTAGTTTGTGTTGTCTCATTGTAACATAGTTTTTCGAAGAAGGTCAGTGGTGTCAGAGCCGCCTTCCGTATGTCAGGGTTTTGTGCAAAGTCACGGATCTGCATGTACCTAAAGTAGTCTCTTGTTCGTAAGTTGGCTTTGGTGGCTAGGTGTTCGTAGGTGACTACATTTTGGTTCACATATAGGTGTACGTATCTTTGGAGTCCCGTGGCCTCTATCCCCTTATAGTCTCTCGCCTGCATTTCGGGAGGGAAGGCCCTATTCCTAAGGACTGGTGTCATGGGGGACGGGTGGGAGCTGAGGGCGTATTTTGTTTTGGTTTGGTCCCAAATCTGTATGGAGTTGAGTATGGCTGGGTTCGCTGTTCTTAATATGGCTCTTTGCGCTTTGGGTGCCCATATTGAAAATTGCGAGAGATCCTGACCTGTCATCAGCGACTCTAGATCCACCCACCGTCTCCTGTCAGGAGGTGTGTGCCACTGTATCACCTGTGTCAGCTGTGCAGCTAGATAATAGGTGTAGACATTGGGTAGTCCCAGCCCCCCCATGGGTTTCGGTCTGTACATGAGGGTTATTATACATTTTTTATTTTAATATTTTAAGTTTTTTATTTTATTATTTTATTTTATTATTTTAAGATTTTTATTTTAATATTTTAAGCTTTTTATTTTATTATTTTTTATTGTATATTTTTTATTATTTAATTTAATTTTGATCCCCCCTCCCTGCTTGTTAGCTTGCCAGGGAGGGGGGCTCTCACTCCCTGGTGGTCCAGTGTATGGGCTGTGTAGGAGGGGGGGCTGGCAGTGAGAGGTTACTTACCTTCCTGCAGCTCCTGTCAGCTCCCTTCTCCTCCGTGCAGCTCCTCTGTCAGCTCCCACTGGAAGTCTCGCGACAACCGCGGTGACCCCGCGGCTCTCGCGAGACTTCCAGTGGGAGCTGACAGAGGAGCTGCACGGAGGAGAAGGGAGCTGACAGGAGCTGCAGGAAGGTAAGTTACAGCTCGCTGCCAGCCCCCAACAGGACCGCCAGGCTTGTAATGAGCCCGGCGGTCCTTGTCTGTATTATGGCAATGTAAATTGCCATAATACAGACATTAACTCGAGTATAAGTCGAGTGGGGGTTTTTCAGCACAAAAAATGTGCTGAAAAACTCGACTTATACTCGAGTATATACGGTAATATTAGGGATAAGTGGAAGTTCAAGCTTTTAGTCCGAAAGATTTTTTTTAATGGACATTATAAGTCCCTCTACACATTACAGGGATGTTGTAAGGGGCAATCTATTTATCTATTTATTATAGCTGCAATAGTTTGCTTATTTAACTGCAAATATATTTCCACTATCTCATTCTCTCCTAAACATAACATACTTTTTGACTTGTACATGATCTTGTTCTGCGCATGTGTGGCTTGTGACTGGTTACTAGTACAAAGTTTCTCATAATGTTCTATGGAGAGCTTGGACAATAGTTTTGTGTATGCTAAACTAAACAGCAAAAAAAACTGCCAAAAGTGCAAAATCGTATGTAACTAACAAAATAAAAGCATATGCTTAACTTGCTGGAAATTGGCTTAAAATGTAGTGATAGATTCCCTGTTAAAATCCATCTTTGACAACCAACATGTGTATATGTACAAAACCAGACAGAGTTTCGGCTATTCCTAAAATGAGTGTTCTATTACTAGACTCAAAACCGCTGTCTGTATAATAATTGCACTCACAAATTGTCTGTAGCTAGTAAGCCTCAAAGACTCTCCGGAGTTACTCAGGGAGCGGCTAATACTCATACTTTGTATCCATGAAAATAAGTACTTTAATTCGTGGAAAAACATTAATGAAGCTACTCATCAAGTCAGTGAAAGCTGCACTGTAAAATGTACTTCCAGTTCAAATGCTGTAATTGTAAAGTTAAATTATTGTCAATGCTTTTGTATTTGTCAGTTACTGTGTATATCTCTCTATTTATCCATCTATCTAAATCTCCAAATTTTTTCTAACTTTCTGTCAGTGAGCATTGCCTTCCACGCATTGAGTCGCCATGCAGAAAAATCACACACATTTTCTCAGAGACCTAATGTTTAACCCCTTAAGGACACATGACCTGTGTGACATGCCATGATTCCCTTTTATTCCAAAAGTTTGGTCCGTAAGGGGTTAAGTTCAGTATTAACAATATTAAAATACACTTGGCAAAAAACAAACAAACAAACAAAAAAAATCCTAATTAAATTCTTCCCAGTGTTTAAAGGGTTTCCATCAACAAATGTAATCACTATAGCCCATTTCAATTAATGAGGAAGCATTTCTCTAGATTTAAGTTAATGAGTGCATAGTTCTCTTACTGTAAGTATATCTAGTTTAACGAGTATCGTTAGCCAGGTAGTGCTATAATTACATTGAGAATCTTGCCAGGTTAGACGGTATTCAGTTAATCCATAGGCGCCAGTCTTCGAGATAATTATTCAAGGTATCTGATGATATGCTGGGAAATGATATATGTAGGTCGCCATAATTACATTTTTGTTGATTTGAAAAAGCCGTGCCTTGGCGTGGTTTGTTCTGATGCGATCAATATGTGATTTCGTAATATGTCACTTACTGACATTTTTAATCACATTATAGAGCGTCTCAACTCAAAACATAACTTTTCTTTGAATTCTGAACAAAGCTTTAAAATGCTATAAAGTATATAGTTACGTATAAGTAATATATGCTGAAAATTGCTCAAGTCCATCAAGTTTACCTTTTTTACATATCTGTTTTACTGCTCTTGGTCGTCCCCTGCCTCTCCCTACCCCCCAAAAAAGCAAAAAATCGAATTTGAATGATAAATACATAGATTCTCCTTGACTCCAAATTGGCAGTCATATTTCTGCATGGACCAACCAGCTTTTACCACACCTATTTACTCAAAGAAAAACCAAAAGGCAAAATAAAAAAATGAAACATTGAGGAACTTGAAAGTCATTTGTGATATGTAGATACCTGACCTATTTTGTGTGCTGCACAGGTTCGTATCAAACACCTTCAATGGAAAAACATTGTAGTTGTTATAGGATACAAGATACATTGTTTGTAATGTTTGTTTAGTTTTATAATAATTCCATATGTTTAATTGTTCTTACTGTAAAGAATCCTATCCTCTACCATAGGTGAAATCTCAATTTTTCAAGTCTTAATACCTGACCTGTTGTCGTTTGTACAGTCCTTTTAAGTTATCTTTTTCTAGCTTTTATTTATAACTTGGGTTTAGTCCTTTCTGACATGTTTGACAATTTAAAAAAAAATCATTTTTTTTAAAGACTCCAAGGTTTTTTAAGGATCCACACTGTTTGTTTTTGGCATGATTAAGCTAAAATATCACATCCTCATTATGCACGAATTTCTTTTCAAACTACTGGGTGATCAAAGTAGTGAATCTGTGTTCATGGATACAGGATGAGTCAATTTTAATTCTTCCTTTGCACTATTGTGAATAATCCATACTTTAGATTAAAAACTTAATGGGGTGATGGCAGATTCTAAGTTATACTGATGGATTCCTAGGGACCTTTAATTCTATTCTTGCATGCCTTGTTTTGACTTCTGTTTTTGTGCAACTTTTGTTTTAGACTACATCTAAGCACCCAGTTGAAGAAATCCCTGAGCCTGTCTTTGGTGCCAACAAACATCTCATTGCAGACTTAAGGTACTTTATAAATCAAACTTAAAATATTCTATGTGTTTTTTTTTTTTTTGTTTGGTTTTGTTAGGTGCCCTGTTTTGACTTATCTTTTTATGATTTATGTAGAGCTCAGTTGTTGGTGAAAGAATCCGAAAATCGAGAACTTCAAGACAGACTTCTCAGTTGTGATGCCTGCAAAGAAAGAGGCGCTTTGCAACTGTTGGATGCAGAGCCAGTGAAATTAGCCTCCCAGCAATCAGGTGTGTGTTTATGATTGCAATAATATACAATGGGCAATTTAACTGTAAATACAATAGTATTTTATGCATGAAGAATTGAGAGGTCATTCTCTGTAAGGCCAGCAGGGAAGAGTACCTTGAATGTTTCCAAGTTGATGCAAAGTAAGTAATCTATACACGTTTTAAAGAACATTAAAGTACATAAATATCTGTATTTTGGTTGGCTCAAATTTGGACACATAATGGGATGCAAACATTGGAAAATACAGAGACAGGTTAACATACTTCCAGGTAGTTTACAGATAAGCATCAGAATTTTACTGTTTAATGTAAGTTAACTTGTACGAATTGTACAGCTCTTTTAGCTTTAGGCTGGGTTTGTTACTTTGGCGCACTAAATCTATTTCTCACATTTCTAATATGTTGGGGTTCTCTAGAGATTATGCATTTTTTGGTTGAATTTCTGTAAGAAATGCTTGTGAAGGAAGTCGTTAATTTTTTAGTAATAAAGATTATGTGCATTCATTTCTAATACTTTTTAGTGTCTTTCCTGGCATATCCATGCTAGGGGTGTCAGCAACCTTTAGAGGGTACCTGACATGACAATAAAACTTAATCTTGAAGGATGGAGAATCACATTTAATCTATACGTTGCACTAACACAATGCCTGCAAGGGTAAGTAAGAGCAGCAGACTCTGTGTTAGAGCAGCACCAATATGCAGATAGGAGAGAAACACCCAGCATGATTGATTTATTTTAGCTTTAGACAGGCAATCAGAGAATGGAGAGAAAACATGTCAGTTTTATTTACATAAAGCCTACATAAAGTGTTGGATACTTTGAACCTGTTATGGGCAGCAAATCAGTGCCGTCCAGACAGAGTATATTCAGGAGATGTAAGTATTGGAAATAATTAAAATTTGATCTTTTAACAATGTTAAGGGAAGAACCAAATAATTGTACAATATGGCTTAAGCCAAATGTGTGTAAACCTGCAAACCTACATATGTTTTGACTGCTTCACTTAAAGTCCTCTTTGGTCAAAGGTATCCCTTAAGCAACCCAAGTCCATGCCGATAGCTAAATTTTAATGCGTGTTTACACATCCTGACATCATGTGCATGTTTGGGCATCTCACAAATGCTCCCAGATTCAGTTTTAGCCAATGTATGTATGGTCTTCAGTTGGATGAGTGGTACCTATGTTCAGAATGGACATTATAAAGATGGGTGCCCCCATAGAGATTGAGAGAGTGCTGAAAAAAGGTATTGACTTATATGTTTCCATTATTAAACAATACACACAGAGGCTGTAATGCACGCAATAATTTTATTTTTGATTATAAAGAAGATGAGTTTCCCTTTAGAGTGATGAGATACTATGTAGAGCTGTTCAGCAGATATGCTCTGAGAGATTATTATTGGTATATAGTGCCAACTTATTCCACAGCGATTTACAATCGATGCCTAAAAAGGGCAGCTGTCATGGAATATTATCACAGGGATGTCATTTTAAGCCACATTTTAGCAAATACAAGACATTCTATTTTTATATCAAGTTTTGTGTTTGAAGCAATATGTGCCTTAATCACAAAGCACCATTTGTGAGCTTAAAGTTGAGCCATTTTATTTTACAGTAGTGACTGATGCATTGTGAGTGCACATCGATAGGAGACTAACACTACAGAGAATAATAAAATGATTTGAATAGGAACATGAGAACATTGTTTTATGAATACGTTTGTTAGCAGTTTTATTAGATCAATATACAGATGGCATTTATTCGCTCCTTTACACACCGCTTGTCATCCATTTACAAGTGAATCACAGGTTTAGTCTTTATAGAACTGTGTGAACTGAATAAAGAAACGTGAATTGCTCTTCATTGTTGCTTTGTGTTTTGTTGTTAAGATGAGGAAAAATACATGCAGTTAGAGGCTGTTTGCAAGCAGCTTCAGACTGAGAAGGAGAGGCTCGCTCTTCATGTGAAAGAGCTGCAGGAGAAGCTCAGTAAAGCCCAGTGTGACGTGACCAATGCCAAGCATGATATGACACAAAGAACCAATCAGTTCCAACTCATCCAAAAGGAGTTAATGGAAAAAGCTTCGAAAGCATCCAGCTTACAACAAGAAGTAAGTGTGTGTGTGGGAGCGGGGTATAGCAAGGTCTCCACCCCCTATGTCACACTACCAAGAGGAAGGGGTGAGACACCTAACAGGAAGTGTACAGCTGTACATTTCCAATAAATCTTTGTGCTGATTTTTTTTTCACTCTAGTGATAACTTTAATACGTTCTATTCAGTTGTTCTAGTAATTGTCAACTTATTCAGTAGAAAAAGTATATCCAATGTGTGCTCTGTGGATTAATTATAATCTCTGTAAAGCTCCAACAGAAACTATTAGAGAACCTGGATTCAGTCACTTCCTGTGTAGTATTGTAAGCAATGGAGGAGGATCAGAGCTAAGGAATTTGTTTCAGATTAGGGACCTATCAAAAGTTAGTGGGTTTTTTTTGGTGGTGGTTTACTATTTAAAGAATACTTGCAATAACCATAACCACTGCAGCTGAAGTCTTTATGGTGAAAAACATCTTCAGGCGCATTCTCCCAGTTTGTGGAGAGCTGAGCTCATCTTCCACCCAGCACTACATGTCTATAATTAGTCGTGTTCTTTTTAGTAATGTGGCTAGGCTTTGACAAACACAGGGGCTCTCCTGTTACCTAAACGACTTTAATGGTTTGACACTAACCGTAGAGATAGCACTCACAGACTCATTTTCTTAAAAAAATGTAGGTCCTTGACTGTGACCTTTCACATTGACAGCTATATTTAAAAAAGTGTACTTGAGAATAGCTGCTGCTCTTAATTTGTAATGTCATAGTGGCTCCTTTACAAAACCGTGGAAGTCCAACAAATACGTCTTTTTCAAAGTCAAAATTCAGTATATCACACATTATACATAGCAGGTAACAGTATTATTACCAACAGTTTATTTTTGTGCGAAATCAATTTAATTTTTTTTTTTTTATAACTTGATTAACGGCAATGGAATTGTTAAAAAAACATTAATATTCTGTGCTGTAAACATTGTTTGCAGGTTGCAAGGAAATGTTCAAAGATCTCTGCTATTCAGAAGCTTTTGGAAGAAAAGTCGATGGCATACTCTACTGTTGCTTCCAGAAATGCTGAACTAGAACACGAACTTATGGTAATAGAGTCCTGTATAATTTACCAAATACCTAATTAGAGTGTGCTTCCTGGAATGTTCTATAAAACCTCTTCTGAGCACATATGTTTGTAAATGTCTGCTTTATTTAATGTTGAAGGCAGCAGTGTCACTTTTGAGGATTTTTTTGTTAAAATCGAATCTTTATGAAAAACCTGTTTTGTCTGCGTTGGTATTTCACTGAAATTCCAGGGCGATCAGGAGATCAATCTTCACCTGTCATGGTTTGACATTGGCCAGGATCCAGAAGAGGGGAGAGCACGTTGCGTAGTTCTCTCTTCCTCCACTCCGTATGGGATCCACCTTACAAAGTGCCTCTTTAACTCAGAAAATGTTATATTTTCTAATTTACCTTATAAAAGCTTACTCTCAGGTCATTTTCAATGGCTTTCTTTAAAGTTTTAAATGTTGTTTAGCTTCGTTAATGTTGGTACAGTTATCATGCAATAAAACTATATATTATAATTAGATCTGTGAAGTTCGAATTAATATGCATATGAACAAATTAACTATATTCTTCTTTTGTATCGTTCAGAATTATAAAGAACAAATTTTTCATTTAGAAGAAAATATCAGTAAAGAGCATGAAGAAGTCATGTTGGCATTTGAACAGTCCAAACACATTCACGCTGATCAACAGAAGGAACTGCAGAATAACATTGAGCATGTAAGACCATCAGCTTAAATTGCTGTAAATTCATAAAAAGGACCTTAAAAGTCAGCTGGACATTGCTCATACTACGGAAAGTAAAACAATCTGTTTAGTTTAAAGAGATACTCTAAGCACCAAAATAACTTATTCTTAACGCCGTTACAGCGTTCTATGCCGTCCCACATTAAATGGGCTTTAAAGCCGTTGCGGCGGCATAGAACGCCGTAACGGCTTTCAGTCCCAGGAGGTGAAATTTACTTACCTCTGCCGCGATCCTCTTCGGGAGGACTGCCTGACAGCCCAGGCAGCACTCCCCTGGCAAATGAGGCCCCCAGGGGCCATGTGATCGCTCTCAAAGAGCGATGACATGGCCCCCTATAGCTGGCTGTGGATCTGCCAGCAGGGGGACTGTCTGAAATGGTGGGAAAGTAAAAAAAAATATTAAACATGTTTTAAAATAAAATGTGTGTGTGTGTGTGTATATATATATATATATATGTGTGTATGTGTGTATATATATATATATATATATATATATATATATATATATATATATATATATATATATATGTATATATATATGTATGTATGTTATATTATATTTCTTATATATATATGTAATGTATGTTAATATAAGTACATATATTAATCTTAAAATACACTTAGAATGACGTTACATATATATATTTTATGTTTATGTATAATTACAATAGTAAATCAATAAAATAATTTTTTTTTAAATTAATTTATATGTACATATGTAATCTCATTCTAACTGTAGTTTGTTATTAATACATATATATTGGTAACAAAAGACACTTAGAATGACATTTTATATATATATATATATATATATATATATATATATATCAAATAACTGCAAATATTTATATATAGATAAATATATATAATTACATAAACAACTACATAAGATTACACATAGAATTTAAATATATATATGCATATATAAAAAATTCTACGTGTATGCTTAAGTAATATTTTAACATAATTATGTGATTTAATTAATTAAAATTTGATTGACGTGCCTGACAACCCAGGCAGCAAGTGCAGAGAATTAAATTCGCACGCGCTATATTTAACCCTGTAACTTTCCAAGACATCATAAAACCTGTACATGGGGAGTACTGTTTTACTCGGGAGACTTCGCTGAACACAAATATTAGTGTTTCAAAATGATAAATTGTATTACAACGATGATATATTTAGTAAAAGTGAAGTTTTTTTGCATTTTTCACACACAAACGGCACTTTTACTGACGATATTATTGTTGTAATATGTTTTACTGTTTTGAAACACTTATTTTTGTGTTTAGTGAAGTCTCCCGAGTATAACAGTACCCCCTATGTACAGGTTTTATGGTATTTTGGATAGTTAGAGAGTCAAATATAAGGCTTGCATATAATTTTTTTCACATTGAAATTTGCCAGATTGGTTATGTTGCATTTAAGACCGTGTGGTAGCCCAGGAATGAGAATTACCCCCATGATGGCATACCATTTGCAAAAGTAGACAACCCAAGGTATTGCAAATGGGGTATTAAGATAATGGTATTATGACATTCACAGCTAAAATGTCTACAAATTTTTTTAAAAATCTTAATTTCTCACAATTCTTTACATTTTATTCATAATAAATTATGTTTCAAATAGGAATAGTTCATGAGAAATTAAAGCCCAGTTTCTCCTGAACAAACTGATATATAATAAGTGTGGTTGCAATATGAAAGACGTGAATTACGGCTGAACAGACATATAGCACAAATACCAGTTTTTGTTTACATTTTGTTTTGATCAGAACGTGTACTATTGACTCCGTCCTGAATGGGTTAATTGAGTTTTTTTTTTTTTTTGTTTTTTTTTTTACATTCTTTATTTTTGTTGTGTAGACAAGTAAACCGAATTGTCGGCACACAGGCTGTGAACATAAACATCTACAGAGAGAGGGAACTATTATCCAAATGAAATATATTGCACATATGCATCTTTTTAAGATCACCAAAAAAGAGTAAAACAGTGTTAACAGTAGGAGAAGTAGTGTGCTCATTCGATAAAAAGCAAATCCCCTGTAGAGAGATTCCAGGCTAGTGCTGCATATTCTGAGTTAAAACAAAATAAACGGATACTCTACACTTTTTATGTTAAAAGTGGAGACAATGTTATGGTGTACATGCTTTTAAAACTTAATAGAACTAAATAAAAAGGCAAGCTGAAACCATGCCTGACAACCCCATCAGAACATCTCATTCTTATCTAGGTGGTGGTGAAGGCTTCGCGGCTCTTATCTAGGTGGAGAGTTTTGAAGGGTTTGTACCCATCTTACAGGCCAAGAGGTTGATACCCACTTTGCTTGACGATAACAAAAATTCTCAAAACCAGGCTAAGTGGGTGGAGGGTATCGAGCATATGGGGAAATAAACCTCCAGTGCCAGCAGGATGTATTCGTATTAGTATGGGACGTGTCTCCTAGGACACTCGTCTAAAATAGGTGTTGCTATAATATGTAATATATAAAAAAAAAAAAAAAAAAGGGTGGCATTAAACCTAAAAATAAAGCTCACTATACAACTCGTGCATTTTGGTATATATTTGTTGAAGCGTTCAGGATATAGTGGTGGATGCGAGGTGCCTCTCAGGGCTGCAGGAACGAATGGGCGAACTCTAGCAGGGTCCCATGCTGTCGGTTGCGTTGAGAGCTCTGTTGGTCGTGGCTCTCCCTCAGTGTTCCTGTGGCGCAGGGTATCAAGAGGCATCTTGGTGAACCCCATTTGTAGGGTATGTTGTGCTTCATAAGTTAAAGGTCCTAGGGACATCCGCCAGTCCATTGTAGCCCTGGACAAGTCTGTGAAGAATTGTAGGGAGTGTTCCTCAAAGTGGAAGGGGTTTTTATTCCGTACCACAGACATGAAGGTTTGTCTGTCTCTGACTTTGGAGGTGTTAGCTGGTGGTGCTGGAATTCGGAAACAGCCCTCCAGCAGCATTGCTTTAGCCTGCTTTTAATGAGAAGAGACTTGTGAGCATATACTTATTGCTGTTTCTATATCTACTAGGGACTTCAGTGGGAATGAGAGAATTACGAAATTATTTTCACATCCTGTGTCAGCATGTAAAATATGTTGATGCCAGATGTTGTATGTATCCATTGGATTCACTGCTTCACATAGAGAAGAAATGTATTGGTGGATTGTGGCAATTGCCTTGCAAATGCCATGTATCCTCAAGGTAACCAAATTAAGTGTTGTTAATCATGTTTGATCGGTACAATGCGAATGTAGGTTAAGCCATAAGAAAATGTTTTATTAAAGCATACCATACTAACAATGCACCATCTTTTCCTTTTTATGGGTTATAGCTACAATGTCAGCTCAATATGAAGACTCTTCAGATAGCAGAACAAGATCGTACTATAAAGACCTTACAGCAAGATAGTATGTCAAAACAGCAAGAGATCAAATCTCTGGATCACATCCTTACAGAAACCAAAAAGGTATGAATGATTTATTCTTTATGTTCATGTTTTCATACTGATCCAAGCAATACAAATAGATTGTGTTTCTTTATAAAATGTGTTGCTTATTTTATAGATTGCACTAAACCCCTTGATAAATCTAAAAATTCCGTTATTCAGATAGGGAAAAAGACACAGGGGGTTCTTAGGGTCTATGGGGAAAAATAAAAATCACATTTTTGATAATATAAATGTTAATGGTTGACAATGAGACATCAACAATGGTAACATGAACAGAATCCAACTAAATGGATACTACCCAACCCCACTTCTATCACGATCAGGTTGGTGTAGATGAATCCAATACCTTAAGTTAGACAGTAAAGTTGGACAATCACAAACCTGCAAACCGTGTTGGTGACACTTTAATGGAACCATGAAAAGTTTCAACCGCTCAGAGCACTTCAAAACGCTCTTTTCTTTTTTTTTTTTTTTTTACAAATTACCATTATCTGAAGATATTTCTAATTCTTGGCACATGCTTTAATTGTCACGTGTACCAAAAACATTATATTTGTTAATCAATCCCTCCAAATAATGGACAAAGAAAAGTTACATCATAACTAAAATATACAATACATGAAATGCTCATTTCTAGATGCCCTAAATAAACACAAACGCACTTGACTGTCTGTAACATCTATCTATCTATCTATCTATCTATCTTATAGTGTAAACTTCCAGGGATGGTCAGCACTCAGAGGACTTACTTTTTGTTAAAACTTAGCTTTTATTGCACTGTATGTCAGTATTTCAGTTTAAAAAAAAAAAAAAAAAACTTGTGTGTTTTGTGTTTTTTGTCTTTTTTTATTTTTTTGTCGTTTTTTTTACTTCTAAATTTTAACACCCTGCTCAATCCTGTTCCTTATTTTTGGCAGGAATTGGATCTTCAGACAAAGAGCACACATGATGTAGTGAAAATACTAGAACACCAAATAAAGGATGAAACTGATAAGGTAAGGTGTCACATCTCAGAAATTTCCCCTGGTATATAAAAAGATGCAGATTACGGGGGGCGGAGCTTAGCGGCAGAGCTGTGCGAACCCCATTCTCTCATGTTCCTACAAGCTGCCGGAGAATCCACAGTAATCACTGCTTTTGGCATACTGTAAACCTATCAGAACCACTGCCCTGATAGCCCGGCAGTATTTGCAGTTAATTGATACCCTTTTTAGTCTCACAAACGGGCAGTAAAGCTCGCCACAAAATTGGGCCCACATCCGCTGCTTTCGAGGCCCCATTGCCCACCCCAGCTCGATTGGGTCTACCTTCTCACCCACCGATGAGAAAAGCACCCTATACTGATATGGGGCGGAAGTCTCAAAGGGTACTAACAGGTGTGAGCAAAGATACCCGCTCCAGCGCCCTGCGGCCTACAAGATGGCGGCCATGCCATATCAAGATACTGGTTCCACCTGCTCGGGGCAGGCCCTAGGGGAAACAGACTCTTCTCTGTCACACACTGAGGTACTGACAGACCCTGATGCATTAATTCCAGCTACCAAACTGGACATCTGAAACCTCCTGCTAGAATTGAAGCAGTTGTCTGCAGCTAATATAGACCTAGTGAGGACTGAGGTTCAAGCGGTGACCGCTTTAGTGCATGCCTTGGAGGAGGCCACATTGGATGTGCAACAAGAGGTGAAGGGACTCAAGGAAACTGCTGCTGCTCCAGTACTCCCATTAGGCCTTGCTGAGGGCCGAATAATATTAAATTTAGAGGCATTCCAGATAGGATTGGCCCGACTGAGCTTCTGCAGTACCTTAGAAATCTCACCGCTTCTTTGCTACCTCAGGCGAAAAAGTTGGTATGTGAAGGGTTCTTCTGTATCAACAAACCCAGACATGCACCGCTTTCGGCATCTCAACACGTGATCATTCGGTGCCAAAAAAAAATCAAGTCTTAGCGGATGTGAATGGTAAAACACCACTCGACTTTGAGTCTTGACAACTAACTTTTTTACCAAGATCTAACCAGGACCACGCTTCAATGGAAGAGAACACTGGGTCCAGTGACCCACCAACTCCTGCAAGCAGGAGTGGACTATTGCTGGACACTACCAAGAGCCTTGTCAGTTGAGTACAATGGCACCGCCATGAAACTTTCCTCTATATCGGAGACTGACTCATTCAAGCTCTAGGGGCTATTGTTTGAGTCAGTGACCCCAGAGGTGCCGACAAGAACGCATGCATGGGACCCTGCAAGGACCGTCCCTCGGAAAAGGTTGCACCAATTGCAGCAACATGACTCGAATCTGAACACATATGGCATGCACATCTATATGTTATAATAGTTTAAATGCCATTATCAGTTTTATTTTCCTGTTTTTAATTTTCTGTTTATAATATGCCTTTTAGTACCTTTAACATGCTGGCTCCTAACTGATAGCTGTATCCACCAAATGCGGGTTCCTTTTTCTATTCGGTACAGCGAACATACTGTGCAACCATGAGAGAGCTATAGCTCTCATAAATATTAATCCCACAGCCCCTTTGGTTTAGGGGTCTTTGATCGTAATTGATACTGCGTAAGCAGGTCCCTGGCACATATTAAAGGACCACTCTAAGCACCCAGACCACTTCAGCTTAATGAAGTGGTCTGGGTGCCAGGTCCAGCTAGGGTTAACCCATTTTTTTTTTTATAAACATAGCAGTTTCTGAGAAACTGCTATGTTTATAAGTAGGTTAATCCAGCCTCTAGAGGCTGTCTCATTGACAGCCGCTAGAGGCGTTTGTGTGCTTCTCACTGTAAAAATCACAGTGAGAAGACACAAGCGTCCATCGGAAAGCATTATGCTTTCCTATGAGACTGGCTGAATGTGCGCGCAGCTCCTGCCGCGCATGCGCAATCAGCCGAAGAGGAGGAGGAGAGCTCCCTGCCCGGCGCTGGACAAAGGTAAGATTTTAACCCCTTCCTCTTCCCAGAGTCCGGCGGGAGGGGGTTCCTAAGGATGGGGGCAACCTCAGGGCACTATAGTGCCAGGAAAACAAGTATGTTTTCCTGGCACTATAGTGGTCCTTTAAGGCGTACTGCTGGCTACTTGGCAACAGTCCAGCGACATACTACTTCCCACTGTCCCCTCAGGAGCCATGGTAACTGTTTGATACTCCTTGTCTTCATTTATTTTATTTTTGCTGTTATGACCTGCATAGTAAAAGAACAGAACAGTTTCTAGCTAGGACCAATGGGTTATTTTTATTTTATTTTTCTAATTTTTGCATATCTATGATGTGAAATAATCGCGTCACAGTATAGCGAGTTATCAAAGCTGGAAGTGCACTCAGCTCCTCACTAAGGAATCCAGGGTGCTCTTGAAAAGTCCCAGTACCCAAAAGGACCAAAATGGATAAATTTGTAGAAAAATGATCAAGGCACTCCAATAGTTTCCAATTCTTAAGGCAATTTATTTGGACCAGGAACTACAAAGCAATGTTTCAGCCCTAACAGGGCTTTTTTCAAACTTGAAAAAAGCCCTGTTAGGGCTGAAACGTTGCTTTGTAGTTCCTGGTCTAAGTAAATTGCCTTAAGAATTGGAAACTATTGGAGTGCCTTGATCATTTTTCTACAAGTATAGCGAGTTAGACCCCTAAGCAAATTAGCGTCCCCTAATCGTTTCATGTTCCCTTATGTATTAAAACTAAGCTTTAAACTATTGCTTCAGCGCTTATTAATATGATTGGACCATTGTCTCTCTTTCATTGTCCATTGTCCATCTATCTCAATAAAAAAAGAGAGTGACAAAAAAGATGCCGATTTGTTTACACATTGCAATGGATGGCTCTAACCATGGTACTTTTGTTATCGTGTGTGTTCTTTTTTTCTGTTAGGTTAGGCATCTAGAGTCTGCCTTAGCTCTGTGTAAGGAAGAATTGGTTTTATATTTGCAACAATTAGAAGAAAACAGAAAGAGTTTTGCAAATCAAATCAAGATGAAGTCTGAAGAGGTAAATGCCATTTTGTTTTCTAAATGTATTGTACGTATGTGACTTGGTATGAATATTGTCATAATCAGTAACTACTCATAGAGATGCATTGACTCAGTGTATCTCTATGAGAAGATTTTGGCATCCCCATGCAGAGATTTTGCATGACCGCATTAAGGAATAAGAGGTGGCTTTAGACCTCATTGTACTAAATTGTAAACACGGCTTTTTCTCAGAACAGGCAGCATCTACATTTCTCAGGAAATATGTCGGGCAAAAAACATGGCCACAGCTGCTAAAAGAAAAATAAATAATACATTGTGTAATATGTCCAAAATCAATATCAAATGACACTTTTACTGGTAACAGTCACAGTGCTGTAGAATTAATATCAGTGCTACAGTGCTCAGCCTGCAGAGACCGTCTACATGCCAAAGATGCACCACATTAAGCTTTAGTAGTTCTGGTGCCTAGAGTGTCCCTTTAAAATAATATAAATGTGCACATAATTGTGGCAATATGAGTAGAGTATTACTAGAGCATACAGTAAGTTGGGTAGGGATAGAAAACAATGAGTAAACAGTAAATTGAATAGAAAAAATACTATTTAATGTTAAGTAGCAACCTTGGACTGAACACAATAGAAGAGAGGTTACCAAGTGTGTAGTCTGCATTTGGTATCAGATATTACTGTAGGTGAAAGTTTAGGATCCAGTGATCATCGGTCAGTGTAGTTTAATATAAGAACAGTGACTGAGTCACACCACACAAAAACAAAAGTTTTAGACTTTAGCAAAACAGACTAAATGGAGTCCAAGAGGAATGGGATTATTTAAAAGTTGCACTTCGGAAGGCAACAGAAAATTGCATTCGGCTTGTCAGTAAAAGCAAAAAAATTTAAGAAAACACTGTGGTACTCCGCAGATGTGGCCAAAACCGTAAAAAACTAAAAGTTAGCATTTATTATTTATAAAAAAAAAAAAAAACATAATGAGGAAGATAGACAGATCTATAAGATTAGGCAGAAAGAGGCTAAGCAAGTTATAAGAGCTTCCAAATCACACACAGAAGAGAAAATGGCACAGTCAGTTAAAAAAGGGGACAAAACATTTTTTAGATACATAAATGAGGAAAGGAAAGTAAAACAGGGATTAGTTAGATTAATAACAAAAGAAGGAAGGTTTGTAGGAGAGGATAAAGGTCTAGCTGACTGCCTCAATTAATATTTTTGTTCAGTATTTACAGATGAAAATGAAGGTAAGGGGCCTCAGTTAGGAAAAAGGACAAATGAGTAATTAGTTATGTTAGTTTACCGAGGAAGAGGTTATATTTTAACTGTCAAAAGTAAAGACAAATAAGTCAAAGGGACCTGATGGAATACAACCAAAATTATTAAAAGAGCTTAGTGGTGTACTAGCAAAACCATTAACAGATTTATTTAACCAATCATTGTTAACAGGATATGTCCCAGAAGATTGGTTAGCGAGTGTTGTGCCCATTCACAAGAAAGGTAGTAGGGAGGAGTCTAGCAACTATAGGCCAGTAAGCCTTACTTCAGTAATGGAAACCATGTTAAAGGATAGGATTATTGAAAATCTACAATCACATGGATTTCAAGATCAGAGACAACATGGGTTTACTTAATTGAGATCATGCCAAACTAATCGTATTGATTTTTTTGATTGGGTAACTAAAATAATAGATCAGGGTGGTGCAGTAGACATTGCTTACCTAGATTTCAGTAAGGCTTTTGACACTGTGGCACATAGAAGGCCTATCAAAAAACTGCAATCTTTAAGTCTGGATTTAAATATTGTTGAATGGGTTAGACAGTGGCTGAATGACAAGCAACAGATGGTTGTAGTCAATGGAGTATATTCGAAGCATGGTCTTGTCACCAGTGGGATACCGCAGGGATCTGTACTTGGACCCATTTTCTTTAATATTTTTATTAGTGATATTGCAGAAGGTCTTGATGGTAAGGTATGTCTTTTGGCTGATGATACTAAGATATGTAACAGGGTTAATGTTCGTGGAGGAATAAGCCAAATGTCAAATGATTTAGGTAAACTAGAAAAATGGTCAGAGTTGTGGCACCTGACATTTAATGTGGATAAATGCAAGATAATGCATCTTGGACAGGCAGAGTACAGAATATTTAACAAAGTCCTAACCTCAACATCTGAGGAAAGGGATTTAGGGGTGATTATTTCAGATGACTTAAAGGTAGGCAGACAATGTAATAGAGCAGCAGGAAATGCTAGCAGAATGCCTGGTTGTATAGGGAGAGGTATTGGCAGTAGAAAGAGGGAAGTGCTCATGCCATTGTACAGAACATTGGTGAGACCTCACTTGGAGTATTGTATGCAGTACTGGAGACCGTATTTCTAGAAGGATATTGATACTTTGGAGAGAGTTCAGAGAAGGGCAACTAAACTGGTTCAAACTTACCAGGAAAGGTTAAAGGATCTTAACATGTATAGCTTGGGGGAAAGACAAGACAGGGGGGGATATGATAGAAACATTTAAATACATAAAGGGAATCAACACAGTAAAGAAGGAGACTATATTTAAAAGAAGAAAAACTACCACAACAAGAGGACATAGTCTTAAATTAGAGGGACAAAGGTTTAAAAATAATATCTGGAAGTATTACTTTATTGAGAGGGTAGTGGATGCATGGAATAGCCTTCCAGCTGAAGTGGTAGAGGTTAACACATTTTAGGCATGTGTGGGATAGGCATAAGGCTATCTTAATTATAAGATAGGGATAGGGACTAATTAGAATATTTAGAAAATTGGGCAGACTAGATGGGCCGAATGGTTCTTATCTGCCGTTACATTCTATGTTTCTATACCTAGCTGGGCACAGTATTAGTTTGATTCTGAATAGGAGATATTGCAACAAGGGGGGCAGTTAGAAGCCAGAGAAACTAGAACACTCACAGGTACTGAGATACTTGGAGGGGGATATGGCAAGATTAATTAAACTGAGAGGAATCCATATGGGATTGATTAAGTTGGGGAAAGATGAATGATTTGAGAAGGTGATTATGTCAGTGGTAGTGGGCTAGAAGGGAAAATGAATGGGATTGAGAAATATCACAGATGTGTAGAATTGAAAGAGCAGAGAGGACATGTTGGTGTATAGCAGGATTATGACATTTAA
Organism: Pelobates cultripes; assembly: GCA_933207985.1. Classification (NCBI taxonomy): domain Eukaryota; kingdom Metazoa; phylum Chordata; class Amphibia; order Anura; family Pelobatidae; genus Pelobates; species Pelobates cultripes. Next base: position 57,083,526 of record OW240919.1, read on the forward strand.
AATTAAATAATTATAAAATTGTGATGCAACCACCTGTGGAAAAATATAATGAAATCTCTGCATTTATGTATATAGCTGCATCATTTACAGATGGAAATCAAGCACAGGACTCAGAGCCTCCAGGAAATCAATGAGGAAAATATGCGTTTACAGCAAACTCTTCAGCAGCAGCAGCAGATGTTGCAGCAGGGAACGGAGAGAATCGGAGATTTGGAGGACACACAAGCAGAGTTAGAGAAACAGGTGCAGTAATAAATACAGTACATTTATATTGAGGTCCTTGAATTTTAAAAGGACAGTAAAACTATTTTTATTTAGTTATTTTTTTCGCCTTTGGATCATCGAATCGAATTATCAGTTGTGTTACAGTCGGCTGGCTAGAGCAGTAGTAATGTGTCTAATGTGTTGGCGCAATATAAAATAATAACACAGCCATACAAGGCTCTCTACTTCTCTACTAGAATACTAGCCATGCTGCCTTCTTTATCAGCAGTTGGTGGAAAAATACTGGCCAGTTTTAGTTAACAAAAAAAAAAAAGATATTTCTTTAATATTTCGTTAGAACAGGTGTGCAAATTGGAACTTCAGATTGAGAAGCAGAGGTGCACTTCAGAAGAAGAGATGAGAAAGACAGAGGAGAGTTTCCTGTTGGCTACTAAGGAGCTAGATCTAACAAAACTTCAGGTTCTCGAGCTAAACAGTGCTGTAGAGTAAGTTTATAATTGTGTGCATATAGTGATTAGCTTTAATCTACTGAATGGACTTTTATTTTGACTAATCCATATAATCCTACATATAAGATCTTTTTTGCTATTTAACCAATTTATGATATGTGATTTGCTTTAACCTTCCCCCTCTTTTCTATCATGAATGGATTCAAGTTTATGCTGATACCCATATTTGTTCTGTGTTAATAACATATATCCCTTATTTTCCAGAATTCTTTTTATTACACTTTGCGTGTGAGCACACATATCTAGTTGTGAAAGTAACTAAATGGTAATGACAAAACTGAATTTTTCTGTTGAAACATTTTAAGAAGCCAGACCCCTTTAAGCTTGGGAGTCTTGAGAGTTCAGTAGTAGAACGTTGCCTTCTTGAGTGATCAAACAGTAACATTTTTAAATAAACTCATGATGGAGTAAAAGGGACACTATTAAAGACCAAATTGTTTAGATCTTTATGAAGTGATTTGGGGGCATTGATGCTGTGTAACAGCGGTAGTATGGTGTTTCTGATGTCCTTAGCCCATCACTGGCCACCTGGCAAACTTTCCTCTTACTGCGGGGACCAGGAGGAACGCAGTGAGAAGGCACATTAACTTCTTTTTCCATATTTTAAGCATCTAGTGCCAGCACCGTGTCTTTCTTGTGACTCGAAAAGGGGAACTAAATAGTTTAAATGCAATGATCATGTTATTTTCATTGTGCTTCAGGAAGATGCAGCTTGAAAGAGATCTTTCTAATGAAAAGATGGTACAGCTGGAGGAAGAGCTAGCATTTCTGAGATGTCAAGAAGAAGCCAAGTCAAACAAGCTGAATGAAATGGAAATTACTCTTCGGAAAACACAAGCAGATCTGGATGACAAAAGGGCTCAGTGTAAGGCCTGAATGATGTATCATTCTAGGATCTTCCAGTTTATTCGACCTGTTATTGAATAGTTCTGTATTCGTTCTGAAATTAGTTCTTTTAATGATAGACTCATCTTTGCTTTGACTCTTGGTTTTAAACTCTTAAGGAATACGATGTATTGTCCTTACAGTAACCAGACATGAGTTTTGTTAGTGTACCTTTAGAAAACAGCAGGTTGTATGTGTGATGTATTTTACTATGCATTCGTTTATGTATTTTACATGCACATTTCATGTCTGTCATCAGTCCCAATATTTTTTAGGTTCATGTGAGTTATCTTATCAGAGTGAGTGTTTGCTTTCCTATGTTTATTCTAGGCAATATATGTAATGAGCTGTATAAAGGTTCTCCTGCTTTATTGGGTATATATTCCATAGTAACATGAAGGCAGGTGAGGTTTTCAGCACCAAATTGTACTCTCACAACATTTTCGTGGGGTAGGCTCCAGATGTTGTGGACTACATCTCCCCTGATGCTTATCCAACATTATGGGAGATGTAGTCAACATATGTAATTACTACAGTTGCCTACCCCTGCTTTAGGGCATGTGTGTCCAAATACATAGAGTGGATGTCTCCTAATCCTGACAATCTTAAAGGACCACTCTAGGCACCCAGACCACTTCAGCTTAATGAAGTGGTCTGGGTGCCAGGTCCTTCTAGGGTTAACCCATTTTTTTATAAACATAGCAGTTTCAGAGAAACTGCTATGTTTATGAATGGGTTAAGCCTTCCCCCTAATCCTCTAGTGGCTGTCTCATTGACAGCCACTAGAGGCGCTTGCGTGCTTCTCACTGTGATTTTCACAGTGAGAGCACGCCAGCGTCCATAGGAAAGCATTGTAAATGCTTTCCTATGCGACCGGCTGAATGCGCGCGCAGCTCTTGCCGCGCGTGCGCATTCAGCCCAAGGAGGAGGAAAGAGGAGGCAGAGAGCTCCCCGCCCAGCGCTGGAAAAAGGTAAGTTTTTAACCCCTTTCCCCTTTCCAGAGCCGGGCGGGAGGGGGTCCCTGAGGGTGGGGGCACCCTCAGGGCACTATAGTGCCAGGAAAACGAGTATGTTTTCCTGGCACTATAGTGGTCCTTTAAGATCATAATTAGACATCCAGTGCTCATTTCAATTACAATGTTTATAATATTGTGAAGTTTATTAGGATACAGTTCATCTTAATAATGTGCATTCTTTTCTCTCTAATTTCATTCGTTGTAGTTTGTCCATTATTCACAGGAAAAAAATAAACCATTTATGTCCTGGTTTAATATTTTTGGATAAGATTTTCAAATAATTTATCAGTTTGAAAAATAATTTTAATATTTTAACATGTTTATATTTTTTCATATATTGATACATTTTGTTTGATATGATAATACATTTTTTTGACATTTACAATTTTGAACACCATTTTACAAGCTTATCAAAAAAATAGTAAATAATTTGAAAATGTTATTTATCTTAGGTAATTTATTTTAGATATAATTATCTTCGGTCAGGATTTAATATTGTTGGATAATCTTTCCAAATAATTTAATATATTTGGCTAAGCTTTTAAAATATTTTTTTCAACATCTTAAAATATCATAACTATATCGTGTGTGTGTGTGATCACCATATCTCAACATATTACAAGATTTTAATATTTTTCATAACATTAAATCAATTTAGATGTTTATCCACAAATATTAAATAATTTGAAAAGCGTATATACCAGTATTAAATCAAAGTCTTAGAAATATGACCATTTCACATAACATACTATAAAATACTTCTTTAGAGTGGATGCTTGGCTCTTTTTGTAGTGTCTCGCTGCTATTTTAGAGAAATATCTTGTTGCATATTCAGTGGCCGTTTCCGAAGAGAACATGAGCGCCATGGAGAAACTACTAAGGAGGAAAGATGAGATGGATTCTGAGCTGCAGGGTTTGAAGGAGGAATTAGAGAACAATATCAAACATATTCAGAAACTGGAAGAAACATTGACAAAAACACACATATCATTGGAAGAGAAGCAATCCGTTGTGCAAACTCTTACAGAAGAACTTAGGTGAGTGATCCATAAAGAAGGTCTTCATCTTGAAGCCTGATGGGTCTCCAGTGCTTTGATTGCCACTCTGGTGTAACCAAGATACAAATGACACACTGTATTTTTGGTTTTAGACACTTGTAACATTGAACACACATGATATTTGCTTTTGACTTGGGTTTTCTCTGTAATGGCCTATATGAGTCAAGTCCGGTAAATGTTATTTATCTCTAATTTCAGAACGTGTAGAAGTGAACTTGAGGACCGAGAACATGAAATACTTGACATGAATCAGGCTCTAAATGACAGAAATTGGGAGCTTAAGCAGAGAGCTGCACAGGTATTCTAGATTAAATGGTTCATTGTGGTCTAGATCTCTGTTCTGTACAATCCTTTTTCAGCACTATGCTGGGGGAGATTGACATTTCGGCATACCAAGTAACGAGGTTCTCAATGCAGAGTTATGCTGTTAAGATTCAGTGATTCCCCTTCAAAGCCCTTTCTGTTTGCCGGCCAAACACACACACACACACACAGGGTTAATTACTAAAGCAAAAATTCAACGTAAATTGAAAGGAAATTTCAAAATTAAGGTCAAGATAGCCGAAATTGCAAAAAACCTATGTCATGTATGCTTTCAGTTTGGCTGCTCTGCCCTTAAATTTGATATTTACTTTGAATTCTCACTTTAGTAATTAACCTAACCGTATTTACATGTGAGCTGCATGATCACTGTAAAACAAAAGAATGAGTAGCCCATTTTGAGAGAAACCTTATCTCACTCCCTACCCAGGGCAACCTCGTTTGCTAATAAAACCACTTCAACTCAATAACCACAAACATATTTGTGTGTGTGTGTATATATACAACACATCACAAATGTGTTTAGTCAAGTCACTTTATTTGGCTATGAAGGACTAAATCTGACACAACAGGTTCTCTTTAAAAGAGTGGAGGTGAACTGATAAGTAATTAAGAGAATAAATTAACCCTTTTCAAATATATTGAATGACCAATGCATGAACTTTTCAGCTAAACCAGTTGGACATGAGCATTCGGGAACATAAAGGAGAAATGGAACAAAAGATTATTCGATTGGAAAGTGACCTAGAGAAATCAAGGATAGAAACGGAGGATCTTCTTAAGCAGGTTAGCCGCTTGTATGTAAACAGTAGTATTTTGTGTTTCATCAAACTATTTACTGTATATTGGAGAAGACATTTGTTTGTTGGTTGGACAGATTTCCTAGTCGTGTGAATAACCTTTCTAAACTGGTAAAAAATGCTTTGTTTTTACCCGTCTGGGTATATTCACTAACTATAAAGTACGGCTTTGTCCAGAAGAACTTTCCGCGTGAAGTGTTCTAATTTATAATGTGAAAATAAGCCTGCTTCTTGGTATCTGCTCTATGACCTATCTGTTTGCTACCAATCTGACTACAACATATCCTGATTAGAAATAAAAACATATTATCTCATAATCTGCAACAATAGCCGCCATGAAAATCCATCACTTGCTGCCCTGTCGGTAAAACCACTATACTTCAACATTATAAATTACTAAATAGATAGTATTTGACCCCCTGACGAATAGCAAGAATGTTTCCTGTTGCGGCCCTTCCTTGGACTTGGCTATGACATCCCCCCGGCTCTCAATAAGCTGTAGTGATTATAGTGTTTAAGGTGTCCCTTTAAATGTATTATTGTTAAAACCTATCACTTCAGGCTGTGTAACAAACGCGTCTGTTCTTGCACAGATTTCCTGTTTAGATGAAAGAAATCAACAGTCAAGAAATGAACTTTGTGAAAAAGATTTTGAGTTACTCCAGAAAGATCAAACTATAAATCAACTTAAAAAGGAGATTGAGAAACATCGCCTAACCATTGATGATATAGAAAGGGTAAGTACTGTAAATATTAATATGTTTATAACAGACAAACAAATACACAAAATAAAAATCGGTTGTAATCTACTTATGTATACAGAACTTACAAACCATTTGGGGAATGACATGTAAAAATCCCAATAACATTAATTGAAAGCAGAAGATGGAATTTGATTATAAAGATTCATATTTTTCTTAACTGTTTTGGTGCTGAGCTGGTCAAAAAAAACCCTGATGTTAAAGGTAATGAACAAGCAGTGGGCAGACACGGGCTCAGTGAGTACATGTGCAAGAAGACCATTTCTACCACTGTAGCTTTCAGCCTTTACTCCATTGTTTGGTACTCTATTCATTCTAACTATGGGGTATCCGAAAGTCCATGGAATAGGGTCACAACAACACTCAGACATTCCATATAGTATCCTTAAATTAATATAAAATAAATAGTTTTCTTTAAAAATATCCTTTTGTTTATGCCAACGCGTTTCACAATGTTGATTTATATTTGCTCCATCAACATTGTATTTTAGACGGTGAAAGCTCAGGAATTCCTAGTATCGGAACATCACCAGGAAAACCTGGATCTGAACCAGCAAGTAAGGCTGGCACGAGAGAGGATGCAACTCACTCACCTGGAGCTAGTCGATTCCCGGCAACAGCTGGCTGAGGCTCAGAAAGAATCAGACAGTCTTCACCAGAAGCTGGAAGCCATGGATCAGGTTTCCAGAGAAAAGGTAACTTTGAAAGAGCCCATGTAGCTACTGCTGCCCAGTCATTTTCATTGTTCTTGTTTCACTCTCAATTTATCTTTTTAAACCAATCCTCATTTTTTTATAGCATCTGATACTGCCATTATTGTGTTTGATTCTGTGTCTAAGGAATTGAAATCATGGAATAAAACATTGAACATGCTCTATAACTGTTTTATCATTTATCTAATTCTCTTTTGCTCTCTCTAAGCTGGCTGCCAAGTGTTTATAACATTGATTGACAGCCCTGCCTGTACCGTGAAATGCCTTTCACATAAACCAACACTATTTCATGACTCCAGTTACAGGCAGTGTAGCTGTAATCACAGTTTGACTGGTATATTTCACTATCAAAAGTAACAAAAAGAAGGCAGAGACAAAAATCTACACTCCATGTTTGCCCTATATTACATATATATTTCATTGTATATGGTAATATTTGGGTTTTATGTGAGTTTATATTGTGTACTGTGTGCATGTAATGTAGAGCAAAATTGGATTATGGTGAACAGAGTGTACAGTTATATAATCTGTCCTCGGGTTTTTAAAATATTTTTTTTCTTTCGTAAATGATTGTAAGTGCATGCATTACTTTTGATGATTTTGGAAGTGTTACCTATTAGCTCAGGCTGTCATTTTCTTTTTCTCCCAAAATGGGAAGATTTTGTTTCCTTTTTAATAAGATATGAATATGTTTCTTGGCAGCTACATCAGATGAAGCAGGAACTGAAAGAATCACAGGACACAATCTGCAACATAAAGACAGAGCTTGAAGCCAGGAACGAGGTGATCAAGGCCACCAATGAAGTACTCTTTATGAAGGTGAGGCAGTTTGGTAGTCTGTCTGTTTGGAAAAGTTGATTACGGAAACCATGCCAGCTGTAGTGGTTATGGTGCCCTTGTGCCTTCCCAGTGTAAATCGTCAAACGGTTTAACAACAGACAACATACGTGAGGTCAGCTGGGCACCACGTGACATTGAGGCCCCTGCAAGGAGTTTCTTTTAGTTTTCCTAAGCGAAGTACCCCAGTGCAGGGAAGGCTCATTAGTGTTAGCTGAGAACTCTCTGGCAATGAGCCAAAGCATGTGTGGCCCAGCTTGGCTCACTACTGCATCTTCCAGACTTCAGAGGAGGAGATAAGGGCCTTGCAGATGCCAGGTAAGTTGTCAAATCTTTCTTATCATTTGACTAATTCAACAGAATGCAAAGAGCTAGTCCCAGGTTCTCCAATGGGAACAATGATATAGACTCGGTTGTGTCTATATGCTAATGGGTTTCGTGCCAATACGGCTCAGAAATACTGAGAGCAGCATTATTTAGAAACATGATAGACTAGAGGTAAATACGAATATTGTATCTTCCTGATTTTACTTGACTTTCCTAGAAATGTGATAATATAATGGGAATCAACTCAGGTCAATGGTCACATAATTTATATTCTGATGCTTTTACCGGTTTATCAATAATATTAGGCACTATTTACAGTCGGAGAAAACATTCTTTTATTTCCCTAAATTATCTTCTGCATTTTAGGAGTCGGAGGTTACACGATTAAAAGCCCGCATTTCAGCATATACGAGAACATTGGGTGTCAAAACCCAGAATTCATCCATTCACAGTTCCGAATTGTTTAATGAATACAATCCACTGGAATCCTATAAATATAACGAGACCCAGAAGATGAGCAGATCTATAAGTGCAAGTGATATAAGCCTGGCAGATCTTAATTCCCTTGATCTACCTGAGACAATGCTTGAAGATATAAAGAGCATTTCTCCTTCTGACATAACCATGAATAACATTGGTGGGGTCCATCATGTGTCCTCACACAGTATCAATGACTCCTCATTCAACCCTCTTGAGTACACAGTAGAAGATAAATGTGAGACGGCCTCCGATTGCACAGATCTTGGTACGCTCAGCGGGATGCTTAAGTACATAAAGAAGGAAATGAAAAGATCATCTGTCTCTCCTGACCATAGTCCTACCAAGAATATGTGGATCGATGATGGGTGCCAAGGAAAGCAGGTTTGTGTCTGTTTATACCATCTGAATGTATAATTCTGTAATATACATAGTTTTTAGCATTATTGTACTGTGGTCCAAATGTGATTTTCCATGTTACAGATAACCACCATGTACATATTGTTGTAGGCCATGGTAAATGATCTACTCATGGTGACAGTACGCACTAATCAAGTAATTCATAAAGGTTCATTTGCATTTTGGCCATATATTCAATTGATGTCTAGAAACAGGAGAGAATATTGGAGTGGTAGTGAAGTACCGTTCTCACGCATGTAGGGGAAATTGTGACCTCCACCTATGTTAATGGCCTGGTGTCTTCACCCTTTCTTCTTGCTCCATTGCAGGAGGACCGTGGGAGTGAAAGAACCATGTTTTCAGATGTGCATATATTGAAAAATAAACATGAATACCCTGAATAAAATTGGAATGCTACGAATATAGTATACAGGCTTCCAACTTTAATAAACTGTAAAACACATTTTGATGAAAACAAGGCATTTCTTCACATATAGTGTGCAATTTCACCAACTCATGCCGAGGTACCTACATCACCATATACCATGTTTACATAACAGTCCATGGTAGCTTGAGAGGGTTACTGTCAAAGATATTAGGTTGCCATTCTGTTAAACGTAATGTGTGAATACAGATTAGCTCCATCACATCAGGTTTCTGTAAGTTGTAAGCTGGGTCCCTTGTGACCTAAAAATCAATACAAGCTTATTCCGGTAGCTGTCGAGAAAAGGGCCCAGTGGAGGCATTCTCTTTATATCATTCAGCTGGATAATACTGTTCATTCACCCTAAGAAGAAGTAATCCGTTTCATAGCTCCAATTAGACCTGTAAATGTGAGAATGAGGCACGCTATATTAACCATGAAAGGAAATCATTGAAAAGCACGATTGTACTGTCCTGCTGAGATAACAGTATGTTTTGATGATTTATAGAACCACATTTAATACTATTATTTTATTTATGATGTTTGAACATACTGTGCAGAGTTAAATGTTGAGAAAATTGGGGTTTGGTGACATTCTGTTCGATTTAATGAAAGTATGAAGGCTCATGCTAAAAGGTTTAAAAGATCTTTCTTTACCAGCATAGCCAGGGGTATTAACTAAACCAAGACATTTCAGGAATTGACCTGATCAATGCAATTTTAGGCCAAAATAGCCAAATTGAGAACAGTTGCTGTGTGTATCCGAGAAGGCAGTGCAGTTTTTATAGTAATTGATGGGTTAATCCGTGTATGCTATGTCAATGAGTAGTCTGGCAGGACTTGATCTCCATTCTAGTACTGCTGATTCATTTTACCAGCGACATTTCCTTGAATTATGCAAATTATATCTTCTATGGAAATGTCTCGATTTGCATATATAAATGAAGATTATTGTAGTTACCGTTAAAGTCCTTTTAGCATTTACCATAATAGTGAATTGTTTGCATTCTTTCCCTGAAATCTTATTTTTTTAATTCATTTTTTTTACAAGTGGAATAGTGCACCCAAAGATCTATATAAAGTATCCTTTAAAATGTTCCTGTTGCATTCCTCGTACTGGAGAGATGCAAGCATTAGCCATTACTTCCCTGTGGGATGTTTAACCCCTTAAGGACACATGACATGTGTGACATGTCATGATTCCCTTTATTCCAGAAGTTTGGTCCTTAAGGGGTTAAAGTTGATATCTGTAAAACAAATTGGAATTATTTATTTTGTACTGCGACCGTAACACTATTTCTACAACATAAAAATAATTTGTAGTTGACATAAATTGTTTCCATCTTTTTTCTTTTTTTCTTTTCAGGTATAAATACAGATCTGAAAAGGAAATTACTGTTTTGTAATCCAACGTGTATTTTTAGATATGTGTTTTCTATGTTTATATTTATTTGTAAATGTTTAATTTATATATTTTTATACATTTTTACAGTCCGTTTCTATAGTGGAGCATTCTTTTAAGGCATGAATCATGTGAACTTATAAAATAAAGTTTATTTGTTAAAATTTACATCGTTTGTCAGTGTACTTATTTATAACATTTTCAGCAGTGTACAAATTTGACACGGGTTCTTTCACCGAAAGTAACTTTTAGCAAAATATTAAGATGCTTTTTTAAAAAAAAAAATCTTTTAATTCATGAGGAATTCTTTTTACATGGGGATATTGGTCTAGTCTGTTAGTGAAATGTTTATATGTCTACATTGTTTCACTGTCCTTGCTAAGGGGTTTAAGCATTTATGCAATATTCCATTCTGGCTGGATAAAGCAATATAAGTACTGGTTGACCTTTCAGACCAATTGTATAATAAGTGTCTGGCTGCACGGGTCCCAGGGCCTTACACAGAATTAAAATCAGCCACCCACTCATCCTTCTGTCCAGTATTGCTGCTTAATGCAAACATGTGACTGCAATCAGAGGATGTGTGTTTGACCAGAAATGTGTGTGTGTGTGTGTGTGTGTTTTTTTGTATTTAGGTGTCAAGTGTGTATGTGTGAATACTATAACATAAACATGTTTGTATATAATTTTAGTGTATTAATACAGGGGTGTGTTTGTATGTAATGTTTGTGTTTGATTGCAGGGGTGTGTTTGGATGTAATGTTCTCTTTTAAATGCGGTTGTACATTTGTGCGTAGTATTGGTGTTTGAGAGACTGGGCGTGTTTATATATAATTTTGGTGTTTGAATGCAGGGGTGTGTTTGTATGTTGTGCTGATGTTTGATTGCTTGGATGTATGCACATACACTAAGACATACAAACTTACACAGACATGCATAAAGATTAACACGGAGATACAAATAAATACACTGACACATACACACAAATTCATTAAGACACCGATAGATACACCCTCCGAAACATGCACACACCCTGACACTACAATACACGCACCATGACACACACAAACACTGACACACAGATGCACATACATATACACAGATACACGCACACCCTGACACAGTGAGATATACACACACAGACACACACTGATACACCGATGCGTGCGCATACACAGCGGCACACCCTGATAAATACACACACACACACACACACACAGATACACACAAAATCTCATATACACATACATGTGATAACTTTTTATACCTCCAGCCACCTTTCTGTTAGCTTACCTTTTGTGTCCAGGAGGGTGGCTTGGAGTACTGGTCCGGCTGCTGGTGGGAGTGAGGGGTCTGGAGCAGCTCTTTGTGTTCCTCTCCCCTCATGCTGCTTCTGCGGCTGCCTCCGCTCCCTCACGCGCAGTCTGTTTGTACAAAGCTGGAAGGCTGTCACTTCCTCCCATCTGGCCGACAATACATGGCCTCTGTTCAGCAGAAATGTTTCCCAGTGCCGTCATAGCATAGGGGAAACTTTTTATGGCCGCCCAGGGCGTCGCACACAGTTTGGGAACTGCTGTCTAATGCTATATCTAGGAAGTTTTTTTTTTTTTTTATTGAATCAAATGGTATATTAAAAAAAGAAAATCTCCACACAGATACATAAAGTAAAAATGATTCCATTTGGTTCAAAAAGAACACTCCAAGCACCAATTCTGATGATCTCAGTAAACAGGGCGTTGGCAGAGCCAAACGCTGCGTTGGCCAATCAGCATCTCCTATAAAGGAATGTACAAGCGTCTCCATGCAGCGGTGTACCTGGACAGCCGTGTAGGGTGTTTACATGAAAATGTCTGCAGGGACATATACTCACCAGAACAACTACATTAAGCTGTAGTTGTTCTTGTGACAATAGGGTCCCTTTATTTGTTTTAGAATGCTCTGACAACTTAGTTGAGTCCCCTTAGCCACCTACTCGAGAAGCCATTTGTCTCTACAGAGCAAAGCATGATTGATACAGGACATCACTCAATGGCTGAGAACACTCTGTTGATGCTCTCGTCCAATGAGTGCAACCCTGCTTTGTTCTGTAGAGAGAATAACTTTTTCCTACAGGAAAAGACTAGATGTAAGGGATAGGATCCAGGTAACTTGTCATACTGGACTAAAACAGTTTGACTACTAACCATGGTATGGCACCCTAGCCAATATCAGTGGACTGTAGTGTTTATAGTGGAGTGTTCCTTTAAGGGACAACTGTTATCAGTTTTTTCCTTATTATTATTATTATTACTATTAAAAACATTTTACATTTTTTTTATTTTAAATAAGTGTTTTATTTTTTCTTTTATCTGGCTGATAATGTTTGGTCACATTTTGCGGTTATCTGATCAAATGCTGCTCATCATAACTTGTCTGCTGCTGTGATTGCTCTGTGTGTTTTATGCAAATGCACTCTTATCACACAATCTACAAAATGTGCCATAATAGGCCTACATCATTGGTCCCAGCACATGTAACCAGCAACAGCCCAAGTTTTGTCAGTATCTCCACTGAAATGCATAAATCATTGACTGTTACTGGGCCATGAGGAAATGTTTGGAACCAGTGTTCTAAATACTACTATACTGCCACTGATTATAAAATATATATATATATATATATATATATATATATTTCAAGTAGAGATTGTAGCCGTATTAGTCCAGTGATGTAGATGTAAAAAACAGATGAAATGTGTATCTTGTAATTCCTTTTTATTAGACTTACAGAATTTTTTAATGACAAGCTTTCGGGAGAATCTCTTTCTCAAGTCTGAAGCATTTCTGAGCAAGACGACACATAGAATTCAAAACTGAGTTGATACAGGGGGTAAAGCCATATGAGTACAGATAAGACACAGGTTTGTTAGAAAATAGACACCATTCTAGCAGAGGGTCATGAAGATCACAGAGTGAGGGGGGGGGGAGAGAGAGAAAAACAAACAAACAAGCAAACAGTGCAGAAGATGGTGCTAGAAGGGGAGAATAAAAACAAAATAATTACTTATATTAAGAATGCAGGAATTCCCATCCAAGAGTTACAGGATATGCATAAAGGCCTATATCTCACACACACACACACACACGTAGTGTATATGTACAAGTATACACAAGCACATACACGATATACATTAAAACATACAACAACAAAAAAAAAAATTATTTATATATATATAAAAACAACCGATTACACAAATATGTACATGCATACCTATACATACATACATCCACACATAAGCACCTACACATGTACAAATGTACCTACACATATATAGACCCATGTATATGTACACATACACACATGTATGCATATATGTACACACTATATATATATATATATACACATGAACTCTTATACACAAATATAAATGCACAGTCATATATATATATATATATATATATATATATATATATATATATGCATAAGAGTATGGGAAAGCATAGGTCTAGCACGTTGTATATTGATAGGATAAACATATCATTGGAATGAATTTTAAAATGGTGATACATATAACAGAACAGTAAGATAATGTGGGGAGTGTTCATGTAAAGTGTTGGTAGTGGGACAGGAAACCCAAATCAATATTTAGTCCTCTGTTCTTGCTGTTAAACAATTGGATCATTTTGGTTTCAAAAGTTTTTATTTCTTGGTATTTTTAAAACCACTTTTCAGTACTTTGATTTTTAGGTCCTTGATTGAGTGGCCAGGTTGGGTAAAGTGGTGTCCCACAGGTGTGCAGCAAGATTCTTCTTTGTGGTGTTTAATGGAGTATCTGTGCATATTCATTCTGCCATTTAATTGCTGGGTGGTTTCCCTGATGTAGCATCCTAAGCGGCATTTGAGGCATTGAATCCTGTAGAAACATAGAAACATAGAATGTGATGGCAGATAAGAACCATTCAGCCGATCTAGTCTGCCCAATTTTCTAAATACTTTCATTAGTCCCTAGCCTTATCTTATAGTTAGGATAGCCTTATGCCTATCCCACGCATGCTTAAACTCCTTTACTGTGTTAACCTCTACCACTTCAGCTGGAAGGCTATTCCATGCATCCACTACCCTCTCAGTAAAGTAATACTTCCTGATATTATTTTTAAACCTTTGTCCCTCTAATTTAAGACTATGTCCTCTTGTTGTGGTAGTTTTTCTTCTTTTAAATATAGTCTCCTCCTTTACTGTGTTGATTCCCTTTATATATTTAAATGTTTCTATCATATCCCCCCTGTCCCGTCTTTCCTCCAAGCTATACATGTTAAGTTCCTTTAACTTTTCCTGGTAAGTTTTATCCTGTAATCCATGAACCAGTTTAGTAGCCCTTCTCTGAACTCTCTCCAAAATATCAATATCCTTCTCGAGATACGGTCTCCAGTACTGCGTACCATACACCAAGTGAGGTCTCACCAGTGTTCTGTACAATGGCATGAGCACTTCCCTCTTTCTACTGCTAATACCTCTCCCTATACAACCAAGCATTCTGCTAGCATTTCCTGCTGCTCTATTACATTGTCTGCCTACCTTTAAGTCATCAGTAATAATCACCCCTAAATCCCTTTCAGATGTTGAGGTTAGGACTCTATCAAATATTCTGTACTCTGCCCTTGGGTTTTTACATCCAAGATGCATTATCTTGCACTTATCCACATTAAATGTCAGTTGCCACAATTCTGACCATTTTTCTAGTTTACCTAAATCATTTGACATTTGGCTTATCCCTCCTGGAACATCAACCCTGTTACATATCTTAGTATCATCAGCAAAAAGACATACCTTACCAGATAAGTCCTGTGTGTAGCAGGTCCTGCTGGGAAAATTTTAATTCCAGTTAAACAGTTGAATCTTCCCCAGACACGGGCCAGCTTGTTGTTAATAACTGAAAACCGAATCCCGTCCCAGACACAATATTGGAGGTTTTCATTCAGAATAAGCATATCCTCTCCTTGGCAAGACGCACATGATTGCTGGACCAAAGCTCATCTTTGATCATCTGGCCCACCATGTCATTGAAATGATCTTTTTCCCTGTTTGTGAAATGGCTACAATAATACTACGTATACAATAATCATCAATATCACTGACAGAACGAGAAAAACCAAACCAGTTAATTGGCATTGCTTGCAAGAATACAATTATTATTATTTATATAGCGCCAACAAATTCCGCAGCGCTTTACAATGGGTTGACAAACAGATATGTAGTTGTAACCAGACAAGTTGGACACACAGGAACAGAGGGGTTGAGGGCCCTGTTCAATGAGCTTACATGCTAGATGTATACGTGGTATAGATGGAACGTGTGTGTCAAGTAGGCAATCGGCTTACAGTACTGTAAACGTCTGTGAAAAAGTTAAATGGCTCTATAAAACCAGGCAGCAGGATCATTACATAACTGCTTTGGGAGAAAATATGATGCCATGGGTCAACAGTAGCATTAAGGGTGAAGATAGAAATTCAAAAAGGATCAGTCTTTACAATTCTAAAGCTCAAAAATAATTTTATAAATGCAAGAAAATAGGATGTTAATCCAGGCAAGAAGTGCCCAGAACACATTATAATGAGTTGAATGATGTCCTTAAATTAGTGGGGTTTTTTCCTCTTAAGTGTCAGCATTAAAAATGAGATTCCCATCTGGCAATAAATTGAAACAAATAAGTCAAATGATTTAAGCAAATATGACATTTATAAGCTGCCGATGAAGTTAAAAAGAAAATAAACATACGTGTAATTTGGAAATTCTTCTTTCATCCAGGAATGGATAGGAAGCAGTGGCCTAGAGTTTAGTACGAGAACATCATTGGACTTACTCATGACTTTTCTGCTGTGGTGACAAGCACTGTGAATAGTAGTCTTACATGTCTCTGCTAAACAGACCGAATCCCATTTGTCACAGAGAACTGTTTGCGAAAATTAAATGGACTCTATAGCCATTACTAGTCATGTTCCTTATATAGGGTACAGCCCTTCATCCTATTTGTTTGAGCTGTAGAGATTTGCAGCCATTGCTGCTGCTATATGTCCGCCCATCACAATTGTACATACACGTGTTCATCATGGGCACTAAATGTCTTAGTCACAACATGTCATAGCTATCTAAGAAAATGCATGTTTTCCATGGCCACATGCAATGTCTTAAAATGGATCGTTTTTTCATGAATGAAAGCATTAGTAACAGCTGAACTGCAAACCCCATAAATCTCTGATCAACATGAGTTAACGTTTATGAGATATGCACATTGATTTCAATTAAATCAAATGGAAAATCAAGACTGGGCTACAGACTCTGGACATTCACATTATCTTCTGTCTGTCTGTCTGTCTTTATATCCATCTACAAGGTTTGTCTAGAAAGTAAAGTAATGTGAAAAATAGAGACATCTATGACAGAAGATACAAGAAACATAGGACAATGACACCTCAGTCCCATTCAAAGCAGACACCTTGCGACCTCACACAGTTCTCCAAGTGTCTCTTCCACTGTTTAAAATGCTTTGCAAGAGCTGAATTGTACCAGCATAGGGGGTCAACACCCCACTATACCACCATCCTGGACCTTAGACACGGGGTCGCAAGGAGGCTGTGTGCCCTGATGGGACCCTACACAGTAGGTACCCCACATGTCCTAGGACTGCATGGTGGCTACAGGGTGGGCACGGGGGACTAGACGAAAATTGGTGGGACATACAAAACTACCCAATGTAGAAAAGGTACACGTCAGATATAACAAAGTACTATTCGTAACTATGCACACACCATTTACTCAAGAAAGCGACCTGCGAGTCGCCAAGACACGTCTAACAGACTATGCCCTACAATGTATAACCATGTACAAATGACCAAAGGGCCCGCGTGTCCATGTTTTTCTCTTCCATGTTGATAACAAACGAAAAAACTAAGCAAAAACAAAACTAAATGTTCAATAAAAACATATTTACAAAAATAAAATGCTTTGCAAAATCCTTTGTTGGAAGCACCATCAGCTGCCTTGTCGTATTTACCTGAATCTCATCGATGGTCTGTAATCTATTCCCCTTCAAAGGTGATCTGAAAGGCAGGACGCCAAATCTTTCAACAGATTCTCGACCATCTTTAAAGTTTTTTTTGCCACAATTTTATTTGCGCTGCACTCATTGCATCGTCCTGGAAAACCTTCAGAATCATCCGAATATTTTTCGTGGAGGAATGTTTAAGCTTAACACAAAATTTTATGACTAGTACAATGAAGTCATCGCATTCCAGTCCACTCTCTTTGGCTGCCAGTTTACATTGATGTAGCGCAAATCGTTATCATTATATTAACAATGGCTGGATGTTTTCCCAGACAGAGTTTTTATATATTTATATATATTTTATTTATTTTTATATATATATTTTTTATTTTTTTTACTTTTGTTACCAACTTACTTTAAGTACACATATGTTTCATGGTATGTGGTAATGCACTTGATCAACATCTTACCTACAAAAATAGTCTGTTGCTGCTTTGGTGAGCAAAGGGTGAAAGATTATTTGCCCTTTATATAAACCGGCTGTGTGCCATCTGGAAATGGTAAAGGCTACAGTACAAATCAACCATTGACTTAATGATCATCCTCCTAGTGGTGCAGTCAGCCCAGATTATGCTGTTCACATCCATTAATGTCAGAAAAGAGATTATCCTGCTTTAGACCCAAAATGTGTAGCTTTGCATTTTTGCATATGCTGACTCAGTCAAAGCACAGATAAAGCACTAAGTACCAGTGACTTGAGACCCAGAAGGAACCTCTACGTTCTAAGAAAGGTTCACATTTGATCCTATTTGTAGACTGCTGTGAAGAGTGTACAATGACCGCATTGCCTCTCAAAAATGTTCTCATCACAGGATGCTCCTCTGGAATAGGATTAGCCATCGCTGTAAAGCTAGCCAAAGATGAGCAAAGGAGATTCAAAGGTAAATTGTGTGTTCTATTTACTATGATGCAGAACTATGTACTTATTAAATGGGACGTTGCGCTCAACTGAAAAGCACATTTGCAAATTGTAGGCCAAAATTTCAAAGTTGAGAAAATGGCTAGTTGGAAGGATTTTAATTCTCCATTCACTGTTTAGAAAATAAATCTCAGGGTGATTTTCTCGGTGTGTAAGAATTAATTTTAAGTCTAGTTATATATCCATAAATGTCCAATTTATTATTACTTTAATAATGTTTTCTAGACAAACAATGATCCAAAGCTTTTAAATATGGTGTGTACACTTCTTAGTTTAGTTTTTTAAGCACGTTTAGTTATACAGAGCTTCTCTCCACAGAGAACACAGACACACACTCTTGAATTAGGATATTACCATAACCCAGCTTAGTGGTATTCATTATATCAAGGATGAAAGGCTCTGAGCTCTGTCCAGGAATACAGCCAGTGACTTAAACATCAAAACAGATTCTGTAGTTTGGTTCATTAATTAACTGAGCTATATATCACAAGCCTTGATTAATTAATTAACAAACCTGCCTGTTTTTATTGCAAATTTGACATTTTATTCTAAGATAACAGAATTAAGAGCTCAGCAGCCTCTATGGACTTATCAGCTTTTATGTGTGACCTAATGAAGATATCTCTTGAGTCTTCAAATGCATACCAAGTTCTATTAAAGGGATACTCTGTGCACCATAACCACTACAGAGTATCCCCTTAACCACTTAAGTACCGAGCACTTTCACATCATTTATACATATATGGGCAATTAAATACTGAAAATATTATGGAGGCTTAGCCCTACTAAAGAGTTAAAATCTTTTGCTGCTCATTGTAAGGTGTTCAGTGTCGACCAATTATATTGCCTTATGTAAAGGAATGATTTATAATTTAGTTTATAAACCAAATATGGCACGAAAATAATTATTATAAAGGTCCTCACCTCTCAGAGAGTCTCAGAATACCACCTGATCTCGATTTTAGATTCCATTAAACTATGCCCCTCGTTCTATCACGTTTCTAACATGTCTGTTTCTAACAACATGAAACTAATCATTATATTAAATATCCTCCAAAGAGTCATTTTCCACTAGTGAACTCACCCCATAACTGTTCATTGACACTGGGTGCCCTTTTTTATTTGCAATCCTTTTTTTTATGTTGTGCTTGAGATATCAAATAACAGATAATCTTGCTGTGCCACAACAGCAGTAGCAAGCATGTTGAATACAATTTGACAATTCATTGAATTATACATGGATCATGAGAAGAGTGACTTGTAATATGAATTTGTATGGTCGATACGTTAAATTATTGCCTTCTCCTCTACTCAATGTCATCGCTGGTTTAGAGGTCACGGAAATAGGAGGCCGAATTCACAAATTGAGGGAATGCAACACCGTCAAAACTGTGTTGAAGTGTTCTCCTCACCAGGGCCTACCTTGATCAACAGCTGAATAACTCTTTGAATAAACAAATATTTTATATAAATATTACAGTCCGGCAATGCTTTGAATTTCAAATTAGTTTAACACAGGTCAACAAAGCATCTGCTAATATTCACAGTAACCACCTCGATGAAAACATGTACAACTTGAGTTGAAGAATACCCCCAAATAAACATGCTGTTACAAAGACACAGATTACTGCATTTTATTTTTCATACCTCACAAATACATTGCTAAAAATCAGAAGGTACAGTTTACCATTAATCTGGAGAATAATTGTATATTATGTTTACAGAGGATATTTTTGAGTATGGAGATGTATTTTAACCCCTTAAGGACTGAGGCAGTTGTACACGTTGTGATCAAAGAAAACGTAAACAAAACCTTGAATTTGCGCTATTAGTCTGTTCAGGCGTAATTCACCTCTTTCATATTATGTGCACCCACACTTATTATATATAATTTTATTCAGGAGAAACAGGGCTTTCATGTGACATCAAATATTTGTATTAAACATAATTTAACATGAACAAAATATATTTTAAAAAATGAGAAATTAAGAAATTTTGTTATTTTTTTAGTTCTGCGCAGCATTTTAACTGCGAATGTCACAATACTGTTAGCTGTTACTGCGATAAAGTACACATATTTGTATTCAGTGATGTCTCACAAGTAAAACAGTACCCCCAATGTACAGGTTTTATGGTGTTTTGGACAGTTACAGGGTCAAATATAGCATGTTACATTTTTCAGTTTATACACAATGAAATTTGCCAGACTTGTTATGTTGCTTTTGAGACCAAATGGTAGCCCAGAAATGAATATTACCCCCCTGATAGCATACCATTTGCAAAAGTAGGCAACCGAATGTGTTACAAATGGGGTATGTCCAGTCTTTTTTAGTAGCCACTTAGTCACAAACACTGGCCAAAGTTAGCATTCATAATTGTTTGTGTGTGAAAAATGCAAAAAACTAAATTGAACGCTAATTTTGGCCAGTGTTTGTGACTAAGTGGCTACTAAAAAACTGGACATACCCCATTTTCAATACCTTGGGTTGTCTGCTTTTACAAATGGTATGCCATAATGGGGGTAATTCTCATTCCTGGGCTACCATACGCTCTCAAAGGCAACATAACCAAAGCAAATTTAAATGTGAAAAAAAAAAGAAAATTCAAGCCTTATATTTGACACAGTATCGTTTGAAAACACCATAAAACCTGTACATGGGGGGTACTGATATACTCTGGAGACTTTGCTGAACACAAATATTAGTGTTTCAAAACAGTAAAAGGTATCACAACAATGATATCATCAGTGAAAGTACAATTTGTGTGTGGAAAATGCAAACAAAAATGCATTTTCACTTACGATATCATCGTTGTGATATGTTTTACTGTTTTTAAACACTGATATTTGTGTTCAGCGAAGTCTCCCGAGTAAAACAATATCCCCCATGTACATGTTTTATGGTGTCTTGGAGAGTTACAGGGTTAAATATAGGGCTTGCGAGCCAGCTTTTCTGGACTTTCTGCCTGGGTTGCCGGGCAGGTCCCTCAGATTGTAATTAATAAAATGACTTATGTAAAAATATTATATAAATATATTTGTAGAATTTAAATATATATGTCTTGAGAAAAGTCTATTGTGACTGAAACGTCGACATTTTTGTATTCTGCACAATAAAGCAGTATTTATTTTGATATAAAACGAAGACTCCAGAGTGCTCTCTACTTGGATGCTATATATAAATTATTTTTATTTATATATAGCTATATATAATTAGATAGATACATATATGTATTTATAACGTCATTCTAAATGTATTTTAAAATTTAATATATATGTATATTAATATCAAAATACATTAGAACAAATTAAAACCGATATATAATTTTTTTTTACATTTATTATTATTTTTATTTATTTATTTCAATTTATTTATTGATTACTTTTATTTATATATATATATATATATAATTATATATATAATTAACATAATTATTAATATTAATATATATAATTTTATATAGATGTAAAAAACAGATAAAATTCTTATCTTGTAATACCTTTTTTATTGGACTAACAGAATTTTTTAATGACAAGCTTTCGGGAGAACCTCCCTTTCTCAAGTCTGAAGCATTTCTGAGCAAAACGACACATAGAATTCAAAGTTGAGTTGAGATACAGGGGTTAAAGCGACATGAGTGTAGATAAGACACAGGTTTGTTAGAAAATAGACACCATCTTAGCAGAGGGACTACATCACTGGACTAATACGGCTACAATCTCTACTTAATTTTATATATATATATATGTATATATATATATATATATATGTGTGTGTGTATATTAATATTAAAATGCACTTAGAATAATAGTTTATGTATGTGTATGTACATATAAAAGTATTTGGATATTATATATATAAATATATATATGATCCAAGTACTTTTATTTACTTTATTAAACTTTTTATTAACTTTTATTAACTTTATAAACTTTTTTACAGGCATTAGGGGGACAGCCTGAGAGCTCAGGTAGTCCCCCTGCAGGCACTGCATAAACCGGCTATTCCGACCATGTGATCGCAAGGACCCCACATAAGACTTTTTATTCCTTAATGTACATGTAACAGTAGTTTTTGATGTGTGCACTTTAAATCTTAAATAGATTGATATTTTCTAGACTGTATTTTTAAAGGATCACTATAGGGTCAGGATGGCAAACATGTATTACTGACCCTATAGTGTTAAAACCACCATATAGCTCCTCTTACCCACCCCTAAATATAGTAAAATGTTACTTGTATTCTAATCTGCAGCTGCTGCCTCTGCCACTGATCTGCCTGATTGGCTGACATCATCAGAAGTGGTGGTCTGTTCCATTCACAAGGCTTCCCCATAGGATTGGCTGAGACTGTCAAGGAGGCAGATCAGGGGCAGAGACAGCACAAGTGAAATATAGTCCTGGCCAATCAGCATTTCCTCATTGAGATGAATTGAATCAATGCATCTCTATGAGGAAAGCTCAGTGTCTGCATGCAGAGGGTGGAGACACTGAATGTCAGTGCTGCACACTGAGCAGCACTGCCCCAGGAAGCACTTCTAGCAGCCATCTGAGGGTGGCCAGTGGAGCTATCACTAGGCTGTAATGTAAACACCACATTTTCTCTGAAAAGACAGTGTTTACAGCAAAAAGCCTGAAGGGAATGATTATATTCACCTGAACAAATACAATAAGCTGTATTTCATCTGGTCACTATAGTGTCCCATTAATGTTTGGTTAGAATAGCATGAACATTTAAATATAAAGGACATATCAATCACCTCGAGACTTGCATATAGTTTTAGAAGCAAAGTACACATTAACAGCCTTAAAAAGGTTTAGAAAAACAAAATACCAGCCCTGTTGAGCCTTATTTTGATAATCTTTCTAAAAACGTACCAGAGATTATTTATGTTCTTCTAAAAATATTAGGGAATGGGAAGGTTTATTTCAAAGATAGGTTGCACTTGTATTGTACTTTGTTAGGGTACTGGTCTCAAACAGTATTTTATTTTATTAACTCTCTTTAACTCGCTGGTTCTTTATAGTGTATGCCACCATGAGAAATCTCTCAAAACAGGATGATCTAGTTGCAGCGGCTGAAGGATGCATGGGGAAAACTATGGAGATAAAACAGCTTGATGTATGCTGTGAAGAGTCCATTAAGAACTGTGTTAGCAGCATTCCAGACAGAAAAGTTGACATTCTAGGTAAGTAAAACCAATTAACACTGGTTGTCTTTCACCCCCGATGATGTCACACGCAGTCAAACAATAAAGGGGATTGGCAATTGTAACATCCCAAATTTTGACACTATCCAAACTGTGCGATTTTACCTTATGTAGCCAGATCCCAAACGCAGATATAGCCATACCCATACATACAGGCTGAAGATGGAGAGACCTCTAGATAGGGAGTGTCTGTAGAATGAAAGGAAAAGGGCTGGAGAAGGCAGCACCCAATGGTCAGGACAGGCAGTGCAGGTTCGGGATCAGTAATTAGAGCCAAGGGATGAAGACAGACACTGTGGGTTTATAGTCAAGGATCAGGATACAGACGTATCAATATCCATAAAAAAGTCAAGTCATCGTTGCTGATATTATAAATCAGCACCAGATATGCCTAGCAAGCTTGTTTTTTGCACGTGATGCTTTTACTAGTGAATTATGATACACTAATAAAGCATGCATTGTCCCAGGACCTTTCCTGGTTAAATACTTTGTTATTATTATTATTATTATAGTGAATTATGGTACACTAATAAACAGGGCCATCTTTAAGGAGGGGCAAAAGGGGCAGCTGCCCCGGGCCCAGTTACTCCTGGGGGGCCCTAAGGCAGCTGCCCCATGGGCCCCCTGCAGCACCTGAGGTAATCAGGGGCCACAGCCCTTTAATACTGCTCTGGACCGGGCCCTTGTAATATGGGGGTTGGCTGAATACAAACACACAGATAGCCCCTCACACACTGCCCTGTGATCCCTTTTCTTCTCCGTGGCATGCTGGGAGGCAGTGAGGTCAGATTGCTTCCTCCTCAGTGCCGCTGGGGAGGAGGCACACACCACATGGAGGAGGATGCAAGCATTGTTGGGGAGAGGGACTGAGAAAGCTGATGGCAGACTCCCATCAGCCTGGGCCAACAAGCTCCCACTGGACACCAGGGAAGCCACCTTTCTGTACCTAAAAGGTAAGGAGACAGAAGGGTGGCTAAATATGTTTTTTTTTTTTTGTTTTGCTTATTTCTGATATCACTTTTATTTGTGTGTTGGTGTTTGTAATGTAACACACAGGGAATAAGTACATGTTAAAAATCCTAGAAGAACCTGGTAGTTCCCTATCAAATATAAATTTTAAAAGTATTTATTTTAACATATTATTGCATCAAGTGTTATCAAAGGCTGTATACCATTTCCAAATGTCACTTTTGCCAAATTCTGGACCAGGGTATGTAAGAACAGAGTTGAGACATTATTATGGCCAAGGTTGCTGGGAGTTGCTGTCCAAGAGCTGCTAGAAGGCAGAGATTAAAATATGTAAATGTACACATATATGGCTGTGTGTGTGTGTATCTGGCTGTGTTTATGTCCTTGTGTGTATCTGGCTGTGTTTGTGTCAGTGTGTGTATCTGGCTGTGTTTGTGTCAGTGTGTGTATCTGGCTGTGTTTGTCTGTGTGTCAGTGTTTCTGTGTGTATGTATACCTGTGTATGTGTACTTGTGTGTCAGTGTGTATGTGTACTTGTGTGTGTGTGTGTGTGTGTGTGTATGTATGTATGTATGTGTAAGTGTGCATCTGAGTGTGTGGTAATGCATACATCCCAGCATTTTAATGCCAACACAAATACACTCCATCTCTAGCACTGTACACATATACACCCCTGCATTTATACCTTTATGTATGTGTGTATCTGAGTGTGTGTGTACATACCTGTGCCAGTGTGTGTGTGTACCTCTGTGTGTGGATGTGCCAGTGTGTGTGTGTATCAAAGTGCTTGTATCTGTGTGTCAAAGGGTGTGTATCTGAGTGTGTGTGTGTATGTGCCAAGGTGTGAGCATGTGTCAGTGTGCCTATGTGTGTATCTGCGTGTTAATGTGTATGTGTATATGTGTTATAGAAATCACACAACATGCAAACAGAGCCCTGCAAACACAAACATTACATACAAACACACCAGTTTGCTGAAACACCAATACTACACACAAATGTACACAACACTACATCCAAACAACCCCCTGCATGCAAATACAAACATTACATACAAACACATTCCTGTATTAAAACACTAAAATTATATACAAACACCAACTCTACACACAAAAGTACACCTGCATTTAAAAGCCAACACTACAGACAATTACACATTACTGCATTCAAACGCAAACACTACACACAAGTACACCACTGCATTCCAATGGTAACAGTACATACAAATACACCCCTACATTCACACATACACTCTATACAATAACATGCTGACATTCAATTGCACAAACACTGCTCAAAAATACAACCCTGCAAGAATGGTAGATCCCCACCTGGCATAGCATCACAGGAGTTGTATGACAGATGGGGATCTATCTTTTCTTTACTCTTGTGCTACAGGGCAGGCCTGAATTATTATTTTTTTTGCACCAAGGCACTCTCTACATTAGTTTCGCCTCTAGGTTGGGGTGGAGGGAGTGATTGCATGCCCAGGGGGCCCAAGCAGATGCTTGCCCAGGGTCCAATCAATATTAAAGACGGCCCTGCTAATAAAGCATGCATAGTGAATTATGATACACTAATAAAGCATGCATTGTCCCAGGACCTTTCCTGGTTAAATACTTTGTTATTATTATTATTATAGTGAATTATGGTACACTAATAAAGCATGCATAGTGAATTATGATACACTAATAAAGCATGCATTGTCCCAGGACCTTTCCTGGTTAAATACTTTGTTGTTATTATTATTATAGTGAATTATGATACACTAATAAAGCATGCATAGTGAATTATGGTACACTAATGAAGCGTGCATAGTGAATTATGGTACAGTAATAAAGCGTGCATTGTGAATTATGATACACTAATAAAGCATGCATAGTGAATTATGGTACACTAATAAAGCGTGCATTGTGAATTATGATACACTAATAAAGCATGCATAGTGAATTATGGTACACTAATAAAGCATGCATAGTGATTTATGGTACACTAATAAAGCATGTATTGTGAATTATGATACACTAATAAAGCGTGCATAGTGAATTATGGTACACTAATAAAGCATGCATAGTGAATTATGATACACTAATAACACGTGCATTGTGAATTATGATACACTAATAAAGCATGCATAGTGAATTATGGTACACTAATAAAGCGTGCATTGTGAATTATGATACACTAATAAAGCATGCATAGTGAATTATGGTACACTAATAAAGCATGTATTGTGAATTATGATACACTAATAAAGCGTGCATAGTGAATTATGGTACACTAATAAAGCATGCATAGTGAATTATGGTACACTAATAAAGCGTGCATAGTGAATAATAGAAGTCCCATGGTCCCTCCCACATTATTTGCCCCAGCCATCCCACCCGTCTCTTCTTGATCTATCCCTCCTTCTATTTCCTTATCACTCAATCTGTCCTTCACTCGCACCCCATCACTTGTCATATCCCTCGCTCCTTTACCCTTCACTCTCTCCCTCCCATTTCACTGTCCTCATCAGTCCATCCTATATCATTCCAATGCCATATAATTTGCCCTAAACCCTTCCTGGTGTACCCAAAACTAAAAAAAACCTTTCCCTACTTTTCTTTTCCTGGTGGGAGGGGTCCTCATTTTTATAATGTCAACATATTTTACAGCACGTTCCAAATATACATTATAAGCATTATTATATGCAACAGTGAGTAATTAGAAAATGAGCTTCCTAGATACAAAGAAGAAGAGGTGAAAAAGGCCG
Organism: Pelobates cultripes; assembly: GCA_933207985.1. Classification (NCBI taxonomy): domain Eukaryota; kingdom Metazoa; phylum Chordata; class Amphibia; order Anura; family Pelobatidae; genus Pelobates; species Pelobates cultripes. The sequence goes on from OW240919.1 coordinate 57,110,612, forward strand.
TGCTGAAACTAGCATTCTACTACAATAATTAGATGATGTGCAAAATATCTAGAAAATACCTGTAAAATATACACATTAATAACACCTTACAATGAAATACAGACACAACTAAAAACAGTGTAATAAAAATAGTCCCCAAATTTACATATCTCGCTCACAAACTACGTTCACCATGTTCAAATGGGATTTATATTTTAAATGCCAGCAAAAGTATTGGTTTTAATAAATTGGTATATCATTTAGAGCTGACTTTTTTCCGGTCTTCTTTTCCCATGTAACCGAAGAATTACCTCAATCACACAGTTAACCATTGTGCACCATGTGTCTTGTCATAGACGGCTGGTGAAATTTAAAGGTCGTAGATAGCTGCTCTCGGACGTAACCTCATGTACTCAGCCATTGATCCGATGTAACGTCATGCCCTGTTCAACAACTAAATCTGTAGATACACAGTTTTGGGAAACAACCAATTTCCCTTTTCGACTCCAATCCCTGTTTCTCATGCCCAATGTGAGTCCTAGAACACTGGACAATATGGATGCCTGTCTTGGAGATTTTATCTATAAAAATGTTTGTTTTTTTATGAAACCCCCCCAAATCTTGATATGAGTAGTTGCTGAGCTTCTCAGTAGCAATAAGCAGAAGGAAACTGGATGATCATTACAGATCTATCATGTCTTTTGTTATTTGATCCTCCTATAGGGCACTAAGTCGAGTAGCTTATATGACAATCAGCATTTTAGTGTTTATTTCATTTAAGGTGCTATGAAAGAGAATGTCGGAGTTATTTATTAAGAAGTATATAACTTTTTGGTTTTTTAACAGTTTTTTTTTTAATTCTTTATTTAATCGTGCAAATAGGGTACACATAGGCAATCAATGCCCCAACAGCTGTTGCTAGCTTAACATTCAACATTAGAAAACATTTGTTGGCATCTATTAACATAGCACTTTTTATATTTTATAAGTACATTATACAAGACATATTTAAATATCAGCCAGTGAGTCCCTTGTGGGTGTGGTAAGAGTGGAAGTCAGTTTGGTGATACCCACAATGGGGTTGTGCCTCCTTCCTATAGACTATGTGTGTGGTGCATTAGAATTGGTTACCTGGCAGGAGGGGGGTGGTAGGGATTTGTTAGCGAGAGTGTTTACTCTGCCATGCGGTGTGTTGGGCAACAGTTAACAAGTGTTAATACATCCTCTCTTTGTGCTTTCGTAGTGCTTGCTTATGAAACTGCTTGGGTTGATCACATAATAGGCTAATAGACTTTGCAAGTATTTGCGCAATAAGAAAGAAGAAAATAATTTTATTTTTTTTTAAAAATAAAAAAATTAGTAGGTTTGAAACAGAAACAAAGGAGAACATAGATGTATATAAAATTAAACATTCTCTAACTTTGGTAGACATGGTGTGTGATGATGGTGGAATACAAAAGTCCCCTTGGGTGGTTCAGCTTTTGCTCCCTCAAGTGGGTGAGCTGTTAGGTGAGACTCTGTGTTTTCCTCTCAAGGTAAATTCCCGAATGGTAGCCGGGTTCAGCTGGGACAGTCCCGTTCCAGTCGGCGGTAAGGCCCGCCATACTCCTGTTGATTGTAGGTGTGCTTCCAGCTCCTGATATCCATGTGCTCTGTGGGTAGTCCCGTTATGTGTAAACATGACAACTCGTGGTGTACCCCATCTGTAGGGAATTTCCTTGGCACGAAGGTGTTCCAGCAATTTCCGCCAGGTTAGGGTGCTTCTGGTGAGGTCTGGGAAGACTGTAATTGAGTAGCCCTCGAACGGTATGGGAGCTTTCCCTCGCAAAGCCGCTAGGAGTGAGGCTTTGTCTGAGAGGGTTTGAAATCTGAGGATGTCAGCCGTTGCTGTTGCCGGCACTCTAGCTGGTTTAGGTAGCCGGAACATACCATCTAGCTTCAGGGATTTTGCCAGCTTTGGTGGGAGCAAGCCTCCAATGAAGCGCCGTATGTAGTGGGGCAGGTCAGCGATGTCGACCGAGTAGGTATCCCCCTGACTTTCAGATTGTATCGCCTTCTCTGATCCTCCATAGCGTCTAGCCTATCTGATGTGGCTGGTTGCTGCCGTGTCAAGTCTGCTACCTGCTGTTCCACCTTGCTAATTCTGGTGTAGTGGTTACTGGAGTGGGCCTCCAGCTGTGAGATTTTTGATGCGGCCCCTTCAATGGCCTCTTTAAAGCAAGCCATGTCAGTTGCTAGGTCTTTGCGGAGATCTGCCAGCATCCTTTTAATTTGGTCTGCAGTGACCGGGTCCCCAGTCTTCTGTGGTGCTGTTTTGCGGTCTGTTGTGGGCTCAAAGGGTGTTCCTTCCAGGAGGTCTGATGCGAACTCCTCCTCCGAGGAGGAGGTGAGGTCGCCGGCAAGCGCCATTTTGGACTACGCTGCTTGATGTGGTATCATATTTTATATGTTAGTTATTACAATCTTATGTACTATCAAAGTATAAAAGCACGAAGACATGTAAGAACAGTACTGGTTATAAGTGTGTGGGAAGTTTGCGATAACTGAGCAGCTATTCAGTTAGCTGAAAAGCAACCACAGCAAGAAAAAGTGTAACCACAACAGGGCGGTTAAATAAACAGGAGAGACAGCTTAGGGAAACAGAAAAAAAAGTTATCAGGAAGCAAACAAACCAAATAAAGACAGGCACTGATGCTAACAAAACATTAAGGCCACATATTAATAAAAGGATTATGTTATTTAGTTTACATCTTTCATGTTATGGTTGGTGTCTCCTACAGTAAGGTCAGGAAGAAATTATCTAAATTTTTTTATTAGATAAATAAAATAAATAATAATAATTACACAACCGAATGTGTATCTATTTCCTTCTGTTCTTTATCATAAATGTATATTTATAACTATGTTTTTAGCCATGTTTACTGATAATGGGTCAATTTTATCATTTATTCAGATTTAAAAAAATAATAATTTAAGGTTATACATTAAAAACCACTTTGGTTTAATATATTTGGATAAGCTTTTCAAATAATTTAATATTTTTGGTTAAACTAATTTTTTTTAAATTTTTCCCCACAAAATACTAAAATAAAAAAAGTATATAAAAAATATGTCAAACTATGTAAAAAAAAAAAAAATCTATATATTAAAAGATTACATCATTTTAAAAGTTTACCCAAAAATATTAAATCAATTAAAAAGCTTATTAAGTAATATTAAATCAAGGTCTAAATGTGAATGTAAAAAAAAGAGAGTGGAATAGCCAAGCTTATGAATGTAGCCAATATGTATTTCTTTCCAAATTAGCTATTTTAGCCTAAATCTTATAATTCAGATTAAATTTCTTAAATTTGATGAAAAATTAATAACTCTGCAAATACCATCTGATCAATTTATCACATTTGCGTGTTGTCCTAATGTGTCTTATACCCTACCTCCTATAGACTGTAAGCTAATTTGAGCAGGGTCCTCTTCAACTTATCGTTCCTGTTAGTTTTCTTGTAATTGTCCTATTTATAGTTAAATCCCCCCCTCTCATAATATTGTAAAATGCTACGGAATCTGTTGGCGCTATATAAATGGCAATAATAATAATAATATGATATTTTACGGTCAGTAACATTTTGCTGTAAAAATAAGACCTATAGCTGCTGAGGTTACAGTTAACAAAATTAATGATTCATAGAGGAGCAATAAATCCCAGGCTGGTACAGTGAGCTTTCTTGTTATCACAGCTGGTAGAAGTCTGTGTACACGCATGGCTTTAACCCCTTAAGGACACGACACGTGTGACATGTCATGATTCCCTTTTATTCCAGAAGTTTGGTCCTTAAGGGGTTAAACAGCAGATAATTTTCGATGTTCTTGACTCCGAGACTTAAAATGGAAATCAGTCTAGTCTTCATGATAATTAGTACGAATTAACAAGTTGCCCACATTAGAACAAATTTGTTACATTTGATGCTTTAGAATAATTATCCTGATTTAATCTTTAATCCCTGATCCCGTTGGTCGATATTAGTGTCGAGGGTCTTAGATTTATTTATTTTTTGTCTGAAGGTCATGGATTATATTCTAAAACATATATTTATTTATTTTATTTCCATTCTTTATTATTTTTTCAACATATAAACATACATCATCGTCATGCATTTTACATAAATTTTTTATTAAATCTTTATTACATTTCAATATATGGAAATCCTGTTTAAATATATATATATATACATATATATATATATATATATATATATATTAAAATGTATAAAATGACACTTACACACATTAGAGGCGTTCGGCGTGGGGATCCCCCCATCTTTTGATAGTCGATAAAAGTTGCCTGCTTAAACAAAACACATACACATGTCAAAATTTTAGTGTGTCTGCTTGAAACCAGATTTCTGTGCTTTTAATTGTATCTATAAACTCACAATATTTTATTGTAGGTTGTGTTCTCTGAGATAAAAATGAAAGTCAGTAAAATATATTCAACATTTTTCATTTTTAATAAAATTAAAATTAAATGGATACTTAAGGCATGAGGATTTCAGTAAGAAAAAACAAATATGCAAGGTATGTTCATTTCTTTAAAAAGATTTTTACCGGGAAGGATACATTGAGATAGATCTCATTTTCAAGGATGTCCCGGGCACACTAACACTGCATCGTTACAATAGGGTACAATAAAATATAAAAAATAATATTATTACACAACACATATATAATTTGAACACAGAACAGATAATAAATATAATCAGCCATGTATACAGATACATTCTGTTTTGAGATATGTAGAGAGGGATCTCTAAGGCTTGGGGAAGATTGGAAAGTGTTCGGGAGATTATTCCATAATAGTGGGACTCTGTAGTAAAATGAGGATCAAGCTGCTTTCTTTTTGTATTGAGGTAGACTAAATAAAGTGGTGGTACTGGATCATCGCATCAGATGTACCATGTCTTTTGATCCTCCTATAGGGCACTAAGTTGAACAACTTAGTGCCCTATAGGAGGATCAAATGACAAAAGAACAGCCGGAGAGAGGATTCTGCTCAGGTAGGGTGAGAGCTTCCCCAAAAAGCCCTTAAACACAAGGCTGTAAAGATGAAGGGTGTGTCTGGATTCAAGCGATACCCAATTTAGTTCTCAACGTGTCATAATGGTGAGTCATGAAGTATTGGACCTTTGGACTAGACTATACACTTGCACTTGTTTAATGGTTTATTTTTGTTGTCTTACTACTAACGTGATCAGCTAAAGTAAAAATGACAAAAAACTATTAAATTAATTCACAATTCTCGGAGACCATGAATTAACTCTAACATTCTAATTCAGACAATTGATTCTAGGTGTGCAATGCTTTAATATCAACTAATCACAGAAGAGTACAAAAAAAGCCTTCCTAACTGTAATTACTGGGATAGAAAGAGATTGCTAAGATTCCAGACCAGACTAAAGAGATTTGCTTGTGCCAGAGAAAACCAGAAACTGGACAAACACCATAAAAGTAAAATGTCAGTCTTGTGAACTTGAGTGAAATTTTGAAATGTCTGAATTTAGCTGTTCAGTACAGTAAGACTAAAAGACAGTGATCACGGGAGAACGGGCCACTTCATACAAAGTCATTGTGTATTTTGCTTTAATGAGGTCATCAGGTCTATGGACAGTCCAACTAGTAAGGCTTGGTGATCGTAACAGAATTCTGAGGCACACCACTATTTCATTTGAATCCATGGTAACTGTATGCTTCTTACTTTATGTTTGCAGTAAGCAATGCCGGAATGGGGCTCATAGGCCCAATCGAATGCCAGACTGTAGACCAAATGAAAACCGTGATGGATACAAATTTCTTTGGTCTAGTCCGTCTCTTGAAAGAGATATTGCCAGATATGAAGAAAAGAAAGAGTGGACATATAGTGATTATTAGCAGTGTTATGGGAATACAAGGTATGGTAACATCTGTCTGCACCTATATCCCTGCTACCCAATCTATGCACAAAAAGGTTGTTACCCCTCCTTGGCTGTCAATCAAAGTTAACCTATAAAAGTGCCAATTTCTATTGAAATTTGCACTTTTTGTAAAATTAAGACATACTGCACACATAAAGCATTTCAGCAAGTGCTCTAGGGGTCTATAGTGTCCCTTAAATAACAATTTTAAAAAACTTGGATCTGCATGTGCAAGTTTAACATCTCTGTTGAGAAATTATTGTTGTTCCATACCACAGCCTTTTAACATCTAGCTTTTCTAGGTAATTATTTCTTATTGTAATTAATGATTTCTTTTTAAGGGAAAAGTGTCATCAGATTTTATTGTGTCACATTCTACTGTTATTTCACTAACTGCTGGGCAACCTAACTTGCTGTTGCTGCAGTTTCACACAAAGCAGCAGCAGCAAGCAAGCAAGTTAGGTGGAGCAGCAATTAATTAGATAGCAGTAGAGCCTGATCCAACATGGCTGTCAGATACAAAAAAAATATAAAAAATAATGTCATTAAGTTTCTTTAAATGCAATAAACATTCAAAAAAACAACAAAAATTAATTCAAATTCTAATTACTGTTAAATTTATTATATCGCTTTGTTAGCGTTAAATTATATTTTTTATTACGAACAACAAGTTTTTGGAAGAAATTAATTCTGAAGTTATGTTTATATGAAATATATTATACTGTATTGTGTACGTACTTTCCATCGTATGACTGATTATAAATCAATGGTAAAAATAAAAATGACTATATGTATAATGTTCATTAAAAGAATTGGTTTTATTTCAGGTATATTGTTTAACGATGTATATGCTGCCTCAAAGTTTGCTGTTGAAGGCTTTTGTGAAAGTCTAGCGATTCAAGCCCTGAAATTCAAATTGCAGTAAGTGTTGCTCTCTGTGCAGTTTTATCGATAATTAGTGGCGGCTGCTGACATTTTAAGGTGGTGGGGCAGCAGACGCATGGATTTGACAAAACATTTTTTTTTTTAAATATATATCTTTATTTTTATTTTTCCTTTTATCATTACAATGAAATAAAAAAATATAAAAATCCATCACCTATCCATAGGGGCTGATTATCCATTCCTACAAAACAATACAACATTGGTAGTGTTACTGAAATATTAAATATAATAAAACGTTTTTGAATAAGAACAAGTAACTACTTTACAAACAAAGGATCGAGAAAAAAAAAAGTCATCAAGAGTCCCCAACTAATTTCGAACCCTAATTATTTTCCTTTTTTATTTATCTATTACTGATCACATTACTTATTGCATTATCCCATTTATCCCACAAATCGGATGTTTTGTCTTAGAATAAAATTTTCTTTGCATTTTCAATTTCTAGCAACTATTATTTTAACAGCAATCAGACATTCGGTTATTAAAAATTGGTCCGTTATATTTAACTTGGGACAATTTAGATGTAGTAATATTATCTACGGCTTGCTAATTTTACCCTACATTAGTGGAATATAATTCTTTGGGCCGATACCCATATTGGAGGCATTTTCCTACGAGTCCACCATTTAAGTAGGTAATTGCCTCTTTGTTTATTACATCTCCAGCCGTTTTCATTTTGGGTAAGTGATATTTTAGATATTCTTTTTGGAACCATATACCATGGGTTAATTCATTTAAAATGGGTTTCAATAAGCGAAAGCGAATGTACTTGCTTGCTCACCTTCTAATAAGAAGAAAATCACTCTTCTTCATCTATATCTATATTCAGAGTTTTGGTCCATGGTTTTATTGCTGGCGAGGTGATAGTTTTTTTGTTCTCTTCTATCAGACTAGCACATCGGGAAAACCGATGTTTTGAGCTGCTACTTTGAAGTATTCTTTTCATTATTAGATATATATTTCGTTTTGATTCTATTCTTATTTTGTCAATATCATGTTTAACTCTCGTGTAAGAGAAAATTAGTTTTTTAGCCAGCTGGAATTCCTCTGCTAATTTATCAAAAGGTTTCAATACATTATTTGATAATAAGTCTATGAATTTATATGTTTCCACTTTTTTAAAGAGATGGAATTCACTGCGATTCCTAGTACATCTAGAGTTTGGAAATGGAAGATCAGATTTGTCAACCTAAATCTCAATTTGATTTATAATAATAATTCAGATTATTTAAATTCCAGATTAGATCTAAAGGGTTTTTGCTTTGATTTGACTAAACATCTTTAATCCTAAATGAAGACTATTCCATATAGAGGGTATTAACCATATAAATATATTCCTATAAAGGAGTTGGGTAAGTTGCAAATCCTTTTTTCACCCCCAACAGTAAACCTATTATCACTAAATGCTTTTTTCCCTATGTGGTGTAAAAATGAGTTTTAGAAGTAGCTGTTTTAATCTTTATTTTGATCAGATTTCCTCCTCCTCCTCTGATTGCATGTCATTTCCCTCTTTGCTTTCTCCCTGCTTCCTGTATTTCAGCCAGACTGCCACTAATGGCTATGCTCCATGGATTCTCTATGAGTATCATTAATGACACACTTTACTGGGCGTGCCAGAGCTTAGTGATGCAATTTGCATCCATTAACACATGCCCACAATTAGGGATCGACCGATTATCGGTCTGGCTGATATTTTGTATTTTCGGCAATATCGGTATCGGCCCATAGAGATACCGAAATTGCCGATAATACAGACCAGGGGGCCCGCAGCAAGCTCTTACTTACCTTCCCAGCAGCTCCTTTCAGCTACCCTGTGTAACTCTGGCGAGTCCCACGGCTGTCAGAGCATGGCACGCTGGCCGCAAGATTTAGACAGGGGAGATGAAGGGAGCTGCTGGGAAGGTAAGTAAGAGCTTGCTGCAGATCCCCACTGCACAGTCCATGCCACCGGACCACCAGGGAATGCCATATCTACCCTCTCTGGCCAAGTAAGAAGCATGGAGTGGGGACTAAAAAACATTGAATACTAAAAAAAATTTTTTTTAATGCCCCTCCATTTTACACACATTACATAACTGCACAAACACACACACACACACTGCATTATATATACATACTACACATACGCATTGCAGTCACTATACACACACTACACAAACACACACTGCATTCACTATATACACACTACACAAACACTGCATTCACTATACACACACTGCACAAACACTGCATTAACTATACACACACACTACACAAACACTCTGCATTCACTATACACACACACTACACAAACACTCTGCATTCACTATACACACACTACACAAACACACACACACTGCATTTACTATACACACACACACTACACAAACACACACAATGTATTCATTGTATACATACACTACACAAACACACACACTGCATTCACTATACACACACTGGATTCACTTTACGCGCACTACACACACACTGCATTCACTATACACACTACACAAACACACTCTGCATTCATTATATACACACACTGCTCAAACACACACACTCTGCATTCATTATATACAGACACTACACAAACACACTCTGCATTCATTATATACACACACTGCACAAACACACACACTCTGCATTCATTATATACACACACTGCACAAACACACACACTCTGCATTCATTATATACAGACACTACACAAACACACTCTGCATTCATTATATACACACACTGCTCAAACACACACACTCTGCATTCATTATATACACACACTGCACAAACACACTCTGCATTCATTATATACACACTACACACACATACTACACAAACACACACTGCATTCACTAATCAAATACTCTCACTGCATCCACTACACACACATATATTCTTGAAAACATAAAGAATTCTGACTAGCTAAAAATCAATATCGGTCGATCCCTACCCACATAGCTTGCTCAAGCCTCCTCGGAATCCTCAGCATTCAGACACTAGAACTTACAAACCACATCACACACATGCACACAAACATTTCCTCACCACATTAGGCATCATAAAATGTCATATGTTTATTGTAAATACATATAAAGAGACAGACAAATTCATAAATACCTATAGAGCTTTGTGTTATCTCTTTATCTCTCTCTCTCTCTCTCTCTCTCTCTCTCTCTCTATATATATATATATATATATATATATATATATCTGTTTGTCTGTCTGTCTATATCTCTATCTATCACTCTCAGGGACTGGCAGAGGAAAGGTTACCAGTGGGTACTGAGGTTCGCTGACAGGGACTGGCAGGGGAGGGGTTAACTGTGGGTAGAGAGAATACAGGAGTTGAACTACAAGCTCATAACTCATTGGTACAGAACTCCCGAGAGACTCCACCGTATGAACATAGACACCAACGATACATGCTGGAGATGCGGAATGGACACATATGGTGGACATGCCCTAAGATAGAACCCCATTTGGTGACAGATCCACGAAGCAATAAAAATTTTTTTTTTAAATTGCGGATACAGACTTACTGCTCCAGCCCCTACCAATGCTACTACCCCACACGACATTCCCATTGGCAGCATAGAAACGGTCACTCACCCGACATCTCTTAAATGCAGCGAAATCTCTCAACCCGATAAGGTGGTGCACTGCGAACACCCCAACATTACGGAGCTGGATGGACAGGATGGAGGACCTATATGAGATGGAGACACTTACGGCCACACTCCACGGGAATATAGAGCACTGCTCACAGATGTGGACTTCATCTGCAGGCAGACCGGAGATGCAGACTGGGGGGAGTGCGCTGGCGTGGCCTGGGATGGGAGGGGGGGTGCTGCGGCGGGGGGACCCCATTTGGTGCGCTCGCCGTCCCTTGTCCTCTTTGGCTCTTCTTGGCCTCTTTTTCAGCTCTTCACCCTTTCGCACCCACTTGGTCGTGAGCCTGCCTCTCGCGTCCAGTGGTCAGCTGATGTCCTCCCCCCAGCTCTGTGGGCCCGGCTGGGTGGTACGGGGCCTTGGGGCGGTAGGAGCTGGCCGGGAGGGCTGGCGGGGGGAGACGGGGCCGCCGGGATTTCAGAAAACTTGCTCAAGAGTTACCAGAAGGTGGGGAAGCGTTGATCCAGGATATACGGAGACACACTCCAGACAATCTCTATTATAATGACACATCCAGGGACACGGACACGGGTAACAAGCCAAATACTAGGAATACAGGCCCTAGAACACAGCAGAAGGGGGAGAATTGATACACGACTTCGACGGACAGACTCACACACGACCGACCACTCACGGAGCAGGGCCCAGTTGTATTGCCCATATATGACACAATCACCCTGTCGCTGCGGGATTGAACCTCTGCATGTACCTTAGGTAGTACTATATGTCAGAGAGGAACAATGTATCATTGCTGTGACTTACATAAAACCATTATGGAACTATCACTGTATACCATATTGTTTGTGTTTACCTGTTTGCAATTGACAAAACCAAAATAAAGATTGTCAAAAAAACAAAACAGTGGGTAGAGAGGCTGGCTGGCAGGGACTGGAGGAGAATGTATTACTTGCATTACGGGGAGGGAGAGGAGCACATATGGGCACTAACCTTGTCTCACAGAACAGACTGCACTGCAAAGTGCAGTTTGTGCTGTGAGCATAACTTACATTAGACGAGACATGCCGTTATTGTAAATGGCTGCAAAAGGTATGTTTCTTTCAGATATTAGCAATCAATAACATGTTGAAATGTGAGAGGGGGGTGACTAAGGAGGCTGGGTTACATTGCTGAACACAGTTACACATTTGACAGCACTGTAGGAAAACTACACAGAATTGAAAGAAAAGAAAGTAGCCATAGGTATTTGGAACTTATTAGCTTTAGTTCAAGCATAACTTGTTTAGCTGTCGGGAGTGTCCCTTTAAGTCAAAATTGAAATTACAATTGTAATACAGATTTTTTGCCACAAGATGTCACCAGAGAATAACTTTTAAAAAGTATTTTGCAGTAGTATGCTAGATAGAATTTCTCTAGCAATAAATAAATAAATAAAGAGATTTTCAGCTTTTACAGCAATAAAATATTCACTAGAAGAGATTCATGAAGAGAATTTGTTTTCATTAAAAAGCTAAATAAAACAAAAACAAACCCCCATTAAATTATTAAAGAGAAATAAATGAGCAGCTAGACCAGTGTCATGGCTGCTTTAGTGACAGGCACCTGCTGTTACAGTGGTGCCTGACACTTTGTGGCCGGGTTGCTGGGCTCAGAGTCTGAGAGGTATATTACAATAAGGCAGGCACCACTTCAAACATTGGATGCCTTACATTAGTGTGGAGGGGGGATGACGACGACTAGGGAGACCAAATAGCAGGCATTGCTGCCTGAATGGTTCAAAATTCAAAGGAGAGGAGAAGAAATACAAAAGGGGGTAAGAAATTCAAGATGGGTATTAAGGGACGCACAGGTGAAGATGCATTTTTTTTTTGGTGGGGGGCAAGAAAGGCAAAATGCATTTTCACCTGTGTAGCCACAAATCCTTGCTCGGTTCCTGGTGGCAGCCTGGCAGGCACCACAGTGCCTACCTTTATTATAGCGAGATTGAACGAGTGAGCTGGTTAGGGGGAATCCTGGTGCCATGCCGGCAATGCGCTGTTTTGGTCCCCATTAATGGCGGCAAGCGGCAGGAAGTGCCTGCCGCCTCTCTGTATTAAGTCAATAAATCTGGTGATTATATGTTTTAAAGTCTTTAAAGTCGTTTTAAAGTTTAAAATTATAGAACAATCTGGTTGTTCTACATTTACTATTATTAAAATATCAATCCATACTGTGATCAGTATTTTGCAGGAAATTTGCAAATCACCACAGTTGACTTTTTAGTCAACAGAAACGATTGATAATTTTCAAAAATGCTGTCTTGGGCTCTCATATTTTAGTTGTCAAGACTTCATCAAAAACTTTCAGCTCCATAAATCTTGAGTATAGAGTTTTGATTTAGGAGACCACAGCAAAAATTCAAACTTGATACCTCGATACTTGAACATACGTGATGTTGTTTCCGAAGTATTAATAAGCATAAATATGAAAGCAGGTAGGGATAAAAACCATCATAATTCAAGTATCAGCTGATTTCCCAGTTAGAGGTTTGGTTAAAAGGTTTCTGTTCCTTTTCATAGATTGAGTCTGATTGAGCCTGGGCCTGTTGTCACAGAGTTTGAAAAGAAGGTTTATGAAGATGGATTGACAATGGACCTTTCAGCTGCCGATAAGGAAACCGCTGAGATGTTCACCAATGTGTACCTTAAAAACTACAAGTCTATCTTCCAAAGTCTGGGTCAGACAGCTGAAGACGTTGCAGAGGTATTTCTAAATATTATCATAGCGTACACACAGAGTACATTGAGATACGACAGCCTATCCTCTTTCTGCACCAGGTTGTAATAATAGGTTGTAATAATTGACAGGCCTAGATGCATTCAAGTTGAATTACTAGGCAGCATCAATGGCCGTACTGCTGCTTAATTCGACAACGCTAAGAAGTTAGTTAAAAGATCCGTGATATTTACTATCATGCGACACAGGCAGGCTTTCGAGAATAAATTAGCTCTGTCAGCAGATCTATTTCCCTAGTGCAAGTGTTAGGAATGCACAATGCCAAGAAAATATCAGGTTTAGGTTGGTCAGTTAAAGTTCCAAATGGCGACACTTTGTTGATGTCTGCTGTTGTAAATCAGTACAACTAGTATATTAAAAAATACTTTACATTACCTTCTTGAAAGCTATGTACCACACACCACAAGGTGCCCTCATACTCCCTAACATCAACCCACCACGCTTCACTATTGCGAACGGAACAAGACAGGGATGCCCTCTCTCACCCATACTATTTGCGATCTCGCTGGAACCCCTGATGCAAGCAATACGCACCGACCCAGACATAAAAGGACTACAAATAAGGGGAGAAGTCTTCAAAGTAGCAGCGTATGCGGACGACGTCCTGCTAACGCTCACCGACCCCGAAACATCAATAGCGGCCCTACTGACCTTAATACAAACATACTCCACATTGAGTGGCTATAGACTCAACATCGCAAAGTCGGAACTACTACCACTAAATATCACTGAGGCAAGATTGCAACACATCCAAAACCTATTCCCAGCATGCACCTGCCACGATTCCATCACATACCTGGGAATCCAACTTACAAGTGACTTGACACGCCTATACGAGGCAAACTACAAACCCATACTTCACCAGGCCCGCGAGGACCTGAGAAGATGGCAACCACTAGGGATATCATGGCTGGGCAGGGTAACCTCAATTAAAATGAATCTCCTGCCCAGATTCCTTTACTTGTTCCAAACCCTGCCCATCCCTGTCCACAAACAGGATCTTAAAACACTCCAAAAGGAAGTGGACTCCTTTGTTTGGAACGGCCGAAAGCCACGGGTGCAAAAGTACACGCTCTACGTCCCCAGACGAGCGGGAGGCCTAGGACTCCCAAACTTCACACATTATCTGACAGCAACACGTCTGGCCCAAATACAACAGTGGCATCTCCCACCGGGTAAAAAACGATGGGTAGACCTAGAGCACCTGATATTTGGCTGGGACCACCCGTCCCTATATATGTGGCTACCCAAAACACAAAGACCACTACCACCACCCACATCCCCCGCGATAACAAACTCCCTAGATCTATGGGACAAAGCAAAAGACACAAACGACCTGTCCTCCTATCTATCCCCGATCTCCCCCATATGGAGAAACAAACTATTCCCACCAGGTCTAACCCCAGCACACTTCGCAAGCTTTGACAATAGGAATATATGTAGATTGCAACACCTATACGCGGCAGATGCTATCATCGCCTACAACGATTTACCAGACAAGGACACACTCACTACATTTGATCACTTTAGATACCTGCAACTCAGAAGTTTCGCTGCCACACCCGTCATCAAACAGGCAGGCACAGCCCCTCTAACACGATTTGAACGAGATAGTATGGACCACACAGCGAGAAGGGGCCAAATCTCAGACCTCTACACCACTATAGCAACACACCCAACCCAGGTGAAGCTCTCCTACATCAGGGCATGGGAAAAGGATCTAGGCACACTGGAAGACCCCACAGAGTGGTCAGATATATGGGAAGCCATAGCCACCACCTCAATATGCGTCACCCACAAGGAACAAGCATATAAAATGCTGTTCCGGTGGTACTTGACACCACAAAGACTAGCTGCCATGAGAGCAACTCACCCCAACCTCTGTTGGAAAGGTTGCGGAGAAATAGGCACCTTCCTTCACTGTTGGTGGTTCTGTCCTAAACTGAAACCGCTCTGGCAAAGTATCACAACCCTGATCACTAGACTATTCGACAGACCATGCCCCATGGATCCCTGGCTACTATTACTATCCAAACCTAGTGACACCTACACAAGAAGAGAAAACAAACTAATAGCAAGAATAACACTCGCAGCTCGCAGAGCGATCGCTGAACAGTGGGCCACACCACACATCCCATCGCAAGTTGCCATCACACACAAGATACAGGACAGCGCAAACATGGACAGCCTCACAGCCCAAATACACGAAACAACCACACAATACCACAAGCTCTGGGACCCCTGGCTAAACGGAGACACTACACTACCCTGGTAAAACTAATTATCAAGAAATACACCACAAAAGACCTAATACCTCATAAAACTGTTCCTACAGAGACATACCCATGCTAAGATACACTCTTAGCACCCACGGCAAACCAAATCAAGACCTGCAAGCCCGGGCTGGGGAGGGGATGGGGGGACCGGTCGATGCACCCCTACCTCACCCGGATCCAGAAACATCCTGGCTTTTCATGCCACTATCCCACCTCCCTCTTTCCCCACTAATGGACACAACTCAGGGAGGCTACAACTATCACGACAAACTTCTACCTACATAACAAATCCCAACAGTCACCTACAGTAGCAGACACAGACAAGGGAACCAAAAGACCCCCGGAACGTCTTGAGAGTCGAGGAAACCCCACCAAAGCTCAGGGATAAAACCGAGCCACCAACAAAAAGACTAACAGATAGAAAACGTAGGGCCCTCAGAAATACCAGCACCAGTGAAAACCAATAGCCAGAAACAGATACCCTACCCACAGAAAACCCTGAAACTCGGCCTGAAGGGCCGAGGAACCAAAGACATAGACAGCACAAGCCTAACCACTCACTAGACTGACGGGACGTTCCGGTCCTCCAAGCACGCCATAGCAGCACAATGACGACTAACCTACCCTCACCTACCCAAACAACGAATTGTCAAACAGGATATCTCAAAACAGAACAAGCTTGCAATGTATATATGACAAGGAAACGTTGTATCCCCCTACCCTCTCTTCATTCTGTACCCTAAAACCAAACGCAAAAGAAAAATGACAAAAATAAAGAATTTAAAAAAAAAATAAAAAAAATACTTTAGCATGTCATAAGAGAGACCCAATCTGTGCTTTTGCACTGGAGCAGTTGATCAGGTCTCTCCATGTTAAAATTAATTTAAAACCTTGGGGTCTCCCGGAATATTTGAACAATAGTTACATTAGATCAATGTTTCAGTCCATATGTAGACTTTAATCAAAATAACCCACAAATGCCAGACACTCACCTTAAATATTAATGCAATACGTGCATGTAACGAGAGACCAGCCCGGTTACAGAGGGGGAATAGAGAGACACAGGGGAAGAGGGAAGAAAGAGACAGTGGGAAAATAGAGAGAGAGAGACACAGGGGGAGAAAGAGACAGAGGGGGAATAGAGAGACAGGGGGGAGAAAGAGACAGAGAGGGAATAGAGACACACAGGGGAAGGGGGAAGAAAGAGACACAGGAGGAGGTGGAACAAAGAAGCAGAGGGGGAATAGAGAGAGAGACAGACAGAGGGAGGGGGGAGAAAGAGACAGAGCGGAAGAGAGAGATATAGGGGGTGGAATAGGGTGAATAGAGAGATGGGGAAGGGGGGAGAAAGAGACAGAGAGGGAATAGAGAGACACGGTTGAAGGGGGAGACACAGGGGAGAAAAGCAGAGGGGGAATAGAGAGAGAGACACACAGAGGGAGGGGGGAGAAAGAGACAGAGGGGAAGAGAGAGACACAGGGGGAGAAATAGGGTGAATAGAGAGATGGGGAAGGGGGAGAAAGAGACAGGGGGAGAAAGAGACAGAGAGGGAACAAAGAGACACAGGGGAAGGGGGAAGAAAGAGACACGGGGAGGGGGAATAAAGAAGCAGAGGGGGAATAGAGAGAGAGACACACAGAGGGAGGGTGAAAAGAGACAGAGGCGAAGAGAGAGACAGGGGGAGAAATAGGGTGAATAGAGAGATGGGGAGGGGGGGAGAAAGAGACAGGGGAAGAAAGAGACAGAGAGGGAATAAAGAGAGACGGGGGAGAAAGAGACAGAGAGGGAATAGAGAGACACAGGCGAAGGGGAAGACAGAGACAGGGGGAATAGAGATACACAGGGGGATGGGGAAAAAAGAAGCAGAGGGGGAATAGAGAGAGAGACACACAGAAGGAGGGGGAGAAAGAGACAGAGGGGAAGAGAGAGACACAGGGGGAGAAAGAGGGTGAAAAGAGAGATGGGGAAGGGGGAGAAAAAGAAGGAGGCGGAAGAAAGATGTGGGGGAGAGAGAGACACAGGGAAAGGGAGTAGAAAGATAGAGGGGTAGAGAACTAAGGAAAGACAGATGGGGAAGAGAGAGACACATGGGGGAAAAGAGGCAGAGGGGAGGTTTGATAAAGAAACAGGGGAAAGAGAGAGGCACAGGGGGAAGGGAAAAAGAGACAGAGTGGGAAGGAGAGGGGAGACATGGAAACAGGAGCAGTGAGGGGGAGAAAAAAATATACAGAGGGACTGGGGGGAGACAAAGAGGCACACAGAGGGGCTGGAGGTAGAAAGAGACACACAGAGGGGCTTCGGAAGGGGAGAAAGATACAAACAGAGGGGTGAAGAAGGGTAAAATGGGACACACTGTGATGAAGTAAAAGACACACAAGGGGAGTCACAAGGGGGAACAGGAAACACAAAAAGCGGCAAGAAATTCAAAAGGTGTTTAAGAAAAACACAAGAGAAGATACTTTTGTGAGTGCGTGTGTGGGGGGGGTGGGGATTGCATTTTCACCAGTGTCTACTGCTCTCCCTCTAACTCCGTTCTTCAGTACAGGACTCTATGCTGAAGAGCTAATTAACAGGTGAGAGAAATACCTCTTATTAAATAGATTTTCCTTCCAATACATACATTTTGCTAGCAATCTTGCTAACACAATGTACAGATAGACGTTGCAATTGATGTCATTCTGACAGTAATACAGATATATATATATATATATAGAGAGAGAGAGATATGTATATTAATGTGTGTATTAGTAATATATAATGATGGTGCCAGGTCCCTCTAGGATTAACCCATTTTTTTATAAACATAGCAGTTTCACAGAAACTGCTATGTTTATAAATGGGTTAATCCATCCTCCAAATCCTCTAGCGGCTGTCTCATTGACAGCCGCTAGAGGCGCTTGCGTGATTCTCACTGTGAAAATCACAGTGAGAACACGCAAGCGTCCATAGGAAAGCATTATGAATGCTTTCCTATGAGACCGGCTGAATGCGCGCGCAGCTCTTGCCGCGCATGCGCATTCAGCCGAATGGGAGGATCAGAGGCGGAGAGGAGGAGGAGAGCTCCCCGCCCGGCGCTGGAAAAAAGGTAAGTTTTACCCCTTTCCTCTCCCCAGAGCCGCGCGGGAGGGGGTCCCCTCAGGGCACTATAGTGGTCCTTTAATATGTCAAGGTAGTTGGACTGAAACATTGATTATATGCAAAGGCAATTCTGCTTATAATACAGCTGCTCTTTTGTTTATTTTGAAGCCTATGAGTGCTTTCTTTCATGTAAATAGTTTTTAATTTTAAATTGTCTTTTCCACCTCTATATCAGCACACTATGCTGGCGCGATGCATTATTGGGCTGGTATAGAATTTTTTTCCAGTCTGGCCCTTCTAAGACTGCATGGACAGGCTATAGACTCCAGAACTTATATATTGAGCCAAAGTGGTTCTGGTGACTATAGTTTCCCTTTAATCAAGGCAGGTCTAAAGGTCTACTAGGTAATTATCTGAAAATGCAAAATAGGTTTTAATTGTATCCTGATTTTATTTTCTTCTATATCTGCAGCACACTATGAAGATCATTTTGGCTGAAAATCCTCCTTTTCGGCACCAAACGAACACCCTGTACACGCCTATGACAACACTAAAATATGCTGATCCCAATGGTGATCTGCCTATCGACACCTTCTATAAAATGGTTTTCCAACATGATAAAGTTTTTAACGCAAGCCTTAATTTTATAAAACTCTTGAGATGGAGAAGCAAGAAGAGTTTTGACCTAGGCAAACCGCAGTCTTAAAAATGGTGGGCACCATGCAAATACTATACCTTGATCACTTTCTATGCAAAATGTATTAATGTATTTTGTAATTAATTATCTCCATATTGCTCCAAAGGTAGCTTATTGTACTTTAAACCCATTAAGGAAGATCATTTTTATCTGATATGGTGTTGTAAGATGTTGTGTAGTGTCATCAAAGTGTGTAGCAGAGACAATATTACTGTATCGTTTTTTTTCTACTTTTTTCCCATTAAAGACCATATTTATAACCCCTTACAGATGATGCCAATCTGGTCCCTAAAAATCCTGTATTAGTATGGTAGCCCTGCTTATTTTGTCTTTGCAGTTCTCCCTAGCCATGCATTCATTAAATAAGTGGGAGATTTTGTTTTCATAAAAGCTAGCTTGTTGTGATGTATTATTACATAATTGGTCCTTAAAGGGACACTATAGTCACCTGAACAACTTTAGCTTAATGAAGCAGTTTTGGTGTATAGAACATGCCCCATGCTGCCTCACTTCTCAATCCTCTGCCATTTAGGAGTTAAATTCCTTTGTTTATGAACCCTAGTCACACCTCCCTGCATGTGACTTGCACAGCCTTCCATAAACACTTCATGTAAAGAGAGCCCTATTTAGGCTTTCTTTATTGCAAGTTCTGTTTAATTAAGATTTTCTTATCCCCTGCTATGTTAATAGCTTGCTAGACCCTGCACGAGCCTCCTGTATGTGGTTAAAGTTCATTTTAGAGATTGAGATACAGTTTTTTTTCATGCAGGCTATGTCAATCATAGCCAGGGGAGGTGTGGCTAGGGCTGCATAAACAGAAACAAAGTGATTTAACTCCTAGATGACAGTGAATTGAGCAGTGAAATTGCAGGGGAATGATCCATACACTAAAACTGCTTTATTTAGCTAAAGTTCAATTTAGGTGACTATAGTGTTCCTTTAAGGTGTTAAGCAATAGCTTCTTTGTATTCGAATTAGTAAAGGCTCACAGTTCTAATATTGCTATTAGTTAATTTGTAAATATATTAAGACTTTTAGAAGCTGTATTCATGTTAAGAAATGTATTATGTGTTTATGCGTACTGGAGTTTGTATGTAGCAATGTATATTGAAATATTTGTTGGCTTATCTCTGTAATTTCATTTTATCTAAAGTATTTGATAAATATTGCAGTAAATAAAAAAAATGTGAAAGTGCTTAAGAAATAGTAATAATGTGTATACACAGTTTAGCTGCACTACACAAAGCGACACAAAAGTGACACACAATAAATAAAAAAATATATATATCAAATAATGTAGCATGCTTAAACTGGAATGATTGTGGTTCATTTAGATACTCTGAAATTAATAACAAACATACATAGTGCAGACTATCTAAATATAAAACATAAAATATTGTGGGGGATCTGGGAGAGAACTTACATGTACCAGAGCCCTATCACCTCTTGCTCTGTGTTCGAAATGCTCCACTTGAAAGGGATAATTCCCACAGCAGTATATCAGGATAGATGTCTCCAAACAGTGTGTTCAGTCAGGTGAATATAAAGGTTCTATGTAGTATATGAACAAATAGAGAGGCAGGAACACCCAATTGAATAGTATCTGAAACAGTTTATTAATATAAAAGGTTAAAAACTCTTACTTTTGTATTGGTGGGTATGTCAGCAATCAACCCACAACTGAGCAAGTATGTATAGAGTAAAACAGTTACTTCCGGGTTTCACCAATCACGTGAACGTCATTGGAGAGGCGGACCCAAGAGCACCACGTGATCGAGAATTGGCCAAACCCAGAAGTGACTGTTTTAATCTATACTTGCTCAGTTGTGGGTAGTTTGCTAGGACCTGCAGAGCAGAGAGACCAAGAAAACTTGCGAATTAGTGAAGAAATATAACAGGAGCCAGAGTTGGTTAGAGCTTTATAGGTAAGGGTTAGTATTTTGAATTGACTCCTGTAGGATACAGGAAAGTATTAACAGTGTAGTGAAGCAGTACAGATTCTGGGGAGATTGATTAAGAAAGAATTACAGTAAATAATGCAAGGAATTACTAGAGCATGAAGAAGGGAGTGAACGCAGGCAATGTTTTTAAGATGGAATCAGCAGGATTTGGCAACAGACTGGACATGGCATTAAAAACAGCAAGCTTGCAAGAACAAGCTGATGTGGGTACCATCGAATTGCATGGAGAGCAAAACAGAAGGTTAGTGTTATGAGGAGGAAAAGTAAGAAGTTCAGCTTTAGAGAAATTAAGTTTCAGAAAGCAGGAGGACATCCAATCAGAAATGGAAGAAGGCAACTTGTGAGGCATTCTAAGACAACAGAAGAGAGATCAGGGAGTAGAGATATATCTGAGTGATATCAGCACACAGTGGAATCCAAAGGAATTAATACATTTGCCAAGAGTGGCAGTTTAAAGAGAGCACAAAATGGCTGAAAGAGGCCATTGCTATAAGGGAACACCATTGCCATGGAGATTGTATGTAGTCTGTAATGATCTCTAGGCAGGTTGTACATGGCAAAGTAACATCCACATGAATGCCAGGACCCAAGATTAACCAGCAGAATATTGCCCAGAACATAACACTGCCTCCTCCAGCCAGCCTTCTTACATAGTGCATCTTGCTGCCATCTCTTCTACAGGTAAATGATGCACATGCTCACTATCCACCAGGTCTAAAAGAAAACATGATTCATCAGACCAGGCAAACTTCTTCCATTGCTGCATGGTCTAGTTCTGACACGCATGACCCTATTGAAGGCACTTTCGGTGGTGGACAGGGAGCATCATGGGCACTTTGGCAAGTCTGGGTCTACGCAGTCCCACATGCAGCAAATGGCGATGCACTGTGTGTTCTGACATCCATGATAGCCAGCATTTGTAAGGCTTAGCAGAAGGAGTCCAAAATGCAGCTGGTAGCTGGATAATATCACCAAAAACTAATTTCAGATAGGGAATAAGCAAAGATGTAGTCAGGATAGCCAAAGATCAGGTCGGGTAGCACAGGTTTATAAATGGTAAAACAGGCAGAGGGTCAAATATCAGGTAGTCAACAACACAGAATTAGAATATTGAAGTAAACACCACAGTAAGCACAGTACAACTGAGCGAAGAGGGCTAGGAGACAGGCTGTTATATATGTGAGAAGGGATATGCCCCTTCTGCATCATCCCTGGGCTCCTGACACATCTGCCTTTAAAAGAATACCTTCTCGGCATGCACACACCTATGAGTGCTGGATCCTGCAGAGACT
This sequence comes from Pelobates cultripes, assembly GCA_933207985.1. Classification (NCBI taxonomy): domain Eukaryota; kingdom Metazoa; phylum Chordata; class Amphibia; order Anura; family Pelobatidae; genus Pelobates; species Pelobates cultripes. The sequence continues at coordinate 57,133,166 of OW240919.1, forward strand.
CGACCCACCTAGTCCCTTCTCAGCCAGTTTGCAGGCCCTGAGGAGATTGTGGCACTGCTACTAATGCAGGCTTGCTACCAATTTGTGGCACTGAATTGGTCAGGCTAAATCTCCTCGCGGGGAACACGCTGGTTTGGTGTCTGTGCGAGGAGACACACTGGGAGTTTGAGGTAAACCGGGGGATGTGTGGGAACCTGACACATCATTGCATTTTTCAGCAATTTGTTTTACAGTTGTTCTAGCCTTCGCTCCCATCATGCATCATTGAGACTTGGACTCTTATGACCCTGTTGCCGGTTTACCAGTTGTCCTTCTTTGCACTACTTTTGGTAGATCCTAACCACTGTAATACTTGGAACACCTCACACGACTTGCTGTTAGAAAGATGCTCTGATCCGGTTGTCTAGCCATCACTATTCGGCCCTTGTCAATGTCACTCAGGTCATGAAATTCAAGAACTGACTGTTCACTTGCTGCTACTATGAACTAACATTTGATTGAATCTGTTATAAAGTCATGAACAATTAAAGTATCTATTACTTGTATCTAAATAATAACACGCAATAAAGCACAATCAAAAGTTCGACTAAGGACCAGGTGTATCTTGAGAAATGGTTACATTTAACCAGTGATAAGTTAAATCTTTATTTAAATCAGGGGTTCTCAACCTAGTCCTCAGGACCCCCTACCAAAATCTATATAACAACAAAATGTCAAGAAAAAGCAAAAATAGGGCTCAAAGCATTTCGATCACATGTATTCCTAAGCAAAATGTAGACACAGAAATGCTGGCTATTTTAACAAAGAAAAACAAGTCAAGTAATTGCCAGATGCCGTCCAAAAACTACTCATGTATTAGAATATTCAAATAAAACAAAGAAAAAAAAAAAACTAAAATAAAAACATTTAAAAATATATATACATAAATAATGAAAGATCTTCAAAATTATATTCAAAGCAACACAAAGTCAATTCTACAGGATTCACACAGTAACACAATGTATTGTATTATCTTCTAATACTGTTACTTTTTAATAAAAATGGTAATTTTTATTTTTACGTGTAATGCAATGGTAAATATTTTCTAAAAGAAAAAAACAGGAGAATAGCTTAACGGAGCAATTTTTGGGTATAGATCACACCCCTGCAGTCTCAATTGCTGCAATTTAGGAGTTAAATCATTTTGTTTATGCAGTCCTAACCACATCTCCTCTGTTGTACAGTGTGTTTTTTCTACCAAAATAGAAAAAGAAAAAAAAAAAAGAAAACCAAACAGTAGTAGATATTCTCTAATTGATAAAATGCATGCATTTAGATATATATATTTTTTTTTATCAGGGGTAATATCTAAAGGAATGGTTGTTTCATTGACAGTGTAAATTTATATTGAAATCTACACTTTTTTGTAAAACACAAAAAAGGAAACTGAAATGCTTTAGGGGTCTGGTTTGGGTCCTTTAATTTAGACTAAATTTTCTTTTTTTTCTCGCTTGCTCAGTTAACCCCCTTAACAACGTTAGGACATGTGATTACGTCTTACAAAGCATGAGCTTTAATGAAGGTAGGGCATAATGACATTTTAGTGTGAGCAGGATTAAATCTCAGTTATTAATAGATGGGGCTCCCCACTGTCAGACAGCGCCATGTTTAGTGGCCCAAAACTGACAAATCAGCTGTATGCAGCACTCACAAGTGGCTGTCTGGCTAAACTGAGCAATCAAGGCTTTGGTCATTCTGATGAGCTCCAGAGATCATGTGTGCAGATGGGAGAAACTTGGAGAAGGACAACTATCACTGCAACACTCCACCGATTTGGCCTTTATGGCAGACTGTCCAGACGCAAGCCTCTCCCCCCTGCAAGACACACAAATTAATATTTTTGCACTGATAGAAACAAGATTCGCTTGTCTGATGAAATGAAGATTGAAGGGAACCAAAGTGTCATGTCTCAAGAAAACCAGGTACCACTTATCACCTGCACAATATCATCCCTACGGAGAAGCATGATGGGGTCAGGATAATGGTGTAAATATGTTTTTCAGTGACAATAACTGGAAGACTGGTCAGGGCTGAGGGGAGACTAAACACAGCCAAAAAAATAGATATCCTTAAAGGGACACTGTAGGCACCCAGACCACTTCTGCCCATTGGAGTGGTCTGGGTGCCAACTCCCACTACCCTTAACCCTGCAAGTGTAATTATTGCAGTTTTCATAAACTGCAATAATTTTATGGCAAGACAGGAGGCGTCATGTTTGCTTATCCTTCTTTACTGAAACTCCCAGCAGCAAAGAAGTAGTTAACAATCAGTGTAGAAAAGTTAAACCAATCAGCATGCAGCACAGTAATATAAACTGCAATCAAGCTCCTCCCAACTCCTCTTTCTTTGCTGCTTAGCCTCCCAGGTGAGTCTATTCCAATTATATCCCTATTAATGCTCAATTTAGCTGACTATTATCATTTGAATATATTACATATATTTTCTGTTTCTTTAATTTTATTTATGTGCAATATATGCTACTTTTATTAACAACTGTTAAGTGGCTGACATTCTAGTCAGCCCACAACTTCAGATTCCTTCATATTTCTTTCACTAATTACATTGTGCTCTGTCAGTTTAAATTTAGAGCACTGACAGTTTTGCCGCGGCTCCCGGCATCTTGCCGGTCCGTTCAGCCGCTCAGTTCTTTGTACACAATTTGTGTTGCCCTGGCGTCTCCATAGAGATGCGTCCCGCCTTTCCTCCTATGCCGCGGCCATTTCTCTTACCTTTTTCCCGGGCTTTTTGACTCAGCGCGGTTTTGTCTTTTTTCCGGCTCTTCACTGCAAACGCGACCCAGCTGTTCGGTAAGTATACTTTTTCTTCTTAAAGCCCCAGTCCGTTAGTTTACTTAAAGGTATACACTCCCGTACTCAAAAATATCAGTTTTTCTGTTTACAGATTCCCAATTACACAATTCAAAAAAAACCTTGCTTGATTTTGGGGGTGACCCCCTCTAGCCTATATTCTGAGGGTGACCCCCTCTAGCCTATATTCTGAGGGTGACCCCCTCTAGCCTATATTCTAAGGGTGAACCCCTCTAGCCTCTTTTCTAAGGGCGACCCCCTTTTTGCCTCTATACAGGGTAACCCCCCTATATAATTACACAGGTACATACCTGTTATTGATTTTGGACATTATATTGTCCTTTTCTCTCTGGGTGAACCCCACTGATAAGCTGTGGATCAACCCCACTTATTTACACGATAATTGTTTCCTGCATTTTATATACTGTCTAAGTCCACCGCCTCATTGTAAATAGTTTGTCTGCATATAACAAATATTTATATGCTATAGTGGTGACCCCACTGTTACTGACATTATGTCTGATTTGCCAGAACCAGCAGTCTCTGCTGAACTTAAGGCTTGGCTATACAATGCCATTACCGAATCCATACCCAAAGCTCTAGCGGCTTTCCGCGAGCAGACAGTCCCAGCCCCTACGGCGACCATTACCCAGCTGTCAGACTCCGAGGATTCTCACGGTTCAGAACGTGACCAAGCTCCTCGCAAACACCCTTGGAAGGGCGATAGCGCTACCGCCGGTAAAGCCAAATCGCCTGCCAAACACCAAAGTTTCCTATTCTAAACCCAGGGAGGTTGTCTCCCAACATGATTTTGACCCACTTGAGGGTTCAACCTCTAATTATAATCTTCAAGTGGTAGATGAATACTACGCAGAACATTCGGATAATGATGCTCCACCTTATAAGACATCCCGAGACCTTTACCCCTCTGATTTCGCAAAAAATGAGCCCTCCCTCATACCTCAAGAGGAATTCCATTTGGAATCTGACCTAACATCTGAAAACCCTAACTTAAAAGATGATACCTTATTTGACACCTCTGGCCGCCCTTTATTTGACCCCAGATGCATCAGGCACCCTAGATCTGCCGAATGGACACCCCCAGACCACATTGCCAAAAACTGTAGAATGTGGCTCCGCCGGCCTTTAGAAAAAGAGGTGAGAACCAAATTGAGGGCAGAATGCCCACGTCCAATTATCCCAGACAAGGTGGCCCCTTGTTACCTTTCTGACCAAGTCAGGGAAAGACCCCCGTAAGGGTCTAGAACAGGGTCTGAAAGCCACATAAGTTGATGGATGTGGCGGGCCCGCTTATACAAATTTTCATTATAGCAGACAAGGCTTTATCAGGTGGCACATTTGACGCACATATGGTGCGAGAGTGGGCACAAAGGGCTTTATGCCTTTTAGGCAATGCCAATGTGGCGATCTCGACAGAACGGCGGAAGGCCGTCCTTTATAAAATCGATGATAAGCTTGCCGAATTGGGCATTAAAGAACTTGGTCCAGAGGCTCAAGGCATGTTATTCGGAGACACGTCTCTGTATTTACTACGCTGACAAAAGCACAATCCTCCATTCACCCATTGGCAATCCAGGATCATCTCCGACTAGTGGCTTGGACCGTTTCAGGGGATCTTGGAATGTCTCAGGCCTTTCGACAACTGCTCAGGGACACCTTTGGGATTCATGGGCCCCAGGAACCAGACGCTCTTACATCTCTGCATGGCGTCTCTGGAGTTTGGAAAGGAACTTTGATCCCTTTTCAACATCTATAATTAATATTATCAATTTCCTGTTGTCTCTGTTGGACCAGGGTAAATCCTACTGGACTATTAACGTGTTTCGACCTGCTATTTCTGCAGCGCACGTTCCTATTGAAAGTTCTTCAGTAGGCAAACACCCTTCTGTGTGTAGACTCTTGCGGGGCATCCGCATCGCTAGACCTCTGGCTCCCAAATATAATCAATTCTGGGACGTGGCCATCACGCTCACGTTCTTAGAAGCTTGGCCGGACAACGAGGCGCTCTCCCTACACCAATTGTCAGCCAAATTAGCTCTCCTCCTTTGCTTGGTCTCCTTCTGAAGAGTCTCTGACATCAGGGCTTTCGACTTTCATGCCCTTGCTCTCACACCGGAAGGGGTGCACTTTCACATCACTAGACGCACCAAGACCAATTCATCTACAGTGAGCTACCCCTATTTTTCGGAGAAACTCCTTCTCTGCATAGCTCATTGCATAAGACACTATATCTCTCGCACTACCCCTCTTAGGGCACCTACTGGGCCCCTCCTGGTGTTTTATGTGCGACCACACAAACCAGTCTCGTGCCCTACCATTGCTCGGTGGATTAAATGGCTACTAGCCCTGGCTGGCATTGATCCGTCTTTCGGGGCTAACTCGGTTAGAGGCGCGGCCGCCTCCTCTGTATTCTTAGCTGGAGGTTCCCTGGCGGAGATTTTATCCTCCGCCGATTGGTCTAGAGAATCCACTTTCCGTACCTCCACACGTTTCTTTGTCGGTGTTATCTACGCGTTAAAATAGCAAATATGAAGCCTCCTGTCTTGCCATAAAATTCGGGATTATTCTAACTTTTTTAGTGACCGAATAATTTAAATTTTATCAAAGACAGGAGGTGAATATTTTCCCACCCTGGAATATCTTTACGCACCCTAATAGGTAAGTATCTCTTAGTACCTCCATCTCTAACTAGGTGGCTAGCATTCTCTCAACATTTTTCTAGCCTATACTTGTCAGTTCATTATTATATGTTAAGCTTTCATTCAAATTGGACGTTAGTTTCATTGCATTTTAATTTGGTTTTCACTTGCCCAAGACACCAGAAAGTTAATTATTATATGTTAAAGCTTGCATTTAAATTGGACGTTAGTTTCATTGCATTTTAATTTGATTTTTCTCTTGCCAAAGAGACTATACTTTCACAATGTTTCTCTTTCCTCTTAGTGTGAAGATCACTCGTCATCTCTGTCTCAAGTCTCCCCCACGGGTTGAGCACTGTTTTCATCCTATCGGATACTTACACCGTTACCTACTCATCGTTCTAATGGTTCTACGTTTACATGGTTGACTCTACGGCTGTTCGGCTACATCAAGAAAGAGGAATTGGGAGGAGCCTGATGGCAGTTTATATTACTGTGATGCATGCAGATTGGTTAAACTTTTTTACACTGATTGTTAACTGTTTCTTTGCTGCTGGGAGTTACAGTAAAGAAAGATAAGCAAATATTTGCCTCCTGTCTTTAATAAAATTTAGATTATTCGGTCACTAAAAGTTCGAATAATCCCGAATTACCTTGCAGGGTTAACTGCTCCTCTAGTGGCTGTCTAGTAGACAGCCACTAGAGGGCACTTCCTGCTTCATAGCACAGGTTTTCTGTACTGTAGCGTCGCTGGACGTCCTCACGCTGTGTGAGGACCTCCAGCGTCGCTAAAACCCCCATAGGAAAGCATGCGCATTAGGTCTACCCCGCCGGATGACGTGGTGACGGGGAGGAGCGTGGGTGGACCCAGAAGCAGCGCCAAGGGACATCGGCGCTGCCTCAGGTCAGTCACTGAATGGGTTTTGACCCTTTCAGCAACCGGGGATGGGAGAGGGTACCTGCAGTGCCAGGAAAACGATTTGTCTTCCTGGCATGAAAAGCTGGTCAGGATAATGACCATAAGCACCATAATGACCACAAGCACACAGCCAAGACAACACAAAGTGTGTCTGAACACAGTCACCTCTCCATACATACCCCTATTGTCACCCATCAAACTGTCAAAGCATTCTATTATAAAAAGAAATGGGGCTTATTTGTGGAGAGGTGGAGACGTTGCCATAGAAACATGCATGTCTGAACCATGCGTAAATAAAATAACTCCACAAACGTCAACATAAACTGGTGCTAAAATGGCTCAAAATATACAGTATGGCATACCCAGTAGTGTCTGCTTGGGAAAACTGTATGCATTTATGAGGTAATTTGAACTGTCAAACTGCTACAACGCCCCAAAATGCTATACCCATCTGTAGTGCTGCCATGGTCTATATCTGGGAAAACCTTGTTATATGTGTATATGTAAAAAATCTGAAAAAAATACATCTTTACTGCACTATATAGCAGAGAGTGGCGTTATTCTTTAAGTCCCCCCACTAAAAGACGATCAAAAAACTTTCAATATATGTTTTATTTACCTTCATCCAGCGCTGGGTGCTTGGCACGCCCTCTTATGACATCATGGGAGGCGTGCAGAGGTTCAATCAAAGGCTTTTCATAGGGAAGACTTTGATTGGACCATTTACTCAGAGAGCATGTGCACGCTCTGATCCGGCTAAGGGAAGGTAAAGGTCAGTAGCCAAATATTACCAAATTGCATAGGGAAGGGAAAGACTACAGACAAGGAGAGGGGTGGACATTAGGCAGCCCGCAACTAGTCCCTGGCATACAGTTGCCAATAACTCTGGATGTGCAGTATTTCAAGCTGAAACACTGCACATCCAGTTTACTACCACCATGACCACTTTTAAAAGCAGAAGTGGTCATGGTACTTGGAGTAACGCTTTAAATGTCTCTGTAAAATACCCATAGAAAAATAGCATGTGATGTCTACTATATATAAATATATACTTTTGTGTGGCAATTTTGTTTTCTGTGATTCCTCATAAAGGAACACTTAAAGTTGGTCGTTTTATGAGGGCAAGTAGCTGGTCATGCCTAGGACGCAAAATAGTCTGTCAACAGCCCTGCCAGAACCACTACATTATGCTGTAGTGGTTCTGGTGACTATAGTGTCCCTTAAAGCTTACACGACAAACGTACCAAATTCTAAAACCGAGATCCTGGACATATTATGTATTCTGTAAATCAGAACAAATACGTTTTGTTTTTTTAAATTATGCACCTGTTATTATTGCCAAAACAGTGAAACCTTGTGTTTTCGTTTTCATTTTTTAATAATATGTGACACATAATTAAAGGACCACTATAGTGTCAGGAAAACATACTCGTTTTCCTGGCACTATAGGGTCTCTATGTCCCCACCACCCTCAGGGCTCTAGGGGGTGGAAGGGGTTAAATCTTACCTGTTTTCCCCCGCTAGGCTCCCTCGGCGCAGGGAACTCTCCTCCTCCTTTTCGCCATCATCGGCTAAATGCGCATGCGCGGCAAGAGCCGCGTGCGCATTCAGCCAGTCCATAGGAAAGCATTCTCAATGCTTTATATGGACGCTGGCGTCTTCTCACTGTGAAAATCACAGTGAGAAGCGTGGAAGCGCCACTAGCGGCTGTCAATGAGACAGCCACTAGAGGCTGGATTAACCCATTCTGCTATGTTTACAGCAGAAAGGGTTAATCCTAGAAGGACCTGGCACCCAGACCACTTCATTAAGCTGAAGTGGTCTGGGTGCCTATAGTGATCCTTTAAAGCCATTTGTGTCCTTTAGAATGGTATAAAATATGTGTTGAAGCAACAAATGAGAAATGTGGAAATTGTGGTTAAAAAGCACATTGCAAATATTGCTTGTGTTGGAAAGTGAAAGACAAAGGAAGATGTGTCCTTTAAGGGTTAACATAGCTCTAGTGAGTCTAATGATGCGCTGAAGCTACGCTTTCTGTGGAGGACACTAGGCAAGAAAAAAATATGGTGGGACTGAAGGCCAAAACAGAGACTGTCCTGCTATAGTCAGCACAGTTGCAAGGCGTGAAGAAGTAACGCATCCAAGTGCAGCTCCATAGTATGTTGCCTTCAAAGGCTGCAAGTAGGAAATCAAGTTATAAATTATTTTTATTTTTGCCATTTTTATAGCGCCAAATTACTCCGCAGCGTTTTACAATATTATAAAAATTATGAAATTTAACAATAAATTAAACAACTACAGAATTCTACAGGAACAATAGGTTGATAAGGTCCCTGTTCAAACCAGCTTGCAGTCTAGAGGAGAACAAATCAATAAGCAATCCTGCAGCACATGAATTCTGCATACTGTGAGTATGCACTAACACGGTATGGCAGAACAAGAACTCCCATGATGCTTTGCTAAAGCAGCACAGATGTTGCAGCTCTGCCCATCCAAACCCCCAGCAGCAGGGGCACTCACTGCATTCAAAGGAGCCCGCGGCGGCGTGTGACGTCACGACAGCCCGCGCGGCGGAGCCATGGTAACCTGGGAACGAACGTCTGCGCCTCAACCGGAAGTGGAAAGCAGTGCGTCGCGTTTCTCCTCAGACGCCGCTTCCGGCGGGAGAAGGAGGCTCTGTGCCCTCGCCGCGGCTCTCTGCCGGGATGTTCCTTTAACCGGCCTCACCCTCCCGGTCACGGAGATCGCTATATGTTTTATTTTTGTTTGCCGGCAGTGAGAGGCAGCCTGGCGCTGTGCTGATGGTGCTGCCGCCGCCGTTACCGTGTGAAGCCCCGAGGATGGTGTGAGAGAGACCCAAAGCTTTATTATTATTATTATTTTAAAGCGCTCTCTATATACTGACACCCCTTCCCTGGTGATTTTATTAATTTCTCCACAAAGTCCCCCGCCCCCCATCCCTGGTCACGGTTCGGACCCCCCTTCCACTCCAGGTTACTAACACTTTACACCCCATTACCCAGGGTTAATCCCCAGGGTACCCCGGGTTTATTATCCCCATATTACCCCGGGTTTATTATTCCCCATATTATTACCCAGGGTTAATCCCCAACCCCCTTATTATTACTCCGGGTTATCCCCCATATTATTACCCCGGGTTTATTATTCCCCATATTATTACCCAGGGTTAATCCCCAACCCCTTATTACCGGGTTTATCTCATCCCTCCCCCTCTCTCCCAGTTATTACCTCGACCCCCCAGTTATTACCTCCCTCCCAGTTATTACCTCGGTCCCGTCCCCTCTCCCAGTTATCTCCCAGTTATTACCTCGGTCCCCCTCTCCCAGTTATTACCTCGGTCCCCCCCCTCTCCCAGTTATTACCTCGGTTCCCCCATCTCCTTCCTCTCTGGCTTATTTTACAAAGAGGGGAAACCGCCACAGACATGGCATCTTCGTCGGGCAATGATGACGATCTCACCATCCCCAGGGCTGCCATCAATAAGATGATCAAAGAAACTCTGCCCAACGTCAGGGTGGCCAACGATGCCAGGGAGCTGGTGGTTAACTGCTGCACCGAGTTTATCCACCTCATCTCCTCCGAGGCCAACGAGATCTGCAACAAGTCCGAGAAAAAGACCATCTCCCCCGAGCATGTCATACAGGGTGAGTGGCCAAATGGTGGAAACCCCACCCCCTCTCCGATCTGTAGGACTTCACAGGGATAATTACTGACGGAGAAATGTCAGGAATTCAAGATTTAGTGCACCTTTTAGCTGAATTTAATGCAGGGCTGTGTTTAGGGGTTATTCACAAATCTCTGAAATGTTGAGAATTTGAATGCATATGGCAAAACCAAATTCAGAATAACAGATATGGAAACAGTTTGGTTATGTTCACAGCTTGAATGTTTTTATGATTCAGATTTTGATTGGTTAGTTTGCAGTTTTATGAATAATACTGTTGGTACTCTTAAAATTTTATTTAGATATTGAGGCCTAAATTGTGAATTTCACTTCCAATATACACATTAGGGAACACATCTGTAATTTTCCATTATGCCTAGTATTAAAGAAACTCTATAGTCACGCCGACCACTTTATTTTAATGGAGTGGTCTGGGTGCAGTGGTCCTGTCACTTAAACTGTGGTGTGGAAATTACTGCTGTTTTTTAAGATCCTGCAATGTTTACGTTGCATGGTTAAATATACATCTAGTGGCTGTATTCCAGACATTCACTAGAGGTGCTTCCTCCTCCAAACTTGGTCTGGGAAGCAAATGCTGTTGAAAACAAAGAATCTCCAATCCATTGCTGCTCTTTAGGAAGAAATGGCTTGGAAGATATTGCAAATGATGTCAGCTTCGATGTAGAGCTGTAGGCTGTGGCAGATGAGTCCTAGCACAGGAAAAGACTGTAGTTTATACAAACGTGAATAAATAAATAGGTTGAAGGACCCCCCCCAAAGTTAACCTTCAACTGGCAAATGTTAGTGGGAAAAAATGTATAAATATTTTTTTAACGGAGTACATAAAACAAGTCATGAGCATCTTTTGTCAGAATTGACAATCACCCTTTAAAAGGTTACTCTAATAGTTTGCCTTTTTAGGCTTAGAATGCGCTATTAAGCATTGCTAAAATGTCTCCCTCCATCCCATGAAACTTTAAAGGGCTCTTATAGTGCCAGGAGAACAAACCCGTTTTCCTGGCATTATAGGCTCTTGGAGTGCCCCCTCCCTCTAGACCCTCGGCGCTGAAGGGGTTGAAACACCCTTAGCCACTTACCTTAATCCAGCGCTGGGCTCCCTCGGTGCTGGTGACCTCTCCTCCCCCACTGACGTCGGCTCCCAAATGGAGCTGAATGCGCGTGCGTGCATTTAAACACGCCCATAGGAAAGAATTGCTCAATGCTTTCCTATGGGGATCTTATTTGACGCTGGAGGTCCGTGAGGACGTCCAGCATCAAGTAAATGTGATTTACTTAGTGTAAATCGCGTAAGCGGCCTCTAGTGGCTGTCAAGGAGAAAGCAACTAGAGGCTGGAATAACCCTGCAGTATATACATAGCAGTTTCTCTGAAACTATGTTTTCAGCTGCAGGGTTAAAACTAGGGCGACCTAGCACCCAGACCACTTCATTAAGCTGAAGTGGTCTGGGTACCTATTGTGGTCCTTTAACAGATAAAGTTTAAACGTACGTGTAATTCAGTGCTTGAAGAAGTTCCAGGTACTGATCTCCGTCATCAGGGGCCTCTAAGGGGCCTTAAGTCTGCCTTCAGTGGCTGTCTGGGGGCACTTCCGGAATCAGATTTCCCTCATAGGAAAGCATTGAATAATGCTTTACTATGGGGAGGTCCAATGCACGCATGATCAATGTCACGCATGCGCATTAGGTCCCCCTGCCGACGTCAGCCGTAAGACATTGGCATTGGATTCAGGTAAGTGACTGAAGGGGGGTCGTGAGGGAGGGGGGCATTGTAGGGACCTATGGTGCAAGGAAAACGGGTTTGTTTTTCTGGCACTATAGGATCCCTTTAACCTTGCGCATGTAAGTATTGCAGTTTTTATAAATTGAAATAATTACCTGCTAGGGTTAACTCCATCTCTAGTGGCTGTCTACCAGGCAGCCACTAGAGGGAATTCCGGGCTTGAAGGCGACTTTTGGTTGCCTAACTGCCGATGGACATCCTCACACTATGCATGAGGACTTCCAGCGTCACCAGAATCCCCATAGGAAATAATTGTATTATAGGGAAATCCTAACGCAAGCGCGGCTGTTGCAGCGCATGCACATTAGGTATGAGATCTCACAGAGGGCAGGAAGGAGTAAAGAGCTAGCTTCCCTTGCAGGCACGCTGTCCAAAAAGATCTTTACATCTGTTGTCAGCATGCTCAGTCCGCTGACAACAGAAGTCAAATATGCACAGAATTTACATTATGTATAAACAAAAGGAGGAATTCCGCACTCTTATCAGAATCTCGGTACTGCCAGACCTGGGGTTGGCTGCCCCTCCAGTCATCATTGAACAATTTACATTGGGCTGTACCGGACTGCCTAAGGCACATGTGTTGGGCGTATAACTAAATCCCAGCACAAAAGTTAAAATATCTCCGGATGTGCAGCATTTCAGATCACTGAAGTGGTCATGGTGGTTGGCAAAACCCTTAAAGCCCATAACCTGCTTTGACACAAGGAATGTACAAGCATTCAAATCCAGAGCTCTGCTACATGCGTTGCTGATTTGAGGTCTCCTGATTGGACAGATCTTTACAACAAATGTCACTTCATGTCTACATTTTCTTCATATAAAATTGTTGGTAGATATGTTAGTAACTGGTGCAGTAGACATGAATGCATTTGCAAATGTTTGTCCTGTGATCTTTTAAGATTTGTTTTGTTACTCCATACCTTCTTTGTTTAATCATTCATTAACGTTTAAGGATCTGATAACTGGAGAAATGCAGCTGAGAAATTTACCCTACTCTACACTTAGTTCGTCAGGTAAATGTAAATAGTCCTTTTATATTTAGCATGTAGCTGCATTTGAGAATTCAGCTCTATAAAGACAAACAATTAAGTGGTTTCTCTGTGAGTGAAAATAAGTGAAAGCTGCCTGGTTTCAGTCTTTGAGGTGCACAAGAATGCAATTTGCATGTTTCAAGATGTTTTGTATTTCATGCTGACTGTGGATGAAAAGCACACGCTAAATCATGGGTCGTCAACCTGGTCCCTACCGCCCACTAGTGGGCATTTCAGGATTCCAGGTGGGTGGTAGGGATTTTCTCATTTTGAGACTGGGCGTGTGGGTGCGAGCCGGTGGTACCCCTGCGACCGGGTACCGCCATCACCACTGCACGTCACTCCTCCCAGCTAACACTGAGAGCTGCACGGGAGGAAGACCAGGGAGTCAGAGTGGGAACTCTGACTCCCATCCATCTGAGCCACCACTGGTGACAGTGGAAACAGGAGGGTGACTAAAATATTTTGTGTGTCTTTGTATGTGTGTGTCTTGTCTTTGTATGTGTGTGTCTTGTCTTTGTATGTGTGTCTTTGTATGTCTTGTGTGTATGTGTGTGCCTGTATGTATGTGTGCCTGTCTGTTTATAGTGGGATACCTAGCTCAGCCTTCCTACTGGGCATTGATATAGGGAAGGTTAAAAAATTGGGGGGGGGGAGGTGGGGAGAGGAATTGAGGAGGGAGATGAGCTGACGCACAGATGAGAAATCATATTATGCACAAACAGAGAAGTCGTCTGAATAACACCGAAAGAGGAGACCTTCGTTTGTTCCTTACGAAAATCGAACCAGATATCAAATATTTAGTCTTGCAGCCTCAACCTCAAGAATCTCATTAATCACTAGTAAAGGTAATTTCAATTTACTTTTTCTCATTAAACTTTATAAAGTTAAAAACATTATAAACATGCATTAAGTAGAAATAAAAAGATAAATGTACGTACATTTATTTATTTATTTTTTAAAAACACCCTCCTTTCTAAAAAATATTCTGCACTTGCGTGAAAACTGGTGGGCGGTAAGGACATTTTTTCAACCAAAAAGATGCATTAGTGGACGGTAGGTAGAAAAAGGTTGACTACCACTGCACTAAATCATTTTCAATTAGCTTTGCCCACTTAATCGGAAATTGACAATTAACCCCTTCGCGACCGAGGACGGTTCAGGAACGTCATCGGCATTTTTGGCTTGCCGACCTATGACGGTCCTGAACCGTCCTAACGGTCAGAGGTACTTACCTGATCGCCGTCGTTCCCCCGGCGGCGATCAGCGTGGCTCCGGTTGTGGGGAGACTGCCTGCAGCCCAGACAGTCTCCCCACACTGGATTAGGACCCCTGTGGCCATGTGATCGCTTAACACAGCGATCACATGGTCACAATACGTGTCCATGTGTCTGCCTGCAGGGGGACTGTCTGTGCTGACAGGCAGTCTCCCTGCTAGTGTAAAATCATTAAAAAAATAAAGTTAGTGTTAATAAAAATAATTATATGTGTATATATGATATATAGACATATATTATATCCATATAATATATGTCTATATATCATATATATAATGTCATACTAAGTGTATTTTTATATTAATATGTACTTATATTAATATAAAAATACTTATTAAATTACACACGTGTGTGTGTGTGTGTGTGTGTGTGTATATATATATATATATATATATATATATATATATATTATAAAATATAAATAAGTAATTTAAATTAAATAATTTTTTTAAAATAATAAAAAATTAAAAAAAAATTATATCTATATGAAATTTTATTCTAACTGTATTTTAAAATTAATATATATTTATATCAAAATACACTTAGAATGAATTTGTATATATATCTGTGTATATATAAATAAAAATACGAAATATACATATGTCCATATACAAAATTACATAAACAATTATATAAATATACACGTAGACTTCAAATATATATGCATATATATTTAAATTCTACGTGCGTATTTATGTAATATTTTTACATAATTCAGTAATTTTATTGATTGCAATTTGAGGGACCTGCCTGCCAACCCAGGCCGAAATTCCAGAGAATTTAATTTGCTAGCACTGTATTTTACCCTGTAACGTTCTACGACACCCTAAAACCTGTACATCGGGTGTACTGTTTTACTCGGGAGACTTCGCTGAACACAAATATTAGTGATTTCAAAACAGTAAAACATATCACAGCGATGATATTGTCAGTGAAAATGACTTTTTTTGCATTTTTCACACACAAACAGCACTTTTACTGATGATATAACACTAATATTTGTGTTCAGCAATGTCTCCCGAGTAAAACAGTACCCCCCATGTACAGGTTTTATAGCATTTTTGAAAGTTACAAGGTCAAATATATGGGTCAAATATTTTTACATTGAAAATGGCCAGGTTGGTTACGTTGCCTTTGAGAGCGTATGGTAGACCAGGAATGAGAATTACCCCCATGATGACATACCATTTGCAAAAGAAGACAACCCAAGGTATTGCAAATGGGGTATATCCAGTCTTTTTTAGTAACCACTTGGTCACAAACACTGGCCAAAATTAGCGTTCGATTTAGTTTTTTTTACTTTTTCCACACACAAATATGAATGCTTACTTTGGCCAGTGTTTTCGACTAAGTGGCTACTAAAAAAGACTGGACATGCCTCATATTGAATACCCTGGGTTGTCTACTTTAAAAAAAATATGTACATGTGGGGTGTTATTCAGAGATTTATGACAGATAATAGTGTTACAATGTCACTATTGATAAATTTTAAAAATGTATGTGTTGAAACCACAATATCCTACTTGTACCTATAGCCCTATAACATGCAAAAAAAAGCACAAAAGCACGTAAACACAGGGTATTTTTAAACTCAGGACAAAATTTTGAATCTATTTAGCAGTTTTTTTCATTCGCTTTTGTAGATGAGTAAAAGATTTTTCAAGTAAAAGTAAAAAAAACATGTGTTTTTTTTTTCAATTTTTCATCATATTTTTTTAAAATTAAAATACATGAGTTTATGTAAATAATGGTATGTAAAGAAAGCCCCTTTTGTCCTGAAAAAAACAATATATAATTTGTATGGGAACAGTAAATGAGAAAGCGGAAAATTACAGACAAACACCACAAAAGTGTAAAAATATGCCTGGTCGCAAATGTACAACATCGCAAAAAAGGTCCAGTCCTTAAGGGGTTAAATAGCATAATTTAAGCAATATAAACATTAAGATAACACAAGATTAAACAAGCCCTGTGCTCAAACTCTCCAGTTGACTAGTTTTTATTTTACCACAGTTTCTCTGTAAGTTCTATTTGCTTCTAAAAATGTTTTTATTTAATTTTTTCCTATGATCATCGGACTATGCAAGTGTTATCGGTCTCTTTTGTGATGGACCATGTTACAACAATAGTATTGGTCATGGAAAATAGTATGTATAACACCAAAAGGAGTTCTGTGCAAACATTACTTTAAAATATTTGCAATGGCTTGATGAATTGTCTGCATGTTGCAGATGTGATCTCAGGAAACAAATGCATTGTCTTGTATGCTGCTGAATTGATTGCATATATTGATGTTGGTGCTTGTGGATTGGAACATTCTGGTGTATTAAAGGGAAGTTCTTTTGTGAATCATTCACCACCTTTAGTAGAGAGCTGATTAGATGGTCATGTTGCATCTGGAAGAAAGGAAGTTAACATATTGCTACATAGAGTTCAGAGAGAATAATATCAAAAGTATTTTACCAGGAAGGATACATTTATATTTGTCATACCAGTGAAAGAAAATGCAAATATCCGGTTAAGATTGAGTTGGGTATTTATTTAATATAGTCCTTACCATTTCCCAGCATTGCTGATGGGGAGAGATGAATGCAACTTAGATGGAATTATGCAAAAACACTGGAGTCTGAATTTGCATCCTACATATGTAGATTTCCATAAATGTGAGGATACAAGTAATCTCAGGACACTTCATGAAATATCTTACTGTGAAAATTGTATACAGTTACAAGTTGGGATTCACTTTCTAGTGCTGATCAGGTAATCCTTTTGGGGGAAAACTGTTAAAAACAATTGTTAACCCCTCCTAATCATCCCTTAAATGCTGCCATTCAAATAGTTACCTCTGTTCTTTCTTTTCCCATTGACGGGACCGACGGCCACCCAATCAGTAGGCAGACGCAGAGCTTGGTCACAGCGGTGGAATGCATGCCCGGGAGGCCTTGCTTTCCACCTCAGTTTTGACAGCGCTAACGGGCCTTAGTGGCTGGAATTTTAATTCTGGCATGAAATTTAAAAAGCCTATTTGAGCTGTGTTGACAAGGGTTGTCATGACAGGTTTACCGTGTCACTAGCCTGTAGCGAGTGTGCTACACCACTTTCTGATGGATGCAAGAAAAAGACATGCAAACCACAGCTTATCAAATTTTTGGGAAAAGACAAATCAGAAGGCGATGCAATTTTTTTTTTTTTTTTTTAAAGGGACGCTGTAGGCACCCAGACCACTTCAGCTCATTGAAGTGGTCTGGGTTCCCTGTCCCTATTGCCCTTAGTGCTTCAATGTTAAACATTGCGGTTCCAAGTCAGCTTCTAGTGGCTGTCTAGCCAGTAGAGGACTTCCTGGTTTGAAACGGACCTTTGGTCCACTATCTGATGCTGGATGTTCTCTGCATGAGGAGCTCCAGTGTCAGATTTTTTTCCATAGGAAAGCATTGATTCAATGAATGCGCATTAGAGCCCGCTTGTCTTGGGCGGAGGAGGATGAGCTTCAACCTAGCACCGAGGGACATCAGCACTCAGATCAGGTGAGTAAATAAAGGGTTTTTAACCCTTTATACACTGGGGAGGGTGGCGCGCAAGGGAGGGGTGAATACAGCTTTGTGATAGTACCTCTTTAAGGTAGTTTCTAGAGAATCTCAAACATTTGAAAAATTTAAAGCGGCAAAATCCAGAGAGCCTGTATCTGTCCAGAACAGATCCATACAGAAATGTAAGAGAAACAGGTCCTCTTCTCATTCTGATTTATCCTCAGGTGAATGCTCATCAGTATCTGATGTATTCAACCAAAACTCAAGTGTGGATTCAGGTTTTTCACATGCAGAGCTAAATAAGTTTATCAAAGAGGTTTCAGCTATTTTGTAGGAAGGTGAAACTTCTAAGAAAAAAAAATAGAAATGTTTTCCCATACATCTAAAACTTCTGAAACTGGTGCAGCAGGAATAACAAAAAATCCTGAGGAAAGGGTATTTATTTCCAAACATTTTAAACAAATATTCAAACGGCATACAATTAGAAATTGGAAGATCTCCCTAAGAATGCGTGTTCAGATAGCTACACTCTTGAAAAAGACCACTCTCCCTTTTTGCAAAGTAGCAGGTCCCAAAGGCCCAATGGATAAACGGTCAGAGAGATCCTGCAGTAGAGTTTGAGTGGCAAGGCACTGTGTCGCAGTGTTCGTTGCCATAACACAGAGTATAAGGCTGCAATCAATGAAAGATTGTATTGAAGGATCGGAAAAAGACTTGGCACATCTGCTTAAGAACGTGTGCTACATCATGGGCAAAACATACACACAAAGTTCAGTGACAAGAAGACCAAAAGACGATAAGAGGAGGAAGTTTTGACGCCAGAAAAGTGGGAGGAAGACTGCAATGGTTCAAGCATCCTTGGAAACAGACTAGAACAAATCCATGGATTTTAAGCAAAATAGCAGATGGGTTATTTTCCATATCTAGGTTTATGGAAAGACCCGCACTAAAATTCCTGATTTCTTCCT
Organism: Pelobates cultripes; assembly: GCA_933207985.1. Lineage (NCBI taxonomy): Eukaryota > Metazoa > Chordata > Amphibia > Anura > Pelobatidae > Pelobates > Pelobates cultripes. The sequence goes on from OW240919.1 coordinate 57,151,878, forward strand.
AACAATATCTGTTAAACATAGATGCGCTTCTATCCGAATCCCTGATTCTTTTAAGAAAAGGAGTTATGGAGAAGGCCCAAAGGTAACAAGTATACCAAGGGGTATACTTAAGGCAAACTGACACATGCACGCACTTACTTACTCGCTGGCAGGCGCTCCCTCGCTGGCCGGGAGGTGCTCGCTGGCAGGCATTCTCACTGACTGACACAGACTCACTTACGGACACACTGCTACACATTCTCACACACTCACCTGACGCCTGTGATTTGTCAAGCCCTGTAGTAAATTATATTTTACATTTCTTTTAATAATACTTGTTTTTCTAACTGATCTATCTGTTGCTGCTCTGGTATGGAAGAAAATGAGCTGATATTTTTCCATAGCTTGTTCATGAGTCAATAGATTTGAGCACACTCGGATACAGAATTTTCATTGTTATAGGGATGTTTCTGAATAGATTAATGTTACCATTTCACAGCAAAGAAATAAGGTTGACCTTTTGACAGTGTTTTCAGATTAGTCACCCATAAAGTAAATCACTTTGATATGAAAATCAAATATTTGTATATGGGTTATTTTACAACACTTAAGATTGTGTAATTAAAGGACACTGTAGGACCAATACAAAATTTAGGTATATGTGCATTGTTTTTGTGTGTGTATCTATATGTAGATATTTATATAGCTGCCAAGGGCAGGGATGGAACATTACTTAAACAAAGTGATGCTATGTGGTAACCAAGTGCCTTGGACTTAGGTCCATTACCACTGTTGTTATGATTTTATAACATTGAATTCCTTCATGAAAGTGGCAGTATAGGCTGTAAGATACCTGTTGTGTGTGTGTTGATTTAAAAAAAAAAAAAATTATTTTATACATACTATACTATGAAAACATGTAAATGCAGTTCATCTAATTAATTTCACTCACTTAGTTGCCCTTAGAGAGTGGAACTTTTGCTTTGGAACCCTTTCAGGGCTGTTAGGAAAAGTAGTTTAGTGAAACATCAGCTTTATTTTTAGCCGTAAGGTTTGCAGAAATTAGGCAACTGGGTGGATTCAGAATGGGTTAGGAGCTTTAATTTCCTTTCCTTTTCTCTTACCCACAGAAAATAATGCTAACAATGCCAGCATATATAGGTTTATACAGCCATGTAAGAATTTGTCTTAAGTGAGACTCTGGCTGAGGCTAATTGGAGTTTAAAAAAATAATTGCTTGTAGATTAACTCCATATTTGTCTCTTCCAATGAGGTATGATGAGAATTTTACTCTCCACTAGCTTTATGTAGCAAGTTACCATTTCAATTGACAGAAAAAAAAATCAATGAGCTGTGTGTATTTATGGTTATGATTGCATTTTATGCCAGCAAGTGCTATCTTCAACTTGAAAAATTATGAGCATCAGTTTTTCTTGACTGCATGGGTGTTATAGCAAATTTCCGGTTCGCTGTATTAATTTAGAAACATTGTTTATTTACTTTTTCGTTCCCATCTTTTTTCAGCACTAGAGAGTTTGGGCTTTGGCTCCTACATCAGCGAGGTGAAAGAAGTCTTGCAGGAATGCAAAACTGTAGCATTAAAGAGAAGAAAGGCAAGTTCTCGCCTAGAAAACCTCGGAATTCCTGAAGAAGAGCTTTTAAGACAACAGCAAGAATTATTTGCAAAAGTAAGACTTTGCTCAGTTCTCAAATCATTGTTCTGTGATTGAAATGTACACAACGTTACTTGTGCTACAGAATTGTTGCATTGTGACACTATTAACAAACTTCTCACCTGATACATAACAAGGTTTAAAAAGGTAGTTTAGGCTTAAAGAAACATTCCATACTCCCTCCCCGTGTATTTTGTCAAGCTGTTTAACAACTTACCTGGGTTTCGCCAGGTGCCCTTGCCAGCATCCTCTACTTAATGATCCTACTAGCAAGAGAATCCTGTTGGCTCCAAGTGCGCTAAGTACATCCACTATGATTATCTGAGAGCATCACCTGAGACCCAGGTAAGTTTTTAGACTATTCTATGGTTTGACAAATTACACTGAGAGGGAGTTGGCACTTCAGCGGGCTGTAGGTGTTATGGAGCTTGAAGTATTCCTTTAAAAGCAAAATTGGGAACATAGCCTTGAACAATCTTTCCACTTCCTCTATTTTGGCCAAACGTGCATTTCCCCTACAAGTTTCCTCTAAGAGTATATTCTAAAGCTGTGACAGAGTTTATGCTGATAACACCTTGACATACATTGACAGTCATCACTTGATAATTTGCCCAACCACCTTTCACAAAGGCATAAAAGTGTAACTAGTGTTTGCAAAGAAATGTGCTATAAACCTGGGCACACTGTGTGTCAAGTATCAGGCCATCTAATAAGCCTTTCTTAATCCTTGCTCAGTTGTGGAGGCCCCAGGTTCTAGTTGGCTGCTTGCATCATATACTCTCACAAGCCATTTACTATGTAATTGACATGGTGAATTTAAAAAAAATTAATAATTTGATGTTAGCCTGGATTCTTCCTATACTTATTAAAAAATAGGCTATATGTGTCTCATAAATTATTTAATATTAAGCTACAGTATACAATGCATAATTTACTTTAACTTTATTGGATATATATTTGCTGTATTGTTTCACATTGAATTATGAGGATAGATTTTTCTGCTGACAATCCACCTTAAAGGGACACTATAGTCACCTGAACACCCTCAGATTAATGAGGTTGTTCAGGTGAGAACTATAGCTCTATGCAGCATTTCTCCTGTAAACACTGTATTTTCTGAGAAAATACAGTGTTTACATTGAAAGCTAGGAACTCCTCCAGTTTCAGTCACTCAGAGTGAACCAGAGGGACTTCGGAGTTGATGGAGGCATAATATGCCTCCATCCACTCAGATCTGCTGTGCATGAGCATCCTGTGATTCAGTATCTCCTCCCACTGCATGCAGACACTGAACTTTCCTCATAGAGATTCATTGATTCAATTAATCTCTATGAGGAGATGCTGATTGGCCAGGGCTGTGTTTGAATCATGCTGGCTCTGCCCTTGAGCTGCTTCCTTGTCAGTCTCAGTCAATCCTATGGGGAAGAACTGTGATTGGATCAGACTATTACGTCAGCAGACTGCTTGTTTTTCCTGAGTCTAACAGCATGCAGATTTACAGCTTCTGGCTTGAATACAGTAAGATTTTTACTATATTTATGGAGGCAAGAGGGGCCCAGGGGGGGCTACATGGTCATGTTAACACTATAGGGTCAGGAATACATGGAGTTGAATTGGTGACTATAGTGTCCCTTTAAGGACGAGACTCAACTTCACAAACCTGTGTAGTAATGTATTAAAGTTAAAATTTACTCTCTTTCCAGGCCAGACAGCAGCAAGCAGAATTGGCTCAGCAGGAATGGTTGCAGATGCAACAAGCGGCCCAGCAAGCACAGCTTGCAGCAGCATCTGCCAGTGCATCGAATCAAGCAGGGTCCTCTCAGGATGAAGAGGAAGATGACATCTAAATTTTCCCTGCTGAATTTCAATCCACCTTTCTGAATAATTTTCGCCTGCACAATGAAAAACCATGAAAAAAAAAACGCTTACTTGTAAAATTTTTTTTTTAATGCATCTTGGTGGACTGGTCATTCATATTCTAGGGATATGTGTTTAAGTCTCAACTGTTGTATGCTTTGTACACATCAAAACGCCTGTTTGAAGTGTCAATAATCCAAGGTTCAGTATCATATCAATAGAGAATTTTTAATGGTCTTTAAGAAAATTTTATATTAGCAACAAGTCATTAACTTGAACAATAAGCAGTGTTAAATTCAAATACAACTTTATTAAATATAGTGAGATTTATATAGAAGCTCTAAGAACATATTTCCTTTTTCCCTTTTAACTGAATTTAAATCTTAGGGATTTTTTTTTAATTTTGAGGTTGGGGTTGGGGATGGGGCATGAATTAAACAACGTTAATAGATATTTTTCAATGTTAAATTTTACGGGAGGATGTAAAACCTTTGTAAAGGTCAATAAAAATGTGTACTTTGTACCATTCCTGCCAACAACTATCAATTTAGTGTTTGTAAAAAAAAGAAAAAGAAAAGGTACAACAGTCGTCATATTTGGGTCTTGAGGGTTCATTTTTAGGATATATTTTTTTGCAGGGCCCGCTAAGAGTTAAAGGAAATTCATTCAGTATTGCTGTGTGATTTTACAACAACAAATACTTGTTTAAATTTGACATGGGGTGAAAAAACTATTTAATAAGGCCTTATACATCTCCTCCAAAGTCCCCCCCAGCTCCCTCAATCCTAAACTTTAGGTTACTTTGTTTTCAAATTACTGTTCAAGACACAGCTTACTGGTAAAGATGTTGCACTTTTTTATTTTGTTTGTTTTAAATGATTACTGTATTATCCTGGTTAACATTTAGCAAACTTAACCAACATTACCAATTAAGAGTTTAAGTGGTACTTGTTTAAGTTGTGCAGTCATATTGTATTCAAGGATATTTATGTTAATTTGTTGGCAGACCACTTATCTGAAATGTGAATACAGTAATGATACATTTCATTATATTATTGGATGAACTAATGATTTTTTTCCATGTAAAATGTTGGCTTCCTTCTCACTCTCATGAATATCTGATGTCACTGAGCACCAAATTAACAAGGCCGTAAATACGTAGACTCAAAACATAAAAAAATTGAGAAGTAAACTCAATATTTTATGGGTGTCTGATCATCCTTTATCAAATTAGACATACAATATTGGCTTTTGTTGGATCAGATAAAATATTCCTGCTTTGTCACCATCTTGTCACTGTTTAAAATAGTCAGCCATGCGTTAGATCATGATTTTTCAGTGACTGCTGATCAAAGTCTCAATTTTGAATTTTAGTTTTGTTATTTAAAAAAATAAATAAAAAAAAATGGGGGTGGGGCAGTCGGGTAAGAGGAAAAATTGAAATGCCTGTGAAGTTTAAAGTTTAACTTTTTCTTTCTTTTTTTTTTTTTTTGTTTTTTAAGGGGCACTTTCATAATTGTATTTTTCCTCTTTGTGCCTTTTAAACATTGTGAAGCATGGAATAATTTTGTAGACAGTGTTTTTTTTTTTTTTTTTTTTTTTTATTATTTAAGATCCATGAGGTGCCTGCTTTCCTCAAGTCTGTTTTATAAAATAGTGTCACTGGTTTTTCCGTAGGGATTTGTTTGCCGTGGGTGTCAAACTCCGATTTTCCATGGTGATAATTTGCACAAGTATTGCTAATAGTAAGTGGAGGGTAAGAAATCTTTTTAAATTTGGAGAATAACCGTGCTTGAGAACTGAGCTTGGCACCATGAATTTTCATCAAACAAGATATGATTTTAAGTTTTCTCAAAGGCAGAGTAGGCTCTAAAAAAAGTAATTTGTGATATACGTGTGGAACTTTAAGAAACAATCATGATGGTTTCCCTTTAAATATCTAATGTCTAGACCAACATCTCACAATAAAGTAACTGGCTTATGGTGTAATCTTAAACTGGTTGGTCCCATTAATTTTTATGAAATATCTGTTTTTTCTAAACGTAGTGACATTCTGTAACTAAGGGATTTACAGATTTAACAGGTGGGATTAGAGATTTATTCATGTAAGAGTTGAAAACCGTTGCAAAATCACAGCTGGAGTGGGGGTAAAACCCAATTACATTTTAACACTGTGGTCTAACTTTTCCAACTGTCCCAACTCCCTACCGATGACTGCAGTGAATAAATATATGGGTTAATAGAAACTGCAAAAAAGTGAGTTGCATAAGGCTTTTGTGCCAATAACAGATAACCTTTTTAAAATGTGGACAATCTGTCCTGTTATTTTGTTAAAGATCCTAATGATACAACCCAAGTTATCTTTTTAATATGTCAATGAATGTTTGGTCTTTGTGACATATTTTCTTTATTTTTTTTTATTTTTATCCCCCAACCATTTATGCTGTATTTTTCAAGCAATAAAACCTTTTTTGTGTTTTTTAATATGTCAAATATGTTCAGGGTATGGCTTTTTATTTTGTGTGGAATATCAGTGCTATATTTGCAAATACTATTAATCCTATTTTAGATAAGGTATGGTATGGAGTTAAAGCATGAATACAAATGCGAATCCCATAAACTACACAGGATATTCTATATAAGGGGAATACTAAAATTGTCAAAGTACAGAATGCTAAACCCTGCTATCGTTAGTTTTTTTTTTTTTTCCTTGCTTAATTAAAGTTAAGTTTCACATGGAATTGGGGGAAAGTGGCAGGCGATATGTTATTATTTAAGATGCGTGCCATGTCCTTTCCTGTCAATTGAGCACATGCAGAGTTGCTATATCACCCTATTTGCATTACATGGATGGAATTATGTAGTATTGGAAAACATGACAATCTGAGAATCCTTATCAACCAAGACAAGCTGTCTCTCTTCAAGAGTTTCTTACTGCACTTGCAATTAGAGAAAAATTCAGTGTTACATATCGTAGAAGGAGCAGGGAGTAATTTGTTGCAGAATGTGGGATTTCTCTGTCAAATTTTAGAAGAAAATACTATCTGTATTGCATCCATTGGATAGTATGTTTTTTGTGCATTTTGAAGGAGCACTCCAAGCACTTATTTAACTTGCATGTATGTTAAAACTCAGGTGTGACAACTTTACATGGCTGTAAAAGCACATGTACTACCATGCACCGTAGCACTAGGACCCACTGATGTCAATGCAAGTACTTGTAGTAACACCGTACATGTCTAAATGCTTTCAAGAGAGTTTTAAAATCTGTCACATTCGCACACTAATCATGTCGGCTAAACACACAATGCTATTCCAGTGTATGTATGAGCACAACACAAATTGCCTGAAAAAGGTTGTTACTTCCTTCTAGCTGCTTAGTGACAGTAAATATTGAAGTAGCATGAAAGCCAAATAAAACAGACTAACATATATATTTTTTTTTTTGTGCATTGTCTTCATAGTTTAGTAAATACATCCTGGAGTGTTCCTTGAAATAGAAGCAGCTTTGTAGATGGGAACCATTTTATGTTACTATTTAAACAAGAGAAAACACAAGTCACAATTGTGAACTTTTTATTCTACACATTTTAAACCAATATTTTATATTTCACTGAGATTTGCTGAAAAAGAAGTGAACAATATGTGCTGTCCATTTAGTGAAGGGTAATACAAACAAAACCCAGTTTTGTTTTAAGGGGACACTATCATGAAAAAAAGGTTTTGTAAATTTATGTGATGTAGAGTAGATTGGTGACACAAAGGCGGCATCAACACAGATGTTTGGAATTATTTTGTTTGCTGCTAATTGTGATGAAAATAGATGACTAAAGCTACAGGGAGGTGATTCCAAAGAAATTTAGCTTAATAGAAAGTGATTTGTGAGTTGCTTGCAGCTCAACAGGATTTATATGACATATAGCATAAATAATTAAGATCTATATTCAGGAATTTCAGTTGATATCTGCTGTCTATATTGCACTCAAACTATTTGTTTAAATATAAAGTATACATTTTCATAATGTGTCAGACATTACATAAATACAAAGTATCTATTTTCATTCAAAGCTTCATGTAAATAATTAGCTTTTCTAGTTCTATTAAAAAACAAAAAAAACAATTTCTAATAAACCAAGGAGGTTTTTGTCACATAGTTCATTTCATTGATCAGCTGATTTCTGTCAATAGAAACCTTTTGTGTGTGTGTGTGTTTAAGTGAACTTAACTTACCTGCATGTAGATAAAGTTACATGCAAAATTATTTTCACATACCTTTAACTCAAATCAAAATGTGCCCCGGGATGGATTGTCATACTTTCTAAAGTTTTTTTTTTTTGCATTTTTTTTTAATGTTCATATATCCCAAATATTTAACAAATCTATCAGCACCCTGTCAGTTGTCAAAATAAATATCAGCATAGTGACCTCCCATCAAATCATTTTTATGGAAGCAGAGGTAATCAATATAATAAGTAGAGAAGTGCTAAATAATTATTTTGAAAGAACGTGAAGAACTTAAACTATTTGCATTATTATCGTACCCCCCTCCCCCACCCCCATTAGTTATTTAATCCTGTCTACTAATTTTTGACTCTACACATAAACCTCTTAATAAAATAATCAACACATTTCCAATGTGTAGAAACCAAATTTGGAGTTAACAATGCATCATTCAAGGTGTGTGTTGTGTCCCTATTCAGTTTTTTTTTTTTATTTATTTTTAAATCTCCTTATCATTCATGCTGTATTATTCAAGCAATAAAACATTGTGTTTTATAATGTTTTGTATTTAATCTAAAATGTATTTCTTACTTCAATGGGAGTAAAGCATGTTTCCTTTAATTTGTGGCTGGCTGTATTGCATATTCCTTTTATCAGTAGAAATCCATCAAATTTATCTGTGTGGGTTTGTATGCATAAATATATATATTTTAAGGGTTTCCCCAACCAAAAACAAAACAAACGTTTTGGTTAGATCAACCCTTGCTGTGGTGGTCCTACCCACTCCAGAAAGAAAGAATAAGGATAAAACTTACCTATGTTCAAGGAGGGAGGACGTAGGTATGGGGTGTGCCAGCATTGGCTGTCTTGTGACCGCTTGCTCTGTGAGCTGTTGTCTGAAACCAAATTTGCCCATGTTTTACATTAGCCACCCGGAACATTTGCTCTGGGTTTGCTAATGATGCCCCAATGATGAGGGGGAGTTACAACTCCAGCAGCAGAGAGGTTAAAGGGAAACTATAGGCTAGGTATGCGCATGCATCAGTACAGACCCATAGGAAAGCATTGTATGGGATTTTGAATGACGCTGGATGTCCTCATGCTTAGCGTGAGGACGTCCAGCGTAAGACGACCAAAAGTCGACTAACAATCCAGTAGTCCCTCTAGTGGCTGCATAGTTATTATTGCAGTTATTACTATTGCAAGGTTACGAGGACTGGGTCACTGCATCCAGACCATTTCAATGAGCTGAAGTGGTCTGGTGCTTTTAGTGTTCCTTTAAACTCTGTATGTACAGTGTATCATAGCGAAATGCAGGCACTATGACCACTTCAAATAAGTGGTCATGGTGCTTGGAGTAATCCTTTAATATATGGAAAGCATGATACAGATGGTTGGAGGAGGGCCATTAGATGACATAAATTTAAAGACCAAGGAAGAGTAGACATGGTCTAAGTTAAAGAACAGGGGTCTTGAAGAACCGGTCAGCAAAGTATAGGCAAGCAGCTGCCATCTCATTTACCAGATTGTCTCGTCGGATATCAGACATGTGGTAACCCTTGCCAGATGCCTGATGTGTGACCAGGCAGTTTGGCTGCATCTTCCAATGTAGTGTTGCCAAGCAGCATCCAGAGGTGTGAAGAAGCTATTGACAGTACTCTGAGACTACAATGCAATGCAACTGTAGTTGCATCTAAAGGAAGCTGGTACATAACACAATGTCATATCCATGTTCCTTCACTACAGATTGTGCACTGGTCCTGTCAGAAGTGTCCCGCTCTCGCATTCTCTCGATTCCTCGGCATTGAGTGTCTGCCAAGAAATTGAGACATATAGGAGAAAAACCCGTGTTGTTTTTCTCTAAATCTATATTATTGCTAGCACAATGCATAGATGGAATCTCATGCTCTTTAAAAACCACTAAAGTTGTTTTTTTCCACGACAGGTTTCCTTTAAGAAAATAGTTTTTCGAGTTACAGTGCCACACAGTGGTCATTTAGCATTATCACAGTGTTGGTTTGCACGTTCTTACCTGTGACATTATTTTATACCTAGTAAATTGTTACAGGTTTATAAGAGCACCACATGGATGGAAATGTACAAGCCTCAATAAAAACAAAAAATAAACTCCACCAAAATCTAATGCAAAAGATGCAATCACAATAACACCGCTCAAAGACAGGACTCCTACTAATTAACATTTTGTTAGTTAGACAAAACTAGCCTTTTCCTCTCAATCTTTAGTTTTATTTAACTCCTCACTTGTCTAAAAGAGGGTAAGGGTTGACCAGAGATTGATCTAGGACAGTGATGGCGAACCCTTTTTGGGTAGGGGTACTGTGTGTGGGGCTGGTGTAAAGGTGTTTTTTTTTTTAAAAAGTATGCTAAATCAGTATCCTCCCCTCCCTCCTTCTTACCTTTAATGAAGGAGGGGGACACACAGCCATCCCTGGTGGTCTGGTGGTGGCCAGCACTGCTTCCGTGTCGGGAAGCAGAGGGAGGGATCTGTGAAGCAGCTCCCCTGTCCTCCCACTCGATGCTGTGTGGAGCGTTACCATGGTAACGCACGGCAACGCTCCACACAGCTTGCTCACGGGAGGACAGGGGAGCTGCTTCACAGATCCCTCCCCCTGCCTCCCGACACGGAAGCAGAGTAGGCGCCTGGGCAGGCAGGTGCCTACTTTGCATTGATGGCGAACCTATGGCAGCGTGCCCACAGGGCCCAGCGTGCCACAGGTTCGCCATCACTGATCTAGAACTTGGACTGTAAGTGAAGGGAGGGCGTAAGGGGAAAGAAGAAGGAAGGGAATACGACAAGGATACTGTAGCCATATGAGGAATGAGTTAAAGGAACAATATAGGGTCAGGAACAGAAACATATTCCTTACCTTATAGTGCAGTGATGGCAAACCTTTTTGAGCCTGAGTGCCCAAACCGCAATACATGCCAACTTTTTTTCCCCTCAAAGTGCCAACACGGCAATTAAACCTGAATACTGAGGTTTAAGTTTAGAAAAAACAATTCGTACAGTTGTCCGAACTAGTTAACATCTTTTGTTTTAAAAGAAGAACACAACAGAGAGTTCAATTATACAAATTTTAAATAATGATATAAATAGATAAAATTAAGCTTATATTTATTAGTATCTCCAACAAATGCAATGCATTCACACAGACTGCTGAACACATTCACTCACCGACTGCTTAATACCACAGACAGACTGCTAAATATACACACAGTCCGCTGAATACACACACACAGTCTGCTAAATACACACACTGCTGAATACATACACACACAGTCTGCTGAGTACACACACAGTTGAATACACACACACTGCATTGAGGGGTGCAGTGTATGTGTTTGTGTGTTAGAGTGTGGAGTGCTGTGTGTGGGGGGGGGTGCTGAATGCATAAAGACTGCTGAATACACACACACACACACACATATACTCCATTGAGGAGTGCAGTGTTTGTGTGTGGGGGGGTAGGGGTGCTGTGGGGTTGAACTTTTTTGTTTTTTTTTAAAGCATATTAAATCAGTAACCCCTGGTGGTCCGGTGGTGGTAAGTATGTAGGACAGGAGGACAGGTCCTGTAGCTCTCCTGTTGCCATGGTAACGCGCGGCAGCTCTACTGTTTGGAGTGCTGCCATGGTAACGCGCGGCAATGCTCCACACAGCTCGCGGGAGGATAGGAGAGCTGCTTCCTAAATATCTCCCCCCTGCTTCCGGTCCTGCCGACACGGAAGCATAGTAGGCGTCTGCCATTTTGGGCAGGCAGGTGCCTAATCTGCATTGATGGTGAACCTATGGCCGCGTGCCTACAGAGAGGGCCCGGCATGCCATAGGTTCGCCATCACTGTTATAGTGTTAGAACCACCATTTATTTATTTTCTTACAGTCTGCCTGCGCTGGCCAGCCCCTGATCCGCCTCCTTGGTTGACATAATCAGAATTGATATCAGCCAATCCAATGCTTTCCCATAGGGGAGGCATTGGATTGGCCGAAATCGTCAAGGAGGTGGGATGGGGCCAGCTTGTCCAATCAGAATCTCCTCATAGAGATGCAATAAATCAAGAGAGGGAGATGGGAGAAGACTAGAGCATGACAGGTACACACACAGCTCAGCTACCGACACTGTACACACACACACACACACACACACACACACCTCAGCTACATGCACTGTACACACACACACACACACACACACACAGCTTATCTACCAGCACTGTACACACACACACACACACACACACACACAGAGAGACAGCACAGCTACCCACACTGTAGATACACACTTAGCAACAGCTACCCACAGTATACAGACACATGTCAGCAACCCACACTTTACACACACCTCAACCTCCCACACTGTACATAAACACAGCTCAGCTACCCACACTGTACATACCACACTTTATATAAAACACAGAGCTTAGCCACCCACACTGTACACACACACACACAGCTCACATACCGACACCATACAAACACAGGAAAGCTAACCACACTTTACATATGCACACAGAGCTCAGCTACCCACACTGTACACAAAAACACACACACACACAGACCTCAGCTACCCACATTGTACAGACACATAGCTCAGCAATTGATATTGTATGTGCACACACAACACAGCTACCCACACATATACACAGGTCAACTAACCACACTGTACACATGCAACACAGATACCTACGCTGCACACACACACACAAGTAAGGTAACCATACTCCACGCACACACACAGACCTCAGCTACCCACATTTTACAGACATACACAGATCAGCAATTGATACTGTACGTACACACACAGCTCAGCTGTCCACACTGTGCACACACAACACAGCTACCCACACATATACACAGGTCAACTAAGCACACTGTACACATGCAACACAGCTACCCACATTAAACACACACCCAACTCCGCTACCCACACTGTAAGTGCACATATATCAGCTCAGGTACCCACACTGTTCACACACACACACACACTACTCTCAGTCTGCTCCCACTCTAAATACATACACTACTACACACACTGATGCACATACGGCTACTAAACAGATACTCTTACACAAACTGCTACTCATGGTACCCACACTGTCACACACACAGACATACACATACTACTACCCATTCTGTACACACACACTGAAACACAAACTACTGCACATGCTGATTGCCACACTGTTACAAACACACACTTATGCACACACTCTACACAAACACAAATACATGCAGTCGTACACATGTCTACACATTGCTACTGATGTGCACATACTACACACATATACACACACTCTATATGTCTGTATATGCAACAATTATCATATTACAATAATTTTAGGAAGTACTACTTTACAGAGAGGGTAGTGGATGCATGGAATAGCATTTCAGCAGAAGTGGTAGAGGTTAACACAGTGAGGGAGTTTAAGAATGCGTGGGATAGGCATAAGACCAGGGACTAATGAAAGTATATAGAAAATTGGGCAGACTAGATGGGCCGAATGGTTCTTATCTGCCGTCACATTCTATGTTTCTATGTCATTTTTTAGTTTTATGAGTTTGGAAGTGGGTGAGAGTATTGGTGGGGGCTTGAGAATTCTATGCTTACAGGTGCTGATGCAAGTCCGGCCCTGTGTGTGGGTCAGAAACACAAGAGGATTTTGTGACATTGTAACGACCGGCTGTATTATTCACTTATCACCAGTAGGTGTCACTGATGTCTTGTCCAAAAGCAGGTCTGTTCTAACCATGTTCCTGTTTTGCTCTGTTCCTCTTTGATCCAAGTCACTGATCACAAATTATCCGTGATTGTGGCTTTTATATAAAACTTGTAACAATGTTTTTATTGTGTCTGCTTTCACCTTCGTTATTTAATGCCCATCACAATGATTCTCTTTTTGCTGGCATATCCTGCAGTTTAGTTTATTAGCAAAAGGGTTATAATCCTTCACTAGTATAGCACTGATTCCACAACATCTATCACTCTCAGCCAAATATTCCACAACACCTATCACTCTCAGCCAAATATTCCACAACACCTATCACTCTCAGCCGGTGAATAATATCCAAAGTTGCACAAATTTGATACTGATAATTCCTAAGTAATGTTTGCTTTAGCATTGCTGTGCAGACTGCCAGGACAGTGGGCACCCAATATCTCCAGGTAAGTGTTAAATTGTTAAATCCTTCATAAATGGTTTTACAGTTTACCACGGGTTAATGCCAAGGGACTCCTGGCACCATAGCCACTATATAGACCTGTAGTGGTTGTTGAGATTATGGTGCCCCTTAAGTGACACTTTTAACAAACCATTAAGTAAACAATTACATTTGTAATAGAAGAGGTTCTTATTTCCCTTGCCATATCATGTCTCTTCTTTGCTTTATATATCTTCAAGCATTATCTCTGTTATGTTAAAGATGGCGGTCACTTATTATTATTTATATAGCGCCAGCAAATTCCTTAGCACTGTACAATGAGACTGGAGCGCCCCTCTAAGCCTTCTCTCCCTGTGTAGTTTTTCTGTCTGCTGGACTTTCTTCGTTCTACCAGCCTCTTTTTCCACTGCCTTTCAAACCCTGTCTCCATGCGCCATTCCCCCCGTGTACCAGATTACTCCAGATTATTTTAAGTCACTTTTCAGTCTCTGTATCCCAGTTTCCTGTCTTCCAGATTATTTCCCACTATTTTTCTAAAATTTTCTCTTTTTATTCTAAAACCAATAGGCTCTCCCTTCTCTTCGCTAATTTTCATTTTCTCCAGTAACATTTTCCACTATCCTCACTCACACTAGGTCTTCTATACCTACCTTTACTATGGTAGTTATGTGTGATAATAATTGTGAATGTGTGTGTACAGGGTTTTGCATTTGAAATTTGGTGCTGCATGTGTATGATAGGAGCTGTACCCATGACCCAAGACTGTTCTATAGAAGCATATAAATTATTCTTGATGAGAAACAAGTCGTTTTTAGTGTGGAGCAACAAAACAGGAAATGTGTAAATAAGGTGTCAGGAAGCAGCATATTAGAAAATTAGGTCTGATGCATATTCGTAAGGCTGGTATGGGATCGCAGGATTACAGAAGGAGTGAATATTTTCTTGGCATTTTAAATGAAAAATAAGTATATTGAGGTGGACATGGCAGGGATTTAAAATGACTAATGAAAAATGTGGTAAAGTTAAAGGCACACTCCACTGCCCGAATACAAAATATATAAAAATCCACTGTTTAGTAGATATATCCCACATAAAAACTTTTAAACTTCAATTTAATTATGCATTTTTTTTATTGGAGCTAAATCTAAAAAAACAGCTTGAAAACCTGCAGTTCTCTTGTCTGCAGCTTTTGCAAGCCCTCCTCTTCTAACCCCTCCCAGACTTTCTGCAGCTGTCCAATCACAGACTTCCCAATGCAGCTCAACGAGAAGTCTTTGCAAGGCATTTATATTTATATAAGGTTCATTTATAAAAATGTCAGTTTCTTTTGAAATCTGCACTTTTTGCAAATTGAAAAAATAGTTCACACTCTTCACACATAAAGCTTTTCAGCAAGCCAAAGTGCTGTAATGGTCTGGAGTCCGGTCTGATGTCCCTTTAAATATGACACCTGAAGTTTAGGTGTTAGAGTCAAAGCAGAGTTTATTTTAGTTTGTATTAACTCTTGAATTTGTCCTTGGATGTGAACAATTACAATTTTATTAAAGACACGGAGGCTCCTATTATGCTTCTTTTTCTTTAATTTTCCCTCAGCAGCGAAGAGAAAAAATGTATGTAAAAGAGAAAACAACATAACATTAACATATTCAACAGTGCTACTAATCAGTATCCACCCCCTTCAGTATATAAGGTGTAGCACTCTCTTCCTCTTTCTTCGCTGCTCCCTCAGACCAACTAAGTACATTATTCTCCTCTTGCTTTGGGATATAATTGCTGTGGGATTATAGATGTTACCCCCATTCACTTAGGGGCTTATGCTTCACTCCCACTACTTTGCTTTCCCTATTTTCAGGAGTCATAGACTGTATTATCTTGTATTTATATGCATTTTCTTGTATTGCTTGTGTTATTTCATTACATTACTGTATTGTGTCCCGTGGGTCCTGTGGTGTACTTCGGGTCTGTCCTATCTGTCAGGTCAGGGTTTTTTCCCCCTCTGGGTGGGTTTCTCTGCTTCCTTACCCCCCTCCCGACCGGGTTCCCCTTCCCCACCTCGCCCCGTTCTCGGCTTCCTCCAGGGTCTAAGCCGACTTCAACCGCACGGTGGTTAGATTCACTTTCGCCGCACGCGAGCTCCGTGCATGCACACAGCACTCGCGGCGGCCATCTTTTTGGTTTTCTGTCACCGCCCTGTTTTTTTCGCTTGTACTGCAGTTTTAACGGTTTTTGAGGCTGCACTCGACGCTGCTCCCTGAAATCACCCAGGACCCGGGTATATATTTTCTACTTACCTTCTTATTACACTACCCTGTGCTTGGATTAAGCAATCCTGCACCTTTGTACCGCATTTAGCTACTTATTTATTTTCTTTCCTGCACTCACTTACTGCAATCATGCAGTCTGCAGGAGACGACTTAACTGGCCCTATGGGTACCTCCGGCCCTGACCCCCAGGCTGACCCTAACCTTATAGGCTCAGAAGAATTTCAGAGCCTCCTGCACGCCACTATGTACAGTTCTATTAGTAAGGCCATTTCCTCAGCCATGGGGGTTATGTCCTCCAGCATCTCACAATCCATTTCCCAAGCCCTTATGCAGGCCCTCCCTGCTCAGGCTGAAACGGTACAGACGCATACCACCCCTGAAGGGGTTCCTACGGGACTAAAAGCGCTAGGCAAGCACAAACATGCTCAAGACCTACCCCACTCCCAGGTAAAGCCTGGTTTGATTGACATGCCTCAGGCTGTCGGTAATGGTGCGCAACAAACTCGCAATAGAGCTACTGGCCGGGCTACGGCGGCCAGAGATTGGAAACGGGCGGGCCCAGGATTTACTGTCTGAGTCAGACGAGGATGGGGATGAGGGGTTGGATGACCAGTACTCAGATCCCTACGGGGATGAGACCTCAGGAGGTGAAGATCTCCCGGGAACACAATTCCCTTCTAGACCGACTCATGCCAAGAAACAGTCGGAGACACCTGGGACAGAGACAGCCCGTGACGCAAAGGAAACACTTGCGTTTGACCCAGACAATCTGAGACACCCTTGTTCCGCTGAATGGGAGCCCTCTGAGCACATCGCTAAGTTCTTGGACACTCTGGGTCCGGTGACTAAGTTATACGAACTGCTTGAAGCAGCTCAGTTGGGCGAGGCACAACTAGATTTCGATGTGGCGTTCGGATGGCTCCAACGCTTGGTTTGCATGATCGTAATGCCAACACGGCCATGTCTACCAAACGCAGGAAGGCCATCCTGCTCAAGATCGAGCCCAAGCTAGCTAGCATGGCTCCCAATGAACCAGGTGCCTCCGCAAAAGGCTAGTTGTTCGGGGAGTCCTTCGTAAAGGACCTGGGCTCCTACGTAAAGACCTTAATGGCTTTGGACAAAGCCCAATCTTCCATAAAACGTGTATTAAACCAGAAGGTTTTCGGTGGGACCGGTAGAGGTAGGAGCCGTCTATCCGGCCACAACCCCCGGGGTTTTTCCAGACTGGGAAGAAGGCTCCTTCAACCCCCAGAAACCGAATCAGGAATGGTCCTACACTCCATTTTTCCCTTCACGAGGAAGACCTTGGCATGCCCGCGGCGGTCGAGGAGCATCCACGGGAAAACGCCCTTATGGTGAGTATGCTTTTTTCCCATATAAATGTGGGGGGCAGATTGGCTCTGTTCTCTCAGGCTTGGGCTATGATCACGTCTGACAGTTGGGTGTTACAGACTATAGAGGGTTACCACCTGGAATTGACGGCCTTTCCCGTTCAGGCCATTCCCCCAAGGGCAATCCACATGTCAGAATCACACCACAATCTCATCTCTTCGGAGATCAGGGAACTGCAGGCCAAGCAGGCTATAGGGGAAATCCCTCTAGATACTCCAGGTTTTGTCAGCAACCTGTTCTTAGTGCCGAAAAAGGGAGGAGGCGTTCGCCCGGTTATAAACCTGCGACCCTTAAATGCCTTCGTCCAATATCGGCACATCAAGATGGAGGGTATACATTGCCTCAGAGACCTACTCCTTCCCGGAGACTGGATGGTCAAACTAGATTTGCAGGATGCGTAGCTGACAGTCCCGATAGCGGCAGAACACAGAGATCTGCTTCAGTTCCGGTAGGAAACAAAGAAATGGCGTTTCACATGCCTTCCTTTCGGTCTGTCCTCCACCCCCTGGTGCTTCACAAAGATACTGAAACCAGTGGTGGCCTTTCTCAGACTACACGGGATCCGACTTATTATTTATCTGGACGATATCCTCCTGCTCTCCGGGACACGGTCCCTGCTGTTAGTTCATTTAGCATGGACCCTACATCTCATTCAGAACCTTGGCTTCCTAGTGAACTGGAAGAAATCGGTTCTAATACCTTCACAACAAATGGAATTCTTGGGATTCTGAGTCGACTCCGTTCGACAGATTCTATGCCTCCCGGCAGAGAAGGTGTTCAACATCAAAAAAGAGATAAGACGACTTATGCACCGGCCGGATATCTCCCTACGCCAACTGGCACGGGTCATTGGACTGTTGGCGGCCTCCATCCAGGCGATCTTTCCGGGACCGCTTCACTACCGGGCACTACAGCGTCTAAAAGCTACCTGCTTACGAAGTGGCCATTCATACGAATCACGCATTACTCTGGACGTGGAATCCAGGGAGGAACTGAACTGGTGGTTGACTCACATGGAAGCGTGGAATGGACGAGCAATCTTCGGTTCCACCCCGGACGTGGTGATAGAGTCGGACGCCAGCTTACATGGCTGGGGCATGCGCTGCGGCTCCATATCCACAGGAGGCAGATGGTCCGCGGATGAATCGTTTCTACACATAAACTCTCTGGAACTGCTGGCGGCCTCGTTCGCCATTCGCAGTCTCTCACCAAAGGGCTTCTCATGCTCAATCCTACTCAAACTGGACAATGTCTCAGCAGTACGATATATAAACCATCTAGGAGGCACCAAGTCACGCATCTTAGCGGTTTTGGCTTGAGACTTCTGGCATTACTGTTTACAGAACAATGTGTCAGTTACCGCGGAACACATTCCAGGCCTGGACAATTACACTGCGGACTGGAACTCCCGTTGCCTGAGGGACTCGGGGGATTGGAGACTTCGAATGAGTGTGTTCCACAAGATCGCGCACTTATGGGGACCTTTGAGTGTGGACCTGTTTGGGTCCAGACTAAACACGCAACTGCCGCAGTTCTTCAGCTGGCGACCAGACACGGAAGCCATGGCGACCGATGCATTCCTCCAAGATTGGGCCAGAGGCAGGGCATATGCCTTCCCTCCATTCAACCTGATTGCTCGTTGCCTTGTGTACCTCTGACGCTTCAAGAGCTCGATGGTCCTGATAACCCCATGTTGGAGGTGCCAACCTTGGTTTCCACACCTATTGCAAATGGCGATTGATCGCCCGCGGTTGTTACCAGATCACCCATCTCTCCTAACCAATCCAGACAGGGAGAGTCACACTCTGATAGAACAAGGGCTCTTTCGTCTCATGGCGTGGCTCCTTTCCGGGGACCTTGGGAAATCACAGAGGTTTCGAGCACAACTACACAACTCTTGGCAAACGCATGGGCACCAGGAACAAGACATGCCTATACTGCGGCCTGGAGACAGTGGGCCAATTGGTGCTTGGAACGATCGTTGGATCCTGTATCAGCCGCTGTGAAATCGGTGTTGGATTTCCTGACATATTTGTTCGAATCAGGCAAAGCCTTTTGCACCATCAACCTATACCGTTCTGCAATCTCGGCAGGCCATGATCACGTGGACAGACTCCCACGATCTGTCGCCTACTTTAGGGTGTTCGTTTCTCACGTCCTCCTACATCTAGATATGGATCCTTTTGGGATGTCATCTCGGTATTCAAGCTCCTAGACGGATGGCCCCCTAACTCAGAATTGTCATTAAAACAATTATCGGCAAAATCGCTTATGCTGTTTTGTCTTTTATCCTGTAAGCGAGTGTCTGACGTAAGAGCTTTGGAAGGAGTGTCATTCGATATCTCCCGGAGAACAAAATCAGCAACTAGACAGGTTTTCTACCCGAGAATCACAAATCTACCCAATTTATGCCCGATACTGTGTCTAAAAGAATACGAATCTCGCACCTCTGCTCTACGCCCATCTAATGACAGACCTCTGTTCATCTCGCTGAAGAAACCACATCTTCCGGTATCTACTCCAACGCTCGCGCATTGGGTCAAATGGTTATTGGCTGCGGCTGGGATAGATGTCTCGGTGTTCTCATCCCACTCCGTCAGAGGCTCTATGGCCTCTAAGGCATCGGCGAATGGATGTCGATTGGAAGACATCTTGAAGGCTGCAGATTGGTCTACGGAACTTTTATTTTAAACCTATCCAACATTTTTCAGATAAGATTTTACTATTAACATGACGTAAAGACATGATTTTATTAATGACACGGAGGCGAGTATTATTCCCTCCCTCCCTCCCTCCCTGGGTGGAGTTGGTGGGGTTTCACATGCCGGTCAGGATTAGATTGAGTCTGCCTCTATCCTCAAACCTTACATGTTGGATCTTCCCTGTCTTTATTATTGGATTTTGAATATCAAGACTAGATTATCACGCTAATTTTATAATATGTTTTTCATGTCTGATGTTATGACTATGGATTTTCTCCAGACCTAGGTAACCATATATATGCTGGGGTATGTTACAACCAGATGTCAATCGAGATATTACCATATTTCTCCTCTCTTTTAGCCTGAATTCCCATGTTGGTGTGATTAAGAAGATTTAAAGGACGGCTCTACCGTTTTCCCATAGGAAGGGATGTATGATTGCTTTCCGATGTTACAGTTCCGGTTCAGGTTTATCGTTCGGTTATTGGCTGGTCTTTGGATCGCTACAGAAAGAGGAAGAGGAAGAGAGTGCTACACCTTATATACTGAAGGGGGTGGATACTGATTAGTAGCACTGTTGAATATGTTAATGTTATGTTGTTTTCTCTTTTACATACATTTTTTCTCTTCGCTGCTGAAGGAAAATTAAAGAAAGAGAAACATAATACTCGCCTCGTGTCATTAATAAAATCATGACTTTACGTCATGTTAATAGTAAAATCTTGGAATTCTTGTGTGTAAAATTAGGTATTTTGTAACTGTTCTTTCAGCAAATGTGTGTGGTTACACTCTAATAAAACAGCTTGTTCTAACACCCAGTGAACTTCTTATATCATACTATAATCTATAAAAACGGGTTAGAGGGTGGGGTGCTCTATTTTTGTTCATGTGCCGTGTAACTAAATATGCTGAACTAATTACAATAGTAATAGAAATAGAAATTACAATAAAAATAAGTGCTTTTCACAGAATAATTAAAGGGACACTATATTCACCAGAACAGCTACAGCTTAATGTAGTTGTTCTGATGAGTATAGTCAGTCTCTGCAGGCTTTTTTTTGCTGCCTATTCATTATAGCCTAGGAACATCTCTAATGGCCACTCCTCAGACGCCCATTAGAAGTACTTCCTTGGGGCAGTGATGCACATTCAGCGTCTCCACCATCTGCATGGAAACCATGAACTTTCCCCTTAGAGGTGCATTGTTTCAATGCATCTCTATGAAGAGATGCTGATATGCCAAATTTACATTTGGCTCTGCCCCAATCCCACCCTGCCCTCTTGGCTGAGATCATCACAATTGATGATCTCAGTCAATGCAATTCTTTCCTATGGGAAAGCATTGTGACTGGTTGAGATCATGAATTCTGATGATGTCAGCCAAGGAGGTGGAACAGGGGCAGAGCCAGCACCAGCAGACCCGCACGTAGCTGGAAATAAGGTAAGGTTTTTACTATATTTAAGAAGGCAAGGGGGGCTAATGTGATTTTAACTCTAAAGGATCAGAAATACATGTTTGTGTTCCTGACCCTATAGTGCTTCTTTAACTAAACAATGTCACTACACAAAAGTTTTTTTTTTTTTTATAATTTACTTCTATTTAATTCTATTTAAAAAGTTATTTTTTTTCTACTCTTTATAGCAGGTTACAAAGACATCAAAGAGGTACATAAAAACAACAATAGTGTAGACTATTTTACCTTTAACCAGCTTAAATAAAGATGTAGGTTCATAACTAGGCTTTACTCACATCGTTTGGAGCCATAACAATGGGCTCACAATCTTATCACCTTGGTCAGTCAGGCGAGACTTCCCACCCGCCACAATAGATTTTAAAAAGTTTTAAAAAGCAGGGTATAAAATAGTTTACCAATATCAGTTACAACTATCTTCAGATATGTTCTACTTCTATGTTAGTATTATTACTGGTATTTATAGAGCGCCAGCTTATTCCGCAGCGCTTAACATTAAAATGGGAATTTAACAAATGAGACAATAACAGAATGTAAGAGGAACAAAAGGTTGAGGACCTGCTCAAACGAGCTTAAAGTCTAGAGGAGATAGGGTATAAAACACAATAGGAAGGGTATTGAGGGAGACAGCAAAAAGACATGGTGGGAAAGTAGCAGAACTGGAGGTGAGAGTAGAGTGTGGAGAGCAAGAGATGGTAGTTACTGGTAGGCCATAAGGCATGTCAGAAAATATGGTTTTTCAGGGACTTCTTAAAGGATTGAAGACTAGGGGAGAGTCTGACCGGGGAAGGAGGGCAGCCTGTTCCAAAGGAAAGGAGCCGTCTGCGAGAAATCTTGCAGGTGTGAATTTGCAGTAAGGGTGCGAGCAGCAGACAGGAGAAGGTCATCAGTAGAGCAGAGAAAGTGAGAGGGGGCATACTTACGAATGTATTTTATTTATTTTTAAAATCCATTTGAAATAAACATTGTAAAGAATGAGATTTCGAACTTGTTGCTTAGAGAGGATTTGCTGTCCAGTTGAACAGATGCCTTTAAAAATGGCTAGATTTGAATTTAAGGAGTGTTCTATATTTTATGGCAAAATTAAATTGACACTTCTATGGTAATTCACAAAAGTGCGAATTCAACGTGAATTGTAAGTTTAAGGTCAAAATAGGTGAACTAAAATAAATTCTCTATGCCAGCTATTCTTTCAAAAGTCTAAATACTAACATTTGTGTTTTGATATATAGCTATTTCTAGGATTTTAACACCAGCACAAACCAACAGAACAGAAAGTATGCTATTAATCACAGGCTATCCCTCCTAGTATTCCTGTCTCCTTATCTGTTCACCTTTGATTGGGAACATGGGAAAGACAAATAAATAAGGGGCCTGGTAGACTTTATTGATTGCTTGTTAACCCATCTGTGAAACCTACTGTGGAGACAAGCCTGTCTGTCTTTGAGAATAAAAATATCTAATAAGGCAGATGAAAAGTACAGATAAATATAGAAAAAGAAAACATATCATCTGGTTAGTTTATGTGAATGTCTGGAAAAGTAGGAAGAAGTTAATCATAAACTGCACTGACATGATGTTACGTTATTGATGATATAACAACGTGCTATATACTGGGCTTGAAATTTGAAGTATTGTGGTACTAACAAAGTGTAACAATTCTTAGCGGGTAGATGCACACCAGAAGTTACAGGATGCCTCGCACAGTTGTCTGTGCTGCGCATGCTTTTATTGGAAGCCATTCATTTTGGAGAGCTTTACATTCCTGGGACCCTGCTTATTTGTTAAACACGCTCACACTGGTCTTGTACACTCCCCAGGTCCAGAAAAAGGAAACTTAAGAGTTTAGTGAAACATACCCACTCTAAATGTGCTCATGACCTTATTTCAAGGTGAAACCAGACTCCTGCAAACTGGGAATCCTCACAGGCAGTGGGGAAAGGGGTCAGTGACCAGTGTGATGACCTGGATTTACATCACAAGCGCTTGTAGGCACTGAATTCTAACGCACTGCCCAATTCCCCCCTTTCCAAACTAATAAAGAGAAAACATTAAACACAAATTTTAAATGTGATAAAAAACTGTTGTATATACACACATATAAGGATGTGCGTGCACGTGTAGCAGTGTCTGAGTGGATGTCTATGTGTGTATGTATGTTTGTGTATGCAGTGCTGGACTGGGGATACGAAGCAGCCCTGGAAAAAAATATATGCCAGCCCCATAAGTCATTGTGCTATGTAGTGTGTGTTTTATATATATATATATATATATATATATATATATATATATATATATATATATTATATGAAAATATAAACAGAAGGTGCACTCACAGGTCTTAAAATATATTCAATTTTATTTTACATGCAAAAAATACATGTGCAAAAAATCTACAAGTGAATCGACGTTTCGACCCCTAAAGGGTCTTTTTCAAGATCAATTGATCTTGAAAAAGACCCTTTAGGGGTCGAAACGTCGATTCACTTGTAGATTTTTTGCACATGTATTTTTTGCATGTAAAATAAAATTGAATATATTTTAAGACCTGTGAGTGCACCTTCTGTTTATATTTTTATATGCACAACGCCAAGGTCAGCACCCAGGCAAGATTTATTGGTTTTTTCAGTAAAGGGTGAGTGCCAAGCTTCATTTCTTTTTATTTCTTTTTATATATATATATGTATACACACACACATATCTCTATATATATATATAAAAGAAATATACCAATAATATAAATATATATATATATATTATTGGTATATTTATTTTTCTAATTCAAAATATTAGTCCCTTCAGGGTAATTAAATCATACAGTTAAGCATACTCACATGCAGACAATCTTACTGATGCACACAAATAGGCTCCTTGACAGACAATCTCAATGACACACAGATAAGGTTACTTAGAGACAAACTCTGATATACACACAAGCTTACTACAGACAAGCTCACTGATGCGCACACACTATCCCTACAGACAAGTCCATTGACACACACATGCTCCCTACAGAAGAGCTCACTAACTTACAGATTCACTACAGACAAGCTCACTGACACACACATGCTCACTACAGACAAGCTCACTGACACACATATGGTCACTGCAGACAAGCTCACTGCACACACACAGGGCCGGTCTTAGGTGTTTAGGCACCCTGTGTGAGCCAATTTGTGGCGCCCCCCCTCTCCCCTCCCCTTCCCTTCCCCCGGTCACCTAGACATACACAAAGAGGAAAAAAAATCTTTGCAAGAAATAATTTGTTTTAATTACAGATAGTTTAAGTGCAAGTGCAAACAATTACAATAATAAATAACTGGATAGTCTGGTAACAATAATGTACATTAAGGGGACACTACAGTCATCAAAACAACGTTATCTTAATGAAACAGTTTAGGTGTATAGAGCATGTCCCTGCTATGTCACTGCTCAATTCTCTGCCATTTAAGTGTTAAATCATGTATACCCTCTCCCTCATTTCTTCACCCCACGTCTATGGCCCCCTCTAGACAATTTCAGGCACACAATCTGCTGCCTCCACCCCCTTCTACAAACCCTGCCCCCCTTCACCAAAACCCCTGCCCCCATTCACTTAACCCCCGCCCTCTTCAACAAAACACCTGGCTATCCCTTCATCAATGCCCTGGCCAGTGAGGTGATCTCGCAACCGAGCAACTGTGGAACGCAGAGCGGACGTACTAAGTGGAACGCATGCGCGGATGGTTCCATCTCTCCCAGCACAGCGAGATCACCTCACCGGCCAGGGTCAGGATCTTCCACAGTATTTTTCCAACACTACCTGCTCTTGCAGACCCCCAGGACTCTTTTATTACACTTCATGTTCGTGAGTGGATTTCATTTTTTAATTTTGATTAATAAATTTGAAGCTTTTATTTGAAAAGCACTGCTACCTCTCTCTCTTTTTTTTAGCTTATATCTTGGAGCAACCATTATTACCATTTGCCTGCTATAGTGGCATGTGAGTAATACTATCGTTTATGCAACATTTAGACATATTTTGTTTTCATTTTATTTTATCTTATTTTACCAACACTGGTTATACTGTGTCTACAGTCTGATACATGAATGTTACTATCTTTTTCAATGGATAATTATACAATGTGTTGACTGTGACAGTGAAATCATTCTATACCAGGTCCATTTTCTACACCAAATAAACTGTGGTATCCAGAACACCAGTTACTGACTTTTATCGTTATATCATTAATTTGGACTCATTCTACAAAGTATTGGACTACTGAGTGGCATATTACACAATAGATGAGACTGTGCAGATCTTTATTTCAAGCTATAGACCATTTAGGTCATATTTGGTTATTTCATTGCTATTTTATGTCTGCTGAACATTGATTGTTTAGTTAACATTCCCCTTCTATGTGGGATCACTTAATACCTGGCTGACATCTATTTTTCAGATTGTATTTTACCCGTTTATATGTTTGCTATTGCCATTTCAAATTCTTCCAATTGTATTGGTTCTATTTTGCACTTTACTTCTTAGAGCTATCTATTTGGATATTAGACTCCATCTTTTATTGGTTTAGGGATCTCCTGGTATGTGTAGGTTTTTATACCTATTTTTATTAATTTATTTTTAAGAGCTTTTATGGGGGCTTGTCTTTACTAGTTGAGACCCTTTCCTTACTTATTTCTATCCCTACTTTTTCCACTTTCTCCACTCTCCAGGGTTAGATAATTCTACCCAGTATATTCATTGTAAAGGTTAATGTATGTTAACCATTTTTTGTCATGTGATAGTTTGGTTTCTTATAAAGTGCATATTAACTACTGTGCAAGTGACATCACAATCCAGTTCAGTCCTGGCACAGCAAAGGCACAGAATGCAAAACAGGGAGGAGAACAGAAACTGTTTCAGTTTTTCCTCTTCCACTATCTGTGGAAAATAGTTACAATTATAATAATGATTGTGATGGAGGCGCCCATTGTCAGGATTGCTGTGTAAATTTTTACATTGTTTTATTTTTTCATACTTCCGAAAAACATATTTACTAAATATGGGGTACAAGTAAAAAAGAATATTAAAAATCCTGGGACATGAGAGTTAATTTTTATAGTCTAAAACATATACTGAAATCTGCATGTTTTTTATTGACCATCAAATTCATCGAGAAAACATACAACTGAATATTTTCTTAAATTAAGATTAGATCAAAGACTTTAGATTAACTCTGTAAACCCTGTTTGACCCACGTAAAATTCCACAGTGGGGTTCTTTGATATTGTAGGCTGCGCTGCATGACCCGTTCTCTCAAACTGATGCAGGTATTGCCTGCCTGAAGCCTAATGATTAATATCTCTTTTGCCCTTTCATATTGCAGTCACTGTTTGGTCAGACTTGGGTGTAGGCAGGACCGGATTAACATAGGGGCTAATGGAGCTGCAGCTCCAGCTCCAGCTCCATGCCCATGCCTATGGAATAAGCCTATTGATTGGGAAAAAAATTTTTTTTAATGACTTTTGCTTGAGTATGGAAACTTAAGAGGGATGTAAGGGAAAAAAACTTGTGTGGACTGGTTAACAATGGAATTAGTTAGGGTAAAGCTGACTTTGTGCAAATGCACTTGCTGCTACAGTCTCTCTAACACTGTGGCATATTCCATTTCTTCTACACTCACTACATACACTTTTTTTCTGTCCCAGACTGTGTAAGAGGAGCTTCTGTCTACTAGTAAGAAGGTTAGGAGAGGAGTGGACCAGCGAGTGCTAGAGGACAGTCTTTAGAAAGCATAGAGGTAGGGCATAATTAGACACATTTATGCCATGCTGTCTGCACAGTATGCCCTTGATTGGTCATCCTGCGTGATTGGCAGGCAGCCTGGCATGTATTCACGCCAGGCTAACCATCTAATTCTTTGTGCAGACATGCCAGTTTTTTGGGCATGTTTGTCCCTTTGGGCGGTTCTGGTTACGCGATTCACATCCTTTCACCCCATGCACCGAAATCCTGCTTCACCGGACACTGTTGTTAGTGGGTATGGATTTACTTGATGAAAGTGAGAGATTAGTATAGGGTAGGTGTTTTCTGATAGCTCTATCCTGTGACTTTCCCTCCAGCACCACCTCCACAATATACATGATGCTTGGGCAGTATAACTGTTTTAGTGTTTTCTGTCGATAAGATTTGGTAATTAGGCCCATCATAATTGTCAGCACCAGGCCCATTGGGCTTTTAATCTGACCCTGGGTATAGGTGAACTACTAGGACAGTGATAAAACATAGCAAACAATCCAGGTTCAGGGTTGTCATAGGACAGGCACAACAGTTTCAGGACAAACAAACATAGCCACTATGTCAATACAGGCAGAACAGATTCCTATATATTTCTGGAACAAGAAATAGTTTTATTATTATTTGATGATCTATCCAGTAATGCGTAAACCAAGACTGGACCAGAAGTAGCACCAGCACACAATCAGCCTGGCTTTGTGCTGTGCTGCGTAAATCAGAACAACACTTGGGCATATCTCAGCTTACATAAGGTTAAACAATTTTGGTTACATTTTTCAGTTATGACACTTTTTTACATTAACAAATGAGCACAGGGAACCAGCATAAGGAAAGGGGGCAGCAAGTGGAGTGGACACATTTTAAACCATCTCTTTTCTATATTGTGATGAGAATTTTGATGATTATGTAATCATCAGTTTTGTGAGGCTCATTATGAAGTAGCTTTATTTAATGTATGTAGGTACTATACCCATAAATACAGATATTTATATTTAAGTGCTGGTGACATTTATACGAAGCTACATTCTCAAAAATGGCCTATAATGCATATTTTACCTTTTTTATTTATTTACATACATTTATTTCTGCTTCTATGCAAATATTTCAGACCATGTCTAAAATGTAGCAAGATAATGGGTAACACAATATATAAAATAAAGAATTCAGAAAGAGGATGACCAAATACATGAAAAATAAAAATTGTGTAAATTTACAGAATTACCCGTTTTTAGCTATTCCCGAACAGCAGTCGTTACTCTGAATTGCTGTGTTGACCTACTTTTATATGCTACTCACAAATTCTGTATTTTAAATAAATGTTACACTGATTTATTTTTTAGATGAAAAAAATTTCACTTTTTATTTTTTATTGAAGCAAAATATTAAAACTACCCTGCTTGCTTTCTCTCTGGCAGCCCAGACTGAGAGATAAAAGTGTTCTTATATTCTCATAGGGGATACATTAACTATGATCATCAAATGCTTATCTTTTCTATTGATCGATTGATGTTGCATGTCTTCTTCTATGAACCCTGAAAAAGTAAATAAAGCTGACCTATAATAATTTACTTTGAGAAAGACAGTAATTCCACTATATTGCAGAGAACTGCAGCAGAACCAAACACATTCTTGTAGTCGCTTTCCTTATCTCCTGTCATAAAGTAAGTGAAGGGAAATATCATTCTAGATTTAGGGACTATTCACTGTAATCATTTGACTAATGGTTGCTGTCTCCTCTAGTGCTATGACTCATTCTCGTCATGGGAAATTACATGGCATTTGTGTGGTTTCTGTGCAATTAAACTACCAATTACTCTGATTCATGTTATTCAATGTAACGTTGTAAACCCCTAGATTTCAAAACACATACAGTAAACGAAGAGCCTCAAACAGCTTAGACTGCTCATGAGACACTCGTAGGTTTTCCATGAAACCAGTTAGTCCAGTTGGAACTAAATGGAAATTTAATGGAAGAGAAAAGACTTGGTGCTAGGAATTAACAGGGTCCTGATGTAAAGGGAATGTGTGCTGAGAGGAATTGGATTGTGAAATGAATGGGGAGGTTACTTGATCTAAAATGAAGGTCCTGCTGGGATGTAGATAGATCCTTCTTTACTGGGTCTTGAGATGGAAGAAGTCGGTTCTGAGTAGATGGGTATCCTAAGTTAAAGAGTGTGTGAGGCAGAGTGCCCTATTAGAAAAGGTGGGTCACAGGAATCCAGGTGATGGAAATGCAGAGGGAGTAAAAGGGTGCAAGGGTAGAAATGGAATGGGGATTATTTTGTACACGGTTGAAGAGGTGTGAGGGCGAGTGTGCAAGGGATACTGAGACAAATGTGCTAAGTGATGGCGCAGTTTGAGCCAGAAGGATAAAATGCTGGACATCTTTAGTTGGCAACAACACTCACATCCATAACTACCTCGTGGCTATGCAACCCACAGATATAAGTATCACCAACTAATGGCTTATTGCAAGTAACCCCCATCCCTGCACAAGACCTCTCCTCAAGTATACTAAATGCACACTAGAACAATCCAAAAGGAAAGACAGGAGATGCTACCTTAATGTACAGAAAATTAAGCAGCATAGACTACCTAAATGTACCAACTATCTAAAATATCCAATATACCATAATACGCACACAGGTTGGAGGAGTGTAAAGGAGGAAGGAGGGAATGCTAATGAGAATAGTAAGCATGAAGAGTAAGAGTCTGACTGAATAACATATTCTTTGTTAAAAATGTCTCAATATCCTGAGGTTGTCCAACGCCAATAGCATAGCATTGCTTTGAGGATGTATATTAATTTTTTTTTTTACATGGATAATCATGTTATAAACAGTGAAGGCCATTACTTGGGCATTCTTTGGACCAGTGGCGGATCCAGAACGGGAGTGGCACTGGCAGATCATTTAAAGAAACAATCCAGGCACAATAACCTCTACAGGTCTCTGTAGTGGTTTCAGTGCCAGGAGTGCTGTGGCGCCTTCCCAGAGTAAGTAGTCAAACCGTGCTGTGTGTGTGTATGGGGGGCAGTATGTGTGAGGGTCGCAGTATGTGTATGGAAGGGCAGCGTGTGTGCATGGGGAGGCAGTGCTTGTGTGAGGGGGTGCAGTGCATGTATGGGGTAGCAATGTGTATATTGGGAGCAGTGTGTTTGTGTGTATTGAGAGGCCGTGTGTATATTAAGAGCAGTGTGTTTTTGTGTGAAGGGTGCAGTGTGTGTATTGGGGGCTATGTGTGTATGGGGGGAAGTGTGTGTATTGGGGGCTATGTGTGTAAGGGGGGAAGTGTGTGTATTGGGGGCTATGTGTGTAAGGGGGCAGTGTGTGAATTGGGGGGTTGTGTGTGTATTGGGGGGTTGTGTGTATTGGGAGGCAGTGTGTAAGGGGGCAGTGTGTAGGGGGTTATGGTTTGTGTGAGGGGATAGGGGGGCAGATTAAAGATATTTTATTTTTAAATTATTTAACAGTTACTAAAATATAGTTAATGTCCCCCCTCCCTTCTTACCTTTGCTGAAGGAGGGGGAGACATTGCTTTCTTTCCATCCCTGGTGGTTCTAGTGGTGAGAGTGAAATCTAACCCACAGCTCATGATAGAGTTCCCTCTCGCGAGAACGGAGCATTGCCATGGTAATCACGGCAATGCTCCGTGATCGCGAGAGGAGAACCCGGCGGAGCTGCAGGTAAGTGCATCTCCCCTCCAGTCCATGAAGGCACACACAGCAAGGCTGGTGCTTGGATAGCGCCAGCCCTGCATGGGCCGGCAGCGGAGAGCCTCGGTGTAGCGGATTGCACCAGGCGACCCTACAAAAATACTGTATAAAGCTGCATCCGTGTATCTGCTGTATTTCCTGTGTATTGAAAAAGAATTGTATTCCTCTGATTGTTCGGTAGTTTCATTCCCTTAGTTTATTCGAATGAAACTACCGAACAACCAGACCTCCCCTGTGTGAAGTGTGTCTCAATTACCCGTTGCAACATTGTTGCGAACGGGTAATTGAACAGTAAGTAGCCGTCCTTTGTTCTCGGGGGTGGCCGCCATTCGACAAACGAACACGTGGCGGCGGCCATTTTAAAACTCCCGAACAGCGGTGTTTTGCCGTCGAGTGTCTGGAACTAAAATCGGACACTCGAGTAGGCGAACACCGCTGAGACCTCCACAGCCCTGGTCCGTTCGGTTCCAAACTACCGAACGGCCCCTCGTTCGGTAAATAGAGAATACCGAACGAGGGGATTCAGGCGAACCCCCCCTAGCCTCTATAGCTAGAGGCTTTCGTGTATTTTATTCCCTTATGCCAGGACCGACCGCAAGGCCCATTCACATGGAACCGAATTCGGCTAGCTCTGTTCGTGCGGTCGGTCATTTTATTCCCTCCATACTTTTCCTGAACCCCTGGTCCGATCTGGGTGATTTTTGGATATGTTGTTCACCCAGATCAGGGCTACCCGGGGATGTATGATTTAAAGGGGTACCCCTACGTTTAGGGGTACATCCAGAAATGGGGGGAATTGGTGTGCTGGCTAAGGGGATTATGATGCTGGCTGAGGGGAGGGGATGTGTGGGAGGTTACCAGGACAGGATTGGCTACTGTAATAATTACTGTAAATCCCTCCCTTGCATGGGAGCAGGCTTTATAAGGAGACTGTGATTAAAGGCTTGTCAGTTATGCTCCTGAAACTGTGTGTCGTCCAGTTATTGGGATTGCTGTTGGGATATTGCTGTATTTTACCTGCTGGAAACCCTGCCTTTGGATTTACTATTTACTTGTTCCTGAGTCTCACTTGGATTATAAGCGGAGATAACCTGGGTACTATTGCATCTCCGCTACATTGGTTGGCAGCGCTGGGATCCAGACTCACAGAGGAACAAGCCTAAATGGAGTACGGATGGAGATTGATTTTGCCACACTAAAACGCTCCACGCTAAAAGACCTTCTGGAGGCAAGGGGTATCCAAGCCAGCAATAAGACAAAAGCGGCACTTATCACTGAACTGATGGCGGAGTACCGAATGGAAGGCGATTCGGTTCCCGAACAAGGGAATTCGGGAGAAACACCGGAACAAAGGGAGTTCCAGAGGCAGGTACAATTTCGGCTGTCTTTCTATGGGGAACACCCTCCAACAGAGATTATTTCCAAAACGATAACGGAGGTCCAGGAGTTTATACTGAGGAGTCAAACAGCGGCCCCAGAACGCAGCTCTGCAGTAAATATGCCACATGAAGGTAAGCCGAAAATACCGTACCAGGCTTTTAAAACATATGTGGAGGCAGAGGAAGATATAGACGCTTTCCTGCAAGATTTCGAGAGACTGTGTGCACTGCATAGAATCAGCGCAGAGGACTGGGTACCTATTTTGGCAGGAAGGTTAACTGGGAGGGCAGCTGAGGCATACCGGACTGTACCGAATGATGAAATTCGGAATTATCACAAAGTGAAAGAAATTATATTGGCCAGGTATGCTATAACACCAGAAGCATACCGGCGGAGATTCAGGGATTTAAAGAAGGTGGAGAAAGACTCACATGCTGAGTGGGCATGCAGACTACAACGAGCAGTCTTGGGGTGGGTGCAAGCGAGCAAGGCACGGTCTATGGAGGATGTATTGCAAATGGTACTGCTGGAGCAATTTTATGAAGGAGTAACCAGCGAGGTACAGGAGTGGGTAAGAGACAGAAACCCTACCTCCCTTACCGAAGCAGCCAGGAAGGCAGACGAGTACCTGGATGCACGCAGGCAGCAAAAACCTGCAGCTCCAAAAGTACCTTTTAAAACCTTTGGGGGAAATAACTACACGCCAGCTCTACCAAGGTCACTGCCACCACCACCACCACCCGCTACACAGCCACGTTTCCGCCAGCCCACGTCGGGCCCTTGCCACCACTGCCAGAAGTGGGGACATTATAAAAGGGAATGCCCCCAGCTGCGGGACCGTTCCACCTGGATCCGACCCGGTCCACCACCACCACCGAGAGCCGCCGCAGCCCATCACTACCAGGACATCGTGGCCACACCGTATGGTTCAGCAGTTCCCATCACAACCGTAGAGCAGTGGGAGGTACTGCACGAGGCAGATCCCGTCCAGGCTAACGCAGACAACCGCCAGCATCACAGGCAGACCGTGTATCTGGAGGGAAAAGCAGTTCAGGGGCTACGTGACTCAGGAGCCACCATCACCCTGGTAAAAAGTCACCTGGTCTCAGACCAAGCTAAACTTAGCAAGACTGTGGCCGTCAGGGTAGCCGGGGGAGCAGTATACCGGCTACCCACAGCAAGGGTACATTTGCATTGGGGAGCGGGGGCAGGGCATGTGGAGGTGGGGTTGATGCCGCAGTTACCGGCGGAGGTTTTATTGGGGAACGATCTGGGGAGGCTCACATCTGCTTTTGAGCCCCAGACACCCATCACAGGAGAAGCTCACCCTGTGGTCACTCGACAACAGGCCCGCACCCAGGACTACAACACACTCCCGGAGGTCCAGGTAAGAGATCCTTCCCCTTCCCCTGACTGTGTTCCCTGGGCCCCTCCTAACGAATTTGCAGCTGAGGTAGTGACTGACCCCACCTTGCAGGTGTATAGGGACAAGGTGACAGCAGACACGCCCGGGGGGGAGGGCGAAAGGTTTATTTGGGACAACCAGCTGTTATATCGGGAGACGGATAAGCAGGTATCCGGGTCAGACCCGATTGTGATGAGGCAGTTAGTGGTACCTCAGCGGTACCGGGCGGAGTTACTGCGGATAGCCCATGACATTCCGCTATCTGGACATTTAGGGGTCAGCAGGACCCGATACAGGTTAACCCAGAGTTTCTTTTGGCCGGGAATTAGCCAGGAGGTGCGCAGGTATTGCAACACGTGCGATACCTGTCAAAGGGTGGGGAAAAGGGGGGACCGGCGCAAGGCCAAGTTACATCCCCTCCCCATAATCGAGGAACCCTTTAGCAGGGTAGCAGTGGACCTAATAGGACCCCTCAACAAAGCAAGCCCGTCAGGTAAAAGATTTATCCTGACCGTAGTAGATTATGCCACTAGATATCCAGAGGCGGTGGGCCTGACGAATATACAGGCTGAGACAGTAGCGGAAGCCCTGATGAAGATATTCTCCCGGGTGGGACTCCCCAGGGAGATTGTCTCCGATCAGGGCACCCAGTTCACCGCCGAAGTCACGCAGCGCCTCTGGAAGTTTTGTGACATTAAGCCGGTCATTAGTTCCCCTTACCACCCCCAGACGAATGGGCTCTGCGAACGTTTCAACGGTACATTGAAACAAATGCTCCGAACCTTCGCAGAGACCCACAAGGACTGGGAGAAGTTCCTGCCGCACCTCCTCTTTGCTTACCGGGAGGTGCCGCAGGAATCCACTGGGTTCTCCCCATTTGAACTATTGTTTGGCCGCAGGGTACGAGGGCCTTTAGATTTGATCAGAGAGCATTGGGAGGGAGAACGGAGCACTGACAGTACCCCCATCATACCCTATGTGTTGGCATTCCGAGACCGCCTTGAGGCCTTAACTCAGACGGTACGCGAGAATTTGCAGGCGGCTCAGACACGCCAACGCACATGGTATGATCGGGGCGCCAGGGACCGTAGCTTTCAGGTCGGGCAGAAGGTGTTAATCCTAAAACCGGTCCGACACGATAAGCTGCAGGCCGCCTGGCAGGGCCCTTATAGGGTGGTGGAACAACGGTGTGACACCACTTATATAATCGGCTCGTGCGTTGGTACTGGGGGGCGACGCATGCTCCATGTGAACATGATGAAGCCCTACCAGGAGCGCTCGGAGGAAGTGACCGCTATATGTGCGCCTAACTCCGAGGAGTTTGACAGTTTACCTCTCCCGGATCTGCTGGGAGAGGGTCAGTTATCCGGGGACTTAGGGGAGGTCACCCTGGGGGATCGGTTGAGCCCACAGGAGCGGAGCGAGGTACAACAGCTGTTGAGGGAGAAGCAGGATATCTTCTCTAATGTACCTGGTTACACTCCTCTGGCCACTCACCGAGTAGACACCCCAGGGCAACTTCCCATGCGTCAGACCCCGTACCGCATCCCAGAAGCGGTACGGGCGAACATGCGCAAGGAGATAGATGAGATGCTCCAGCTGGGGGTGATTGAGCCCTCTGACAGCCCCTGGGCATCTCCGGTAGTCCTAGTACCAAAGCGGGACGGCACGACCCGGTTTTGTGTAGACTACCGGAGATTAAATGAGAAGACGGTATCGGACGCCTATCCTATGCCCAGGATAGACGAACTCCTGGATCGGATGGCGAGGGGGCACTATCTCACCACAATTGACTTGTGTAAAGGGTATTGGCAAATACCCTTGGCACAAGACGCCATCCCTAAGTCGGCCTTTGTCACCCCATTCGGCTTGTACCAATTTAAGGTCATGCCGCTTGGGATGAAAAACGCCCCGGCTACTTTTCAGCGGATGGTGGACCGCCTCCTAGATGGGTTCCAGGATTATACCTGCGCATACCTCGACGATATTGCCATATTCAGCAATACCTGGCAGGAACACCTGACCCATATAGGAGCGGTCCTAGATAGGATTAGGGCCGCTGGTTTAACGCTGAAACCAGCCAAATGCAGCATAGGAATGGCTGAAGTACAGTACCTAGGTCATCGGGTAGGATGCGGCAAGCAAAAGCCGGAACCAGCCAAAGTAGAGGCTGTAGCTCAATGGCCCACCCCTAGGACTAAGACCCAGGTGTTAGCGTTCTTAGGAACGGCCGGATACTACCGGAAATTTGTCCCGAATTACAGTGCCCTGGCCAAACCTCTCACCGACTTGACCCGTAAAAACCTACCCCGCCAAGTAACCTGGACCCCGGAGTGTGAACAGGCATTTCAGTTGTTAAAAGATGCATTGACAAATGCCCCTGTCTTGGCAGCTCCCAATCCAACTAAACGTTTTCTTGTCCACACAGACGCTTCTATGTTTGGATTGGGAGCAGTATTAAGTCAAGTCGGGGCCGATGGCGGAGAACATCCCGTGGCTTACATCAGCCGGAAACTGTTACCTCGAGAAGTAAGCTACGCCGCCATCGAGAAAGAATGCCTGGCTGTGGTGTGGGCCCTGAAGAAATTACAGCCCTATTTGTACGGACAAGCTTTTTCCCTGCTCACGGATCACAACCCGTTAGTATGGCTAAACCGGGTGGCTGGGGACAATGCCCGGCTGCTGCGCTGGAGTCTGGCGCTGCAGCCCTTTGACTTTAATATCCAGTACCGCCCGGGTAAACAGAATGGAAATGCTGATGGGTTGTCTCGACAAACTGACCTAGAGAAATGATCCGTGAGCCTCCCCGGACATCCCCAAGCCGATCCGTGTTGGATCAGACTGTGTATGCCGGCTTGTGGGCAAGGGGGAGCAGTGTAGCGGATGGCACCAGGCGACCCTACAAAAATACTGTATAAAGCTGCATCCGTGTATCTGCTGTATTTCCTGTGTATTGAAAAAGAATTGTATTCCTCTGATTGTTCGGTAGTTTCATTCCCTTAGTTTATTCGAATGAAACTACCGAACAACCAGACCTCCCCTGTGTGAAGTGTGTCCTCAATTACCCGTTGCAACATTGTTGCGAACGGGTAATTGAACAGTAAGTAGCCGTCCTTTGTTCTCGGGGGTGGCCGCCATTCGACAAACGAACACGTGGCGGGCCATTTTAAAACTCCCGAACAGCGGTGTTTTGCCGTCGAGTGTCTGGAACTAAAATCGGACACTCGAGTAGGCGAACACCGCTGAGACCTCCACAGCCCTGGTCCGTTCGGTTCCAAACTACCGAACGGCCCCTCGTTCGGTAGATAGAGAATACCGAACGAGGGGATTCAGGCGAACCCTCCCTAGCCTCTATAGCTAGAGGCTTTCGTGTATTTTATTCCCTTATGCCAGGACCGACCGCAAGGCCCATTCACATGGAACCGAATTCGGCTAGCTCTGTTCGTGCGGTCGGTCATTTTATTCCCTCCATACTTTTCCCGAACCCCTGGTCCGATCTGGGTGATTTTTGGATATGTTGTTCACCCAGATCAGGGCTACCCGGGGATGTATGATTTAAAGGGGTACCCCTACGTTTAGGGGTACATCCAGAAATGGGGGGAATTGGTGTGCTGGCTAAGGGGATTATGATGCTGGCTGAGGGGAGGGGATGTGTGGGAGGTTACCAGGACAGGATTGGCTACTGTAATAATTACTGTAAATCCCTCCCTTGCATGGGAGCATGCTTTATAAGGAGACTGTGATTAAAGGCTTGTCAGTTATGCTCCTGAAACTGTGTGTCGTCCAGTTATTGGGATTGCTGTTGGGATATTGCTGTATTTTACCTGCTGGAAACCCTGCTTTTGGATTTACTATTTACTTGTTCCTGAGTCTCACTTGGATTATAAGCGGAGATAACCTGGGTACTATTGCATCTCCGCTACACTCGGCCTCACTATTCTCTCGGGGGGGGGGAGGGGGATTCCAATCTCTCCCTAGTCATTAGTGGATTTTGGGACTTTTGTCTGTCTATCTGTCTGTCATATTTCTTTCTGCTTGCCTGTGTGTCTATTTATTTAACACTTGAATAATTAACATTGAATTTATTTATTTAAAGTGCAAGTGAATAAAAGGTGCAAAAATTACAGTGACTTAATTTTATGTTATTTTTGAAGGACCTGCTGTAGTAGTTACGGTGCCAGGAGTGCCCAGCAGCCATCCCACAGTAACATGTCAAACCATTTTTTTAACAACTTATCTGTATTCAGCCAGGCACCTATGCCAACGTCACCACATCCAGTCTTCTCCAGTATCACTTCAGAGCAAAGCATGACCACAATCAGTGGCGAGACTACCTGGTTTGCAAAGGTCACAAGTGTAACCAGGCCCTGGAGATCCACCTGACAGAGAGACCTGGGGACAAGAACAGTTCAGGTACCTTACTGAGTGTGGAGACTCTCTCAGGACAATATGAACTGCAGTGCCAGCTGCAGCCATTCCCTCAGAACTCTTCACTCAGTGCCGGGGCTGTAATAGAGAGCGGGGATGTCACTTTATGTTCTATCCACGCTGACACTTTATTTTAGGGAGGGAAGAGGGATTCTTGTACCTGGGTCCAGGAGCTCCTAGTCATGACCCTGACCACAATCATGGCTTTGAGTGTTAGCTGAGATTTTTCAACAGGGCTGCTATCAGAAATTTAGTGGCCCCTCATACAGCTCAAGGCTATGGACCCTTGTTTTTCCCCCTTGCCATTTGAAAAGGTACATCATGCCCAGGGCCATCTTTAAGGAGGGGCAAAAGGGGCAGCTGCCCCGGGCCCAGTTACTCCTGGGGGGCCCTAAGGCAGCGGCCCCATGGTCCCCCTGCAGCACCTGAGGTAATCAGGGGCCACAGCCCTTTAATACTGCTCTGGACCGGGCCCTTGTAATATGGGGGTTGGCTGAATACAAACACACAGATAGCCCCTCACACACTGCCCTGTGATCCCTTTTCTTCTCCGTGGCATGCTGGGAGGCAGTGAGGTCAGATTGCTTCCTCCTCAGTGCCGCTGGGGAGGAGGCACACACCACATGGAGGAGGATGCAAGCATTGTTGGGGAGAGGGACTGAGAAAGCTGATGGCAGACTCCCATCAGCCTGGGCCAACAAGCTCCCACTCAACACCAGGGAAGCCACCTTTCTGTACCTAAAAGGTAAGGAGACAGAAGGGTGGGTAAATATGTTTTGTTTTTTTGTTTTGCTTATTTCTGATATCACTTTTATTTGTGTGTTGGTGTTTGTAATGTAACACACAGGGAATAAGTACATGTTAAAAATCCTAGAAGAACCTGGTAATTCCCTATTAAATATAAATTTTAAAAGTATTTATTTTAACATATTATTGCATCAAGTGTTATCAAAGGCTGTATACCATTTCCAAATGTCACTTTTGCCAAATTCTGGACCAGGGTATGTAAGAACAGAGTTGAGACATTATTATGGCCAAGGTTGCTGGGAGTTGCTGTCCAAGAGCTGCTAGAAGGCAGAGATTAAAATATGTAAATGTACACATATATGTGTGTGTGTATCTGGCTGTGTTTATGTCCTTGTGTGTATCTGGCTGTATTTGTGTCAGTGTGTGTATCTGGCTGTGTTTGTGTCAGTGTTTGTATCTGGCTATGTTTGTCTGTGTTTCAGTGTTTCTGTGTGTATGTATACCTGTGTATGTGTACTTGTGTGTCAGTGTGTATGTGTACCTGTGTGTGTTTGTGTGTGTGTATGTATGTGTCAGTGTGTGTAAGTGTGCATCTGAGTGTGTGGTAATGCATACATCCCAGCATTTTAATGCCAACACAAATACACTCCATCTCTAGCACTGTACACATATACACCCCTGCATTTATACCTTTATGTATGTGTGTATCTGAATGTGTGTGTACATACCTGTGCCAGTGTGTGTGTGTACCTCTGTGTGTGGATGTGCCAGTGTGTGTGTGTATCAAAGTGCTTGTATCTGTGTGTCAAAGGGTGTGTATCTGAGTGTGTGTGTGTATGTGCCAGTATGTGTCAAGGTGTGAGCATGTGTCAGTGTGCCTATGTGTGTATCTGCGTGTTAATGTGTATGTGTATATGTGTTATAGAAATCACACAACATGCAAACAGAGCCCTGCAAACACAAACATTACATACAAACACACCAGTTTGCTGAAACACCAATACTACACACAAATGTACACAACACTACATCCAAACAACCCCCTGCATGCAAATACAAACATTACATACAAACACATTCCTGTATTAAAACACTAAAATTATATACAAACACCAACTCTACACACAAAAGTACACCTGCATTTAAAAGCCAACACTACAGACAATTACACATTACTGCATTCAAACGCAAACACTACACACAAGTACACCACTGCATTCCAATGGTAACAGTACATACAAATACACCCCTACATTCACACATACACTCTATACAATAACATGCTGACATTCAATTGCACAAACACTGCTCAAAAATACAACCCTGCAAGAATGGTAGATCCCCACCTGGCATAGCATCGCAGGAGTTGTATGACAGATGGGGATCTATCTTTTCTTTACTTTTTTGCACCAAGGCACTCTCTACATTAGTTTCGCCTCTAGGTTGGGGTGGAGGGAGTGATTGCATGCCCAGGGGGCCCAAGCAGATGCTTGCCCAGGGTCCAATCAATATTAAAGACGGTCCTGATCATGCCCATGGTTAAATATGGTAGTAGCTCTTTAATTTTTGGGGGCTGTTTTTCTTCTAGAGGACCTGGACATTTTGTTACGATACATGGCATCATGGACTCTATCAAATATCAACAGATATTACATGAACACCTGACTGACTCTGCCAGAAAAATAATGGGCCGTGGCTGGATCTTCCAGCAGGACAATGATTCAAAACATACATCAAAGTCACGTACATCAAAAATGGTTTATTGACCACAAAATCAAAGTTCTGCCGTGGTCATCCCAGTCCCTTGACTCGAACCCCATAGAACACATGTGGCGTGAACTTCAGGGGAGAATCTAGCAATGTTGACCTTGAAATTTGAAGGATCCGGAGATCTGGTGTGTGTTTGTATCTGCATGTGTGTCAGTGCATGCACCTGTGTGTCTGTGTAACTATCACCCCACCACACACAATGTCACCCCCTTTACTCTGCCACACTCACAATAACTCCCCCAATCCTGTCACTCACCCATGCCATACTCACCTCCCATCGCTCTGCCATATTCACCCTGTTACACCTACCATCTTTAGTATTCTCACACTAACTCCCCCGCACCCTCGTCCCAATCATTCTCCATCACTCTGTCACACTCGCCCCCTTTCACCCTATTGCACTCACCCTATCACATTAATGCCCCCAATCCGCTCATACTCATCCCCCCCAACCATGCCACACTCACCCTGTGAATGAGATACATAGCGGGGCTGGGGGTCGTGAATGTGACACATGGATTGTCCAGTGCTACGGAATCTGATGGCGCTATATATAAATAATAAAATAATAAAAATAATGAAGGGGCATGGGGTGTGAGACATATGAAATTTTTGCACTGGGGCCCTGTGGTTTCTAGTTACGCCTCTGACAGGCTGTAGTTGGAAACTCATAAACTAAATGTAACCTTTCCTGGTTTAATAATTTTATATTATTATTAATAATTAAAAATCTTATTTGTATTGTAAGAGTATTATATTGGTAAAACACTCACCAGTTGATCCTGGTGGTGGATTCAGATGTTTTTCTGTGTCATTACATGTGAAGGATATAAAGAAAGGACCATTTCACAATTTTAAAAAAAGTGGTTAATTGACATAGTACATTCACCTGGACTGGAAGCAGTAAATTCTCTTGAACAGGAAAACTACAAGTTATAATAAGTGGGACAATGGAGAACAGTCTGCTTAGTTTGATCCTATCTTGAAATGTTGCTTAACCTGGTGAGAAAGGTTCCAGCTTTTCTACTGAAACAATGGTCCTCCCCAAACTACTAGGGCAAAGTCCAACTGAATGACGCCCATACAAACACAATTTAAAAAAATACCCAAACCCCAACAAACAGCTATTTAACCCCTTAAGGACGCAGCTTCAAAAGCTTGTCTTACCCTTAAGGACACAAGCTATTTTTGCTTTTTTTTATGTTTGTGTTCAAACGCAATTTGCATCTCTGTCATTTATTGCACCAAAACATATTATATATCTGTTTTTAGAGGGCAAAAGGGGCTTTAATTTGATGTCACATATACATAGATAAATTCTCATTAATTATAAAACAAAAATGCCAAAAAAACAGTTTGGGCAATAATAGCGTGTGCATAATATGTTCAGCTTACGAAAAGTAATTGAAAATAAATTCATTTATGTGTTTTCATTTATAGACTACATAATATGTATAGGATTTCAGCTTATTTTGAAAGTTACAGGTCACAAAATACAAGGACTAAAATAAAATTTCAATGTGAAACAATTTTAGAAGTTGGTATGTTCAGGGCCGGATTAACATAGGGGCTGATGGAGCTGCAGCTCCAGGCCCAGGCCCATGGAATAGGCCCATTGATTTAAAAAAAAAAAATAATAATAATTTTTTTTTTACATTTTTTTTTTTTTCACACACTACTCTTAGGGATTCCACCTGGCTTTTATTTTATTAGCACAGCCAGTATTTGAGGCTGTCTGGCTGGTGCCAATATTGCAGTGATACTGGCAATACAAATGCTGGTATTTTTCTCAGTATAAACAAGAGATTACTATGCAATACCAGCACTGGCCAGTAGGGGTCACTGTGTGTGGAGAGAGGCAGGGATAGGAAGTTCCAGCATATCCCTCCCTGCCTATCTATACTTACTGATCTGCAGGGGTGCAGCTACAGAGAACAGCAACTCCCACCCTGCAGAGACAGCCTACAGCTCAGGGAAGTAAGGGATGGGGGAAAGGCTGCAAGGAGACATACACTGGGACACTAAGGGACATTGGGAGACATTATGGCAGACACTGAGACACTAAGGGACACTGGGAGACATTATGACATAGACACATGGGGACACAGTGTCCCCATGTCTCCCAGCCAGTGCCCCCTAGTCTCCCAGTGACCCCTAGTCTCCCAGTGCCCCCAGTCTGCCAGTGTCTCACTGTCCCCATGTCTCCTAGTACCTCCATGTCTCTCAGTGCCTCAAGTGTCACAATGTCCCCATGTCTCCAAGCTACTGTCCCTAGTGTCTGTGGCCCTGGTGTCTCAGTGTCCCCATGTCTCCCAGTCCCCCCATGTCTCAATGTCCCCATGTCCCCCAGCCAGTGTCTCTAGTGTCTGTGTCCCCATGTCTTCAAGTGTCCCCTATTTTCCCATGTGTCCCAGCCAGAGTCCCCTAGTCTCCCAGTGTCACTGGTGTCTCCGTGTCCCTAGGTCTCCTCGTGTCCCCAGGTCTCCCCGTCTTCCTAGTGTCCTAGTGACATGGGGACCCTGGGATACATGGGGGCTCAGGGAGACATGGGGCATTCAGACACTGTGATACATAGGATCACTGGGAGACCTGGGGACATGACACTAGGGGACACTGGGAGACATGAGGCACTGAGACACTGATACATAGGAACACTGAGACCTGGAATAATTGACACATGGGGGCACTGAGTCATGAGGGCACTGGGAGACATGGGGGCACTGGGAAGAATCCATCTATACAGCAGAATTAAGTAGTTTTTTTGGGTG
Organism: Pelobates cultripes; assembly: GCA_933207985.1. NCBI lineage: Eukaryota > Metazoa > Chordata > Amphibia > Anura > Pelobatidae > Pelobates > Pelobates cultripes. The sequence goes on from OW240919.1 coordinate 57,195,601, forward strand.
ATTTTACAGCATTTTCTCTTATGTCACTCCTTGTGATTTACATCATGTGATGTCACCCATACATATTTAATTATGCAAATTAGTAAGGTTGGTATGTTTTTCCAAGAAAGGTGGCAGCCCTAACTACTTTTCACATACTCTTACTTAAGTATGGAAACTTAAGAGGGATGTATGGGAACAAAACTTGTGTGGACTGGCTGACAATGAATATAGTTAAAGGGACATTATAGTCACCAGAACAACTACAGCTTATTGAATTTGTTCTGGTGAGTAGAATCATTACTGTCAGGCCTTTTGCTGTAAACACTGTCTTTTCAGAGAAACACTGTCTTAGATGGCTGTTAGAGATCCTTCCTGGGTCAGGGCTGCCTAAAATGCATCCAAACATTCAGTGTCTCCTCCCTCTGCATGCAGACACTGAACTTTCCTCATAGAGATTCATTAATTCAATTCATCTCTATAAGGAGATGCTGATTGGCCAGGGCTGTGTTTGAATCATGCTGGCTCTGACCCTGATCTGCATCTTTGTCAGTGTAAGCCAATCCTATGGTGAAGTACTGTGATTGGATCAGGCCACCACTTCTAATGATGTCAGCAGACTGCTTGAGTTACAGCTTCAGGCTTGAATATGGTAAAATTTTGCTATATTTATGGAGGCATGAGGGGCCCAGGGGGGCTAGACGGTGGTGTTAACACTATAGGGTCATGAATTCATGTTTGTGTTCCTGACCCTATAGTGATCCTTTAAGGTAATGATGACTTTGGTCTCTCTAACACTGTGGCATGTTCCCTTTCTTCTACACTCACTACATACATCTTTTCTCTGTCCCAGACTATATACCAGGAGCTTCCGCCTGCTACTAAGAGACAAGTGGACTAGCGAGTGCTAGGGGACAGTCCTTAGAATGCGTTGAGTGAGCGCATCATTAGATGCATTTTTGCCAAGCTCAGAGTGCTGTCTGCATAGTATGCCCTTAGTTGGCCAGCTGCATGATTGGCAGGCAGCCTGACATGCATTCATGCCAGGTTGGCCTTCTAATTCTTTGGGCAGACATGTCCTCTTTTTGGGCATGTTCTCCCCTTTTGGCAGGTTACGTGATTTGTGTCAGTGGCCCACCTTTTTACCATGCCCATTGACTTCCTGCCTGACTGGACACTGCTGTTAGGGGTTATGGATTTACTTGAAAGATGAAAACATAAATTAGAGAGAGATTAGCCTAGGGTATGTGTTTTCTTATAGCTGCTGTTTTCTATCTCTCCAGCACCATCTCCATCAGATACATGACGCTTGGGAATGTTTTAGTGTTTTTGGTCGAAATGATTCTGTAATTAGGCCCGTCATAATTGTCAGCACCAGGCCCACTGGGCTCTTAATCTGGCCCTGGGTATGTTTGTCTTGTAGGTTTAGTAGCCATCACAAAAAAACAAAATTGCCACACAAAAGTATATATTTATATAAAGTCACAGGCTATTTAACTAAGGTTATTTTGACACCTTTAACGTAGCCATTTCATTGCTAATCTCTGCTAAATATTGGAGTAAAATTTAGTTTTTTCTCTATTTTGGCAAATACACATATAACAAGTTTTTTTTTAATGTGTATTTCGCAAAGCTGGTGTGTGCTTTTCCTGTACAGAACCATATATTGTGTCCAGCTACATCTGCTGAGTATAACAATACCCCCATTGTATACCTTTGGCACTATTCTGTAAATATACAATGCCATATAAGAGACAAGGCTATTTCAGTTTCTATAGTTAGAGTTTTCATAGATGGATTTCACAGCCTATGTCTCATTTTGGTGTATTATAGCAGTTTGACTGTTCAAATAACCCCATAAAGGGCTTTCATTTGATAAAGCAGACACCCCAGGGTATCTTATATGGTGTATATTGTGCCTTAACTTGTCACCATTTCTTCACCAATTTTTGCCAATGTTTGTGGTGAGGGGAAAAAAAATAGCATTTTTACATACATATTGCATTTTTGTATTTCTTATACTTATTTTTCTTACTTGATATGTGCCACTGTCATAAAATTATGCTTAGTTACATCTTCAGTGTAAAACAATATGCCCAATGTATGACCTAGACCAGCGTTTCTCAATTGGTGTTCCATGGAACCCTTGTGTTCCGCCAAAAGTTTAAAAAATAAAATAGCTGCGGGCAGAGAGGGAGTAGTGAGCGGTGATCTCCCTGCTCAGCTCCTTTGCACACACAGCAGTGATGCTGGAGCTGGAATATGACATCACTCCAGCTTTGGCATCACTAAGAGGCGCGCGACAGAGCACACACACCTTGACACACAAATACATACACATATACACACACACAGATACACACTGTGTGTCAAGGTGTGTGTGTCTGTGTGTCAGTGTTTGTATCTGTGTGCCACTATGTGCCAGTGTGTGTGTGTATCTGTGTGCCAGATATACACACACACACAGATACACACACTGGCCCCTGGGGGTTAAAAAAATGAATAAAAGTTAAATACTATAAAAGTATAATACTGTGATCTGTATTTTGATCACTGTAGGCAGTTATCAACTGGCAGGGAAGGGGTTAATTTTTATTAGGACTGGGTAAAGGAGGGTGGGATTTTTTTTAACTTTTTTTAAACATTATTAAAACATTTTTTTTAAAATTTGAAAAAACTTTTTAAATCTTTTTAAAAACTTTTTTTTAATGTTAATCCCTAGCTAGTCTAACACCACTAACTAACTAACACCCACTAACTTCCACCCACCCCAGCTAGTTAAATATATAATTTTAAAATATTTAAATTAATTAATAAAAAAAATTAACCCCTGAGAGTTAAAAAATAAAATAACCCCTAGGGGTTAAAAAATAAATAAAATGCAGTCCCTGCCAATTGATCACCGTAGTCAGGAAGGGAAGGGGTTAATTTTATTAAAGCAGGGGAAAGGGGAGGGGTGGGATTTAACTTAAAACTTTATTATTTTTTTGCAAGGAGAAGATCACTGCTGATCTGTCTCCCTGCACTTCACACTTACCATGGAAGCAAAGGGGGATCAGAAGTCCCTGCAGCACATGTGCTCGCTCGGACAGCCTGTCAGAGCGATCACATCTGCAGGGACAGCGCGATCAAGTGCTCACGGTCTGCCTTGAATACCGAGGCAGACCGGAGGGGCGTTAACCCCGCGATTGCGGCGATTTGGGGTTAACTTTAGTAAATGACTAACGCAAGGACAAGCTTGACGGAAAATTTCCGTCTTTGGTCGGGAAGGGGTTAATATTTTTTTTTCAGACAATCTTTATTTTAATTTTCCAAAGATTCGACAGTAATACAAGTGAATATATGATAGAAGATACAGAATTGTAATTGTACGACAGTGAATACATTGCGTCTGTACTGGTTATTCTCAATGCAGCTATTGCTTAAGTTAAACCAGAGATTTGGTGGTGACATTGTGTGACTAATTTTAGGTGTAGTGAACCAATTCGGTAACCCCCATAGGGGTGGTACAATAAATATCCATAGCTGTGCATGCCCTGATTGAATCTATTATTAACCCCAGTTGCAGAGGCATGTAATGTGCACTATTACGCATCAAGGCAAACATAAAGTCATAAGAGAGGTGGAGTAGAGGGATAGGAGAAAAGAAAAGGGGGGTAGAGAGAGAGAGAAAGAAAAAGGGGGCTGGTGAGGAAGGTATGAAGGTTGGGTCAGGGGATTCTCAGAATCTCCCGCCACTGGCACATCTGCTGACCTGAGGTGTGCGTGTCTTTTAGAGACAAATTCCAGCCAAGGAAACCAGGTTGTGGCACATTTACCTGAGGTACTTTTAAGGTCGACGGTCATTGACTCCACATTATGTATTTCCTCTACCCTATCTACCAATTGCTGGAAGGCAGGCGCCCCCGACTGTTTCAACATGGAGGGGATCAGAGTTTTGGCTGCATGTTTAGTGAGTGAATTTTTATACATCTTTGTGGGCAGGTTGGTGTGGTGTAATGAAGAGTGGCTGAAGCGGTAGGTCCGAGTCTTATATAGCACAAATTCTGGCGTGTACCATCTTCCAAAAGGGGGAGATGACCGGGCATTCCCATCAGATATTCATTATAGCTCCACGGACCACACCACATCTCCAGCAATCCTCAGAGATCTCGCTATTCATTCGGTGTATTATGTTTGGGATTCTGTATTAACAGATTTTGTAGAACGTTTTAAGGTGTAAATTTTGTCCCAGTCCTGGTGTATTAGGGTCACTCCTGTCTCTTTCTCCCACCTAGTAATACATTTGGGAGGGATCTTACTTCTGCATCATGTAGAGCAAGCATGTCAAACCGAAAGGGTGTCTCGGGCCACATAAACAAGGTTTAAGTTTATGTGGGCCACACACACATACACATACTCACTGACAGACTGTCAGGGTACCTTTGGTGTCTACCTCGGAGGAGGTTAGACACCTAGACGTCCATCCTCCCAGGGGGGCTGACTCACCCGATCCTTGCACTCCTCCCGGTCGTTTACACGCCGGCCGCGATAGCTCCGCCTCCTTTTATGACGCGGCGCTCAGTAGCCGACGTCATGACGGCAATCACGTTCCGACCCGTCAATCACGGCAACCAAGTGCCGAACAACGAATCAGGACTCGTTGGGGGCGGAGCCAACAGTTAAAGAGCCAAGGTATAAAAAAGGGTTCTGTGGAATGATTCATTGCCCTGTCGTGGTTCTAGCTAGTCTGGTCACTCAGTGCAATTACCTCTATTGTCTTTTGGTTCCTGACTCGGCTTGTATTTTGACCCTGCTTTCCTCTCTTGTCCTTTTGACTCGGCTTGTCTCTCGCTTACCTGATCTCTCGTTCCCTCGACCTCGGCTTGTCTCTGACTATTCTTTTGCTTTCTCCTTACGTTAGTCCGGCCATTCTAAGGTCCGGTATACGTACCTATCCCCTGTTTGTATTCTGCGTGTTGGATCCCTGTCACGATCCTGACATTACGACAGGGCCAATGGATCCTGCAGGTACAAACTCTCAGGTCGGTTCTCCTGACTCTAGATTTGAGGCCATGGATCATAGAATGGACCAGATGGCTCTAGCTCTGCAAGCTTTGCTATCTCGTCCTAGTAGTCACTCAGAGGAGATGCGTACCCCATCTATCTCTCCTATAAGTACAGGCCTAGAGGTAGCCACAGTGGCTACTTCTTCCCGTGTTACGTCCCCGTCACGCTATGGCGGCGCTCCTGACACTTGTCGAGGTTTTTTAAACCAGATAGGTATTCATTTTGAATTACAACCCCACGCCTACCCTACTGACAGGGCAAAGGTTGGATTTATAATTACCTTGCTCATTGACAAGGCACTTAGATGGGCTAACCCCCTGTGGGAAAATGATAACCCGTTAGTTTATAATTATAATGCTTTTGTCGCTGCATTTAGGAGAGCTTTTGACCCTCCAGGAAGAAAGGCCAATGCAGCTAGACTACTGTTACGTCTTAGACAGTATAACCGAACCCTAGTGGATTATGCCTTGGAGTTCAGATCCTTGGCGGCAGAGGTCAAGTGGAATGAACAGGCTTATATGGACGTATTTATGAACGGGTTATCTGATGAGATTTTAGATGAGGTGGCCACAAGAGATCTTCCTGAAAATTTGGAGGATCTGATTTCATTTATTTCCCGAATAGATGAACGTATGAGACAGAGGCAGAATATTCGGGATAGAACCCGCAGATCCTCCATAAGACTAGCTCCCTCATTTCAGACTTCTGATTCTACTACTTTAGCTCTCCCAGAACCTATGCAAATAGGTCATACTCGACTCTCAGAGGAGGAAAGACAGTACAGGAGAAGGGAGGGTCTTTGTATGTATTGCGGAATTAGAGGTCACCTACGCCTAAATTGCCCTAACCGGCCGGGAAACGCTCGCACCTAAGTTTCTCAAGAGGACAGGCCTTGGGTGTTTCTATCTTGTCCTCTATTTATGATTATAAAGATCATAGGCTTCTGATACCTGTTTCTTTAGCTTGGGAAAAGGGAGTACTTAATGCTATGGCTTTGATAGATTCCGGAGCAGCTGAAAGCTTTATTGACCAAGCCTTTGTCACTAACCATTCTATCCCATCTCAGCTAAGGGATACACCCTTGGCCGTTGAGGCCATAGATGGTAGACCATTATCTGAACCTGTGATTTTTCGTGAAACCATACCAATTAAGTTAACCACTGGTATCCTTCACGAGGAAAGAATATCCCTCATGCTGATCTCATCTCCTTCAGTTCCTATAGTCTTGGGGTATCCCTGGCTTAAGAAGCATAACCCTATCATTGACTGGGAACTGGGTGAGATAGTCTCCTGGGGTCAGGGTTGCCAGAAAGGATGTGTGCAGAAAGTCTCACCAATTTGCAGGGTTGGCGCCCCGGTTAACTCTTCCCAACCTACAGATTTACAGATACCATCACAGTACCAGGATTTAAAGGCAGTCTTTGACAAAAAGAGGGCTGATACTTTACCTCCACATAGGTCTTTCGACTGTAAAATTAGACTCCTACCTGGTACTATGCCTCCGAGGGGTACGGTATATCCTTTATCCACTAAGGAAAACTTAGTCCTAGAGGAGTACATACGTGAAAACCTAGACAAAGGTTTTATTAGGAGATCATCTTCTCCGGCCGGGGCCGGTTTCTTTTTTGTAGATAAAAAGACGGCACTCTACGGCCTTGCATTGATTATCGGGGCTTGAATAAGATAACTGTTAGAAATGCTTATCCTATTCCTTTAATTACTGAGCTCTTTGATCGACTGAAAGGCTCCAAGATTTTTACCAAGTTAGATTTGAGGGGAGCTTATAACTTGGTGAGAATTCAGCAGGGAGACGAATGGAAAACAGCTTTCAATACCCGTTATGGCCACTATGAATACACGGTAATGCCCTTCGGGCTTTGCAATGCACCTGCAGTATTCCAGGACCTTATTAATGAGGTTCTTAGGGAATTTCAGCATGAATGCGTTATAGTATATTTGGATGATATACTAATACACTCTAGAGAGATTGAGACTCACCACAGACAAGTCAGAAGGGTACTGCGCAAACTGTTACAACATGGATTGTACTGCAAATTGGAAAAGTGTAGCTTCGACCAATCTCAGATAAACTTTCTTGGCTACGTTATTTCTGGAGACGGATTTAGGATGGACCCCATTAAACTCCAATCGATTTTAGATTGGCCATTGCCCAGGGGACTCAAGGCCATTCAGAGATTTATCGGATTTTCCAATTATTATAGGCGCTTCATTAAAGGTTACTCTTCTATTATTGCTCCTATTACTAATATGACTAGACAGGGGGCTGATACCAAGACTTGGTCCACAGAGGCTCTCTCTGCTTTCAAAACTCTCAAGGAACATTTTGCCTCAGCACCGATATTAGTTCATCCTGACACATCTTTGCCTTTTTACTCGAGGTTGACGCCTCGGAGACAGGTATAGGCGCTATCTTGTCCCAAAGGCTAGGTTTGGATAAACCGTTACATCCTTGTGGTTTTTTTTCCAAGAAATTATCTGGGCCTGAAAGTAGATATGACATTGGTGATAGGGAACTGTTAGCGGTCATTATGGCTTTAAAGGAATGGAGACATTTGTTGGAGGGGACATTATACCCGGTTACTATTTTGACTGATCACAAGAATTTGTCTTACATAGGGGAGGCCAAGCGCTTGTCCGCCAGGCAAGCTCGTTGGTCCTTGTTTCTGACACATTTCAATTACGTGCTCACTTATAGACCTGGTTCTAAGAACTCTAAGGCAGATGCATTGTCCCGTCAACATGAACCCTCTACGGTGTCTGAAGCAGCTTTGTCTTCTATCGTTCCTAAGTGTAATATTATTGCCAACACTTGTGTCAGGATACACTCGCCGTTGCTTGCTGAGATCAAGAAAGTACAACATCTAGCTCCCAAACCTGTTCCTGGGGATCGATACTTCGTTCCTCCTGAGCTCCAAGTGGAACTGCTGCATTGCTTTCATGACAGTAAAATTGCTGGGCACCCCGGCACACGCAAAACGTGTTCCCTGATTTCTAAAGATTTCTGGTGGCCTTCCCTTCGTAAGGATATAAGGGATTTCGTCAGGGCATGTGCTGTCTGTATGAAGACTAAGCAACCTCACGCGCTCCCTTGTGGACTTTTGCATCCCTTAGAAATTCCCGAGAGACCATGGTCGTGTTTGGCTATGGATTTCATTGTCGATTTGCCTGTTTCTAAAAAACATACTGTTATTCTCACGGTGATTGACAGGTTTACTAAAATGGCTCATTTCGTGCCCTTGCCTAAACTGCCCTCGTCTCCCGAATTAGCTGAGATATTCGCGAGGGAGATTTTTCGTCTACATGGTATTCCCTCTGAAATTGTTTCTGATAGAGGTTCCCAATTTGTTTCCCGCTTTTGGAAGTCTTTCTGTTCTCACTTAGGCATCAAGTTGAACTTCTCCTCTGCCTATCATCCCCAGTCCCAACGGAGCTGCCGAACGCACCAACCAAAAGATTGAACAATATTTGCGTTGTTTTGTTTCTGAACACCAGGACGATTGGGTTGGTCTGATTCCTTGGGCAGAGTTTGCACACAACAATCTCGTTTGTGATTCTACTCGTTCTAGCCCCTTTTTCTTGAATTATGGCTTTCATCCTTCCATTCTTCCGTCGGTTTCCCCTTCCCAAGGGGTTCCGTCGGTTGATGTTCATGTCGCCAATCTGAGAAAGTTGTGGGATCAGACTCGACGAATTCTTCTTCAGAATTCCATGGTGTTCAAACGACACGCTGACAAACGGAGACGGGTGGCTCCGGTTTTTGCCCCGGGTGATAGGGTGTGGTTGAGTACCAGAAACATCCGCTTGAAGGTTCCTTCCATGAAATTTGCCCCTCGTTACATAGGCCCTTACAAGGTTCTGTGTCGGATTAACCCGGTTGCATATCGTCTTGCCCTTCCGCCTGCCCTGCGCATCCCTAACTCTTTTCATGTTTCTTTATTGAAGCCTTTGATTTGCAACAGATTTTCCTCCCCTGAGTCCTCCCCTCTTGCTGTCCAGGTTGAGGGTCAGGAGGAATATGAAATCAAATCCATTCTCGATTCTCGTATTTCTCGGGGGAAGTTGCAATATCTTGTTGACTGGAAGGGGTATGGGCCTGAAGAAAGGTCTTGGGTGGTCCATGAAAATGTGCATGCCCCTCGTCTCCTTCGGGCATTTCATGCTCGTTTTCCGTCCCGCCCCGGTTCCTTCCGCCCGGTGGGCGTTTCTGAGAGGGGGGGTACTGTCAGGGTACCTTTGGTGTCTACCTCGGAGGAGGTTAGACACCTAGACGCCCATCCTCCCAGGGGGGCTGACTCACCCGATCCTTGCACTCCTCCCGGTCGTTTACACGCCGGCCGCGATAGCTCCGCCTCCTTTTATGACGCGGCGCTCAGTAGCCGACGCCATGACGGCAATCACGTTCCGACCCGTCAATCACGGCAACCAAGTGCCGAACAACCAATCAGGACCCGTTGGGGGCGGAGCCAACAGTTAAAGAGCCAAGGTATAAAAAAGGGTTCTGTGGAATGATTCATTGCCCTGTCGTGGTTCTAGCTAGTCTGGTCACTCAGTGCAATTACCTCTATTGTCTTTTGGTTCCTGACTCGGCTTGTATTTTGACCCTGCTTTCCTCTCTTGTCCTTTTGACTCGGCTTGTCTCTCGCTTACCTGATCTCTCGTTCCCTCGACCTCGGCTTGTCTCTGACTATTCTTTTGCTTTCTCCTTACGTTAGTCCGGCCATTCTAAGGTCCGGTATACGTACCTATCCCCTGTTTGTATTCTGCGTGTTGGATCCCTGTCACGATCCTGACACAGACACACACACACACATATACTCACTGACAGACAGACACACACACACTGACACACACACATACAGACACACATACACTGACAGACACACACACATACTCACTGACAGACACAGACACACTCACACTCACAGACAGACACACACTCACTGACAGACAGACACACAGACACACTGACACACACACATACTCACAGACAGACAGACACACACAAACTCACACACATATACTTTTCTTTATTGCTCACTACCTTATGGAGATGTGGGGCATCTCCCTGGGGTCCTTCCTGCTCCTCACTGCTCCCACGCGCGGTTTAGTGATGCCGGGTGCCGGAATATGACGTCATATTCCGGCGCTCGGCTTCACTTCAGTCAGCGTGTGCGGGAGCAGTGAGGAGCAGGAAGGCTGAGCTCCCTCGCTGGCCCTCCGGCCGGTTAAGTGTTAGCAGAGAAGGCACCTGCAATATGGGAAAAGCAGGTGCCTACTCTGCTATAACACTGAGCATGCACTCGCGGCTCGCATGCGGCCTGTGGGCCGTGAGTTTGACATGCTTGATGTAGAGCATTGAAACTTTCTTAGGGAGGTGCTCTCTGGATGTGTTAACTGTGTTAAGTCCATGTGTAAAATAGTCTTAGCTTTGATTGAGGAGCAATAAATTTGCAGCTGAAAATAATGAAAGCTTTCTAATGCACTGGTCACCCCTTTTGGATGGATTGGATGTCGGGTAGGGGCTTCAATTATCTCGCTGCACACCAGTCTTTAATACAGGTGCAGTCTGAGATCTGAAGCCTTTGCAATTTGGCTTTAGATATACCTTCAATGAAAACTTGGATTTATAGAAATGTCAATTGTTCCTATCTTTTGTTGTTGAGTTTGCATATATTTTTGATACAATATATAAAAAATACATTAAAAATAAAGGGTCAGTTCTAGCCTAGAAGGTCGCTTTATCTTGTTCAATGGTGTACTCCATTTCCTGCTGCTGCAGTAATTAATTATAGAGATATAATTAATTACTGTTAGGAGGATATACCAGACAGGGCTGTAAGCTATCTATATATATCCCAGGATATAATTGAAACCAGGACATACTTGAAAACAAGAGAAATCTCAATGTATCCTTCCTGGTAAGATATTTTATAAAAAAATAAATATATAAAGAAAGTGAATTTAATATACAAAACTAGGTAGACGGAGAGTCTTTCTTTTCTGTTATTTGTGCAAAACAATTAGGGTACTAGTTATTTGCACTCCTGCCATAGGTTCCCAGAATTGTGTTTATTTCATTAGAGAATTTCCTACATTAGTAAACAGTTTTACCCCCGGGCCATTTCTCAAATGCCAAGAAGTATAAAAATGCTAAGATTGGTCAACGTGAGCGGTGAAATATGTCACTTTAAAGGGGAACTCCCTATTTAGATGATTTTAATATATTTACTAATACCTTGTATTTAACAAATATGAATTTAGGTTTTAAAAAATAAAATTAGAAGTAGAAATGCACAATGTTGTATTTACTTTATCATTGAACAAAGGGCCTCCATCTTGACTCTCTACCAATCACTGGAATACGTTCCGATACATTTCTGTCATTGAACTAGTATGTGGTGGAGGAGAAAGACAAACAATGTTTCTGTTGACAAATTTCACCTTTGACAATTCCCCTTTAACATATAAAGACCTACTGCTGTATCATCTGTTGCTATAAAGGTAGGCTCTGCCTTCCACACTCTGGTAGCCCAGAATGCAAGAGACATTGAGGCAGGCTGAACGTATCAGTCCTTTGAGGTCATTTTTAGTTTTTTCCTTCCTGTCTTGGTGTGACTCATCCTCTTATTTCCTGTCCAAGATTTGATGCTTTGAAGCCACTTTATATGGAATTTAGACCAAGAGAAACTACATGCATTACCTGGTATGCAGCGTGACCTTTTTCATGCCAATAATCTTGCTCTCTACTCCACTCTCACAATCCAGTTCTGCTACTTTCATGTCAGTTGGTTGCTATCCCCCACTCTGCTCTTCCTGTTGTGTTTTTTATGCCCTCTCCCCTCTAGATTGTAAGCTCATTTGAGCAGGGTCCCTATGAACCCATTGTACTTGTAACATTTTGTAATGGTATTATTTACTGTTCAATTTTCCCCTTTATAATATTGTAAAGCGCTGCAGAATAAGTTGGCGCAATATAAATGTCAATAATAATAAGGGCTCTCTAGATATTGTAATACAAAAGCTGCAGTTGTGAAGCTACTAAATGAATGGCTATTGCTATAACAGGGATTTGTACAACTCTGTATGTTTGTTTTTCCTTCCTATAAAGGAAAGCTCTGTCAGGGTACCTGCCTCATCCTAACATCATACCAGCACTCAATGCGATGCTGTGCCCTATTCTCGCAGCTACTTTGGTGTAAGATGCTCTTTCATAGTGGCGCTGTGTTTTATTTCGGTGACACAGTTGACACTGACTGCTCCGTCTCCATTCTATATTATAATCAGAAGGATGCAGGCATGGCATCATTTCAGCAACAGTGCCCACTCATGTTCTGGTGTTGCTCTAATGATACAAGACGCTAATGCCTATTTATTCCCAGTGTACCCTAAAACCTGTGACCAGCCGTGGTCGCTAGTAGCCGAGAGTGCATTCTTATTCCATCCTATCTGTTTTTTTACTTGTTTACTGACTATTCTGAATTCTCCAATCCTGACCTTGGCTGGAGTTATCAATATGTTATCTTTCTATTATCACTTGACCTCAGCCTCTATTTGGCCATTAGTACCCTTGCCTCATGTTTATGCAGCCTTAGCCACACCTCCCCTGGCTGAGACACACACAGCCTCCCTGCACATTTCTTGAAAAAGAGTCTACATTTTTTAATTTCCTGTATTGCACAGTCTGTTTAATTTATAATGTATCTTCTGCTCTTTTGAAAAACTGCTAGACTGCAACAATATTAGGTGTGTGCTTAAAGGACCACTATAGTGCCAGGAAACCATACTCGTTTTCCTGGCACTATAGTGCCCTGAGGGTCCCCCTCCCGCCCGGCTCTGGAAGGGGGAAAGGGGTTTAAACTTACCTTTTTCCAGCGCTGGGCGGAGAGCTCTCCTCCTCCGTTCCGCCCCGTCGGCTGAATGTGCACGCGCGGCAAGAGCTGCGCGCGCATTCAGCCTGTAGCATAGGAAAGCATTTACAATGCTTTCCTATGGACGCTGGCGTGCTCTCACTGTGAAAATCACAGTGAGAAGCACGCAAGCGCCTCTAGTGGCCGTCAATGAGACAGCCACTAGAGGCTTTGGGGGAAGGCTTAACCTATTAATAAACATTTATTAAAAAATGGGTTAACCCTAGAAGGACCTGGCACCCAGACCACTTCATTAAGCTGAAGTGGTCTGGGTGCCTAGAGTGGTCCTTTAAAGGACCACCATAGTCATCCCAGACTACTTCAGCTAAATGAAAATCAACGAAAATCGCATTGAGCACGCAGAACATCCATAGGAAAGCATTAAGTAATGCTTTCCTATGGGCGGTTTGAATGTAACTCCTAAATAGGTGGGAGAACACTATAGCATTAGGAATACATGTTTGCATTCCTAACACTATAGTGTACCTTTAACAGAACAGGAGATAAGAACTTCTAAAGTAAACACACTGTGCTGAAAGATCTGATTAAAAATGAAACTATTTTTTCATGTTGGCTCTGTGAGTCACAGCCAGGGAAGGTGTGGCTATACATAAATAATAAGTAACAAAAGTGATTTAACGCCTAAATAGCAGATAATTGAGCATTGAGATTGCAGGGGCATGATCAATACACTAAAAGTACTTTATTAAGCTAAAGTTATTTTGATGCTTAGAGTAGCCATTTAATTTCTTCTTGTGACAAAAATCTACATTTTTTTAATACTTTTAACTAGGCCCTAGAAGAGCAAGCATGATACCAGCTCATTCATACTACTTTCCTTAATTCCACTGATGACATGACTATGCCACAGTCCATAGACTGTCTTAATTTCAAATCTCAACCATGCTATCAACAGGTTTTTTTATTATTATTATTATTTTATTTGTAATGCTAGTGTTTAGTTACCCATACTCCTCAGGATTCTAAGAACCCAACTACTACAGTTTGGATGGTCCTAGTCAAGTGAAGAGTGTATGTGTGTGTCAGTATGTCTCTCACTGTATGTGTGTCTGTGTCAGTATGTCTGTCAGTGTGTGTATCTGTGTCAGTATGTCTGTCAGTGTATGCATCTGTGAGTTTGTCAGTATGTCTGTCAACGTGTGTGCTTCTGTGTATGTGCTGGTATGTCTGTCAGTGTGTGTTAGTCAGTATGTCTGTCAGTTTATGTGTCTGTGAGTGTATGCATATCTATCAGTATGTCTGTCAGTATATGTGTCTGTGCATCTGATTATTGTCAATGTGTGAATCTGTGTATCTGTATCTAGTCAGTGTGTGTATCTGCATGTGTGTCAGTGTGTGTCTCTGTGTATCTGCATGTGTGTCAGTGTTTGCATATGTGTGTACGTATATCTGCACATGTGTCAGGTTGTGTATCTGTATGTGTGCCAGTGTGTGTGTGTGTATCTGTATGTTGTTATTGTGTGTATCTTTATGTTGTCAGTGTGTATTTGTATGTAATCAGTATGTGTATTTGTGTATCTGTATGGTCGGTATGTATGTCTTTATGTTTGTGTCAATGTGTATATCTGTGTGTATCTGTATGTAGTCAGTGTGTGTATTTGTGTATCTGCATAAGTGTCAGTGTTTGTAACTGTATGTTTGTGTATCTGGATGTGTGTTAGGTTGTGTATCTGTATGTGTGTCAGTGTGTGTACATGTATCTGTATATCTGCACGTGTGTCAGTGTATATCTGTGTATATGCAAGTGTTTCAGTGTGTGTGTATTTGTATCACAGTGTGTGTGTGTGGGGCAGTGTATTTGTATATGTGCATAAATCTAAATTTTTTTTAATACTTTCAACTAGGACACCAGCACTACATACAAATTTATCTGTGTATCTGCATGTGTTTCAGTGTGTATATCTGTGTATGTGTATCACAGTGTGTGTGTGGCAGTGTATGGGTACATATGGATATATCTTAGCATTCACATCAGGGCAGCCTTAGGCCTGGGGGGCAAAACCAGTCAAGTGGCCCATTGCACCACCAAATCAGTTCACCATCCATGCCCAC
The DNA here is from genome assembly GCA_933207985.1 of Pelobates cultripes. NCBI lineage: Eukaryota > Metazoa > Chordata > Amphibia > Anura > Pelobatidae > Pelobates > Pelobates cultripes. Next base: position 57,210,630 of record OW240919.1, read on the forward strand.
CTTTTCCTGGTTTTATAACGGATATTGATGTTATGCTAATCAGTAGCTCTTTGCCATACCCGCTCCTTCACGGCTCCAGGCACTGCTTGTTGTGAGTGTGAGCCACTGTAAATTAGGGGCAGAGGGCACTTGCACTGCGGTAAAGATGGGGCTGGACAGGAGGAGAGTGCAGTGCAATCAGTGCACTCCCCTCCTGTGGGTCACCAGTAGACTGGTGCACCTGCCCAGGATCAGTGCCGGTGCAAGGATTTTTGCCGCCCTAGACAAAATAAAAATTTGCTGCCCCCATGTGACATCACAATGCCCCACCCATATGAACTAACGCCAGTGCTGCACACAGTGTGTGTTTACATTAAAAAGCCTGCAGGGACCAGCTATAGACACCAGAACCACTTCATTAAGCTATAGTGTCCCTTTAATGTGAGGTACATTATAGATTAGTGTCACTAATAATATACTAGATTGCCTACTTACAAGCAGATGAGGATGATGATGGGCTGCAGTTTGGCTCCACTGGTCTGGTGTAGAACAGGATCTCTGGAGGCTGTTTGCAGCTGTGGTCACAAAATTCAATGTTCTGGGAGAATTGGAAGCAGCTCCATTTTTTGGGGCCCCTTACACAGCTCAAGGTCTGGGCCCCAGGGCCTGACGGTGAGTATGCCCATAAGGCCCACTCATAAGTTCCACCCACCCATGAGTTCGCTCACAGGGAGTGGAGTGTGTAGGGGATGTGTTATGTGTTATTGTAGAGGATCTAATATGTGTGCTTATGGTATGTAGTGTATAGGGTTACCAGTTTGTGCAGGTGATGTAGTGTGTTTGTGTGTAGTGGAAGCAGTGTGTATTTGTGTATAAGGGATGTATTATGTGTTTCTGGTTGTGTGTAAGGGATGCATTGTGTGAATCTGTGTTTGTATGCATAAGGGATGCAAGGTGTGTGTCTGTATGTGTGTGCATTGAGTGTAAGAGATGCATTGTGTTTCTGTGTGTATGTAAGAAAAGAAGTGTGTGTGTTTGCATGTGTGTGTACGGGTTTGCATTGTCTGTTTCTGTGTATGTGTGCAAAGTGTAAGGGTTGCATTGTGTGTGTGTGTGTAATGGATGCATTGTGTGTTTCTCTGTGTGTAAGGGAAGCATGTTGTGTTTCTGTGTATGGGATGCATTGTGTGTGTGTGCGCGCGCGTAGTGTGAAAGAGCTCCCTGTCTTGGCCCCTGTCCTATAGAGCTGCCCCTTCTGTCCCGTAGAGCTCTCCCCTGCACCTTAGTGGTCTCTCCTCTCCCCCACCCTCCCCTAGCGGTCTCTTCTCACACTCACCCACCCTCCCTGTGCTCTTCTCACTCCTCCCTCTATGTGTTCTCCTCACACCCCCTGTGTTCGTCTTACCCCCCTCCTCCCTGTGTTCTTCATACTTCCCCCCTTGGTCGTCTTACTCCCCCACCTGTTCTTCTTAACCCCCCTTCTTCTTATTGCTCCCCCTTCTTCTTCTTACCCCCCCTTCTTCTTCTTCCTCTTCCTCCCCCTTCTTCTTCTTACTCCCCCCATTTCTTCATACTCACCCTTCTTCTTACCCCCTCTTCTTCTTCTTACTCCCCACTCTT